>CM060261.1:34521012-35121012 GCA_030684275.1 Acipenser oxyrinchus oxyrinchus
ATGTCATTTACAAATCATCTGTTTATAAAGACACTGCAAATGAGACAGTAGATTAACAGCAGTAATTCTGCAAGTCATTACCCATCTTGTAGCTAATACATGCTTTTAGATGAAGATCCATTGGCATATTCAGATATAAAAGGAAAGATAAATATAACTGCGCTTGGCTAATTCAGTACACTAATATGAGGCTACCATTTCAACAACAGATTCCCATTAGCGGGAGCATCTTTGAAGAAATCTACTTTTAGCATGTTTTGCACAGATGGAATGATGTCTAGCTGAAACAATGTCACAATTGTTTGACTGCGGCATTCTTATTCATGCTGCACTGCAGCTAGACAATAGGAACAAATTGTATTTTTATAACAACATACCAAAACCACAGATACCCTGCTATAGCAATCAAGATAATGGCAAACAGGTTTAAGGTAAATCTGTTTGGAGCCAAAAAGACCTCAGTAAAGCCGTCCGTCATTATGTATCTGTGAGCCAGGTTTTGGCATTGTTTCTCATCACCTGTCATTGCAGAATAAAGTCATTGCTACTGAGTGCTTCAGAGCTAGAAACAATCTGGCAGCTCAGAGAGGCCAAAAAAGAGTGACAGTCCAAATAATTACAAATATAATACAGTCATTCTAAGTAAAAGCTAAATTTCCTCAGACATATGGACCCCAAAGCCACCCTGAATATACCCTAATCTATACTGCTTAAGATCATTGTAACTCCCGTTTCCTGATTCCACATCGTCATTTTGCTTTGTAATCAACTACCCAAATAACAGCTTTATATCTGCAGTTACTAAAGAGACCGTCCTCATTCAGAGATTTGTGTTAATGCATGTTTTCACTTTAGGCATTTATAAAGGATATGTTATCTGAGGGTCCCTGGTAAAACTACCATGAAACGATACTACTCCTAATAATAAAACATATAGCACCTTTCTTAAAAGCGCTGTATAAAAAAAATTCAAGTTTTTTAATACATGAAGTGAAAAGGGAATAGATGAAGATGATCTTAAAAAAATTATCCTAGAAACAGACACTGGAGTGCAAATGCAGATACTATAATGTTGCAAATTAATGTTGAAGGACAGAAACCCAGCATTTCAAACTGGGTCCACTGTACTGACTTCTGAACCAGGTAAGGCACATGGAAACAAGGTTAAATATAGAAGAAGCAATTCTCTCTCACTCGGTAGATAAGAAAGGCAATGAAGAAAGAGTCACACAATGCTTGGTCCATGCTTTCCAACACCTTGGCAGCACCCTTGTTCATTCTTGATCCGTTTATTTTCACAGCCAGCGAGGGTCATCCCACACTTTGAAACTATGCTACACGTTCAAGCTTCATTAAGCCTGAAAGGGCTCTTTTTGGATGATAATTGCATAGTCATTCCTTCACCATTCAGAGAAGGAGTGCTTAAACTCAAGTGTTTGGTTCCCTTTTAAGTTCTTTAAATATATTTATAATAATGAACATCCTAAGAAAACTGTTCCTTTCTTATAACTTAGGTTTGCATGAAATTGATTTTTTTTTTCAAAATTTAAAATAAAGGATCTACTCACTGCAGAATCAAAATCCATTTAACACAAGAAAAGACAAACACTCGGTCCATTAATTGAAATTGCTTGTCTTCAATATCTTATGTATTCATGTTGGCGGACCGCAGCATTCTTACTGGATGATATGCAGAGAGACGTCTGCTTTCTACCTCCATGAAAATATATTCCTGCTAACAAGGATTGGTATGAGCTTTGATTGCAATGAATATATATTTGGGAGCAGATATCTGAGACGTCTATCTGATCTCTCGCCCCAATTACTGTACCTTTACTTTACTCATCGCTATCCTTTTTATGGGGATTGTTTTACCCTAATAGGGATTTTTTTATTATTATTATTTTTTTAATCCCTAAGACCTGTGCTGTGCATTTTATTTACAGACTCACTTTTCATGCTTAGTGCAGTGGTTTAGGGTTCGTTAACAGCACTTGTTGCTTCGTTTAAGGGGACTATGTGGAATGCTATGTTGTTCTTTGGAGCAAGTACATATGGAAGCGCAGAAAACAACACCGTGGAATAATATTTTAAATGCAAGACGACATTACGTTAACTGAGCGAGGAGACCCCCTCGACGCGGTTTCTTCACAGTTGCTGAATGGCACGTAAATACAAAATAATCACAAACTCCCTATGAAAGTTAGTACAGTATTATCCCCACGCTGCCCTGAACACAGAATACACTTTCTTTTGTGCCACTAAAATGTTAGTTTGAGGAGAGCAAGTGTTGGCTCCACAGTTAATTATTCTTATCTGTTATTACTGTGATCATTATTTATCAGATGTATAAAGTAATAATAAAGGTAACACTTTACACTTTACATGGTGTCTCTAATTACTGTGTGTTTACATAGTTGTTACTTATTAAATAAATACATGTGTACTTACGCATAATTACAATATTATTATGCATAGTTACAATGTACTTAATGTGCAAATCTTTTTGCATGATATCACCCTAACCCTAACCCTTTTTTGATAGAGTCGTGTACTTACATATAGTATGCTAAAAGATTTAAGGATTAAGTGCATTGTAACTATGTATAATACCATTGTGATTATCTGTAAGAACACATGTATTTACCAATAATAATAATAATAATAATAATAATAATTCAACTCTTCAAGATAAATTCAACTCTTCAAAAAGTGGGCCCTATGGGGCAAAGAAAGTATCGTTAAGAAAACACATTAATGCAAATCAAATACACATTTAAAAACAGAGAACAACTATTTAATTGTCAGTCACAGTGCACTTCATGCGTAAAGAAACAACTGGGACACTAGTAGAGATGGAGCCCAATCGTTAGAGGAAAAGGGCTTTTCAAATTTCTGAAATGGCTGGAAATATGCAATGGTGTAAGTTGTACAGCAGATATTGAATATACATTTTTGATGGAATATTTTTCCATGTATTCAGACAGGTTTATAAAACTCACTTGCAATTATATAACTGTACCGCTGAGCTCAATTTTTAATACACAAAATAAGTTTCTTATTTATTTCCTTTTGCGTTCACTGTGCTGAGTTAATAACATGTTGTTATCCATCCTTGAGTCTATTTAAATCTCTTTCCATGGTGATGCCATTTATTAGAATTTCATTTTAAAGATTTTACAAATAAAAACTGGGCATTTTTGCTGTAATGTCAGGAGATTATTGTGCGTGAAGGTCATTCTTCTGACTAAATAAATGTGCTGCTGCTGCTCTAGAAATTGCCAAATGTGTTTTTTTTTATTTCAGCATGGAGCTATCACACTTTAATATGAGGCAGTTTCAGATGTAGGCTTCTCTCATTTCACAAAGAAAGTAGTTTTCTTTTTTTTCCGGCAAGAAAATTGAATAAATACAGAAGAAACAGAAATTCAGTGTGGCAATTGCAAATGAAATTGGAAAGCGCCCTAAAGTTTTAATACTCTTATTTCTAAGCCAAATAAAATTGTATTATTTTTATTACTTTAAAAGTAAAGTAGCTCCAAGCAGAATAGCATATTCAGAACATGCACATTTTATCTGTCATCTGTCAGGGAGGCTCCTGCCAGAAATATGTCTGTCTGCCTGTCTGTCTGCCTGCCTGCCTGCCTGCCTGCCTGCCTGCCTGCCTGCCTGCCTGTCTGTCTGTCTGTCTGTCAGGTCAGATGTTTTGCCGATTGTGTGGTTAAAACACATGCTGACAGGCATATCTAATATTCACTCTTCTCTTTAAAAAAAACCTGAATATTCTACAGTGATTAAGAATAAATAATCCTGAACGATACGCATCTGAATTCGGTTTAAATCCTTTTGAAGAAAGGCCTTTTTTTGTTGTGCGATTAGCACTCAAAACTAGCAGAATGTGCACAAAAATACCCGACTGGCTGCCCTCCATTTCTGTAAGAAAGGGAACTGTGTTAAATATTATAGAGAGTCCTGCTGACACAGAGAAATGTGTCAGTGTGAAAACAATGGACCTCATCTCTGCTGATGCAGATTGACACATGAATGACATGGTGAATCGTTGCCATAGGAACAAATGCGTAGAATTTATACATGCATTTTCTGCAATAGGAATTTGACTAATGGCAACGCCATTGCAACAGTATAATACAGCAAGCAGGTCAAGGAATGCTTTAAATGCACCATCAGCAGCACCACCAAAACAAATGCCCATATATAACATATAACAGGATTGTGATGACCTGTTCTAGACACACTTAACCTTCACTTGCCTAATTGTGTTATTAATTTACACTGCTTTGCAATGCAGCAGTATACATTATACCACCATAAGTGTATTGCTTTAGTACTCCAAAAAAACAACCACACAAGTCACTCAGAACAGCTAACAGGCCAGATATCTGGGGGTTATGACTGTTGTAATGGAAATAATATCCAACACCGGGCTGTACAATCTAACTGCCTGGTTAACAAGCCATTTACTCCAAACCAGACTTGTTAATTACACTCTTAAAACTATCTCAGAAATGATTCCCTGAAATCGCTTCCACCCTGCATGACCTCCAATATATTCATGCTTGTTTCATACAAAAGTATTTTTAAACTTAAATTTTGATTTAATCAGTGACTGACCAACGAACAAAGTCTGATATAGTGTCTGAGAACAGCAGTAAAACAGATCAATTTCCAATCCTGTTTTGTTCCTCTCTCTCGAGCTTCCTCATGCAAGAGGTTATAGATGAGTAGAGACGACCTTGTGCTGCAGCCCAGCACTACTGGGAAGCTACTGTGTCAACTGTGAAAGCAATTGCTTTATCAATGAGGTTTTACAAAATTATTTAGCATGAAACAAACATTCATATATTGGACTTTATGGCAGGCAGAATCAACTCTCAGGTATTCATATCTTAATTATCATGACGAGGAATAAGTAAGCTACTTTAATAGCGCTCAAAGCCTCTCTCAATATAATACACAGCAAAGTTACTCACGAGGCTGAGGAAAACAATAGTTTTACTGAACCTTAAAAATCTATGACTGAGTGTTTTTGAGGTTAGGGTTTGGGTGACCTACAGTATTTGTATAAGTAAAACATTGCAATATATAAATAAAATAATGGATTTTAAAGTGACATGCATTTAATATTTCTCGTGTGGAGTGTGGAATAATGAACCCGCTAAGCTTCTGGAGGTGTCAGTGAGAGATGAACAAGGCCCCTTCATTATGTAAGAACACCAGGTGCACTGACACTGTTTATCAACGATTAATAGCTGCTGTGAATCTTTATTCAACTGCAGCACGATCTTAAAGAGAAACAGGCAGAACATTGTGGGAAACGACATTAATCAAAGCCAGCAATGTCTAGACACAGATTATGCAGCAACCTGTTAAGTAATTACAGTATGAACTCCTTCCGGCGACTTCTGTTATTTCAGGAACTGCGCTGTGCTTCTGAGAGACCTGGCTCTGAAGACCCCCCAATGCACTGTAACCTGGAGAATTCTCAGAATCACCAAAGTATCTACAATGAAACCAGTCCTGCAGTGTTTGAGTGATCTGCGTTAGAGGGTGCGCAGCTACGTTCCACCCGAAGTTACAGCTGCACTGCACAGTCCTGCAGTGTTTGAGTGATCTGCGTTAGAGGGTGCGCAGCTACGTTCCACCCGCAGTTACAGCTGCACTGCACAGTCCTGCAGTGTTTGAGAGAGAGAGCGCTTCGAAATCCTGCGTGAACGATGTCTAAATTCACGTTCCACTCTATTCAACATAACCATAGTGCAGCTGTCAGGATAGGTCATTGATTCCAGGTGATGATGTGCAGGGCACCTTTTAGAAGAAATTGTATTTATTATGCAGACTTTTATTACCTATATGAAAAAAAAGTGTACAGGATACCCTAGTTCTGCCAAAAATAATATAACAGGTAAGTATAATTGCAAAACTGAATGTATAAATGATGTAAGACAACATTTTGTGACATTGTGATTATCTGTAAGTCCACATGTATTTACTAATAAAACGACTATGTAAACGCACAGTAATTATAGACACATAATGTAACGTGTTAGCCAATATTTTTACGTACAGGATGCTTCTATAAAATGATATAACATAAGATGCGGAGGTCTATTTTAATAATCTAAATACCACCACCCACAGGGGCCTCCGCCCCATCACTGAAGACTACAGTATAAGAACACCGTGGATGAATTTAGAGGTGTGAAGATGATGCCACTGCTTAGATAATTAAAACAGCTCCCCAGAGAAATGGTTAAAATAGGGACTTTCATGTAAGCCAACTAGAAAAGGTGACTGTATTTCATTGAGTTTACTAAAGCACTAACTAAAGCCACAGAGCCTGAATAATGCATCAGGCCTGACATTTGCATTAAAATGGCACCTCATATTTTAAGGGAATATTGAGCTCCAGATGGATCTACTTTGTCTAGAATGAAATTGCTTGTGTTCCGAATATGTATTGCCTGCAAACCCACTGTATAATATGTTTATAACCTTTAAACAATAATACAAATGCTTGTGGATAATTCCTTGTACATTAAGAAATACAGGAAGACATATCGACGCCATACATGCCAATAGTGTCTATGAGGTAGAATACAGGTGTGTGTGTGTGACTTTGCTGAAGGAATTGGAGGCTGTACCGTAATCACTGAGAAGTGGTCAAGTATCCCCCCTCAGAAGAATTTCAACATCCCTCCCTTCAAATCAGTACCTTCCTGACAGCCCATGGTAGCCCTCCACTCTATTGATGGTGCTGTGGCAGGTGTTCTCTTTAGATTAGACCCCTCTATGTATAAAGGTATTGTAATAGAGATTTAATACAGTACCAGGCAGCATCTGCATACAATTAGGGCACAGGTAGTGAATGTATATTGTACTGCAAGGTGCATGGGATGAAGCTGTGGAGCAGTGATTTGAAATGGAAGCAGTTCCTATTATTTTACAGGTCAGGCATTTTCACATTCACAGCATTGTGGCAGAAACTCCACATCATTTGAGCCCATACGTGTAAAAGAAGAGGTTTTAATAATAATAGTTTTACAACTTTTCAATTATTGGAAGAAGAACGTTGTCTTCTTGAATGTGAGCATGTTCTGTGCACTATTTACCCATCCACAGAGCACAATATAGTTACTGACTATCCCAGACTATTGGAACAAGAAACATTTCAGCTTGACCGAACAATTCATTCTCAACATGTCACATTGCATTTCTTCCATTATGAAACACTGTTTCCTTCTGCAGTCCAAAGGCAGATTGATTCACCTACTCTCCTCCACAAAGACTTCATATTTTCAAGACAATACACTCACAGTTTTTTTTAAAAGTAACATTTGAAATACCACCGCATATTTACATATAATATGCTATATATTATATTGCACACATGTTTCATATTAAAGGTCTTGCTTTCAGAAGAATATAATGCAATATATAAGACATACAGTATGCATTTGGCAACACTTTGCATTTAGTATTTTTGTGTTCAGGTGGTTATACAGTATACAGTACCTTAATCTTGTAAAAAAAAAAAAATATATATATATATATATATATATATATATATATATATATATATATATATATATATATATATATATATAAATATAAGTCCAGTATATTTAACAATAATCTTGAAGTGTTCATAACATATTTAATAATGTTTATAGATATTTATAGTGTAAATTACTACGAATAAACTAGTGGTACTGTGCATTTTACATGAACAGTATGTAACGCATTATAACTCTTTTGTAGTTTTTAAGCTCTAGAAAAGTTTTTCAGCTTACAGTCATAGAAAAGTATTGTAAAAGGGTGAAAAAAATGTTAGTAAATGACAGGTTAATAAAATTCGTCCGGGCAGCTTCGATGGCGCAGGTCCAGGAGCCTGGGTTTTTAACTGACAGACCTAGCAGTCCTCCAGAGCCTTCATGTGTCAGTTAATTCCCATGGACTTGACTGTGACCCCTCCTTCAACAAGACTGACTCTGCACACAAACACCAGCAGAAACACACAAAACTTTTGGAGAACAACAAAAAGTTTGGGGAGAAAAGCAAAACCACAAAAATGCTGTATTTGACGGCTTCATTTTGGCATGACGTTAAACTGAAGGCATGGTACCTCATGCCACTGATGTAACGACAAATGAATTAAATGTAGAGTAAAAGAGCAATTAATTAAGATCTGTAATTCAAACCACAACAACATGCCATTTTAATGGCTTGCACTGCGGCTCTAATTTATGTTAATAAGGACGAGGCCCCTTTAAACAAGTCCCATTTATATCAGCAAATGACACATTTACATTCAGAGCAATATTAGGTTCCATCATATTTTACAGCCCTGGTGGCATTTCATTCTATCAAGGGCTGCAGGGGTGATAGAGGGAGAGATTGGGGAGAGAGACAGAGAGAAAGAGAAAGAGGGGGGAAAAACGGGGGAAGGAGGAGAGAAAAAGGGGGGAGAAGGAGAAGGAGAGAGAAAGAAAGGACTAAGTGTTTTTAATTTTCATATCCTAGTTTTGTAATTTTTTTTTTTTCCAGAACAGTAAATCAATAATTCTTAACGTCATGGTATTCTCTTTCAGAACACAAGCATGTGACATGTCAAAATAAGAAAACGGACTGCATATTAAAAGGGATCCAACAAACATAAATGCATTAAAACATAACACAAAGAACAACAGTCAGCTAATCTGTATTATTTTAATAAGATATGAAAATATCTCTTTTTAACAGGCAATGAGAGCAATACCTAATTAGCATGAATGATGTGTACTAAAATTACTAATGCTGCAGAAGACAGGTTTTAATTGAGAATAATATCACTCAGAATTCAGTGAATTTATCAGAGTAAATGGGTGATTTGTCATCATTTTGTTCTATTCCTTCTAGAGGGCCAGTACACTTCTGATTAAACAAGCTCTATTAAAAAAGGCTTGTGTCTTTGTTTAAGGAGAGAAAGTAATTTCCTATAAACTAAACCAAGACTAATCTATCCTGAATATTACATTTTCCTATCAAAAAACAAACAAAATAATATCCACCACACAAAAAATGGATTGCAGTACTGGTAACATGTTTCTGTTTTATTTTTGGGGAGTGCCAAGCCAAGTGCAAAGGAAGTTAAAGTGCAAAGGAAGCAGACACCCCTAACCGTAACCCTAACCCTAACCCTAACCCTATTTTGTTCACGTGGAAAGACGTTCATGTGAAAAGACCCTTACTCATCCTAACAATCTTTCCTTATATTTTAATTCAATATGACATAGCAATGAGAGGAGAAGCCCCCCCAAACTTCTACAGCCTGATCGCTTGAGTTCAGGGGACTGACCAGCAAGATGTTTTCCGAACACAACGTACAATGGCAGTAAACACCAATGATGGGCTTGATCAGAATTCAGAATTATAGCACATGCTATTGAGCGCTATAGAGGTGCTGTGGCTATGGCAGCAGTATAATAATACGAATCATAATAAGGCCATGCTCTTCTTATTCCTCTCACACTGCCATCTTGACCAGATTATTTGCCTGGTTCAGAGATAATGAAGTTTCAATACAAGTGCCTGACGTGTATGCCTTACTTTGGTTCCTAGATTCTAAAAATATAATTTGCTGTCAAGGACTTGAGTAATTTGCATTTCCCTGTCGGATTTGGAATAATTGCACAATGGCAGTATTATTGTTTAGAGAAAGATGTGCACGCACGCAAAACTGTAATTAAAATATAGGAGTGTGTGGTCCAGTGGTTAAAGAAAAGGGCTTGTACCCAGGAGGTCCCCGGTTCAAATCCCACCTCAGCTACTGACTCATTGTGTGACCCTGAGCAAGTCACTTAACCTCCTTGTGCTCCGTCTTTCAGGTGAGACGTAATTGTAAGTGGCTTTGCAGCTGATGCATAGTTCACACACCCTAGTCTCTGTAAGTCTCCTTGGATAAAGGTGTCTGCTAAATAAACAAATAATAATAATAATAATAATCCTTGACACTTACTCTCTACATTGCAGCATTCAAAATAACTAGCTGTGGATTAGAAGATGCTAAATGACTCTGCATTCACACTGGTGTCTTGTTCAGTCTCTTTGTGTGCTTTCACTGGCTCTTACCCTGGAGTAGTTTGCTCCAGGCTATATCTTGTCAGGGATGTTCCTACTGTAGAAGCTTGATCACCAAGTGGACTTGGAAATCCTTACTGCCCCCAATAAGCCCAGAGCAAATACCTTCACAAAGAAAACAGTATGTCTCGCTTCCTTTCTTCCTCTGATGGGTGATAAAGGTCAACACCCCCTTTGTGCAGCACCTTGTCTGAATAATGAGTCATTGGTTCTAAAAGGTATTTACAGTAACAACGGAAAGTCTTTTCACTTTATCTAAAGAGTGGCAGGTCTGAAAAACTTGCCTGTAAGGATTGTGAAAACAATCCTTACAGGTGTAGTAAACCATGTACACTGGCCATGGCAAATACTGAGATAAAAGCATTGGCTCTACATTCCTAACAAAATCATGACTTTTGGGGGCATCGCTGCATATTTGAGATGGCTGGATCATTAAAACCAAGATATTTAGTTAAGTGATGGGTCTGAGTGGGATGAAAGGGGCAACCCATGTTCCAACCCTGCCATTCTGTTTCAAGGCAGGTGAGCTCATAACTGTGACCTCCAGTGTTTATACACTGTAAAATCTAAGAGCTACATAGCGAATGGACAGATAAGATTGATGGAATTATTTCATTAGCTGTAACCCTGTTAACAACATTTCTACCTGTCAAACAAATCCATTGTTTAGATGTTAGAAATGCTGTTTGTTTCCCCCTGTAGCTCTAGTACTTGGTATGACACATCAATGTAATAATGGCTGGAGGATACAATACCGTCTCATGTCAAAACAGCATCTTTTGTTTCCTGAAGGCTTAAACCGCATATCTTTTTCTGTCAGTCATGATTTCAGACGGCTTAAACCATGCCTATTGTTACGCTTCTGAAGACAGTAACAGGGCAGACTAGCTGCTGCTGTATCACTACAGCATGTGTTTACAGGTTTTCCTTCAGAAATAGCTATATTTACACAAATCCAGTCAGAATTTAGATTATTCTTTTTTTGCTACTTTATCTAGCAATATGTCAATTAGGCAGCAAACTACCAGGTTTATTGACATATCACTAGACAGAGCAGCCAGATGAATTGCTTACTGTCACATCCATGCGCATGTACCTAAAGACATTGAGAGTATTCACACTAATGCCTTTCAATATATACATTGTAGAGGATTGACTCTTTAACCCTGGAAATACTAGTGCTACACGATCATTTTGACAGAGAACATTTTTTATATGATGAAACATAGGAATCCCATGAACAGACAGGAGAGCTAATGGGACGAGCTGTCTGTATCAGCTGTTCAATGAACCCAACCCATATGTATTTAGTTCAGAGGAGTCCCTCAAGATGGAGCCTCTTGTTTTGAGCGTTTCCTGTGACAGGTTACAATTCACATTTGGATCCAATATGGAAAGTAGGAGTGAAGAGCTTTGGGGTTCACACTGACCATAAATGTTCACTGTACACACGGATTACTCCGAGCACTTTGTTGGAATTGACACACGCCATACAAGTCCAATGCAAAGCTTCAGCTGCAAGATGACATGACTGGAGATGAATAACATCAACTAGTCAGCTATTAAAGGACATTCTGCTTAAGAAGGGATGAGACCTCAGTGCGGGATGTGGTGATAAAGAAATGACATACTTATTGAGGGGAACATAAATAAAGATTATTAGGTTAATGAATGATTTTGCTTTCATTACTCCAGCATTGTACCATAGTATAATTACTTCGCACTCATTTAATTAGATCTGAACTGGGGCCAGCACAAGATAATTTGTTTTCCAGTTACTAAATAATGAATATGCAGATTGCCTGGGCTGAAGCATAATCAGTTCCACGTGGTAGACACAAAATCTCACAAGGAAATGAAAATAAATCATTTTAGTCTTGTTACAGCACGTTGAAAGCCAAACAATTAGCCTTCTAGGTTTTAAAATACTGAAATCAGAGCCAGTCGCTACCAAGGCTAAAAATACATGAAAAATAAATGAGATACATCATCTTTTAAAAGAAGGACTCTAATTTAAAGCACCATCTGGTTTACTGTAAGGTCTGTGCCAATTAACCAGAAAGTCAGCATTACAACTAGACATCGCGATCCTTCCATTGAACATGCCACATGTTTAGTTTTGAAGAGAAAGAAGAACAATAGTTTGAAATATTCCACAGAAAATACAGATGCTTTTCCGCAGCCTTCCCAATTATATTTTTGTGCCAGTTAATAATAACTCTGGGCACAATAGCCCAAGCTGATTTTATTGAGAAATAAAACAGTAACACATGCGAAACCAATTAGGCAAAGACAATTCTCCTTAACATGTTTGTTCGTTTACTTGTTAGCATTACTGATAGTCTCGAGATTGAATGTTTACAGTTGGGACTAAACCATTGCTGGTAATAAAATGGTTTCGATGGTCTCAGGTCGGACACCCACAGTACAGGAGAGTCCCAGAGACAGGGGACTGTCTGCTCTTCCCAGATAGCTCTGCCATTCTTGCCCTTGTTATCTACTAAACTACCTACACTCTTCAAGAAAGATCTGCTAAATACATATAGTTCAATAAAAAGGCTGTCATTTAAGTGACATTTTTCGTTTTTTCAATCAATAGCTTCTTGTTTGTTTACACTGCATTGGCTGCTGCAGATCTTATCCGCATGCAATTGCGACACACCGGCTTGGCTATTGGCTCAGGCTATTGTGTGACAATTTCGAAGGTAGTAGGTGATTCTGCCTGCTGGCCAGCAGGTTAGGTTACAATGCATTCCCTGTGCAAGGGAGCCTTTGTGATGCAGTCTAATGAACAAGGACACTCGTTCTCATTTCCTCATCCTTGAAACCGAGGAGACAGGTGGCCAGTGGAATGCCATTGATTGACTGAAGCTCCTCTGGCAAGCTGGTTGCAGCCAAAAGAATAATGATAATCTTCAAATCGTTAAGATACACTAAGTTAGGGTTCTTTCAAAACTACAAACACATCAGCCAGAAACACATACGGCTTTGCAGTGCTCTGTATGTAAACATATATTTAGGTACGCACACTGAATGAACTATTCTGTGAGCAGTTTTACTACTGCGATGTATGTCAGTCAGAAGCAGCCCTGATCTTTTACATTATTTTAGCTAATACTGGCCTTGTGTTAAAAACACTGTACAGTACATCTACTGTCTTTAAATCATCAGAATCAGCTTCAGTCCTTCAAGGACTAACTTTGGCGACTTGGTAACGTTATCCAAGTTATAGTTTATTTATGTTTTATGTTGAATTTGGTCCTACGATTGTTGCATTAGCATCTTTCCTGCTTCTAGGGCCCCTCAAGAGTGTATTTGTGCCTTGATTGAACTATTTCAATACATAAAGCCATTTTGTATTAATTGAAAAACGTTGGAGAGTTATTTGAAGTCATATTATCCTTTATAAAAAAAAGCACATTGAAATCGGATATTTATAGAAATCCATAGAAATGTAAAGCAATGCACAGTTTTACAGACCTGTAGAAAATTACAGATACCTGTACAATTATATACAGATGTCAGTAGAAACTGGAGTGATGTGCAGATACAGTATATGTACAGAACATCTATAGAAGTTTTGTTTTTCTAAAGTAATATATAGTTTGTTTATCATCCTGTTCTTCATACAGAGTATCTGTCTCTGTTCATCTGACAGAACTAGCTGGTGGAAGATAACCCTCGCTCACCCCCTAAAAAAAAATCTAAACAAAAGCAAGTTGATTGAACGGAGCTGGTCCGCTCCGCTCTGGAGAGGTGTAGCCGGAGCTAGGAGCGCTGTGGTTGTGAAGTGGCAGCTGCTGTCTCTGGGGGAGTGGTAAACAGCGTCTCTGGGAGTGGCTCTGGTCCTTCCCATGTTTTACTTAATTCATTATTGCAAAGGAGCAGTGCCAGTAGCAGATCCGGAGTGTTTCAACACTTAAAAACTACAAACTGGGACCGTTGGGCAGAAGGCTTAGCTGCACCCACGTTTTTTTTTTCTTAAAAAAAAATCCTTTAAGCAAACTCTCGCAAGGGCAGCTTTTTTGCACCCTGTCTTGTATTCCTTTTTTCATTTTTTTCTTTTCTTGTTACTTTTACAAAACCTCGTTGTTGCCAGTGTGATTATTTATCCTCAACTTTATCCTTTACCACTCAAAAAAAGACGAGAAAAAAAGGAAGGGAGTGCGAGTGGTGGTAGATCTTCCCCCCCATATCCTGGCGAGTTTGTTCTTTTCTTTCTTTTTTTTAATTTTTATCAGCACCCTACAACACGCAGTGTATGTGTGTAGTGGGTGAAGCTTGCTTTTTTTGCAGCCTTCTGTATCAGTGCCGGTCGCGTGGCTTCTTTGTGTACGGCAGCTGCTCCCAAATGCATGGGCAAACACAGAGGCTTGGCACGACTTGAGGGCTTTAAAATTCAACAACATCAGCCCTGAAGAAACAGCTACTTATATCACCGGAGACCGAGCGACCTAGTTTACATGTATAACCGAGTTCTGAAACTACTGTAAAAAGGGGGGGATTCTACTAAACACATCTCTATCTGCACAGCTTAAAATCACACAGCGACTGGAGCAGCATACCTAGCACTCTCTTGAATGTGGATATAACAAGAACGAAGAAACAAGAAAAGGGAGAAAGCACTCGTGAAAACCACAGTTACTCAGATTTTCACTGTATCAATAAAAAAAAGAAAGAAAAGAAAAGAAAATCATGGATGTACGGTTTTATCCAGCTGCTGCTGGGACCGCTATACCAGGACAGCCTCCTAACCTGGATTTATCCCAGTGCCTAGGGTACTACAACTATAATAAGGTGAACAATGTATTTATTATTGAATTGATTAAATAATGTATTGTTTTATATTTATTTACACACACACACACGCGCGCTCGCGCGCATAATGATTTGTGCGTTGGAGTAAATCGTTACCTTTTTTTTGTTCTTATTATATGAACCCCTTGTTTTGAATGTTTTATTTCATCTGGTTTGTGTTTGAATGGATTCTTTACATGGCTAGACTCAGGCAGTCAGTCAGCAGTGAAAACTGTATTGTCTTCTCTGCTGCAGCAGGTGCACGTTCTTGATGCAGACCACTGTTTTGTGAATAGTAATTACTGGTGTGTATAAAGTGCAGCATAATAATAATAATAATAATAATAATAATAATAATAATAATAATAATAATAATATGCTGTTTCTTAAACTT
Organism: Acipenser oxyrinchus oxyrinchus; assembly: GCA_030684275.1. Classification (NCBI taxonomy): domain Eukaryota; kingdom Metazoa; phylum Chordata; class Actinopteri; order Acipenseriformes; family Acipenseridae; genus Acipenser; species Acipenser oxyrinchus. Next base: position 34,536,341 of record CM060261.1, read on the forward strand.
CAGTGCAAGTTTTTGATTCTATTTTGTGTCAACAAACAACAGTTCTAGAGAACCATGTCAATGCTTGCTTGGGGTGATGTGTCATTTTCAATAAGCAACCAGAACAATATACAAAGCGTCCTTTATTTCAAGTCTTTTATTTAGTGCAACATTGATACATACAATACAGTTAACTTCCTTACATGCCAGCCTTGATGGAATGCTAGATAGCTGCTTAAAAGAGTATTGCATTGCAAACGCAGCTTTCCAAGCGAGCCTGCATAACTTTCAATGGCATGCTACAACTTTTTAGAAGTGTGATGAACCTGCACCAAAAAAAATAGTATTGCAAAAAGTGCTGCTATACAAGTCTGTTGCTATACAGTGCCATGCCGGGCTTTTAGGAAAACACAAATCAACAGCTGGATTTCTCCATGAACAAAGAACTGTCATTCAGGTACTGTTCAAAGGGGAAGACAATGGTTGGTAGATTTGAAACCAGATGGACTGAGGGAGGAAAAAGGTGGAATTTAAAAGTTATTGATGTGGCCTCCACATCATACTGGACCCGAATGGGTACCCGAGGGTCCATTCCTGTTCTTCTTTTCTTTCTCAAGAGAGAGAAAGTGTGTTGGTGTGTGGGTGGAATTCAATCAAAAAAAAAAGCAGAGCTCTATGGTAACATTTAATCAAACTCTCTAGTGTAGTGCCAGTGATAGACTGTACAGTATGTTTTAAGCATTATCTTATGTTTGCATGAGTTTGAGATGGTTTTGCTAACACAGGGACATCCTCCTCTGCCTTTTAAGTTTGATTGAATGGCTCCATAAGACACGTGTTGTAAAACTGTGCATTATTATTATTATTATTATTATTATTATTATTATTATTATTATTGCATCTCCACCCAATTGTTTTTGGTTTGATGGAAAGGTAAGCAAGCACACACGTCAACAATTATTTAAGACAGTAGCCCATACAAAATAAACAAAAGTAAAGCTTGCATGCACACAAGTGCCCCTCTGTAAACTAATCTAGTCATCTGTGGTACCGTGGCCCAGTTTGAGGGTAGAACCCTTCACGTTTCTATTGAGCTGTTAATATAGATGACAGACTCCAGCGTCATGAAATTATATTTGGAAGCTGTGAAAATAATTAACCTGGCAAAATATTGACCCTGGTAATTCCAATGATCCTGATTGCAGTACAGTAAATGCATTAAGCATGTCAATCAGCCAGGGAGCATTTTAAAAGCAGCTTGAGATCATGCAGGCTTAGTTTTGAATCTGAACTGTTAATGCCATTCATTAAAGACTTAAATTGTGTTTAGAGGGATTGCTATACTGAAACAAGCTTTACACTGTGCTATAGCAGGCTTTCATTGGGGTTTTTGTATATCACACCAAAGCCATGCAGACAGTATTATTAAACAGTACATTGTGGCAGATTTATAGTTGCCAAAATAAGTTCAATGTATATGTTGTAGTTCTGTATGTCTGCGAAAGTTGTAATTGGTAACCAAAGTGCCTTTCAATACAAAGTAATTTTACATACGCGCATGTTAGAATATTCTGTAAAAATGTTTGGCATAGCCTTGGAAAAAAGGGCTTGTTTTCTTTTGGTTCTGTTGAAATTAAAAATGCTAAAATAAATGCAATAAATTCAAGGACAAACATTTTGACTTTGAGAAAGACTTCTAGTTAAAATGTTTGCCATTTACGAAGTTTCTTTTAGTATTTCTTAAATTGTATAACATTGGCAGCCCGGACGTGCAGTTGAGTTCATGTGGCATGCAATGCTTTATAACAATTAATGGAAGATAACAACAAAATTTGCTCCAGTGCTCAGAATGTAAGCTAATTAGCTTGATGGTGAATATAGGGCTTTGCAAAAGTAATAGTTTGGATACACATGGTTTAATATGGCAAGTTATATGCTTATTTACAAGCCAAGTTGTATTCTCTTTGTAGTGTTTGTTCAGCATGCATCAACCTTTGAACTGTGATATACTGTAGCTTGCCTTTCATTAAGGTGGTGACATTATGTAGCCATAGATACGGTAATAGAATGTCACCGCAAAAGCAAAACTCAGATGAACATGTCTGTATATAAACCAACTCAAGGTAGTAATAAAAACACCCAAATCACTGTTGTAAATATAACCCAATAAAATACACGTGTGTGTGTGTGTGTGTGTGTGTGTGTGTGTGTGTGTGTGTGTCAGATTTGTAAAGCACCACAATCTGAGTTTCATGTGTTTAGTTTATTTTGTGCGTTGTTGAAAGTTTATGAAACTGTTCCCATTGCATGTGCAGTGTGGGGGTGCTTTCTCTGTACCTCCGTGATATTCTTGCATTTCATATTTAATACGCGGAATTGTTTCTACTGACTTGGCTTGTGTTTTTCAGACACAATTAAAGCGGATCGAACGTCCATGAAAAACACAAGCCAAGTTAGTAGAAACAATTGGGGCAACTTTGACTACCACCGCTTTTACAGTTGTGCCTATTTGCTTTGTGCTGGGCAAGGTTGCCCCAATGGTTTCTTGAAACGGCTTGTGTTTTTGAAATCTCCACTTTAAATGGCTAGGCACTTTTGATAACTTGGCGTTTTTTCACATTTCCAATGTGTTTTGTTTCAGATATCACTTCTTTTTTCACTTATCACACACACACACACACACATTACGGGAATAGCAAAATTGTTCAACCTATATTGAGGCAATGTATTGCCGTTTGGATAGGGTAAATGTAAATAGTAGCCTCGTCTGTTGAAAGGGTTAAGGTGTGAATCTGTGTAGCGTAGCGGTTATGTAGTAGGAGTGAAAGTATGACTAGTTAGGGTTCAAATCCTGCCTTTTATATAATATATATGCATGTTAAAGTATGTATGTATGTTCAATGACAGTGTCATTCATATTAACTAAATTTTTCACATTAAAATGTGTGTTTTATACATAAATAAAATACTTTTTTAAAGTTTGCAATATAAATCCTGTGTGGGAATCAAACCCAAGACATGCTTCCAATGCAGCTTTCACTTTCACTGCATATTCTCTCCGGTCACAGCTCACACGCTCGCTCAGTCGCACCCACAGTTTCTATTCAATTTCAGTGCCAGACTGTCTCCAGTACACAGGCTCATGCACCCCCTTATTATACAACCTGCCGTCATTTCCCGCTGCTGTCCGGCTCATCATCAACCAGTCACATCCATGTTGTGCAACCCCTGAAAACAACAACACACATTCTCCCCACTTATTCACTCACCCCCTTCCCATGCTAAGTAACGGCGTGACCCGTTCCCCTTACAATACATGTAACATATAAAAGACAGATGAGACAAACTGAACAGACAACAAGTCCTGCAGCAAAGCAATTGTCTGGGTTGTTACAATATATATTTTTTTTAATTCGAAAGTAAAAATATATGAAAGCATGATGACCTGTATGTACACAAATCTTCACTAATATACAATTGAACAAGAACTGTTGAGTATTTATTTTCATTTCATACAATGTTAAATGGTAGTGTTTATATGATAGTGAAAATAAATAAATAAATATCAAGATAGATAAAGAAAGAAATGTCTATGTATTGATTTATGTATTCATTTATTTCAATATATTTATTAAAGTTTTACTTTTACCAAATATATAGGCTATCCTTCCGCACAGCTAATTCTCAGAAAAATGTACGATCCTTTTTGTCCAGTGGGGACCACAAATAGCATTACTCTCGTCAACCAGTATCAAGAGGAACCGTACTTCCTTGCGCCAATAGGAACAACAATGAGCGGATATACTGACAGGAAAACAACATTTTTCAGAGCTCAAGATCAGAATCTCAGAATGATGATGGTGATGCTGAAGATGATGATGCATGATGACTCGAAAAAATCTCCAAAATATAACAGTCCCGAGAATTCTCAGCTGGCTGACTTCGTCTTTCAAAATACTGCTTGTCTCAACTAATCTTGCAGCACTGACAGTAACACAACATGCTTGCAAGCTGAAGGTTATAGTTTCATTCAAATCCCACGCATGCCAGATATTTTTCTATATTCATATTAAAAAATATATTTTTTTTTGAAGAGAAATGTTCAATTTTAAAACAGAAATAAATCATTTCATATTATGTCACAATAAGTGCGTTCCCTAGTATATTTCCATGTTGACAAAACAAGTTAATTGTCATTAAACTTGGATGTCCTGTAATTTACATATGCATGGATAAAAGTGCCTGGGGTCTGCAAAAAATACGTTGGGAGAAAAAGGAGATGGACATTTTTACCTTAGTTTGGCGACTTATTTATCTTACTGTATGACAAGTATTGACTTTTTTTATTCTACATTTCACCTAAGAGTGTTGGGAACTACAAAATAAAAGTGAAATGGTGCTTTTGGCTGATTTACTTTTGCTGCGCCAGTACCCTGAACTATCCTTGCTGTAGAGAGTCTGGCAGTTCTCGTGCTTCGCTGATAACTTGGCGACAGGAACTGCCGTTCCTCTCAATACCTTACACTGGACCGTGGTGAGCAAAATCTTTTCTGGGCTTTTAATAAATATGAACACATTTTCATATTTCAAACCAGGTCATAAAAGGTCATTGTGATTATTGTGTTTAATAATAATCATAATGGACAAAGCACAACACTGCTGCACCGGAAAGTCACTTTCCAGGCACATAACCTAATCAAATCGAATCTAATCTAATAAAGAAATAGAGCAGAATGAAATAAATAAAACCGCTTCCAAGTTCTAAAACGGACCAATCAAACATTTTATAGAATACATCAAAACGTTCTTTTAGCAGCTCCTAAGCAAAAGCTTTGTTGAATGGGCCCTATATTGCACTGTCACCATGTTTGTGTTGGAAACCACCGTGGTACAGTACACTTGTTAAAGTGCTTGCTTTGTTTGTACACTATGCTTCTTTGAAAGCACCATTCCCTTCAAAGTAATGTGTTTGGCACTAGCTTAGCATGCCCTAATTCCTCAGTTTAGGTGCTGAAGTTTCCATACTGTGTTTCAACATATTCTTTGACTGTGCTTCTCTGTATGTCCGAAGCACTGCACTAAAGCAGCCATCCCTACAAAGCATGGTGTGCACTGTGTCGTGGGGTTGATCAAGAGTGATCTTTATGGAAGTATAGTGTATCTACAGGAAGAACCCTTAATAAAAGGGGTTACTCCTGTCATTATGACAGAAACAAGGCTTGCCAGCTCAATCTAATTCTATGTATTTCTAAGGGAAATTCTGTAGTGAAAGATAGTAATCCTGGCTACTATACAGGTACACTGTTTCCATGATCGTTTATCGTAAAAGGAAAAGAAAAAAAAAGAAAATGTTTTTAATCCGACTCGCGGCCAGAAGCCTTTGCCCTGAAAATTAGAAATGTTTAAAAATACATGCCCTTTCTTGTTTCTTCTTATCTAAATGCAGCAAAGCATTTACAAGTCATGCTTTTATTTTTTAATATGCACACAAGTGCAATCTTTCTATTCTTGCATAAGCTAATTGGATCATTCCCTTGGGGTTGCTATCAATGAGGTGACAGAACATGCCTGTGACATAGTGACATTGTTACATTTGATTATGTCGTCTTTCATCCCGGAGAAAGCTCTGGTACAACAGTATCATCACCAGCAAATCTATTGGTGTAACTGTATTCTAGGCACATAGTGGCGTCGGCTTCATTTAGCTATTTTATATTGCATTTTTTAAAGAGTAGCCTAATAATTAAGTAATTCTAACTAACTTGGCCACTCTTGTAAACTTGACCACATTTTTATATTGCAACTTTGTTTCTTTCTTTCTTTTTATAGACTACTTGGGTGCAGTGTGGTTAGTATTTATAGTCAAGCTCAAATTTGTATACAGTACAATGTTGTGAATGTCTTGTATTTTAAACAATGCATTAGCTGATATTACAATCTATCTACCTATCTACCTATCTATCTATCTATCTATCTAGGAAACTACTACCCAAATACTGTAACTGCAGTGGGCAATATGAGCAAGTCATTCCCAATTTAGATTAGAAAGCATAGCTAATGTCCAAAATGCACTGGATCCTGTACTGGATCTTACCAGGTCAATGTGTATTCTTTTACAGGGCTGTGATATTCCATTTCTGTCTGACTCAGTATATCACTGACAGGATCAACCTCACTGGCTTATTACAGCAGAAATCCCATTTTCCCTATAAGCTGGTAGTACTTTCTATTAAGCAGTTTTCAAAGAGCAAGTCCATCATTTCCGGATGGGCGATTTTTAATAAGTCTCGTGTGTCATGCAGAATGGCTAGAATTCCATTGGTTTTGTTTCTCTTTAGTATGTAGAGACACATGCTGCAGATACACACATTTAAAGTTGCTCCATAATAATCCCTGAAGTACAGTAGATGGTATTGTGAAGATTCAATTAGTGTTTCATGATGCTATTATTCTTTATTTTACAGTTTTAGTCCCATTATTCCTTTGTAAATGTACAGTACTCTGTAAGCATTGCGATGATTACCTAGATCCATGCTTTCGCTATGCGTTTCTTACACAGTGCTATACCTTTTACTCAGGTATGCAATGTAGTAGAGCAGACCCCACACCCTTCCTCTCCGGACTTTGGAAATATGAGGAAGTGCAGCAGTCTCTTTTTCGGGCACCCACTGCATCAGTCTTCTAGAACCCTTCGCACATTTTCAAAGCCAAATCTCCATCTGTCAACACTTGTTGTTGAGCGAGCAAATGAACAGCGTGTTAGAGATCAGGCTGGTTCATTTGTTGTTGATTTTTTTTCCGCCCTGTCCCTTTGAAGCCCGTCAGGGTTTGCCGTTTGTAACAGCATAGTACAGATATTAGGGTACAGTGTTCAGATGACTGAGCAGACTAGCATGGCTTTATTTTGATTGGAAGTGGGAAAATAAGAAACCCAAAGAAAAAGAAAGTGGTCTTGGACACATCAGCACTATTTCTGCTTGCCCTCCCGATTCCAGGCGGTACAGAAAACTTGTTCTCCTTTAAGAAATCATTGCTGCTTTTCATTTGCTCAAGATGATGTACAGCTGACAAAGAGCTGGGCCTCCAGCAGCTATAAACCAAGCCGCTGAACTGAACCCTTCATCATAGATTAGCCATCCTAATAAAAATGACTGCTAATCCAGTATTACAACAATATTCATTCCGTAGCCTTTAAAAGTCTTCTTTGCCCAATAAATAAATGGTACTATTCTTGAAGGAAACCAATATAAGTAATCATCAGGAGGTAATATAACACTGGCAGTTTGTATTGGATGTTTTATAGACATGCATTAGGCTGATGGACAGTGTGTGAGGTCCTGATTGCCATGGCTGTGTTTGTTTATTCTCCGTTAGTTTAAAGTACAGTCACTTAATTGCTATTTTTTATTTTTTACCTCCATGGAAAAGCCATATATTTGTTTTTGCTCAACATCTGTAAATTGCACAGTCAACATTGCACTTAATACAAACCCTAACTTCAATAACACAAAATAACTATATTATTGTTACAATGGAAGAATGTTGAATCCTTTATGGCAACAAGAGTATTTTTGATCCTTTTCTAAAGGAAGTAATCTAAATGATTTAAGGGCATGAAATAGTACAGGGGCTGGATCAACAATTTAAACTGCTGAAACACACACACAATAATCAGTAATGTTCCTACGGTGTACTTGAAATACATTTGTACAGAGTACCAGGAAGATCAGTCTGCATCCATATGAACATGTATTAATGATTAAAAAAAAAGTCTTTACTAACTACAAAACACATGGGTCGTAGTTTTTTTTTTTTTTGCAGTGCTCTAATATTTATTACAGATGGCTGTTTGAAACTGGAAAAATATTTGCTTTATAGTTAACTCAAAAGCTGTACAGCAATTGCTTCATTGCCAATGCAGTTTTATTGGCCAAAATGTTAATAAAACATGTCTTTGGACATAATTGAATATTGCATTTTAGGATTTTATAGAAAGGCTCACTTAAAGTAAACCCAGTAAAGCTGTTTTCCATGTGTGTTGCACAAGTTAATGTACTACATTAACTTAATGGGTATAGTGCCGTCTGATAGGGAGTGGAGGGTACAACGGCATCCACAACTCCAAACACTCCGCTATAAGGTCAAAAATAATTGGGACACAAATATGTATTAGGCTTATTTCTTATTGAGTTTATTCCATTCTACAGTACCTGTTGAGCCTGGTGTAGGCTAGCCCCCTAGGACTGGAGTTCCCCAGCATGCTACAGTATAGAGACACCTCTCTGTCAAGATTACTGGTGATCAGGATTCATTCATTGTACAGTGATTTATTTTACTACTCAACTTGGTTCTTTTAATGGCCAAGACAACCATCCCATGTGCTATTATTTCATTTGACTCTCCCCACACCTGCAGGGATTTGAAAAGCAGTATTTAATGAGGCAAGGAAAATTTCCACAAGCTGATAGAGACGAGAAACAGAATGGTTATTGTATCAGAGAGATTATGGGCAGTTGATTTAAAGTGTTCATTTCGAGTTATCCAAGGCTAACCTTCCATAATGAAACACTGTAAAAATAGTGAGGTTTCCTGCCTGTTTAACTGAGTTGTGACCTTCAGTAGATGGAGTGTTCACTGGGGAGAACATTGAGCACCCTCGTAGTCCAAGACTGTGTACTGTTTGCGTTAGGGTTACATTTTTTTGTTAATTTAGTAGTCGCCAATTGATTTTACCCTGTTTTTCTCCCAATTTGAAATAGCCAATTGTATTATTAGGCTCAGCTCACCGCTGCCACCCCTGCGCTGACTCAGGGGCGGCGAAGACGAACACACCCTGTCCTCCGACGCGTGTGCCGTCAGCCAACTGTTTCTTTTCACTCTGCAGGCCCTATGCAAAGGACACTAAAGCAAGTCTACTAGAGGTTCTGCACTGTAGTTTAAAAATAACGGCTGTAAGGGAGGAAAACCTTTTTTTTTTTTTTTTGCAAACATGACCTTGTGTACTGTGATGTTTCTGTTTTTTTTTTTTTTTGCTCAGGGCATTACAGTATGGAGCATAGTGTAACCTTTGTAAGCCCCAGGCATTGTGATGGGCTCAAATACCTTGTAGCCGACTACTGCAGGACAACTTCTGTTTTTAAGTTTCTGTTTCAGAGCTGTTTGAAGACCATACAATTGTACATGTACATTTTGAAGTGAATATATTTAATTTAGTTATCAAGTATTTGTAAGTTGTGCAGTTCTGATCAACAGTCATGTGTACAAATGGGTAACAATTGTAGACCGGCAGGCAAAAACATGATTTTATTTGCTAGTCAAACATTTATATTTAGTGAGCATGCTTGTAAAGGAATATAAATATTCAAAAGCATGAAGATATTAGTGACTTTTGAGTCATATCCCTTTAGACTGCTTTTTTATTTATTTATATTTATCTTTACAGTAGTAGTGTTTTCTATGTAAACAACTACTGGCTGGTGTGAACGGGGATTGTTATCAATAACAACATAATTACCTTGTCTATGGGCATGGTGTTACAGTATTATTATGATAAATGGATGATACAGTACATGCAAAATTTTCATGTGATTGTTAATAAGTGACTGTTATGTTGTCTAGATTGCTGCTCTGCCAGTGTAATAAAAAAGCAATAACTTCAATATAGAAAGTGCACTGTAAATAGCAGCTTCATAAAGTATGCTGTCGACAAGTGGAACCTTGCACAGTGCTGGAGTGTGAGAATGTGCCGTATGCAACAAGGATCCTGTACGTGCATTCAGAAGTCAAGAATTGTATTACCTGTAAGTGAGGCTTATTCAACTGCTTTTATTGTCTTTTTTAATTCTATTACCAAAGTTGAATCCAAGTTCTGAAAGACATTTTTTGTTGCTAATTTGTTGCTCGTGGCAATTCAAATGCAGACACATTTTTTTGCATTAGTATGACTGCATGATCTGTTCTACTGTATGTACCCAAACCACTAAAAAGTATCAGACACCCTGTGATCAGGATGTGAGTGGTGCAGTAAACAAGCCAATGTCCAGGCCAAAGTACTCTCCCAAAATGTCTGTTTTATTTAATAAACAAATAATAAGCCACCCCTTTACCAACAATGGTATCAGGGGGAACACATGGCGGGTTTACAGTCCTGTTTAAACAAAAGAAATACACTCCTAAACCACAATCCTCCGTGCACAAAACTGCTCCAGCTTCACAAGACATCTGAATCTGGAGCCAAGCCGGGCCAGGGGCGGGGTTAAGGATTTTCATCATTACGTTGCATCAGTCAGTACACTCCAGAAAGACAAAAAACAAACAACATGGTGGGTAGCGAGTGTGATGAGAGAAAAGTACAGCCTTGGGCACTGAGGAAGTGCAGGCTCTAGTTTCTCTGTGGGCAGACCGTGTGTTCACGAAGATCTAGAATCGTGCATCAGAAATGAGAAAGTTTATGCCCGATTTTCTGATGATTTGAAGCAAATGGACATGAGTCCTTGACCTTGCGGAAAATAAAACAATTCTAAACTTATTTACAAAAATATAGTAAAACAAAATACAGCTCTACCAAATACGGCCCACACAGCTTCTTTTTTAAAGCACCCAAATTAAAAACAACTCTAGTAAAAACACAACAACTATCCTTAAATGGGATATCTTTGACAAATTATATTTTTAAAACCTTCTTTTTTCCCCTTTAACAGAACTAATTGAACTTTATTAAGTTGATATAATCAGTTAAATTTGTGGATTATTAAGAAATTCTTAATATATTTACAAAATATAGCGATACAAGACACAGCTTTGCTGCTGTTGTATTAATTTTTGAACATCATTTGTTTGCTGATCTTTTGGCAAACTGAGTTAATTAATAACAATAATTAATAACAACTGTCTTTCATTGCGTGTGACATCAGCTCGGCTCTGCAGTGGAAAAACAGCCCAGGCTCTCTTTAACCGCACCGTGAGGGCTCGCTACGGCCCTGGCGCAGCTCAGTTGTACAATGGAAAAGAGGCATTTGAGGGCCATCCAGCTCAGGAGAAAGACAGGCATAGAGAGCTGGCAGTGTGTCTGGTGCTGACTCGCACGTACTTCAGGGTAAACCCTCTGAGTTTGCAAATTAGGTGAGTTAGGTTGGTTTTGTACTATCTGGATATATATATATATATATATATATATATATATATATATATATATATAATATTAAACTTCACATTAAAAGCATAGTATGCTCTACTGTAATAATGTTGCCATCGAATGCAAAGAACCTTGAAAATGAATGATTTTACAGGAGTTTACATAGTGTTTTTTTTTTCGATTACTGGCAGATCATTATCGCTTGCTAAACCACATGTCCCTCATTAAGTTTGATTCAGATGTATCATGAAGATCACATTGAAGAGATCCAGAGTACATTGTTAGGAAGCACAGATGCTCCCTGCAGACCCAGGTCTGACAGCGATGCGAGAAGGCAGGTCAAACGAAAGCCTAATGAAGATGAATGAAGAGACATTGCTGTACAAGAGGCACGTGGTGGGAACAGGGCCCTGGCTGCTAAATGTGTGGTGCAACCTTACAGCTTCATTTATCAGTGTCATATTTAGGTGTAGAGTTAGCTCTATTCCTCTGATTCGTCCTGAAAGGATAGGTCAACTCTAATATGTATGGCTTTGGTAAAACAGTTCTTAAGTGTCTGCTTAGCTGCTGGTGTGTGAAGGGGATAGTAGAAACTTAGCAGAGGGAAACGGGAATACTGTACATGTTGAAAGTGAAAGTGTACAGTGTGTCGACTTATTTCTGAAGGTGTTTTCACTTTTACTTTGCTGGCCCAGCACATGACTAAATTATATTGATTGTGTACTGTAACGTTGTTTAATAAGTGTTATGTTCATTACTGGTAATTATTTTTTTAGTGTGTGTGTGTGTATATACAGTCAACCCTCTTTATACCGCCAGGTAAGGGCCATCGGCAAAAACGAGCAATAAGTGAGGGTGGCGTTATAGTGAGGGCCCAAAAAAAAAACACACACACACACACACAACTTTCTATGTTTGCAATAAATTCAAACGTTTTAATGTTTTAGTTATACAATTACAGTATCTCCAGGCCATTTTAATAAAACATTAATCTTTATTAAAAAAAACACTATTTTAGTTTCAAATCCCCCAAACAACAATTCCATAAAAGCAAAAAAGCATCAGTTTTTCTTACTGTCATTTGAGCTTTGCTGTTTGTGGCACGACCGTAAGCCTGCTGAATATGTACAGGCAAACACTTCTTTTTTAAACAAAAAGTAAGCCTTTTTCAGGTTAAACAAATCGACCCGTTCCATCAAGGTAAGCCATTTGTTTTTATTCATTAGAATGTCTCCAGTTGTTCTTCGATTAACAGTATATGCCTCACTTAGGTGAGAAAACATTTGCAATGTCTTGCTGACTTGCTTTCTTATTTTCCTATCTTATACATTATGATTGCAGCATCTCTAAGAAAAACAAACAAACAAATAAAACAAATCTTGCCAGTAGCAGTAAAGAACATACTGTGCTGTTCAGAAACTGGCTGCAGCTGATTCCTGCAAGCAGAACTGTATGCTGTGCGAGATGCCCTCTTTAAGAAGCTGCATACCATTGCTTGCTTGATAAAGGCTGTTTTGTAAACAGTCCTGATTTATGACTGGCACAAACTTAGCAATTGCAAGCCTTTCACATACAGTACAACATGTTGGGCAAGAAGCAGACTCTCCAAAGGTGCTTGTGTTGGTCATCATATTGTTTTTTTGGTTGTTATTACTGATTTAATTGTGGTGCATTCTTATTAGGTTGTATTGCTGTTTTGCAATCTGGTGTGTGTTTTTGTGTTCTTTTTATGGTCACACTTTAGTTTAAGAATTCATTTATAAATATCATATGGGAGATACTGAAATTGAAGAAGGAATCTATGAAAAAGACCTAGGAGTTTATATTGACTCAGAAATGTCTTCATCTGGACAATGTGGGGAAGCTATAAAAAAGGCCAACAAGATGCTTGGATATATTGTGAGAAGTGTTGAATTTAAATCAAGGGAAGTAATGTTAAAACTTTACAATGCATTAGTAAGACCTCACCTAGAATATTGTGTTCAGTTCTGGTCACCTCGTTACAAAAAGTATATTGCTGCTCTAGAAAGAGTGCAAAGAAAAGCGACCAGAATTATCCTGGGTTTAAAAGGCATGTCGTATGCAGACAGGCTAAAATAATTGAATCTATTCAGTCTTGAACAAAGAAGACTATGCGGTGATCTGATTCAAGCATTCAAAATTCTAAAAGGTATAGACAATGTCGACCCAGGGGACTTTTTTCGACCTGAAAAAAGAAACAAGGACCAGGAGTCACAAATGGAGATTAGATAAAGGGGCATTCAGAACAGAAAATAGGAGGCACTTTTTTACACAGAGAATTGTGAGGGTCTGGAACCAACTCCCCAGTAATGTTGTTGAAGCTGACACCCTGGGATCCTTCAAGAAGCTGCTTGACGAGATTCTGGGATCAATAAGCTAACAAGCTAACTTTTTTTTTTAACCAAAGAATAACAATCACATTGTAATGACACAAATCTAACTTCATGATCAGTAATTCAAGTTCCTTATTCAGTAAATGGCTCATAAATCACTTGTTCTTGTGACACTGTCTTGATCTAGCCTGCCCATTGACTGTCTATTATTTCCTAGAAATTCTTTATAACACGTTTATAGATGCATGTGTAGCGGGCAGTGTTGTGTGATGTGCTGCTGTTGTGGATGCTGCCCCCTGTCATTGAGATGAGATGAGAGGAGGTTAAAAGCTCTAAAACCACGTATGCAGACGAGCCCGGCTCTTTTGCACTGTGTTTAAGACGCTTGCTTGTGGTGCGCAGGGTTGCTTGTTCGCCTCCACCCTGTTGCACGTTATTGACTGTTTGTAAGGGACTTCTAAAGTAAAGTGCTACTGTTTTTTTGTTAGATTAGTGCTTTCACTGGTATTGTAGTACGACTGCAGACTGCAATAGAATTTGATTGCTCCTGCACCTGATTGTGTTCAGCACTTGACAGGTTGGTTTATTTTGTTGGAAGAATCTGACAAGCTGAGGCTGAATAACAGACTTTAGATAATACTCCAAATACAGCTCCACTAGAGGCTTTTACTGAACAGCAGCTCTGTGTAGCAAGCTGAGGGTCATGCAGCCACACGATAATTACTCTGCTTCTTTTGAAATAATCTCCTTTAGTATACAGCATTTTGGGAGACTTGTACTCCATTTCAGATTCAGACTTGTACCTGATTTCTTTTCTTATATTATGGAGCTGTTATTGTCCTAGTTTATTAGCTGTACTGGAGCCTACCTTAAATAAGGGAATGGATTTCATTGCTGGACTTAAAGTACAGAACCAGAACTCCATGATGGAAGTAAACACAGCCTAAACTCTATGCTGGGTACATAGTTTTTCATAACACTAACTCCTATTAAAAATACAGCAAGTGAGATTTCTGTTTGGTTCTGTGGTCCTATCCCTTAATCAGACTGCTTTTAATCCCAAGTTAAGTGCATACTTGTCATATACTGTACAGTAAACCAATTAAGTTTAACCATAATTTACATAATCACTGTGTTTTATTATTATTTTTTATTTCTTAGCAGACACCCTTATCCAGGACGACTTACAATTGTTACAAGGTATCACATTATACATTATTTCACATTATACAGATATCACATTATTTTTTTACATACAATTACCCATTTATACAGTTAGGTTTTTACTGGAGCAATCTAGGTAAAGTACCTTGCTCAAGGGTACAGCAGCAGTGCCCCCCACCTGGGATTGAACCAACGATCCTAGAGTCGAGAGCCCTAACCACTACTCCACACTGCTGCCCATATTAGGCTATTAATAATGGGATGTCCCTCCAATAACACTGTAAATAGCTGGGGAAAAATACAAATGTCCACCAAGGAGTGATGTGTGTGTGTGTGTTTGTCTATATATATATATATATATATGCACACACACCAAACCGGCATAGCTCAATAGATGTGTCTGTTTTTATTGTGTGCATCTCTGGAAATCATGTCCACACTCTTAAAGATCCCAGTAATTCATCACCAGCGGCGCACTTACCCAAGCTTTTTCAAGACACAGGTGCTGCATTAAGTGAAAAGCAAACATCCAGAGCCATATGTTTCTATAATTCCAATTAATTTGCTACAGTCATACTGTTAATCTTTAGCGACTTGTTGATCAGCCGTTTCCAGACACATAGCTGGAAAGCGCCCAGTTGTATTTTCTGTCAATAGTACAGAGTAGCATTGCCACAAATTGGAATCGTGTACAGTGCTGGGAAGAGAGCCAAGATTTAAATTAGACAATAACCTCTGCTCCCTATATTGGTTCTACTTTGCAGCTGCCGGCAGAGCGATGTGTTTAATACAGTCAGCCCTGCAGTGTATAACAGACTGATGTATGAGTCACTGCTCAGCGCTGTGTGTTTCTCACATTTATATAGATTGAACAACTGGTTGGTAATACACTTAGTTACAGTGATAGAAACAACAAGCAAAACTAGGACTAGCAGGTCAGTATTGCGTTACTGCAGTGTTTGAGATGTGGTTCTCTTATGAGAAGCTGAATATGAAAACAACCCTTATAATATGTAGTTAAAACAAGCAAACAAGCACGCTGTCAAGGTAACGTTTTATGTAGAACACAAAGGACCTTAGTTTTTTTCATATACATTCATTTTCTAAATGGGTGACATACTGTATGGTGCTATATTATTTTTAAAATTGGTAAACTTAGGCTTCTATTTATTTTGGAATATGTGTATTGAGGTCATACTGGAATGAGATGACATACAGTCCTGCTGGAACTGACTTGTTTAATAAGTGAGAATTTAGCCTAGATTCTAACATGTGAACAATGGCTGCATCACAATACATAGCTCACATGGCATTGTGATAAATTCCACAGCCTGGATGCAGAACCAGACAGTATTTTGAGAGAACAAACAGACCCGTCTTCGGCAGACCTCAATAGACTATCAGCCGTGAAACAGTGACGGACTTTATTTGATCAGAATAGGAGTGGCTGTTAGTAACTTCATCCAAGTAACTGACTTTGCCTCCAGAGAGAAAAAAAAACTAATAAAAAAAAAAATAAAAAAACTCAAAAAGAAGCTTTTCAAATGGCACGTAAAAAAATTACATCTCAAACTGCAGAAACATCAAAGCTATTTGTGTTGCACCTTATAATGAGAATTAATGAGGTTGATCAATTACATTACGGGCAAACAGGAGCCCGGACCACACCGCTTTACACTGAGGTCTGGGGTAGAACAGGCAGAGGAAGCACTATAATACCCACAATAAACAAAGTACCAAAGAAATACATTGTATTAAATTAATAAAGTAATTAAATAAATAAGAAGCTGACTTTCTGTACCAAAGCCCTGCTTGTTCTGTTTTGTTCTGTGAAGTACATTGATTACCTGCTGAAATCAAATCAGGATAAAAGCGGTCCGGGGATCTGTTGGAAAGCAGCCTCTGGCTTGTTCCATCTGGATTCTTTTACTTTCGCACATTTGCATCTTCAAACGTTGGCAAGCATATTGCTTTCCTCACCCTAATGCTGCCCCGGATTAAATATTCACCAGCTCTCATGATCGCTTCTCATCACTCTATCCCCTTAAGATTTTGTGTATGTTCCACCTTGACTACAAGCTATCGTTTTACCAAAACCAAGGCCCATCTCAAACAGAACCATCTAGAGAACATTGCAGATCAGCTTGGGATTAGCCATTTACGCTGTTTAATTTACAGGACCGGGTCCAAACAGTTGTTGGAAGCAAATTAGATGCCAGTCAAAGATTATTAGTGCAGGAACAGCAATGCAAAAAAAAAGCAACAAAAAAAGCAATTCAGTATCTTATCTCAAAGCTGTCGGTCTGATATGAGGCTTTATACTGTTTGCTGCAGCTAATCCGGTTTCCTAGGAGTTCTTCTGGGAGAGAACATCACATAATATGTCTGACAATCTACTCATAATGCTCATTTAAACAAAGTAGCCAGTCCAGGCAGTGAAAGCGACAGTTTCTTATGTTCTTTCTTATGTTCTTATGCTCAGCGTTAAGGCAGCTCTCTCACCTTTCGGAGTCACTTCTGCTTTGCTGCTTCAAAACTTTGAAAGAATATTGTATGCGTACGTTGTCCATACATTGTGTGTGTGTGTGTGTGTTGAAACACACACACACACAAACACAATGTCCCATGCTATTAAATGATAAAAGGCCTACAGTTTGTATGAATTTAGGATTAGTACCTCCACAGGTCTAAAACTAAAGTAGCAAATTCCTTGCTTTTGAGCCATATATATGTTAAAATACCCCATTAGCAAAGAACATGTGGCATACATCACTAATGTATTTTAAGATTACTAATGTATAACAAGATAAAAAAATAAGAAATTGATTTAAAAGCTTAGGCTCCTACTGTATAAGTCAAGGACACAATTGGATTGCGGATATCTTTTTAAAAAATCTTTTCCTGTCTCTCTGTTATCTGAAGCAAATGTAGTAGTAATAAAATGAATTGCTGTAGTGTGTATGTTACGTGCACATAAAGTGTCATGTAAAAAGTGATGATGAACAATATGAATGTGCAGCCTGTGATCTTGTTTAGACAGCTGCCGGTTTACAGAAAATTGCAAGTGCTGTAAATTAGTTTTTGTTTGTCCAGGGCCTTTATATCAAAAGGTAGAGTTTCAGAGATTGTGTTCACCTAGTAGCAGCTGCTTAAGGAAGAAAAGGGGGAAGATTGTGATTGAGAAAATAGATACAGTGCATGACTAGTCTAGCTGTATCTTCTGTAGTTTAATAAGAGTAAAGCTGCCTTTTGCCGTGCGACTTCTCTTGCATTGTTCTAGTCGCCTTGTGGACAGTATTTCTGTACAGCCAGATCTCTTGAAAATGAAATTAGCAAGGACATTATCTTGCTGGAATGAAATGTAGGGAAATGTAAGCTGAATTAAGGCCGTATTGACATGATAATGATGCTGTGGCTGTGAGCTTCTTAGTGTGATGCCGTAGGCGTGCTGGATTGGTTCATGCGACTACTGTACTGTACTGTACATTTTAGGGTGCAGGACTGTTTTGCTGAAATCGTATTGGGAATCTGCATTTAACCGAGATTTTGTATAGTTTAAAAAAAAAAAAAAAAGCGAAATAAGCATTCATCCGAATGAATGAGCTTTATAAGTTTAGTCGCCATAAGTAATCTTGGTAATGGGTTTTATTCTCCTTTTAAGTGTAGCAAGGTTGCTCCCAGTGCTGTTTTCAATATCACATAGATTGTGCCGTACCGGTATGAAAATGCAAATCTAATGCTTTACCTACAACTGGCAAGAAAATAAGAACATGGAAGAAAAACAATGAAGTGCCGTGTACAAATAATGTGCGCTGAGCTGCAAAGATTTCTTCTGTGAATCTGTGGCTTCGGAAAATTAAACCCAGTTAAAATAGAAGCAGTATATGAATAATTAAAGGAACAGGCGATTTGAACGGAGTCTCACAGTACTGTAAGTGTCTGGCAATAAACACATGTTTCTAAAAAATCAAATCCTTGCTCTTTCATTTAGTGCCAGCATTTCTCCTCACAATGACACCGCTCCATCAAGGTTTCCTTACATATAAATCATCTTGATGCTTTCCCTTCCAAGCATATCCATAACAAAGTATTGAAGCCACAATGTGCAGTAATTGTCTTAGTTTCTGCTTTGCACCACATTAAATGTACCGCCTCTCCAGTTAAAATCCTGCAATCCCACTTTCACAACTGGCCTTCATTCCTGCTTTCCTGTTTAACAATGTCAGTGATCAAGCGGTCCATTTGCACCCAGCTATTACAGTATGTTTCAGCATTGGTTGGTTTTGTTTTGCAATTCCATTTTAAATAAATGCAGCAAAACATTTGGCATTCAGTGTGGTATATCTGATTGCTAAGTTTACATTAAACGCTGTTGATTTAGACCTCCTGTGGCTGCCAAAATGCTTTCCGTGCATATTGTGCTGTTTGCACTAATAAGGCTGAAGTAGCATTAGTCTGGCTTCTCATCTTTTAATTACATGCCGCTCATTGTCTGTCTTGACCCACTTTTTCATGGCTCCCCACCAGCAGCACAGACTTTGCAATCTCACTTAATTTAATTTGGCATTTTGTTCAATCAAACAGACTGTGAGCATGATGAAGGGATGGGGGGGAATATATTTAAAAAAAAAACCTCACCGTTTGTTCCTAATTGACGTCCCTCTCGTCCATTGTCTTGCCCACTGCGCTGACAAACATTGGTCAGCAAGAGGAACAAACCCTGAGCAACTGGTCCAGCAAGATGTGGAATCACAGAGAGGTTGTGAAGAATCAGCTTGGGGAATCAAATCGTGTCATTGAACAGGGGATAGCTACTGTATAGCCTACTCTACACAGCACTGTTATTTTGCATGGTGATCTTGTATGGGGACGGATACAAAAAAACCTCTCCTAGTCTTTATATGGGGACATTTTAATGCTACAGTGCTACTTTGGAGGTACTCTTTGGATGCAAATGCATGATGACCTCATATGAGGATGCAATTCCATATAAAGCAATGGGAAAAAAAAATTGAAAGCTGTTTTTTTTCACCTATGTTCAATATTTCATGGATGTAAGTGTTTGTGCTATAGCTGGGATATGGGCTGTGATTACTACGGTACAAAGTAAACCAACTGCCGATGACAGGACCGTGATAGAAATGGTGTTCTAATGTACATCACAAGCACATGAATTCAAGAGGGGCACTCATTGTATTCAGGATACAAGATAGAGGCTTGTGCTGACAAATCGTCTCTGCAGAGGAGCCCGCTTCTAGCTCCAGCGAGCGCCAGTATCGTTGTTGTTAAGTGTAATATGTCATCGCTTCTAGTAAATGATTTCCATCACGCAAGTTCATATTAAAGGATGAAATTAAACATTTACAATTTTTTTAATCCTTCTCCTGAAAAGTGTTCAAATAATTGCTACCCCTGTTTTTACAGTGTGTTCTGTAATGTCAGCTAAGAGAAATTACATACTAAATGTGATTTTTTTTTTTTGTAAGACCAGTAATTGTGCGATTGTAATTTTCGAGAGATGAGTTGGATGAAGGTTAATTTCTGTTCTGTCATGCTTTGGATCAAGCTTAACTAAGCCTGGTATGACAATAATGTTGAAGAATAGCTTTGCATGCCGTGTGGGCTCTGGCAGGGGCTATCAGCTCAGAATCAAACCATGTATAGAACCAAACTTCAGGTAGGAGCATTCTAAATGATTAGACTCCTGAAGCCACCTGCTGATGGCTTGTGTTTCTGTACTCAGGAATGCGCTACGCTGTTAACACTGTTACTGGGTGCTTTTTGTTTGTGTTTCTACAGGGTATATACTAATTAACGGATACCATTCGCAGTTGATTAGCTGCAGTTCCTTCAGTAATTACATTTGCATGCTTTAACTGTACAAAAAAAAGGGGAAAGAAAAAAATAAAAAAAACTACTGTAGTTCTAATTTCACTGTGGGCTTAATTTGAGAACTCTGATTGTTTGGGGCCCTTTTAAGATAAAAGCCTTTTTTGTTTATATATATTTATTTCCCTGACGTATTGTGTTAAGAATGACTTAGTAATACAGGAAATGTGTTCCATATTAATCAAGTTTGGTAATAATGAGTTCTGTACTTTTTCATAGAGCATCAACATTTTTTTTTTTAATAAAACAGCAACCAACACAGGTCGGCATCTGAACAGCGGTTATTAATTAAGTAGTTTTGAATGATCATAAAAAAAACAGATTAAAAAGGGTCTAATTTAGTTTGAGGCACAGATGCCAGGCTGTAATTCGTCATTGTTCTGCTCTATCCCAGTTCTTTGTATTACTTATGGAAAGGGCTGCCTGTACCCAGTGGGGCTGGGGCTGGGTATTGAAGGGGGGCTTTGTAGAGTCCCTGCCCATTATAAGTGGCAGACATCAAAAAACTGTAAAACAGGGGCATTGAGGTTTCATTGTTCAAGCCGACCCTGCCTCTGCATCGCTGTTTAGTCTAGTCGCTGCTACATGTAGCTTTCTGTTTTCAATGTCTTTACTGCTGGTACGTTCTGTAGAACAATATTGCCTAGGGAGGTTACTGAAAGTTAATAACCTAATATTGTATCTTGCACTTTGCTTTGTGATGCAAAAATGTCATTAATTGCCATCCTGTGGCTATGAATAGCCACCCTGGTTTCTCATTACTTTTTATATTGAATTGGACGTGCCTGTGAGCCTCTTTAAAGTGACAACAGACTTCCACACAGCAACACACACGCACACACACACACACACACACACACACACACACACACACACACACACACGCACGCAAGCACACCTCTTGAGCAAACAATGTGGTTACACACTGTAGAGGCCTGGTGGGCCATTATGATGAAAGTTTAATTAAAATAAGAAATATTTGATGATTTAAGTGTTTTAGTCTTTCAACGAGCATTGTTAGACACTCTTTTCGTGTGTCTGTGTGCGGGTGTGTATGTATGTTCTATATATTATAAATGATGCAATACCCACTCTCACTGCAACAGCCACAGTGTTGCAGAGTTTACTGTTGCACCTCCTCATTCTGCATACATTCAGTAGCTGTTGTAATTGGTCGCATTCGAGGAGGGTATCTAAAGCATGTTTCCATTTTCATTTTTCTTTTCTTTTTCAGTTTGGGAACAATAACAACTACATGAACATGGCGGAAGCAAATAATGCGTTCCTTGCAGCTAGCGAGGCAAGTATACTGTCCATGCTTTTCTCCTTGTATCAAATACTTTGATTGTGAAGATATACTGTATGCTTACTGAAGGCTGTTTTTTTCATGCAGTATTACAAATATAATGCACATTTAGCATAAATAAATATAAATATGCACCAGAGTTAAAGAAGAAATTGACTGGTTTATATTCAGGACGATAACACCTTCATAACTGCAAAGTGTAACTAATCCCTTCAAACGATAAACAGTACACCGACACATCAGCCTAATCCCTTGTTAATGGCAGTCAATTAGTCTGCACTCACAAAATTCTCACCTTCAGTTGGTCTTATTAACATAACAGCACTGGAATACTCACTCTGCTTCTACAACATTAACAGGCTCAGAATGAACCAGCGACTGCATGTATCAAGCATAGATGTCCTGCACATCACAGGTTCTTGTGATGGCAATACAGATCATAGCAGCAAACATCCCGTTGAGGGGAATTACTGCACTTCAGTAATCCTCAGACAGCGCCCTGCTTTTCTAAATCATCTCACTGTTTCCAGTCCTATTGAGTGGTGTTTGTTCAAGTGATTTAATGCCCCTCATAGGTTAACATGCTTTCCCTCAAACTCTGGTGTGATGCTGCATGCAGGCTCATTGTACACACATCACACAGTACAGTGAGGTCTGTTTGCACGGTCATATTTTTCTTAATGCTATTAACGGTTTATTTACAGCTATTCAAGCACATGCCGTAGATTGTTAGTAATTTGCAAATGAAAAAGAGAACTAAGTAACTATCAACTGAACTATTTGCATTAGATAATACAGTATCAAAGAGCCTAGATAGTTGGATAGATAGATGTGTTGTAAAGCACTGTCAAAGGCAATGTGAAGGCATGGAAATGTGAAGGCTTACCTGCACGTGGTCATTTACAGATAAGCATGGTGATGCATTGTTAAGCAAAAACTATCTGTACTGTAAGCATGGGAAGATGCAACATTTACAAGGACACCAGCATTATACAGATCAACCACTGTTTTGATCCATTAAATAGAGCAGGTATAGAGAAAGATATTCTATCAGAATAAATCAAACAATAACTGGGATATTCAATTACTCGTACATAAAAGCGTGGTGTTGTAATAAACGTGCACAAATGTGTTATAGGGTTGCAGCTCCTGTAAGAGCAGTGGCAGTTATAACACAATGATGTCATATGGTTTTCAGGATTGCTTGCAGTAGTACAGTATGCAGCAACACATGCTCCGGGCCATGAAACCGAACCAAGATAGAATAGGCAACAACTTGTGGTTGAGAAACCAGAATGGTGTATTGGTAGAGAAACGCAAAGCCAGTGTCTAAGAACAATATGATGTTTCATTCTGGAGTTTTTTCAGTTTTCTTTCTCCAGACGTTGGAATGTAATGTCAATGAAAGCTCTGCTTCTAGCAGCTGTTCAGAAACTATTTAATTCCAGCTGTGATAATTCACAGTGTCAGACGTTGGCTGTTAAATGTTGATATAACAGTCTTTCAGATTTGCATTCGTCAAAAGGTACAAATGTTTCAAGTGCTAGGGTACAGAAGGCATTATGCTGTAACACACATTCTAAAGAATGAAATGTAACAATGTAGTGTGGTTCTGGTATATGGGGATTAATCTCAATCAGTAGCTCAAACTGTAGCAGTATTGGGCTGGTAACACTGATGTGCAGTACATTGGTTTAAACAAGAGATTGTGGAAATAAAGCCCCATCACATTCCTGCAAGTGTATTTGTTATTTCAGAAAGAAGACGCAACATTAAGTACTGTTGTAAATGTTGATATTTAAGCACCAGGTATTTTGTTTTTAAGCTTTGATAGTGACATTATTAGAAACGCATGGTTTTTCTTGCATGTGTCAACTGCCATCTCCCATATAAAATGTATTCTATCTGAATTCATGACCGACGTAGTACATTTAATCTGAAAGGTAACCAAAGAATGAATTCTATGGTTCATACGCTGTGCTGTCATAAAGTGCCAGATTTACAGACACCTGCATTGTTAATTGAATACACCACAAGCATATTAATAACTCAAAAGTATATTAAAGTCACAACAGTACGATAACAATGACATTATAACCTGTGTGTTTTCATTAATTAAGCTGTCAAAATAATAATTAAAAAAGACATGCATTTTCAGTCTCTGAACTCTTCCCAAAATCACATTGGAGGTGTTCGCAGGAAGGCTAATGAAGAATGCTAAATGCCTCCTGAACAGAATTACTGTGTATCTCTGCTCTAATTCTGCGTGTTCTATTTCATTAGGCAATAATGCTGTATCAAATGAGACATAAATTACAGTTGCATCTGTTGCTGCACATTCTCAGCCACAGCCAGGCTAATGGCGCAGTGCAATTACATTTTTAAGCAACAGCTCTTCACAAATGTTTGAGCCAGATATGTGTGCAGATACCAGCAAGATCCACCTAATAAATCTGAGCAGAGCCTAAAAATCCACTCATTTCATCAGTTCTTAGCTTCAGCAGAAATAGAGGACAGCAGAGTCTGTCATCGAATGAACCAGCCACTCGACTCGGCGCCAGGCTGTTGCTGCCATAGCTGTTCAGGCTGGAGCGTTATTGCAAGATAATGCGCTGTGGAATTCCAGTGAAAGCGAATGGCAAAGAGAGGTTCCACTTGTCATATACAAATTTGCTACATTTAGGCTCGAGTCTTCGGCGAGGTCATTTTATTTTTTTTAAGCTTGAATAGTCGAGCAGTGACGACAAGATACCATTTACATTACTCTACTCCTAAGCTTAAAAGCAGCTGAAAATTAGATTTAAGAAAAACAATAACAATTGATTTTTATTCACATTTATTATATAACTAGCAATTTTATCACACCTTTTACTCATCGGCATGCCCTTTAGTGATGTATGCTTATATTGTATTTCAAAGATTGCTGGTTATAGATGAGGCTAGTGGTGATAGATGACATGTTTTCCACCATTTGCTGTCAGTTCCTGTTCTATTACACTAATGATTGCTGGTGATAAGGACGTAACTGTTATATACCTCACAGATTAGACTCCGTCAATCAAAGAATATTGACGTATTGAAAAGTAGCAGTCTCAAATTCCATGAAGCTAATGTAATTTGATTAGCAGAATATATTTATATATATATATTGTGATGGATTGCCTTCTGGTCACAGGTGTTCCTTCTTCAAATAAATACTTGACAACAGCGTGTGTATTATTTATAATAACCAAAAGAAAAATAGAGAACGCAAATCCTTACCCGATCTTGGGTCCTATCTGAACAGATGCTTTCCCTAACTAATAACGAGGCAGGCTAAGCCTGTTCCCTTGTCAGCAAAACCAAGTCGAAATCCAAAGTCATAATACCTTTTTCCAACCAACCAACCAACCAACCAACCAACCAACCAACCAACCAACCAACCAACCAACCAACCAACCAACCAACCAACCAACCAACCAACTAACTCCTTACGTTCTCCTCAACCAAACACTCACAAACACAGACATTTTAAATGGTAACCAATTATATTGTTAAGCAATTGACAAATCATTAAATTGAACAATTAATTCGAACTGGAGCCAACCCTGACTCCAGTAGCTTCCACATGGTCCTACTGCCCCCATGTCTCTGCACAATAGTAGGTATTTGTTTCAAACCAAACTTATTTATTTTTAATTTCCCTTTTTAACACACAGTTATTAATTACAAAGTGTATTATTTAACTTCAATTTTGATCCCAAACACTTTACATTTATTTTCTTTGTTTACCATCCAGTTGGTTTACGGTGTCTTTTCACATTTTGTTTGTTTTCTTTAACCAATCCCTCACTATATATATATATATATATATATATATATATGATAATAGCAATATTACCCTGTAATGTTACACCTGCTCAGGACGCTTCTTGCTGTAAGTTACGTGGCTGTAAATGTCTGCTGCGTTGGTTATGATTTCTTAATTAAAAAGCATGAATTGCCTTGGTTGTTATTTCCTAATTATAAAGCATGCATTGCCAGTAGACCTTAAAATAAAATCATATTGCTTTTGTCGCTTCTCGTGCTTGCTGTTGTCCGTCGTGTGTTTTTGTTCCTCATCGTGGACCCATGTGTTTCAGCGCTGCCTTGTTTACCTTTCAAAACTATTTAAAGGGATAATCAGGCAGCCGACATCTGAGGAAAGTGGATTTTGCATCTTTTAATCTCAGATCAGAGCCTAAGCCTCGCAATGCAGAATTAGGTAAGCTTTATGTGAAGTGACACTAATGGAGACTGGTGTTACACAGACTACACTCTCGCTGGCACTGGCAGTCTGGCACCTCATCACTTTGGATGTGAGACAAATAATGACAGATGACAGGTTCTATATGCAAGAAAAAGCTTACACACCCCGCGTCTCCATTTCCAGCTCCCCTCATGCAGTTATTCATTTATATCCTCATTAACAGTACGAAGGATGACAATTCTGAGCAGATAATAAGATCTAAAATAACAGGCAGAGGGGTTTGTTCTTTCTTTCTTTCTTTCTTTCTTTCTTTCTTTCTTTCTTTCTTTCTTTCTTTCTTTTTACTGTATAACAAGATTCCATATCAAGCTGTCTCCAGCGGTGCTGTAGGTAAATTATTTTGATAACTAATGCCTGATTTGACAATGCACTGGTATATATCTTTGTATTTAACTCTACTGTACATATTTGAAAGGATAATCAGTATAATTTCTCACGCTTTTGTTCACACTAAGGGGATAAAACCACTATTGGTTTGTTAGATTATCTTATAACTGATGTGCAAGTGGTCCGAAGAACTCCTTGCCATCTGCTGTGTGCAATCATTTCGGGAGATGTTGAGAAGAAAGGTAAAGGAAGGGACTGGAAGTCCTTTGTCAAACTGGGCTGGTTCTGACGCATTTTAATCACAACATTACATTCAAATATAGCAAGTGTATAGTCATCTAACCCAATAGAGGGGGAAAAATGTTCAATATGGTAATCAATCAAAGCCAAACACAAAACATGTATTGCAGAAAATATAGCACCTTGTGGTAATCTGCTAGAATAAATTGCATTATAAATAACTCATATATTAGATTATATTATTCTAGCGCAAAATGTTGTGTTAACATATAGTTGCAATGGCATTGTTTGAATTTATGCTTCACACACACATTGCATTGTTATTCAAAGGCCCCCGCCATTATAAAAGTTCTCTATAGTCAAAGCTAAGAATAAAGGATAGTGAAACAAACATAGGTAAGCATTGTGAAGCCCAGAATGGTATGGTAAAGAAAAAAAAAACATTAATAGTGTAGGAAGGGAATTCTGCAGTCGACGAGCCAAATAAGCACATGAACCATGAGCAAAGGTTTTTAATTCTAGCGGTTTAAGGATTAAGCTGTTTTGATTAGCAGATCAAAGGGCAGAGGCAGCGCGAGACGTCCGAGCCAACATTTTATCATCTTTAAAAGGAATATATTCAGTCAATGTGACATCCCAACATTTTATCATCTTTAAAAGGAATATATTCAGTCAATGTGACATGTATGTTTTCGTCACACTTGTTACCAAGTGTCTGTAGTTTTGGATTAAACGTTTAATTTGTTGAGCCTAATCCTCCAGAGATGGCTGATGGTATTCTGTTGTTGGGCTTCTCTCAGCAGACTTGCAGTTCAGTAGCTGGCTTGCTGCTCTGCCACAGAGCAATGGCATTATAATTGGGTTTGGGTGGCTTTACATTATGTTAATTCAAGCTTTGCTTTGGCTGTGGTGTCAACCAGACCCTCCAGTTGTGTCAGAGCTGTTGCTGTGGCTTCCGGTACTATATATTTCATATGTACGCCACCAGGACATTCCCCTGTTAATGGTACATTTTGTTGCAGTGATTGATATCCTATCAAAAACTCTTTCTTTGGCTAGTCTCTGAAGTTATCGAAGACTCATCAACACACATGTTCATGGACTGACTCAAAAGGCACTACCCATGCTCTGAAGATATCCTTGCTAATCATATACTTACACGACCGTAAAATGATACAGTCAGGTCTGAAAATCCCATATAAACAGCCTTTGAAACCAGTTGCATGCGGTACAACAACAAAGCTAATAAAGATGCTAAAGCTAGTATCACAAAACAACAGTGGTAATCACTCATTATGTTTCTAGAGTAAACACGCCTATCAAGTGATTTACAGCACATTACTTACATACATGCATTTTATTGGGAACTGCCTTGGCCAAACCTAACCGATGCACTGTTAACACAAACATTTTTGATTTGACAATGCATTTAACTAGGCTTCCGATCGAATGTTACAATTGGACGGTTCTTGCTGTGGATTTCCTGCTGTCCTCTTGTTTTAAAGCCATGTGTTTTATGTGTTGAATGTTCAGTAATGTCCCCGGATGAAGGCTAACTATATCTTGTTGCTGGTTGTTTTTTTTAGCAGACGTTCCATACCCCTAGCCTGGGCGATGAGGAGTTTGAGATCCCCCCCATCACCCCACCTCCGGAGACGGAGCACGGGCTCGGCATGGCTGACGGGCGCCCCACTTCCCAGGCCTGCCCGGCCCTCTGGCCACGCATGGGAACGAGTTCACACCCCAGTTCCCCCCTCAGAGCCTCGAGCTGCCTTCTATTACAATATCTCGCAACCTCCTGGAGCAGGAACGGGTTCTCCTGAGCAATGGACTGCCAGGGGTAGGTGGCCTGTTTGATTTCTCATATGCAGCAGCAGCAGCAAAAAAAAAAAAAGTGAGATCAGGTACCAGCCTCCTGTGGAGAAAAGGCATAAAAAAACGTAAAATATGCAAGAGAAATGCAACACATTTTCAGCACTTTAAATCTACTGTCACAAGGAATATTTTTCCCTTTTTTTCTTTTTCTTTCTTTCTTTCCTTTTCTTTCTTGCTCTTTTCTTTGTTTCTTTCTTGCGCTCAGCTGGCAGTAGGCAGATGCACTGTAGTGATGGAGCAGGTGCATACAGAAGAAAAATAGCCTAGTCACCCAGGTTGACTTGCAGCTGCACTAGAAGGTGGCAGTGTACTCTAGTTACAGACATTGTGCTTGATAATTATTTACAAAGCCCACACAATGTTAAAGAAGAAAGTGACAAACAAACAATCTGGTGTCGCATTGCAATTTTCTCTGCATGTTTAATGTTGTTGCTGCAGTTTTTAAATTGATTACCATGCTGTGCTAGACCGTGGAGGTGGCAATGGACTTGAATCTGAGATTCATTCATGTTTTAGGAAGGAGTTTGTTGTTCACGGGGCGGAGCTATGCCACCTGGTAGTGTTTATTGACAGAGTTAGTGAACATATACACAAGGAGAGAGGGGCTCCGCCTCTTCAAGGCCCAACATTTACTTGATCGATAGACACGATAAACAGGAGGGGGGCCACCGTCTTTGAGGTGACCCGACATACGAGAGGGGCACCGTCTCTGAGGTTACCCGACATACGAAGAGGCTCGCGAACCGGAAAGAAAACATAAAGTTAGTATCTGTTAAAACATGGAATGCGTGGTGTTCCTTCAAGCCCAACATAATAGAAGGGGGTTCCGTGGCTGAGGAGACCCGACAAACAGGAGAGGGGCCACCGCCTTTGAGGAGACCCGACAAACATGAGGGATGCCACCGCTTGGGGACCCTCGCGATAGAGGCATCAGACCTGAAAGAAGAATCCCAAAAGAAACATACATGCAGATGGAAGGGTTTGGCCGGGGTCCCTCTGACTCATGGAGAACCCTCCTCTATGAGGTAAATGAAGCGGAGCTTAACAAAGGGTTGGAGAAAGTGGAATCACTAACCCCCAGAGGAGACCGATGCAAAGGCGGTTGAGATGCTAGAGGAGGAGGAGGGAGGAGGAGGAAACGAAAAAACACAAGACAGATAGGTAGAGGTGACTAATGTTTAAATAAGGTAGATTTAATTGATGACAGCAGATGATAGGTTGTTGGTGCCTAGCTCCTCCCCTGAACCCCACCTATAGGTTAACATTTCACGGGCGGAGCTATGCCACCTGGTAGTGTTTATTGACAGAGTTAGTGAACATATACACAAGGAGAGAGGGCCCGCCTCTTCAAGGCCCAACATTTACTTGATCGATAGACACGATAAACAGGAGGGGGCCACCGCCTTTGAGGTGACCCGACATACGAGAGGGCACCGCCTCCGAGGTTACCCGACATACTAAGAGGCTCGCGAACCGAAAGAAAACATAAAGTTAGTATCTGTTAAAACATGGAATGCGTGGTGTTCCGCCTTCAAGCCCAACATAATAGAAGGGGGTTCCGTGGCTGAGGAGACCCAACAAACAGGAGAGGGGCCACCGCCTTGAGGAGACCCGACAACATGAGGGATGCCACCGCTTGGGGACCCTCGATAGAGGCATCAGACCTGAAAGAAGAATCCCAAAAGAAACATACATGCAGATGGAAGGGTTTGGCCGGGGTCCCTCTGACTCATGGAGAACCCTCCTCTATGAGGTAAATGAAGCGGAGCTTAACAAAGGGTTGGAGAAAGTGGAATCACTAACCCCCAAAAGATGGACCCTCGCCCTCGCTGACGAACGTGAAGAAGAAAAAGAGAGAACCGCCAATGCATAAGAAAAGAGAAAAGAAAAACATTTAGACGAAAGAAAACAAACACTTAACGTGACAAAGGGGTTAGTAGACTGTACCCTAATGACTATGTGAAGACCCTCTGCACAGTGGAAAGAAAAACCCTTCTTTAATTTAATTTCTTAGGGGAAATCTTTGGAGGCCCAGGCAGAAAGGTCGTCCCCAATTCGGACATACTAGCAATGGACTGATGTGCGGAGGATATTTCAGATGATGAAGAACTAATATAAGTTTCAACTGCTGATGAAGTCCAGCGCCCATATTTTTAATTAAATGCTGGTTAATGTTGGCTTTTGCAGCTGAAGTAGCTGCCCCTATTCTAAATGAATGAGGAGTGTAGAATTGCGAAGGAAGACCTGCTCTGGACACCACGGTGGAAAGGTGTGTTGAAAACCAATGCCTTGATACAATGGACCGCTTGAATTGATAAACAAAGGGTCGGAGGATGAAATGGCCTTCATGCTCTGCAATGTACTTCAACATGGACGGAAGGGACACAGAGGAGAGTTGATCTTAGAAAGCTGAATACATTGTCCTTGCCGCAGTTGATCTGTTTTGAAATGCTAAGAAATAAGATGAAATGAGAATCTGGGATGAGCTTGAGGTCACTGCAGCGGATACCGAGAGTAGGAAAGCTGGCAATGGAAGGAACTGTATATTCAGAACATCTCAAAACCCAAAAATGCAGATAGACATATGACTTCCATAGTTAAGTCATCAAATGGAGAAAACAGCCATGGCGGAGAATTGAAATCAAGTTACTGAGAATGTCTATAGAAATAGGCAGGCGAGCAGAAGAAGGAGCCGGAGAGCACTTGGAAATTCCTCGAAAAGGAGACGAACCTCTGGAATTGATAATAGAGTTGGGGAATTGATGGACATCAAGCTTAAATTGATGCTGAATTCCTGACAAATATAGTCTGATTGTAGCTGGTGCCAGATGTAGAGAGTCCTTTGCATGCACTATGAACGCCATGATCCAGTCCTGGTTGAATGGAGTAGGATTAATCCTGCTTTGTAAACAGAAAGTTACATAACATGCCCAACCTGTAGAGTACGAGGATCTGGTAGATGGGGCAAGTGCTGATGCCATGTAATCTTGAGCTGAAATAAGAAGTTTATTAATAGTTGGATTTAGTTGAAAATCAGCTGATTGAACTGTGGCGTTGCTGCTGGATATTGCAGAGCTGTAGGCAGTAAACTGTGGAATTTGGAAATCTTCGAGAATGTTACGCCTGATTCGTGGAGATATAGTGTGACGCCTAGCTGCAGTTGGAGAGGAGGATCCGTATGTAGATGCAGTAGCGAGGTTGAATTGTGGAGGATCTGCTTCGCTGGCTGAAATTGGGGCTGGACCAGAAGAAGCTGTAGGTGGCGCTGCAGTGTTTGATGCTGGAATTAATGACAGCGCTGAAGATTGTTTTCCTGTTCCATAATAGACACCCTTTATTTAGATCCGATAGTTGAGAACTGACCAAGATAGAGTATCGGAAAATGGCTGCATAAATGATTTTATCTCTAAATATTTGCGAATGTTGGATTTCAATGGCTGGCTGCTGATTAGCGGTGCTAGTTGTGGGGTGGTTAGATCCGAATAGACTGCCTGCTGTCTGTTTTAGGATGCTGAATGGCTGGGCGCGGCTGATTATGTTTTTCGGAGGAAAAACTGGTTCTGCTGATACTGAATTGCAATAGAGAATGAAAAGAGACTCTCTATCACTCCCTGCCGGAATCGCATTACCGCTTTTAAGGAGGGTTTTATCAATTTATTCATGGGCCAGTCCTTCCAAAACAATCGATCCGGAGGGGCGCCCTGAGGTCAAGTCGCTTGGATCGGCGCAGATTCGATGTTTGGGTGGCAGGAACGGTAGGCAATATTTGAACTGGAACCTGATCGGGAGCCTGATCAGATGTAACTGAAATGCCAGAAGGGGAGAAAAACGGAGACTGGATGGGCCCTGGATTGAAGCTGGAGAAGAATGATCTGGTAATGACAGAAAATCCTGGGAATCCTCTGAATCCGATGACAACTGCTGTAAGTACTCCATTGTTGAAGTATACAAAAGTTGATGGGTCTTGAAATCGCTTAGGTTTTTTGCCAAAACGAAAAAACACAAGACAGATAGGTAGAGGTGACTAATGTTTAAATAAGGTAGATTTAATTGATGACAGCAGATGATAGGTTGTTGGTGCCTAGCTCCTCCCCCTGAACCCCACCTATAGGTTAACATTTAAAGTGAAATGATCGCTGGGGCCTGGGAACAATGGCTTAAAAGTAATTGTTTTATGATCTTCAGATTATAAACTTTTCTTGCATTAAATGCCAGACGCTCAGTTCTGCTGGACAATCTGAATATACAATAGTGGCAAATGGCTACAATACATGGCAAATATAATTCAATCAATAAACCACATGGATGTACATTTAAGAAGTGTGACAGTATTGTGCTTTTGATTAATTAGCAAAACATCCTTGAAACTGCAATCAAAAAAGAACCCAGTAAATGAATATTGTTGCTGCTGCACACAAGCCGATATTTCCATTCTAATTTGTGCTGCTGTCTAACATTTATATTGAGTTTGCACCATACTGCTGGTACAAAACTAAGTGCACATTTAAAAAATATCTGCAATGCATAATATTGCCTTAGAAGGCTTTTGACTAAAGAATTCCATTTCATGGTCAGTTAAGCTTTCGGTATCTGGGAGAAATGAAACCCTTAAACAACTATAGTGCTGTGTTCACACAGCTTAATAGAACATTAAAACAGGGTTTTATACTTGTTCTATAATACTTTATTATAAGTTGCATGTGGGTAAATATTTGCATTCAATTCAACTTCTTTTTTTTTTGCATTTTGAACAGGGCATTCATGTGGTGAGCTGTCAATTCACAAAAAGAAAAAATCATTTTCCATCTCTATTTAAATTGCATCCCTAAAGCAATGTGCTCTTCATGCAGCAGCTATTGTGATTATGTGTCTCACATTTTGAAATTATGAATCAGGATTCATTTGAGAGAGAGAGAGCTGCTTATCACTTCAGTCAGCAAACTATCAGCTTTTTGGGCTGATTACCCAGATGTACCAATCCTTGTTTTCTAATGGGCTGAGTTTGTCTTGCAAATTGAGTATGGGATGCTCTCCTGCTACATTAATAAATGCTGCATTACACCAGAAATCTTTATCCCTTGCAAACCGTGAAGCCAAAGTCATTATTTATTTAATGTGTTAGTCTAAGCATCCGACTTTCAATGCTCTCCTCAGATTTGTGTTCAGCTGGGCTATCACAATTAGCACATAGTGCTTGTTTTATTAAAAATAATATTAGTAGTAGTCGTTGTAGTATGGGAGTGGTTTTTAAACATATTCTTTGAGGGAGGTTGGGGAAATAATTGTAATACAGTAAAGTGAATATACTGATACTCTCAGAGCCTACAGTACAGTAGCACACTCACCTACACATTGCAGTGCATTGCTTGGGGGTTGGTTATAAATAGGTGATGTTGGTGCCCCTGTATGTCTCCCCAGGACAGCCTTGTCTAGCTGCAGTACCTTTGAAAGGCTTAAATATAATAGCATTCTTCTATGCAAAGGTTCAAGGCATAAAGAAATATCTGCATTAATGAAGCACACTTAATTATTTACACACAAAAAAATGCACAGCCTGGCAGATTTTTGTTTAAAACCACTAGCAATTGCATACAGTTTGCATACAGCATATTTGAAATATAATAAACTGCAGCAGGGTTTAATAGATTGCAATGCACAAAGCATGTCCAGCACAGTACTTGTTGTCATGCAGTGGAAGTGTGAAAAGAACCCTTTATTCATTAACACCGGCGATCACCTGCTGTGCAATACGGTAACAATGGAACAAGATTAGGGTTACTCCAAAACAACGCTGAGCGTCTGAAAGTCATCTGTAATTTAAAAAAAAAAAAACTTTGGATTTAAACTTGAGGCTATTTATCTGTTGTCTGTTTGGATAATCATGTCAAAAAAGTATTCCCGACCACAAAAGGTGGCATTTCTTTTGAAAATATGACTAGTGTTACGAAGGGTTTTCTTTCTTGCACCGCTCTGTAATCCTCCATGTTGGCTGAGTAGCACTGACATCAGTAGTACATCAATTTCAGAAAGTGGATTTTTTTTTTACTAGACAGCTATTGTGACATATTGGGTCAGTCAGAAATGAAAGATATTCATGCAAGCATGCAATACTTGTAATGAAGTCTCACTCTGACCTTCTGTATGATTGATTCTGTAATTTAGTTTTCTCAGGCAGTGCCTGAAATGAAATGAAATGATGTTGAACAAGTTTTAAATACCCACAGTGCACCAGGAGAAATGGGAAAAAACCCCTGCAGCCGTAGAGGCGAGAGAGAGAGAGAGAGAGAGAGAGAGAGAGAGAGAGAGAGAGAGAGAGAGAGGGGAGTGAAGCTGCAAAAAAAAAAAAAAAAAAAAAGCGATTTATCTTCATGCTATTATAGCCTTTGCCAGCATTCAAAATTTCATTTTTCTTATTTGGCTTAAGTACTTAATTCTGCAGGTAGCTGTAAATGGGAAAATAAAATACTGTTCCCATTTAAAATGACAGGACAGGAGTATGTGCAAGGGACTGATAAACTATCTTTAATAAGACTGACCTTTCATGCTGGTGAAAGTTACTGGGGGGGATTCATCCTCATAATTACCATATAGATTATTTTATTCCTCTCCTGCAATGAAACATTTCAGAGAGCACGGATGCTGATTGAATGGAAATTGAACTTGCTAACATTCTTTTCAGACTGTTCTATCTCACACAGAGGGGGCATTAATACCCCCACCCCCAAATTTGTGGATTTGATATCTTGAGGACCAGATTGTTGTTCCTTTCATTTAGATCACACTTCACATGGTCCCCCTCTGCATATTCTGATGACAATAATAATCATTCACAGTTTGCATTCGTATTTAGTTACATTATGACGTGCTGGTATCTGGCTTTGTCACAGTTTGTTGGGTGTAAGCAATAGAGGAAGTGCAGGATCTAAATAAGCATTTTATCATGTGTGTTTTGGTTTGCTTGATGCATTCAGCCATGGTTAGGATTTTGTATGTATTTGGAATATGCGCTTGCGGCATTTAAACCCAGCATTTAGAATTACAGATCCATTGCACATTGCTCGTTATTTCAGTGTTTGGCAAATGCCATGCATTTACGCTTTGGCCATGCTGACTGTAAACTGTCATGCAGTGTTCTTTTATAGTTTGAGATAGCAAAAGGCTGTAATGAGGGAGCACTGCTCCAGTATTCCTAATTGCAAATCATTCCATTCAGAATACAATTTCAAACACTCCATCTGGAAACCACAGAACGCATTCAGTCCCACAGAAGAATTTCTGTTGTTGAATATGGGATTGAAAAAGGAACATGTACAGTATGAAATTCAAGATTGAGGAAACTAATTGCGAGTTAAAATAGCAAAAGCTTACATTACCAGTTTAACCTTCAAAAGAACACCTGGGGTGTTTACACTCCCCAAGCATTATTCTTTGTAATTATTTTCTTCCAAGAGGTGTTCTGTTGAATGGTAGCTAAGGGGGTCTATTTTGGTTGACCTAAATACCCCCACTCTATTCAAAGCTTACTGAGCTGAACAGTAACATCATGTAATTTATTTTAAGCTTCAAATGTCAATAAGTAATGATTAAAGTACACGGCAGAGTATAGCTGTGATGTGCTTTGCTATCAGATATATCCTTATTGAACTTTCCACATCTCACCCGAAGAAAATACCTTGGTCTTGAAAGCTATTCAATAAACTAATTCAGGTAACCCTATTAAGAGGCTCCAAAAGTCAGTCTGTTTTCAAGATGAATATACAGCACAGTGCCAAGGGGAAATCGGTAGCACTGACAAAATGAGACTAGGAACTGTGGCAAAATGCTGTGCTTGCTGTGAAAGAAGCCGCACTTACAGGTGATCAGGGATGAAAAGGGTTCATCGTTTGTGTTTTTTTATTGTTGTTCCCACCTAGAACCTCAGCCATCTCCACAGCCACCACTATCGCCATAGCCCTGCCATGGTCATCAGGTCTGTCGGCATGAGCAGTGCTTCAGCAGGGATGATGTCACGGAATCAGCTGACCACCATCAACCAATCTCAGCTGAGTGCACAGCTGGGTTTAAATCTGGGGCCCAAACATGCCACACACCTCCCCCTCCCCACCAGCCAGCAAATCTGCAACCCCCTCCCCTTCGAGCTCCATCAACGAGGAGGATGCAGAGGAAGGGAACCGGGTAAGATTTAAACTGTTTAAAACATGGCATACCGGGGTTTCTGCATTTCATAACTTTTTATAGCAATAGCAGCTTTAGTATTGTTAATCCCCCCATCCCTGAGAGAGAGATCAAAATATTAACAAAGATTGGTTAAACTAACAAAGCTGGATTTAATACCAGAAATCTGTAAGACAAAATAGCTTTA
Source organism: Acipenser oxyrinchus oxyrinchus (assembly GCA_030684275.1). Taxonomy (NCBI): domain Eukaryota; kingdom Metazoa; phylum Chordata; class Actinopteri; order Acipenseriformes; family Acipenseridae; genus Acipenser; species Acipenser oxyrinchus. Next base: position 34,573,259 of record CM060261.1, read on the forward strand.
AACCACTCTACAGGGATATATGCCACTGCAACTGTGGGGCCTCACTATGCTAAATATCCCCGGATTCCAGGCAGGATTAGGTTTGATTGGTTTGAGGTACACAGCAGGGACTTCTGATGTTTCCCCTTGGCCTACGCGAAAGCTGCATCTCAAACCAATTCTAGCTTCATGAACAATGCAAGGCAGCCTCAGTTTTCAGCTGGATACCTTTTTCTGCTTTCCTGTGTCATCTCGGCAGTGTGTATCTCTAGCTGATTTTTGCACGCTTTAGCAGCTGGGGTGTCTTCATTGTACTGGTACATAGCTAGTATTATAAACACCACGTTGTTGTTATCTAAATGGCACCGGAGCTACAGTATATATGGAGTTGCAGTGTCTGGGATCAGTAGGAAATCCACTGAAGACTACAATCGTTCACTTTACTTTTTCATCTGGGTTCCAGGTTATCGGTGAGAAAAGACCGGCCCCGGATTCCGTGAAGAAGCCCAAGACGCCAAAAAAGAAGAAGAAGAAAGACCCCAACGAGCCACAGAAACCCGTGTCTGCATACGCCCTGTTCTTCAGGGACACGCAGGCTGCTATCAAAGGGCAGAACCCCAACGCCACCTTCGGGGAAGTGTCCAAGATCGTGGCCTCCATGTGGGACAGCCTGGGAGAAGAGCAGAAGCAGGTATGTTATTTGAGGAGCCAACGAAGATGTGCGCCTTCAAATAGAGCACCAAAGTTATACTGTCCGCTATTTGAAAGTTGTTTCTATGTAAAAATGATTATTATCATTATTTTGTTTATGCTAGGATTTAATATGTGCAGTGTACTCATTTAAATTGACTAAGTAAATAATAGTAATACAAGTAATGAAAGTGGAAAACGTCATTGCTGGCTACTTCTGTGTGAAATGGCTCCCATGCGTATGGAATTGAGTGTTTTGTTCTGAATTCAGATGTCAAATGCATTACAAATGAAGCAATGAACCAAAAATTGGGATTGCTACTGTATATTTTAACGACAATGTAACTGATATAAACAAACTAATAATGAGATATCACTGGCTCTTAGTGGGTTATGATGTGTTCATTTTAATGTCATACCAGTGCTCTTTTTCATTTTTAAATACCTTTATTCATCACATATTTGACTTCAGCTCTCTCTCTTTTAACAGGCCTATAAAAGTAAAACTGAAGCTGCCAAAAAAGAATACCTAAAAGCTCTCGCTGCCTACAGAGCGAGCCTTGTGTCAAAGGTAAGATAATAGTGGGCAAGCCAGCACTAGAGTGTTCATTTGCATGCTGTAACTTTAGAGGGCCTGTTGGGATCAGTGCCTGATGTCTGAATGCTGTAAGTGCTTCTGTATGGCTGACATTTTAAAATGAGATAAAATCTTAACATTTTATCCAAAGAGGTTTTTTTTATTATGTTTTTAAATATCAATATTGGCATAGATTAAAGAAAACTTTGATCTGTATCATTTGTTTTGTCATCGGTCCAGGGAAATACGTTTGCCTTTTTTCTTCAGTGACGCCTAACTGTCGCAATTAGGGATGGGAATTTTAAAGGCTTTAACGTATAAACTTTAAAGAAGTGGTTAAACATTTAATAATATGCTAGACGAATAACCGGTGACGTGACAAGTGTCACCAAACGGATATTTTTTATGCATTAATTTTAATAATTTATCATCAGCAGTCCATCGCGTATCAGACTGCTCTAGTGCCACAGTAAGGGCGGTTATTATAAAAAAGAAGGGGTTTGGCAATTGCCTCCAAGTAGCTTTTCTGATTGGTGCAACAGAAAGATTGACACTGGGGCGGGTTTTATTCTCGGTCGATCTGGCGCTTCATTGGTGCACTGTGTGTTTATGCCTGTAGTAGGCATGGTATGGTATCAATTCCACGGCGAGGTAAGAACATTAATGACCAGCATTTTTTCTGAATTTGTTATATATTTAAAATGGCATCTCTAAACAAAGGAAGCCACGTTTGAAAGCAGTTTGAGGAACCGGACGAGAAATTATGTAAATAATTATGCCAAACAAAGTTGTCGTACCACAAAAACACAAGTTCAATGCTTCACTATTTGAAATGAAAACATTCAGAATTATGGTTGATGGAGCTACTGCTGGCAATAAAAAGAAAACATCCATAACTACATTTGCTATAGATTTGGCCGAACAGGGCGTGATCACGTTATCCCTTATGAGGACAATGCGTTTGAATCGTGAATGCAGTAGTTTTGAAATCAATGTAAGATTATTCCAATACTGTGCCGACCCATAAAACAATAACAGCGAGGCTGGAAAAACTTAAAGAAAATCGTGCTGTAGCTGTTCATACAAAACTTTCAATGGGAGAAGTTACCACAGACTCGTGGACCCCATTCCCCAATCTTCCCATAGGTGGAAGGCTTTTTTCACTTGAAATTGTTCTGTAAGCATTTATGTTTAGTATTATTGTTATTTGTATTTTGGAACTACTGCTCTAAAGTAAACGACCCCTGAGACACACTTCAAACAGGTAGGCCAGGCATCTCTTTACAATTTAATGTAAAGTTGTGTGGATACGTGAATTTGAATACTTTGCGTTATTTAGTAATACTTGACCATATACAATTAACTGCTCAAGAAGGCAAACATTATATTAATTACTTAATATATTACTTGATTGTGTGTTCATTTGGCATTTAAAATAGGAATTGTGGCAATGTTTGGGAGGTTCACTAGTACAGTATGTAGAGGAGAGTGGCGTTTGATTCGAGTACTCGGAAATTGTAATGCTCAAGTACTCGAGAAATAGATCTCAAAATTCCCACCCCTACTACCAAAGACTGCAAACTTTTAAATCTTTGAGGCAGACTTTTTAATATCAGTCACAGTGTTCCTTACAATTCCAAAATATTGTGTTATTTTATCGCTGGTATTTACCTTTTCCAGAAGTGAAAGTATTTCCAACTTTTTTTCCAATTAAAGCACAACTCGCTTTTGCTTTCCTGTAGCCATTTTGCATTAACACTGTACAGTGGGTGATGTTCGTCTCTTTTTAAATTATTTATTTATTTATTTGTTTATTTTAAACCATATCGTTTTGGGCAAAGTTACTTATAAAAAAAACTACAACTTTGTAGTTAAGTCTTTGCGATGTTAAAACGTTATTTATTTATTTGCTTAGAAAATACTAACCAGGGCTGTCAGTATCAGAATGTAATTTAAAGAGTGTGTGTGTGTGTAGATATGGTTTAAACGTGTAAATGCTGACACTGCATTTAAACGCCCTTAAACTGTAATCCATGGCAAGCTATTCAACATGGCTCATCCTTTCTTCCCTCAGGCTGCTGCGGAGTCAGCCGAGGCACAGACCATCCGCTCCGTCCAGCAGACCCTGGCGTCCACCAACCTCTCTCCGTCTCTCCTCCTGAACTCCTCCCTGTCGCAGCACGCCTCTGTGTCGGCTGCGGCCCTAGCACTTCAGCAGGGCCTTCCCAGGGCCATCGCTCCTAAACCGCTGCAGATGAGGTTGTCGGGCAACCAGATCGTCTCCTCGGTTAGCGGCGTGCTTCCCAACAACATGCCGTCAAGCATCTCCACCCCCTTGATGAGCCAGATGGGGGCACCGATGGTGGTGACGCCTACCGCCGCTTCTCAGATAAGCCCCCCCATGGGGAGCCCCCAGCAGCACCAGATGCAACACCTGCAGCAGCAGCAGCAGCAGCAGCAGCAGCAGCAGCAGCAGCACCAGATGCAGCAGCACATGCAACACCAGCAGCTGCAGCAGCAGCAGTTGCACCATCAGCAGATTCAGCAGCAGATGCAGCAGCAGCATTTTCAGCATCACCTCCAGCAACAGCTGCAGCAGCACCAGCAACACCAGCACCACATGCAGCAGCAGCAGCAGATCCAGCAGCAGCAGATCCAGCAGCAACAGCAGATTCAACACATGCAGATGCATCAGCAGCAAATGCATCAGCAGCAAATGCTTCAGCAGCATCAGCATCAGCATCAGCAATCCCTGCCGTCTCCCCCGCAGCACTCCCCCGGAACACCGCAGTCAGTAGGGGCCTCGACGCAGATAAACACAGCAGCACTGGGCAGCCCGCAGCCAACCGTGCAGCATCAGCAGCAGCATCAGCAGCAGCAGTCCCAAGTACAAGCACAGGCTCAGTCTCAAGTGTTATCGCAGCAGGTCAGTATCTTCTAAGCCAAAACATTTTTTAATAAATAAATATATGAAAGAAGAAAAATAAAAGCATCAGCTGGGTTGCTTTTCTAAGTTGCACTTAAGAAGTGTGTAAGTTTTACAGAGAACTGTCCACTGTTGTCGACAGATACTGTATGCAGGGATGCATAATGGGACAAATAGGGAACCAAATTGTGTCTATAAAATAGGCAGCTTATAGAAACTGCGGGTGTGTTATGTTTTCGCCCCAGTGTTTTGGTAATGACTCTGGCACACCACAAAGATGATGTGCTGTGATGTTCACTGGGAGACTCATTCTTATTGATGATGAAGCATTATTTACAAGGGTGTTGGTAACAATTCTGCTAAACTGGACTGGACTATTACATTGAGTTTGGACAATCACGCCTCAAGAAGAGAACGCGCCATCAAACACAAGCAGGAGCTTTGACTAGCGTGTAGGCAGTACACTGTTTTAATCCAACGAAATGCAACGCACCATCAAACAAAATGCGTGGAAACTGGAGTTTGGTTTTATTTATGTGCCAGTGTGTTGTACAGCTGATATCAACGTTCTAGACGCCAGCATTGCTTAATAGATGTTGTTATAACTCCCCCTGCACTGGTCCTCATTCCATTCTTCTCTTGCACTGAAGCACAGTGTCTGTTCATAGCCTTGCGGGAGGTCAAAAGAAGAACACTGTGTGCAGTTGTACAGCCAGGTGGAACCATGGACAGACAAGGCTGACCTTTGAGGCCATTGATGTCATTCTGTGTCTTTTAAAATGTGATGTGAATCTACTGTAGGTGACCGGGGATGGGTAAGACGCTGCCCATTTCCAAGTAAAGTATTCTCAAGCTCATTCAGAATGCATACATGTCATCGCAGCCAGGCACACCCTCTTGGTTTTTTATTTTTTTATTTTGTGTAAATGTGAATATTTTACAGTATGTGTAAACTGTAGGCACTAGGCTGATGGTTTCATCATGAGTGTATTTTTTAAAACCAGATGGTCATTTGTTAAATAAAAAAAAAATACAAACTGTAGAAAAACATTTTGATGCCCTGTATATTCCAATTTAAATAACAATGGGATAATTCAGTGCCAACTGTAAAGAATTCTTTACAAAAAAAAAATCATTGTACATTTTCATGACACATGGTGTAAAGTTTTCATGTGAGGCTTTAATGTGAACATTGGTAACATGGACTCTTGATTGCTACATCTCAGTGTGTTTTATGCCGTTTTATACTTTTTTTATGAGTTACTATAGCAGCAATTGCATTGTTTGTATTTTGCTTAACAGAAAGAGAAATTCTTGCTTTTTTATCTTGCTATAGAATAAATACATTTCAGTGAAACCCAACTGTTTTTTGAGCTCTTACTAGAAAAGCTTATTTAAAAAAAAAAAAAAAATGAACAAATGATTTCACTTAACCTGGGAAACGGCTGGCTTGATCATATAAGTGCCCTCCCTCCACGTGTAGGTCATGCACCTCTTGAAGCAATGCATGTCAGGGATGGAAATAAGATTCCCATTGCATAGCTGTTTGATACATCCCTGGATTTACTATGAGTTTTAATAAGACTTACCTAAGCTTGCTACCTATACATTGTGGCTTATCAAGTTTGTAATAAAACCTGGAATGGCAGAGACTGCTATGCAATACCCCTGTCGATAAGCTTAAAGGCTCCCATTGTAAGTAGTGATCCCTGGTGGGGAGACTTTATTAACTTGTACCATCTTGGATACATAAGCCCCTGCCAGCCGAGTGCCTGCTGTCTGTCAGATCAGATCAGATCAGCTCATTGCCTAACTTGACTGAAACTCAATTACAAAAGGGAGATGCAGATTTTATTTGCTTGCGTATGTCAGGGATACATTTGCATAACACGTTTATCAGTCACATGAGGGGCGGTGCCTTCGCACAAAAGTGTGCACTACATGTAGTAGGTTTAAATTATTTATTTTTGTCTGACACTTGTATATACTGTGCATATAATGGATCAATTGAAGCATACAGATAATTAAAAAAAAAAAAAACTAAACTAAAAACCAAACAAGGTCCAAAGCTTGGTGAAATACTTACCATTCCAAAATGACATTTAATTTTCTTACACTAATGACTATATTTTCAGTGTATCTATAAACTGTAAAAGGGGAGTTTAGGGGGGAAAGAGAAGGCAAACAGTGATCAGTCTTAAGAAGCTGCTGGACGTTGACACAACTCCCCTGTGGAAACCCACCATGTCTGTTGAAAAGGTTTGTGTTGCTCACTGTTGTAAATAAAAGCAAGCGCTGCTCTGGCGTGTTTTCGACGTACCGATAGGAATGCGTGTTTTTTATTTCGATGTATTTTTGTTTAATGCACATGGAGAAGAAGCAGCGGTAATGATGTTCAGAATACACCATGGCTGCTATTCCCATTTGTCTTGCATGATTAATTACAGCATCTGTCCTGTCAGAAGCTATAGTGAAGAGGTCTGGAGAAAGAGACTGCAAATAAGCACTGGCAACAATCTTAAACCGCTTATGATAAAATGAAAATTAAGAACAGCAAGTGTTATGCGTGACTTGAATCTTAATAGGAGGTACGAGAGAATGTTAAAGTAGGTGTCCATGGCTACCAAACACAAGACTTAGAAAACACAGTAATGAGGCTCCAGAAAAAGGCAATTACTATTCTGAACAGATTTATGTTGAAGGATATTAATAATGCATGGTGCCCTTGTTATTCCGTAACCCTTTAGCATTGTGTTCACTGTGCACAAATATATAACAGCAAGGGTTTGTATTCTTAGGAGTAGGGTTTTATAAAGCATTGCTTTTACTAAAACAAGGTGCAATTGGTTCAGAGGAAGTTGAGTACTCATAATTTAATAAAATAAAATGAAACGCAGTCCTCCAGATTCTTTTCTAGATCAATATCAAGTCTGAGAAGCTGTAAACATTCATTCTCTTTTGTCTGAATGTTTAGCACTGCACAGGAAGCTAGCTCAATGTATAGTGTTCTTTATAAATACAATTGTAAATTAGAAATGCACAAGTCAATCTGAAATGCACAAGTGTCTATGGTGCATAACAATCTTGCAGTGGTTATGTTTTCATTATAAATAATGGATACAGTTCAGAATGCAGGTACTTTAACTACATGGAGCTGCACTGTGTTTACCACGTATTGCACTTCAGCATGTGATCCAGAGTAGGGTTCTTCATACTGTACATTCACTGCATGCATTAACAAAGTTATCATTCTTAAATGATTAAATAATGAAACAAACCTTTAAGTCCACATAGTTACTGTACTCTACCTATATTTTGAAGTGCATCCAATGTAATTATAAATTACGCACAAGGGATATGTGGTTTTTTTTGGATATACTTTTGTAAAATGAGCATTGATGCGTAACACACAGTAGAAAAAGTGCCCATTTTACAGCAGTAATTATGGTAATGTGTCATTTCCTTCCCATTGCACATTGCAACAAAGGATCATGCTCCTCTGACCTGAATAGCAGAAGCATCTGCGTGGGAATTGCTTTTGCTTGCCATCTCAATAACAGAGCTGCGCTGCCCATCTGTAATTAGAAATGTTTACCACTCCTCCAGTTGCATCATCAAAGTTGCATGAACATTCAACGTGTTTGAAATATCATCAAGTTCACTGAAAGACGTCTTCATAAAGCTAGTATAACTGGGCAGCAGGTATAAAAGATGTACCGGCTAAAAGTCATGAAGTATACATTTCATTTCATTTTCAAAAATGAGTACATTTACTCAAAACTGTGTGGTCGTACTCCTTGGTAAAGACTACCGTTTGCATTGCTTTTGGCTCAAACATGTGCACGTTTATTTTCTGCAAACTGTTGATGCTGGCTAACAACGAAATAAAACTGGAGGTTAATAGAGTTGTTTTTCACTAGGAAAAAAAGTGGGGCAGATGTTGTGGTTGGATAAAAAGCATTGGAAATCGTTCTCCAAGCGGAACATTAGCCCACAATTAAAACCAGCTGTACATTTCTTAAGTTTACAATAAACCTTTTCTCTATTGAAGATGCAGTTTAAGTGCAATCAATCTATTAATCCTGTTCTATTCCATGTTCTGTAAGCTGATTGTGCATCTCATTATTAGGTTTAGTCATTAGCAGTATTGGTTGGGAGCGGGGTCTTTGTTTATTGTAATGGGAACTACTCTGTAGTATTGTCACTTAGTTAAAGATGTCATCACACTCTGCAAACATTTCTGAATTCACGGATCGTTTCCCCACTTGGGTTGTAAACAGATACCTGTGTGTTCTGCAAACATTTCGTCAGATATCAGAGTGTAATGAAAGTTGTAGTGGCTTGTAGTTGAGTAAATTACAGGGGGGAATTCAAAAAGCCTTTAACTGCAACATGTCGTTAAAGCACCATTTCTCCCAGAAAAGAGCTAAAACCCTGGGGCAATATTACAAAACTACAACCTGAAAAGAATGCAGAACAGACCTTGAAATAAATTCCTCTGCTGCCAAGTCTATCCTTCTCCTTGCAAAAAGAAATGCTGCTAGCGACCCCAGAGCTTCCTCCTCCTCTTCTTCTTCAATGACCCTTTGGGTACATATTGTATATACAGTTGATGTCTTCAAGTAGGAACTCCAGCAGATAACTGCTTTAAACCTGTTACCAGGCCTGGTGGGTGAGACCTGCTTAAGTGCACAATGTGAATGAATGATGACTGGCCAATGATTATGGGTCAGTACTGGAGATTTGAAGGGCAAGTCCTCATTTTTGTTGCTGTGTTAACAATGGTCTGAAGTCTGATATGTGTTTCCCCTCTGGAGGCCGTGGTTCTGCTTGGTTAAGCAGTGGTGAAGGTTTATGGGTTTGACCTTGGCCCCTACTTGACTGAAAGAAAGCTCTGAACATAGTGGAACTGGTACAGCTGGCAGAAGCTTCTCTGTTAGACTGTGTGCCGACATCCAGGACTGGACTAAAGAACACTGGAAAACTGGAGGAGACTGGAGTTTTGTTTCTGTGCTCCATTGCTGGACATGGGTTACACACTCCAGTGCAACACTGTTTGTAGTGTTTTGCTACATACTTTTCATACTGACACAACACCCATTGCTGTTTGTTCTTGAGAGGAACCATGATTTAAAATACTATCCCCTGGACAGCAAATGTTGCAGCCTTTGTTCTCCATGCCCAGTTTGAAAATACATATACCAATGCATGGATAGTTTAAATGCAGTTCTGCATGCAATGTTAATGCATTGCATTACCGTAGATTGTGTCTGAGATAAATAGCACATGAAAATAATCAATAGCGGATAAAAAAAAAAAAGTTAACTTGTGCTTTGTTAAATCCACAGTACTTAGCAACGTTCTCATATTAAGAACCTGCAGGGGACTAGCGAGTTGTAAAGTTTGAAAGTGTCTCAAACTGTAGCATGTTACTGAGATGCAAGCCAGCTCTGAATATGCATCCGTAGTGCAGGATGTTGGAATGGACCCGATCCTGACTTCTAGATTTCTTTTCTGTGGGTGTGGCAGTGCGTGGGTAAAGTACTTAAACAAATCTTATTTTTAATTCTCATTCCCTGGGTTTGTGAAAGCTGTATCATCATACGGGGGTTAAAACCTGTTCCCTTTCTATTAACCTTGGCTGACACGCATTGAAAGAGCGTAAGAAGTTTTCATTTGATTTGCCACCGGGTCATTCATTTTCATCTCTTAGCACAAAAGAGATTGGGTGACAGAATGCAACCTCATTTCCAGCCCTCTATTATCACCTGACCCATTGAAGTATTTTCCAGGCAGATGGATATCTCGGGTTTAACCAGAGTCTCCCGGCCACTGAACAGGTTTCTAAGCATCTGAAAGGATACTGTTTCTATCATCCACTTCACACAGGACTTTTCAGCACCGGACCACCGCTTCACCTCTCCCTGCCCCCCTTTTGTTTGGCTTTTGTTTCACAACAGCTGTTATCGTCGTTTTTTGGTCAGCTGTGATTGCTGGAGGCAAAATAGGACCAGATGGTGTTTTGCTATGCATGAATGGAGAGTTAGAGGAGTTTGGATTGAATAGGTCCAGTTTGAGTGGTGTCCATGCAGCACCTGCCTCCTCAGCAGTGCAACACTCATCATAGTAGCATGATCTGTCTCGTCTCTGTACTCTTGGATGGAAATAAAGAAAAAGGGGGACCTGCTTGGATCTTGTCCATATTTATTGATCTTCCTCCGAGTGGCAGCGTAATGTGGTGCACAGTCAATTTGAGTTAATTGGATGTGGCACAGCATGCACATGTAATCTATCATTGTGGTCTCCTGGTACACTTTATCAGTTTTGTTGTCATAGAAACATGTGAGCTCAGTAATAGCTTACATTAATAGGATAAGTAGGTTGCAATAGAAAGCAATCTCAGAGTTGGGGTTTGCAAAGAAAATAAAACCTTTAAAACACAGATGAAGGGGATAGCTTACCTGGACATGCCAGAAGGGTAAAATAAACATAAAGAATCCTTTATCATTATTATTATTATTATTATTATTATTATTATTATTATTATTATTATTATTATACGTTCCTTTTGTCATATAGTTTGTGTGGGCATGTTTGCCCCGCTGCAGTGTATTGTTCTGGTATGGTAATGTATTGTCTATGTCCATCTGCTAATTGTATTCAACATTTGCACTTGCAATCCTTCCAATCAATACAGCGGACTCATTCCACGTTTTTCTTGGAAGGGAGAAGATTTCACTGTCTATATAAGAAGAACCAGTTATTGTCTGTTCTTGTCTCTGTATCAGCCTGTAGCCATGATTACATTATTATTTTGAGTACAGAAAAAGCAAAGCAAGTCCTTCTTACTTAGTCCAGCTAATATAAATTCATTTTACTAATAGCGCCTTTATATGCCGGTTTCATTAATGACAGAAGGGGTGCAGAAAATGTACTTGTGCTCTAGTGCTTCACCGAGTTTACTGTAGTTAGGATTATAGCATGTGAACGAATATTCATATCTTATTGTCAAGGCTAATTTGTCTGCAAACTGAATACAGTCCTGGCAGTTTTATCTATTTAATTCAGAAGCTGTGTTCATTATTTGTCAGCTGGGCGGTCAGTCTCTCTCTCTAGAGAACAAGTGTGGGCTGTGTTCCTGTCAGAAGAGGTTTAGTGCTTGACCCTCAAATGCATTCAGTGCCCAGAGTGATCCATTCTTTCTACGTGCCCATTGTTTATACATTACAGAGGAAGGGGCCAGTGCTGGGGTAAAGACCCTAACTATGCTGTTGGAAGGCAGCAGCAGGAGCCTCCAGCGCCACTCAATAGGAACACCTCCTAGCTGGTGCAGTCCCAGGACCACTGGATACACAGTAAACTACATACCTGCACTTCATCATTGCAATGTGCACGGAGTGAGCTCTGACAATGGAATTAAAAAGGCTTTTAGAAGTGTCAGTCAAGCAGGGAATAAGATCTAGACTGTTTAGTATGCAGACATCTTTCTTAGCAGTGCAGGTGTTTACTCAATAAATAAACTCGGGCGAAGTGTGTTTTGTAAATAGAGGTGTTGCAAAAATAAAACAAATATATCTATATTTTGTACTCCACTAAAACGAGATCTAAAAAAAGAATAGAAATTAAACCTGACAGTATTCATGCATCTAATAACATATTATAAAGTCACTTTGTATTGTATTATTTCATTTGACGTACATACAGTAATCTTAACTTAATCCTTATCAACACAATACTAAAATATTAACAAAAGAATCAACACACATTGCAAATATTCCATTTCACTGTAATGTACGTTCAGTTAATTGACAGACACATAAAATTCACATCTGCAATGTTTTGGTCTACTGTACTGAGAGACATTAGTTGCAGAACAGTTTATAGTTTATTAAATCAATATCGCTTCACTTTCATTGCACTGACTTCTCTCTCTCTCTCTCTGTTTCCCATTAGGGTGTTCTCTAGAACGCTTCTTTTGCCTAGGGTCTATATAGAATCATTCTTATTAGGTTCCAAACAGAGGTTCAAATTGAAATCAACTGGGGATTTGATGCTTCTTATTTAGAACCCTAAACTAGGGTTCTAGTGGATGTGCATGGGACCATATGGTTCTATATGGAAATTCCAGGACGAAAAAAAACAACTAAAGAAGAGACAAAGAAAAGGTTTCATTAAAGCGCTGGCAATTAAAACAGTTTAATCAGTGTGTACAGGCAGTCTGTCTCGGACTGGAATACAGAGAGGAGGCGGGTGTCTATTTATCATATCGGCTCTAATGTGCGTATTCTGTGTTCATAATCTTGTGCTGTGTCATCAATCACTATCAATTGGACAGCCCTCCATACACAAGGGGTCATCCATTCATACCTCCTTGAGTTCAGGATGGTGTGACTTCAGTAAAATACAAATGAGCAAACACTGTCATTGCTGATTAATGACACATATGGAATAAATGTTCAGATTTTTCTTTCTTTTCTTTAGTTGAACAGTAGGGCATTACTAACACTTGGAAAAGCTTTTCTGGTGAGTGTCATGGTCGTGTATAGCCCAGTAAGACACACAAAAAGATCATTGATTGACCGCAGAAGATACAATTTGCACTTATTTTCATTAGAATATTCGAAGCAGTGATTAACAAAAAACAGAAAGTGTACAAATACATCATTGAGACATGTTTATGCTATGTTATTCTTGTGCCAATGAGTTTGCACTTGGAAAGTCTTTATCAAGATGACTTGGAAAGGCTGCTTCTGCAGACTCAAGGCAACACAAAGAGTTTGATCCAAATCCAAAGGTATAGGGCACTTAACAATGTAGCATTGTCCAGAACTGGCTAGTGATTCACCATGCATTCCAAGCGCTTGAAACTGTTTCAGCCACAACATAAAGATGAAGTTTGACTCGAAGCAGATTCAGCCACTGAAGGAACAGCACGCACATGCAGCATGTCCTGACCTAGCTACTCTAGCTACTGCTACTCTGTGCCTCACAGGTTGAACTGCATTAAGAAGTAAATGGAGCTGCTTTATGAAAAGGTCAGGACACATGTTTCACTAAAATCTAATATCTATTGACCTGGCGACCTTTATTTTTATTCTGGAGCAGAATGGCAGATGCTAATGCTAACAAATGATAATAATAATAATAATAATAATAATGAAGAAGAAGAAGAAGAAGAAGAAGAAGAAGAAGAAAATTCAGGATTCATTTTCTGGAATATGAACATTATGTGCCTCAGAGTGCTGCATATTAAATCTCCAGTGGCTCTTAGGTGCAGTGCAGTGCATTGCAATGCAGTGCAGTGCAGTGTCATGAACAGTGCACTGCTTTAAATTCTGTATTAAGGTATAACACCAAGATGTGGACTATCCAAGAAGAAAGGCATATTTTTAATCAAGTTCTCTGTAACAGGATCAAATGAAACCCCCTTTCAGATGATCCAGCTGGATTTTCACTGCAGTTCACCGTTTATGCTATGTTGGACTCGTGCCATCTAGTACAGTGTTAAAGTTATATATGCCCCTTGCATATGCCCCCATGGTGGCATTAAAATACCGGAGACTTAGTGCCAGTAAATCAGCTCAATTAAAATAGTTTTAATTATGTGTCTTGCTAAAGTTGTGCAACTTCAAAGCATGGGTTCTATAAAACATTGCAGTCGTGTTCATTTCCAGCAGGATCAGTGGCAGCCTGGCAGGTTTCTAGAATTGCTTTTTGTTTGGCTTATTAGGAAGCCAAAAGTGCAGATCACGTGAGTCGAAAACAAAAGGCGAGAGTCCGGACAAGCTCTCTCTGGTAACACTTTCCGTGAAGTGTCTCTGATTACTGTGTATTGTAATGATGTGTAAGTACACGTGTATTTACTAAGTAACTACTATGTCAATACACAGTAATTAGAGACACTTCATGGAAAGGCAATGAATCTAGAAGAATTAATGTTGGAAATGGTTGATATTTTCCTGGAGTAAAAAGAACTCTGAGGTTAAATGGTGCGACTCTGAAGACCAAAGCTTACAATTGTTTTGTGATATTATTCTGTAAGCAATGTTTTGGGGAAAACAAAATGTCTGAAATTAATAATGTAGATATTCTATTTTTCCTTGAAGAGAAAGGACAATCACTGCCAAAAAATAAAATAAAACCATTTATTTCAGCTGAACAGTGGGACTCTGACAATTCAAAATTAAAAACATATTTAAAAAAGGTCCCTGTTGGATTCAGTTCCCCTTTAAAGAAACCTATGAGCATAAATAAATATAAGTGAAAGGCTGCAATGCACAGAAGCAAATACACATTTAATGTGCTCTTTCTATTTATTTTGCACAAAGATGCGTTCCATTATAGTTCTGTTTCTGAAGATTCTTTATTGATCCACTGTAACGATTCCCAACATACTTTTTTTTTTTTTTTTGGCATTGCGAATGATCATTTAAATTTTCTGTTTTCAGTGTAATAAAAATTGACATGAAAGCAAGCCTCAGGCAGAGATATCTAATGAGAAAATGAAATTAGTTTTTCAGTTGGCTGATCAGAAACATTGTATACATAATAATCAAACATTTATTTCAGAGTTTTTTTTGTCAGGGCTTTATAAATAACACAAAGGAAAGGCATGCTTGCTGCAGCTCCACTCTTGGATTTTACCCATATGGTAATGGTTAACCTTGGGCTCTGGAAGGGACCATTTGGAAGAGGTCCAGTTCTGTCTCTAAAATGTCCATTTAAAGGTTGGCTCGCTCTATGCCGGGCTGTTCTCCTTAGTTGCCAAATGTCATAAGACCGAAAGATTGTGGAGTCCCCCCGTGTATTACTGCGTAATACACAGAATCATTTACCTTAAAGAGACACTTAAGATTTAATATTTTCTTCTAATAAAATCAAATACACCCATTAAAACAGCTGTTATTCTCACCGTTGTACAACAAGTCACAATAATTGGACTCTGAGGAATGATATATTTTATAGGTAATGGAAATGTTCATCTAGGACCTGGTTGTACGTACTGATTGTACTTGAATACCTGCAGTACATTACCAGGCATAGAGAGTTTTACAATTCAGCTTCTGGAACACATTATCGCGTTTGGAGACATTTTTCAAGGATAAGCGTGATGGTTCTGATGTCATCCTTCAGTCAAGCTTTTTTTGGTAACACTTTATATTAAGTGTCTCTAATTAATGTTTATTTACATAGTAGTTATACAGGATTATTATTATTATTATCAGAAAAGGGTTAGGGTTAGTTTTAGGGTGGTTAGAGTTATGTTTAAAGCTAGGTTTAGAGTAAGGGTTAGGGATAGGGTATATATATATATATATATATATATATATATATATATATATATATATATATATATATATACACATAATTCCTGCCACTTCAGGGCACATGTAGTACTGGGTGAGTCAAAAGAGTGACGCACATCTGAAAAACACAGTGAAACTTGTTCAAAACTCCATTGCAGCACACACTTCTATTTATCATGCCTCTGACTTCGCAATGTCTGACAGCACAGACTGGCACACGGTTCAATAGTCCAATACAGGATTAGAGGAAGGCTGTTGTGAGCTTCTCCTGTGGGAGACATAAGGAGCAGACGCTTGTCAGTTCAGAACATTTTTGTTGTCAGGACATTAAATGCTGAGGGTCATATTGTCAGGATATGAAACATGATGGAGCTCATAGTTTATAGAGTGCAAGCTTGAGCTAGTGCCATCATAAAAAAAAAAATAATAATAATAAAACATAAACTCCACAAATGACTGGTTCACCAAGGTCGCAGTCTCTCTCTGTATGATCTTCTAATGATAGGTTATTGGCTTATAGAGGAAATAACTTTTCAATGACATTGCGAGAAATTGAAATATATATTTATCTTGCTAAATTGCCTTTTGAACAGCTACCAAACCACTCAGCTGGTGCTGGAGTCAGGGTTCACTGATTTATTCATATTGGAAGGAGAATGCTAATGAGCACTTTGACCAGGGTACATATGTTTGGTAATAATGGCAATGCACTTAATGTACCCATCATCTTTATTCCAAAAACGAACAGTAGACTCATTTATTTTTACACATTAAGCATACAGGCTATGAAGTAATCCAGCTCATTTGAATCATTGCTTTACACTGGTACACATTAAGAGATGGTTCCTGTGTGTGTTCTATATAGAACTTTCTTAGATTTCTCTGGAACCCTTATTGTGTTTGGGTTTTATAAAGAACAATTTTTAGGGGTCCCTGAGTGGCTCACCTGGTAACATCACGACCGAGTGGTGTGCAGGGTGGGGTGAGTCATACAGTCAGGGGGGCGCAGGTTCGCATCCTGGCTTTGCAAAGTTGTCGGTCTTCACTGGGGATTCTGAGCTTTGCATTGGCTCTGGCACTCCCGCAGGTTAGGGATGCAAAACCGCAAGGGAGTGTTTCTCCTCATCGTGCTACAGCGGACCCTACCGGCCAGGCGCCCGGTGAGTTCGGGAGGACACCTGAAGGGCTGTCCTTTGTCCTCCACAGGCCAGTAGCTCGCTGACATGCGCTTGGTTGTGGATCAGAGGATGCCTGTTGAACCGGAGTGGGGAATTACTGCAGTGAATGGCCATTCTAAACTGCGGAGAAAATCAGGAGTAAAATAATTGGGCACTCTAAATTAAATAAATAAATAAAAACCATTATTATACACTGGATCACATTCTGTATATTTGGTTTGATATAAAACCAAAGAGCCCCAAAAACAAAAAATGAAACATAGAATTATTATTATTTTCTTAACAGACGCCCTTATCCAGGGCGACTTACAATTTTTACAAGATATCACATTATTTATTTATATACAATTACCCATTTATACAGTTGGGTTTTTACTGGAGTAATCTAGGTAAAGTACCTTGCTCAAGGGTACAGCTGCAGTGTCCCCCAGCTGGGATTGAACACACAACCCTCCGGTCAAGAGTCCAGAGCCCTAACCACTACTCCACACTGCTGCCCTATTAATTATTAGACGCTTCAAATGTGGCACCTCTCTACTCATAGTAATGTGTATATTGGTAATAACGTCTACAGGAACCCTCTTTTTTAAGAGTGCATGACAGCACAATATTCATGCTGTCTTTCACAAGGGCCAATACAGACACTCCCTCAGAATACCCTGGGAAACCAAGGGCTATGTTTACATAAACAGTCAAGCAAACACAACAATTATTACCAAGCCGTTGGGTGATAAAGCCTATAAATCACACCAGTGCTTGTTTTAAACACTATACTGTAACCGTAATGTAACTTAGAGAAGCAGGCTTTTCAAAGCTCCATCTATTAGATTAGCATTCTCTCCATGAAGATACAAGCAAACAGACAAGCAAGTAAATGTTCATATTGGAGCCGAATGTCAAAATGACAGAAGGGTGCATTTAACTTGTTTTTACTTCATTTTCTTTATTAGCAACCCTTTCACATCCCCGATGCACTTAGAGTTTGGGGTCAAAGAGCTGTTCTCAGTTCACAGCTGCTGATGTGTGATAAGGATGGGCAGACATTCACGCTATTGTTGGAAAACTGGATTAAATAAGAGTAGGTTTAACATAACTTAAATCTCCAACAGGTGATGTTGAAAACAACCAGATTATCATAATGAAGTTGCCTGTACATTGAAGAAAGAGTTATTTTAGTAATACCCTGGCACTTTACAATCTGGAATCAGTGTTCATTCATTGCTTTCTGTTCATGTAGAACACAATGCCATGTGACACGATTATGTTACTATAACAAACACTATGTTTAGAAAGGTTATAAGGCTTTCCGTTCTATTTTGATTTTTGCAATGATGCCTATAGGTGTGGAGTAGTGCATCACATGACACAGGAGACGCTAAGATTACTTGTAGTTTGCAAAGGCTGCTGGGAAATAAAACTGTCTTTGAAACAGCTTATCGCTGTCTCACCTATGAGTCACGTGACTCTCCCGCGATTTCAAGGGGCAAGGAATCAGAGCTACAAGACACAAGCTAGCCACACTTAGTCACAAAATAAACTAATCAGGAATCAGAGCTACAAGACACAAGCTCGCCACACTTAGTCATAAAATAAATGAAAATAAAAAGTGGAACAAGTGGTTAAATTGGTTGTTTTTCACTTTTAAAAAACAGGAGGCAGTTAGGATTTCTTGGAGATCTGAGTCAAGTTTATAGTACTGTGAGGCCTGTGTATATATTCCAGTATATCTAAAATTGATTTCTATATTTCAAGCTGACTCCTGCTGGTTGGTTTTACTTTGCCAGTGTATTTGTTTAGCTTGTCTATGTACAGAACTGGGGCACTCTCTCCCTATTCTGGCTTGAGTCGGCAGTGTTGTGCATGTGTTGCTCGTGCTGAGAGAGACTTCCTGGAGTTGTAATGTAAAATAAAGAGTGCAATCTACTTTTATAATACATGGCTGTTGTCTGCCTATATTCTCTTGTTACACTGAAGAAGAATTCTGAAGTAGCTCAGTTGCAGGCCTGGATTAGGGGTACTACAGAAATATAGAAATAATCCCCCCCAAAAATAAATAAATGCAAAACAAAATCCCGAGACGTGTGATTCTTTCCAACCCAACAATTTAAGACAAGCCCAACAGATAGCACAGCATTGCACTGTTCTATTTTTTATTTGTATTTATTCTTAAAGTTCTTAAAAGCCTGCACTGGGGCAGAGCAATATGAGAAGCTTGTGCCGCCACGCTCGTGTTCCACAGAGTCCCCTGTGATTGTAAGGAAATGCTCAGTTTTCATTCACAATTTACACTCTCACAGGCCTATCTGCATTCACACTGTGAGTTGCTACTCAAACGTACTCAAGCTAAACTTGTTTTCTTTCAAAGTGGCTGGCAGCCAAAACGTCACACCCAGTTTGGCCTCAGTAATATGAATCACACAGTTACAATTACCAGCACAGCACCAACATTTCAAGGGCTTCATGACAGGCAGTGTTTTATTTAGTATTCAATGCTTGCAGACTGGACACATTATTTTACTACTCTAATAAGTCATTTTCAGTATCTTTTGTTTTTGTTTCATATCTTTAGTTCAGGCATTATAACAGGTCTGTACTAAGGGGTAATAGTAGCACAGTGGTAACAGACATGTTACCACAGCACAACTGTAATATTTTAACACTTGTGTCACACTGGCAGTCAAATGTTGTGCAATGGTACCATATAAAGTGCAGTGCGATCCCATATCCGTCCGGATCAATGTGAATTTTAAAATAGTGTGAAATAGACTCATATTCAGGGAGCTCTTAATGAACTGAATGACATGCATAAGATAAAGGTTTGCAGAAAGACATGGACGGAACATTGCTACAGTACTGACTTTCCGACGGCTGGCTCGTTCTAATTCAAAACGGTTACACTAATAAATGATTACACATTAAAACAAAATCTTTACCGCTCAAACTACTGTTGACTGTGTCTTGTGTTTTATGGTTGGAGTAATGCGATATTACACAGAGCAGTATATTTAGTTGACACTTCCATTATAAACGAATGCCTGGGTCTAGTTATACTAGGTTATGATAAGATGGAGGGTTCATATGCCTCTGGTGACCCTTGAGAATTTCTAAAAAGAAGACCTTAATGTGATCTAATCTTAATACTGAACATAACATTTCATTTATTACTGAATTATCCTGGATGTATGGTCCTTTTTATTGCACAAATAGCACTGTTACAGTTAGTATAATAACTAGGTTGTATTCAAATCCCGCTCCAAGATGGATCTCTGTACAGATCAGGTTTGCCCAGCCTTCTAGCACAAGGAGTACTGAGAGTTTCTTTATGACATTAGCAAATAACAACAACAAAAAAAATACAAATAAAGATCCGACTGACATTTAAAGGCGAGGGAATCTCAGCCTGATTATGTAAATTGAGAAAAACGATGAAACATGTCTATAAAGTTCATGCTGTGTCAGGACAGCCTGCTCTTTTCTCTCATAGTTACTTTATTACTGCATTTATTTTCTTTATAAGCCTCACAAGGCTCCCTTTGGTTTCACCTGTGCAAGAACTGTGCAATTAGTGAGAGGAGGCTGGGCATGTTTAAATAACAAATCTACTTACACTGTCAACTACTCCGTTTCATTAGACAAGTCTCTTTGCAGTTACAATTAAGTCTGACTTCTTTCATTATGAAATCGTACAAGCACTGCACCAGAGAATACCGATGGAGTCTGGTGCTGTGTTGCATAGCAATGCCTCACAGTTACCCAGATCAGACTGGTAATGCATTCCTCTGTTATATTAATGTTTTCATATTAATTTAGTTTGTAAAAGGCCATGTCCACACAGACACATTTAATTAACCTTTTTATAAGTCTGTCAGAAATTTGACATTGGAGATTTGAGATCTGGTGCTAGGTTTCATTTACATTTCGTTGATAGAAAAAAGTAATTTATTTACAAGTCCGTTATTAAGGTTCCAAAGTTGTTTTTTCTTCTTCTTCTTCTTCTTCTTCTTCTTCTTCTTCTTCTGAAGGAAGGAAGAATCAAGAAGGGTTTGTGTGTTTTAAAATGTTACTCTTTGTGCATTGGTTGTATGCATAGACTGTATGAAAAGCTGCACTGATTAAATATCTGAATGATCTGCAGACACTTCCATTGTAAAAGAGCAGCATTTATGCCATGTTTATGCCATGTTTATGCCATGTTTGCGGTAGCAATCGTAAATGTTGTCACTTTGTGGTATCATTAAGAATAGTATGGCGTTCAACCCCATATTCCGATGTCTTTCTACAGGCCCATGTGTGCACCGGTGCCTCTGCAAAGCAGTTTGGGGTTCTAGTAATATTGGAATGGTGTCAGGTTTCATTGTCCTGTTGAAAAGCCCTAAGGAAGCAGCTGTGTTTCTCAGACGTCTTGACTGATGATGCTGTCGGATGAATGGGACGTGTGGTGGGAGCAGGCTGACATGCAGAATTAGACCCCAGTAGGTTCCTGACATGGCAGACAATCCTAAAGCCATAATGAGTTTAATATAATACGTGGTGGCAATGTGGGACTTCAAGCTATTGTTACTCACAATTATTCTAACTCTGGCCAGCTAAAAATAAAACTGGTTCAATTTAAGATTTTAAAAATACATAAAATAAAATAAAAACCACAGAGTATAGATATGGTACTTCTATAGTTTGAATGCTTATTTATGTATTTATTTACAATTGTCAAACACATGTTCTGTCCTGATCTGAAGTTCCCCTAATTATTTTTCTGTCCTTTTGTTGTCTGTGAAATAAATACAAAAAAGTCCACCAGAGCATTAAGTGCACAATCAATCTATAAAAATGTGTGTTTTTTGCATGTTAGTCAAGCTTGTTCAACTACACCTGCACTCTTAGAAAAGAATGTTTCAAAGGGTGTTCTATTTCGAACCATTAGAAGCAAGGGTTTTAAGTGCTTCATAAAGTATTTGGAACCTTTGGAGTTCTAATTGTGGAAACCCTAAAGGTTCTACTTTAGAACCAACACAAAACAAGGGTTCCAAATGTTCTATTGTATGTAGAACCCCAGCAGAACCAATTATCAGTAAAACATCCACTTTATACTGGCGATAGATGGCATATGCAGTATTAAACAGATATGCTTATTCCTGACGGAGTTTAAAACTGCAGAGTGTTACAGCTTAATACATATTTAATAGAAATAGTTTTCAAGAGTATACTTGCATTTAGTTAAAAGACATTAATTAAATAGGCTTGCATTACACATTCTCCTCCTAACTCCTCTGAGTCATTAATAAGCAGAGAGAATATTTATGCCATGTATAAAAAATGTAATTTAGTGGAAACACTTGGAAAGAGAGTCCCACGGATAATACTTAAATTAGACCTTCATTACGTTTTGATTAATTAGGACTTTTGTAACATTAAAAACACCAGCCTGTAATTAAATGCTAGCTTGGTGTTAAGATTTTAAAACACTCTGTTCTACACTGGCTTTAATAAACCAGCGGTTAATTGTCATGCTAAACCTCTGGGCAGTCAGATATTGTTGTATGGGGAACTACTGCTCTACAGTGTGCTGAAGGTATTTATTTCTCAAAGGCTTGCTTTAATGACAGAGAAGTGCAAGAAAAAGAAGAGTGCATTACTTGTTGTATTCTCCCATAGCCTCGACACATTAGACAGAGATCTCTTTGTTTATCCCTTCTATATATATATATCCTGTAACTCACTGAAGCCCATTTATTATATTGTATATATATATATATATATATATATATATATATATATATATATATATATATATATATATATATACAGTATAATAAATGGGCTTCAGTGAGTTACAGGAAAATAATCCATCTAGGCATACCCACGCAAGTGACAGACACCCTGTCACATACCCATTTAATAATATTAGTACACACCGAGTGGAATGAAACCGACCCCATATGTGATGCACATGCTCCCAAACCATGAAGATATGCGAAGCCTACTGCTTCAACAGTACAATTTGAGAGGTCTATAGTTTCATTGCTATTCTATTAATTGATCTCGGTGCAAGTGGCTGTAATAACATTAGAGCAACCCACACAGCCTGAGACAGACCGACACCAAGCAAGACTCAGAGAGCAGTCAGCTTCAGAACTTTCTTTTACCAGATTTAGTTTTTCTAGTTAAATAGCCTCTTTTTAAAATAATTTACCACATTGGCTCAGCTTCTTTCATTAATTGTGAGAGTGTGAGGCTTTGTTTCCTGCAACCCTGCCTAAAACCACATAGGCTTGCCAATGTGACTAGTACTGAAGCATTCAGCAAGTACAGCACAGGAACAGAAGGGTATTGAGGAGACCCACATCGTAATTCACTAATTAACTGCAAAAAAAATGGAGCCATATTAAAGTTTGGTACATTTTAAAGTTGGCATGTTTTTAAACTCTAAATATAACATATTGCAGTGTATTACAGTTACATATTAATGACATTACCAGTCAGTTTCATGTTATAAAGTAATTATAAAGTTTATTATAAATTTTCCTTAGTCCCATTTGAAATAATCCCAGACCTCCTACTGAATATACACAAGAAAAATTCTAGTATAACTAAAAAAAGAGAAAAGGTAAATTGTACATAGTTGGGCTAACTTGTCTCTCTTCTCTCCCCCTACACATCAATGTATTTACATTGAAACTATTTTTCTCCAGTTCTTAAAATGAGACTCTTGAACATGTACCTTATTGTTCTCAGTGTTCTAGAATGTCATGTGGTTTGTTTGCTTGGTTCAGTGTTCTAGAATCCACATGTTTGCTTGGTTTAGTGTTCTAGAATCCACATGTTTGCTTGGTTCAGTGTTCTAGAATGTCATGTGGTTTGTTTGCTTGGTCCAGTGTTCTAGAATGCCACATGTTTGCTTGGTTCAGTGTTCTAGAATGCCATGTGTTGCTTGGTTCAGTGTTCTAGAATGCCACGTGTGTGCTTGGTTCAATGTTCTAGAATGCCACGTGTGTGCTTGGTTCTGTGTTCTAGAATCCACGTTTGCTTGGTTCTGAGGTTTAATGAAGGTGTAATGCCAACATTACACATTTCAGTTCCAAGGTTTTCTTGCAGAGAAAGTAATAGGCATGTGTGTTCCAGGTCACTTACCTGAGCACTGGCAGTTCTTATCAATATCTGAGATGAAATGAACTGTGAAATGTTACCTGAATGAGAAACTCTTTACTGCTGGGTTGTTTTCTTTACAGAGCAGCTTTCAAAACCTAATCAGTATGGAGAGCACAGCGTTTAAATGAAACTCTGATCATCCAGGATAATGCCAGCTCCATGTCTGGATAGGAAGAATGCCACTAAATAACTAAATACTTTTTTTTATTTTTATAATGCATTTATATTATAAGGTTTAGGACAAGGTGTACCTAATTGCAAGGATAGCATATTCTAGCCATGCCAATGCTACATTTCTGAGAGATGTACACATTAAGTACATTGTAAGTATGCATAATAAAATTGTACACATGTATTTCTAGAGTAATTAGAGACACTTAATGTAAAGTCTTACCCTACTTCTAATGTGTGATAAGAGATGAAACTGGAAATTATATAACAGCTTTGCTCTTTATTTCCTGTACTGTGCCTATTAGGCCTACCTTGAGGCATCTATGATCAGAGATAAGGCAGCCATTTAGTGTTTATTATACAATAGAACCCAAAATCCTACTGGAGACTCACTTCAGCATGAAGAGAGAAACGACTGCATCGGTCACTTTACATATACCGTGGTTAATTGAACATCAAACAGACTGCTCACTGGCATACACAAACCCAGAAGAAACCTAACATCATTTGCTATTCGTTTCTGTCAGTATGCACTATTTAATAGTAATGTGGTTCCTCTTTATACCAGCCTTATAGAGCAGCTTAGCAATCCCTTAATAAAAATCATATTGAAATAATTCCTTTTCCGCCCAATGCTGGTGATTGTGGAAGTCTATTCAATGGAGCAGCTGCTGCCACGGCCATCAAAGGATGTTTTGTCAGCTGAACAGCACCTAGCAACTTGCTCCAATGTTAAAACAGCGGCTTTGTTAATCAAGTAATGTTTATGAATAACAGATCACCAGTACCATCAGTAATGTGTTGTGGCAAATCTTTTCAGGGGCCATGTGCTCTGGTAACAAAAAAAAAAGAAAGGAGAAAAAAATGAAACATAGGTAGGCAACAGGGCATTATCTTCTGAGGCTTGACCTTGAACTTTTCAAATGAGAAATGACCCGGTTAAACCAATAGAGTCCGGCTTTGTGCTATATTTAAACCGTCGAGTCATAGAAGTTGTCAAGAATAGTGCTATGCAACATCTGCCTTGCTGCACGCTGAAATCAGCATTGTGAAAAAGGGAAGTTTAATGATCTGCCATGCAGCAGTGTTCTAAGTGAAGAGTAAAAAAAGGATGAAAGGGGCTCCTCCTTCGACCTGTAACTGATGCCATGAAAAATGTCAAGAACCATCTGCCTCAAACATGTCCAAACTGTCATCAAGTATTCTAATCCAGTCAAACACGAAACAACTGGAACAAGCTATGGAACTTGCCCAGAGTGCATTAAAAAGATTGGTAAATAGGAGGGGGGGAGGGGGGGGTGACTGTCAACTGCATCACTGCAGACTGTTGGCAGAGTGCCTGTGTCTTTGAAATGCAATAGCCATGCCTTTCCCTGATGCTGCCTTCCAAACGGGACTGTCAATAGCGCTGCCCTTTCACATTTCAATTCACTTAGCTCCTTCATTCCCTGTTCAGTAAAGAGGTCATTTCTTCTAGTTTAATTATTGATAAAGGGATAAACAAGGATACATACCAGGTGTTCCCTTCATCAGAAAGCTGCTCAAATTAGAACGCTAGCATGACAAGAATGCTGCTAACGCGTTAATGCTTATAAAAAAGGCCAGCTTAGTATTTATATGTAATTGATATGCACTCACCTGTTTGCTGAAGTTTGGTTACATGCTAATACTCAGTGGATGTGTGGTAGGGGGCCTCTGTGTGTCCACTACTGGAATGCCAGTGTTGTGCCTGTATTCCATATGCATGCTGTGTATGTTTATTAATAATTAGATTGGCAGTTTCCTCCTCCAATACATATTGAACAAGTAAGCCATGCAAAACATAATGAATACGTTTTGGAATAATACTGATATCTTGTCATTTGATTACGGTCATATTTCCATATTGCATATCTATTGACTGTATATTAACATGGACGTGAACTCAATAAATGGGTAATTGCATATCAATGAAATGCTTTTCTACGTCACCTGGAATAAAACATTAAACCCTTTAAACTGCGTAGCAGGAGAGCAGTAGCATTTCCTTTTTAATGAGTCTGCTTTAACTAATGAAATCAGCAAGCCTCCATTAATATGCGATTTACCAAAGCAGCAGCAGTGATGTGATGCAGGGCAACAGAGGACACTAATTGCATATGTAATGGCTTGCCATCCACTGTCAATATTACAGGTCTTTCATTTTATTTAGTTTTAGTAAACACTGGCACGCACCAAACCAGCCAGGCATAAACACTTTATCTGTAAAAGCACTGCACATCCTAATCAAAACAAGGTAAACTATGCTCTGTAATTATCTTATAATTAGCTCACTTACACTTCAATTAGGATAGTTGTATTAATGGTGATTTTACCTTCTAGGTGCATGTAATTCTTTTGGTAGTGCAAGTAATGATCCCTTACATTGTGAAATGTGCCCTTGTCTGATATATTGAAGCCCAGTGCTATACATGATACTGGCTGCTTCATACTGTGTGTCAGGTCACCCAAGCTGCACATGTTTCAGATGATGTCAGTTTGTGTTCTAGCTGTCAGGTACACAGCATAGCAGTTGCTAAAATACTGCAGCTTTCAACACAGTGGAAGGTTCATTCACAATACTCAGTATTCCATGAACCAATGGGGGCAATGCTGGTTACACAGTGATCCTCATTTGCAGCTCTTTCAATTACTCTAAGTTGAGTCAGAAAACTCATGCAATAGATTTAAACACTACTGCAATATACATATTTTACACTGCAGTCTTTGGCCTTGCCTTTCAAGCTACCTCTGTACATAAGTTAGCTTGCAGATAACTAGAGAAGCTGGCTCTAGGGAACCATGGGCAGAGGGGCAGGTGGAGGCTGAGGAGGAGGAGGCGAACTCTGGCGCACAGTGGGCTTAGTGGATGAAGAATGATGTAAATCCTTTCCTTGCAGATCACTGGACGTGTTGTTTATCAAAGGATGAATAAGAAACTAGCTGTTCGATTGACGATTTAATCTGGTATTGGAAGTGCCTAAATATGCTTAATATTTACATGATTTGATTGAAGGTTAAAGTGAATACCCTGCCAGAACCATCACTTTGCTTAATGGACCTAATGCAATATGACATACATTGAAGCCACTTCATTGTCAATCACTTCATTCACCATCATGTTTTCTGCAAGTGTTGAATTCACATTATTTGGGTTGTGTGAATAGGGTACAGTTATTAAGCTTGTCCTGGTTTGGAATGGGCTAATGCCCTATCCACACTGAATGCATAGTCAACAGTAAGGCTGCACAGATCCTCTGATGAATTGAGTAATTCCCTGAAAGACTGAAACCACATTGAAACCATGCAGTTCACAAGCGTGTTTTCGGGTAAGGTATTCTCCTGCAGAATGTATGGCACTGTGAAGATCACACCTGGCAGACAGAGCTCCTGTTCAGTATTCTCAGTAAGGTTCAGTGGTGGTCTCAGTTTGCTGAACTGAATGCCTGATCTGCTTCTAAATATTATTCTTTGCTTTGAGCCGACAAGATGTCAGCTATTTAAAGTAGGTTAATGTGATTTAGTCTGCTGTTTTTACCCCTCTATCTACAAACTCTTATTTTCATTGATTCCATCAACACCATTGAGCTTTGTGTGTCAGAGTAGTGTCTTTAGGAAGCAAGCCAATTCGGCTCATGGATGAATACCATGACAGCCAAATACAGAAACAAAATAGTTCTCAGATTCAAATCCAGCAGTCTGGAATCAAGAGACATACTGTACTGTACACAGCTCTTATTATTATTATTATTATTATTATTATTATTATTATTATTATTATTATTATTATTATTATTAGTAGTAGTAGTAGTAGTAGTAGTAGTAGTAGTATTAAAGCTGTTAATAATTACTTCAACATAGTACCTTCTATCACACATGTTAAGTCTAATCTTGTAATAAACTACTGCAATCTGTTATTATGTTATTATGCATATTTACAATGTACTTAACATGTAAATCTTTTTGCACGATATATGTAAGTACACAATTGTATCAGAAAAGGGCTAGGTTTAGAGTTAGGGTTAGGGTTATAACATGCAAAATGATTTACACAAAAAGTACATTGTAACTATGCATAATACCATTGTAATTTACTAAGTAAATACACAATAATTAGAGTCACTTAATGTAAAGTGTTACCCTACTTAGATCTATCTATCTATCTATCTATCTATCTATCTATCTATCTATCTATCTATCTATCTATCTATCTATATACTGTATATACACACACACACACACACACACACACACACACACACACACACACACACACACACACACACACACACACACAATACCATTCAGCACTGTCCAGACACTTAGGCATGACGTGACACTTGAGTGCAGACTAATGAAGAAATGAACAGCAATTATAAAACAGATCAGCACAGCAGACAGATAGGCAGGAGATGATGGATTATCGCTTGTACAGGAACCCGAGCAGTTACATTGGAAATGCCATTCAAAGAGGAGGCTTTTGATTCATCTCCATGTTGTAATCTGTGATGATCAGAGCTCCTGCTCTAGCCAGATCTACAGCTTCTGGGCATTTTGAGAAGAGAGCTCTGATGGTTCCCAGGCTGTGTTTTTATAAGACAACATCAATCTATTGTGATTTTGGGAGCTATCGGTGCAGGCTTTACAGAGTGTCACAAATCACTGTTTCTGGGGGTCTGAAAATAGTCACAACTTTTTAAAAAAGGAAAGAAAAGATACAAATGACTAGCCACTGTCATTCTATT
The DNA here is from genome assembly GCA_030684275.1 of Acipenser oxyrinchus oxyrinchus. NCBI lineage: Eukaryota > Metazoa > Chordata > Actinopteri > Acipenseriformes > Acipenseridae > Acipenser > Acipenser oxyrinchus. Next base: position 34,601,995 of record CM060261.1, read on the forward strand.
TACGAAATGCCCAATTCAATTAACATTTTTTTTTCTATGTCATTTAAATGTTTTACACTTTCAAAAAATAAGTAAATACTGTACTACTATAACTGCTACTACTACAACTAGTATTAATCAAAATAATAAAGGGTCTAGTTTCATCAAATTGCTATACAAGGTATACTGTTGTATTGGGTTGGTCTTTGTGTTGTGCTGTATATATGGAGGCAACAGGTTCAATGAGTCCAGTGATGAAACAGTTATTTTACTTGTCAATATGCTGCCGTCTCTAAAGCTTGTGGGTTGGCATTGCTAACAGTAAGGCTTCATTTGGAATTGAGTTAGTGCAGCAGGATTCGCATGCACAGTTCATGCTGTAAAACCGGCCCTTATTTCATTTTCATTGCAGCAGACCCTGTAAGTAGCTGAGGGGCCGAGCACATTCTGAAGTGTTGTGGGGAGGCTCGGATGCCACTTGCATTTTAACAACATGGTGCTTTCTCATTCTTACTGTATCTAATTCTCCTTCAAATGAGTGCTGATTCTGCTTTAGCCTGCAGCTGTAGAACTCTCTTCTTTTTTTTAGGACAGCAGTGAACTTGGCAGGGCTCCAGAAATGTATTTGTTTATTTCAGGTTTTTTTTTTTGTTTTTTTTTGACGATGTACTGACTGGCTGCTGGCAAATGTTTCTTTCAGAGCATCTATGAAACATTTTTTCTTTGATAAATACATTGGCTAACGTTCATGTGAATAGCCTCCCAGATTGTCTATTAGTGGCTTTAATTAAGTTATTTAACTGCACCCTGGGGCTTTCCGAGGACAAATAAGAACGCCCCCTTGGGAAGGGGGAACAATGAGGCAGGTGCGCATTCGCTGCCTTATTCACTGAGTCTGCATTGACATTTCTACACTAATCTACAGACAAACAAGAGACAGGTGATGCACTCCACATGCTTGCCATCCACTGCCATGTGCAAAGAAACTGATTCAGCAAACAGATTGTCCACAGGCAGAGTTTACACTGCAGCTGAACAGCAGCATCTTACCCAAGTCTGTTCACATTTCATGCTGTTCGATTGGATAAATCATGAAAATCAAAAGCGCGTTTAAAGAAGATCGCAGTGCTGGACAGTTTTGTAAAAGGTAAAGGATGGGAAGTTAAAAAAATAATTGCAAACAGTTTTCTTTCTTTAATTGGTATACTTATAGTACAATACAAATACAGTACCACCCCCAAGATAGTAATTACATTGAGCTGGATTTCCAAATGAATATTGGCTTCCAAGCCCTCACACATAAACTTCATTCCATTTACTGAAGATAAAACCTATACTGTAAACAATCATGTTCCTAAAACGTTTCATTTGTTTAAATTGTTATTCATTATTATACAGGCATGTGTTATTCTACTGGTGGAGCTCCTGAGTAATGAGGCTGCTGGCAGGCAGCTGTGAGCTGGAAGGTAAACTGTAAATATTTTGGGTTCACCTTATCAGTATAATGGCATGGATTCCTGAAATAGCAGTCATTATGATTACATATGAGACAGGGCTTAAGGTTGTTTCATTCATTCTCCGAGAAATATGCAGCTTGATATAGGGTAGTAAATAAGACTAAAAAGCTGTCCCTTACTATTGCACACCAATATTACCAAAAGTGGCTTACTGGACCTGCCTGGTAACCCTAATGCTAACTGGACTGCTGTTTAGAAAGTCACGACCCTTGAGCGGCCGTTATCAGTACAGTTGACTTGAGGGGCGTTATTCATAAAGTAATACAATGCCAGTGTACTGTATGCATAGGGGTCCTATGCAATTACTGGAACATTATTGCTTCATGATTACTGATTCTCAGTTCAGCTGAAAAGGAATGTAAATGATTTGGATAGATCTTCAAAAAAGAACAACAAACCAGTGAACCTTAAGCTGTTGTTTTTGTCTGGAATATTTGTGTTTACCAGTGGATATATTAAACTGGGATTACGGTACACAGTCATTGCAGTCTTGTATATTTACCAGTGGATATATTAAACTGGGATTACGGTACACAGTCCTTGCAGTCTTGTATATTTTCCGGTGGATATATTAAACTGGGTCTACGGTACACAGTCCTTGCAGTTTTGTATATTTAACCTTAACTTGCAGTCTTGTAGCCAAGGTCAAATAATTATTTTCACATTCCCCAAAATGTTAACAGCTGGCTCATCTTACTGACGATGCATAACCTGCCTCTCGATTACAATCTCACGACTCTACAAACTAATTACAAGCAGTTCTGGAAATATAAGACGCACGGTAACTCTTTAGAAGAAGTGTTCCCAACTGCACAGTAATTACACTGTAGATGCTTGTGTGGTTATGGTTACATAGTGATTCAATTGTAAATACACAACCACATTTTGCATTGCATTATTAAGCATGTTGTAGCATTGTAGCTAGATACCTGTGTGTAATAACTGTGTAATTACTACATTGTGATTACTTTGATACTGTAATGCACTTACTGTGTTACTAAAAATGTGCCTGATGTTAATTGTGTCAATAAAATGAGTAAGATCCTTCTTTCCTTCAATTTTTGTTCTCACAATAAAGTCCCATAAAATGTTCATAAACCCAGGGTGACAAAATTTACAGTAGTTGTCAAATAAAATAACAGTTTATACTCTGTTGAATTATTTTTTGGTGCTTTCATGGCCTCCTTTTTTAATTAAAACTATGAAGTACAACTGGATTTCTGCTGTCTGGTAAAGATATCAATAAAAAAAAATCTCTTTGAACATTGTAACCCTTTTGCAAATTAATTTTCTGGTAGTGAGTTTATTTATTGCCCCAAAGGCTGTTTTTGATTTGCAATGCTTACCTGAGCGTTTAAAATGTGTTTTCCATTATACGTTTTTTCGAGGCAGGGAAAAAACATGGTGTTCCAAACAAACAGCCACCTCAATCTTAATGGCAGGGAGCCATAAATGCCAGGCATGTGGAAATTATAGCAGCAATTTCATCACAGTGCACATGGCTGTTTTCTCTGTGACTCTTCTATTTGCTAAAGGCAGGATTTACAATGAATACACTTATCTGTCGTTCGATATCGATGTCTTACATTACAAGATAATGCTAAGAAAGATATCATCATGAATTTCGCAAAATAAAAATAAATAAAAAGATTTTCATTCTGTTTGCACCAGTGCAAAATTTGCCTTCAGTTTTGTCAGCATTTGTAAATCAATCACAGTTACAGATTACCCTAAATCTTATCCTATGTACAGATTTCATCTTGTGCGGTTAGTAACACAGCACCATTCTTATGTTGAAAAAACAACCTTGTTCATGTTTAATAATTGTAGTATTCCAGAGTTGTATACCTGCCTTATTAAAAAAATACATCATTTCGCACAATTTGATAAGTAAGAACCGCCCATAACACTTTGCTGTTTTCTCATCCAAACTGCACGGGATGGCATCTTGTGATGGATCTCCTCCTAGCGGCTCATGAGTTAATAAGACTGACACAAGCAGTAGACTTACATCTCCACTACAGAGCTTGCTGAATGGTAAGACGTTTGCCTTTGAACCGCGGGGTTCGCTTCCAGCCCTTGCTTTTCCATTCAATTCAATGGGCTTAGATGCCAGTTCAATGCAATGGGAGCCATGACTCAAATCGATTACACTAGACTAAAGACCCGGGTCATAACTGGCAAAGCTTTAACAGATGCCATTTTGCAATTTTTTCTGGACTTTTTTTTTTATTACATTTTTATAACCATTTAATAATCCCCGGTTATGGGAGAAATGTAAGTATATTAGTCATACTTTTTTAAAGTAGCAGTTTTTAAAACACAATTTTATATAAACTGTTTAAGATGTATTTTAAATTCAAAAGGAATTTCCACTCAGATTGGAAAATAGGACCCCAAAAGTACAACCTTTTTAAAGTTGCTTTAAAAACGTTTACTAAATACACTATGCATGTTAGAGTATGGCAGGGAAGACATTGATTATTTGTAGATGCAGGTCTAAGTATAGTAACAGACTACTGTTGCATTATACTGCAGGAAATACAGATATAGGCCAGTGAACATGTATCTTTCTGTGGTAACAGTTTACATGAAGTTTAACAGCAATGATTTCTAGAGGAGTGGAAATGGTTCTGTTTTTGAAAGGGTAGAGCACAGTACACCTTTAGGATTCTCCCCTCATTACCATCATCTTTCCAGACCTTACTCACAGAGAGACTAATCGCTTCTGATGATGTGTTCATATAATAAATTCTGGGCCCCCATGTTTCTTGGGATGTTTCTTGCTTTCATTTTTGTTTAACATGTGCTGAAGAAGGCTAAAGGACCAACCTGTGGAGAGAACAACAAGATAAGATGCATCACCCATGCATCTCAGTACTGGGATTCACCTTCGAAGTATGAACCTTTAGATGGCTCATCATATACTTTGACATTTACCATTCAGGGCTGAAAATGGATTTGTATACTTATGTAGTGATGCTTATAAGTGGCTAGTCCTGTGTTTTTTTTCTTTCCTTAATACATTTACGCTACAGGAACACTTGAATTAATTAGACAGATTACGACGGTACTGTAAATGAAAATGTCATGTGCATCACAATTTGTCAGGAGGAGTGAAGAACCAGTGTATGATTTATCCATACAATACAATCATTACAACACACCATCTGTCATCAATCAGCAGCTTAATAACTACGTGCAATTTTACATATCACAAATAGAGCCGCATTGCAGAAACCAAGATGGAAAGCCAGGGTAGTGCGTGTATATAGATTTTATAACAATACCTTTAAAATCAGGCAAGGGTGTAAAGGCAGGGTAAACAGAGCAAACAGTAATACTCCCCTCGGTCAGCTGCAGCACATGATCAATGACTACATTACAGTGCTTGCTGTAAGTCCACAGACCCTCTCCTCCCCCTGCCTCCACCAGGCAGCAGGCCCAGTCTCAGCCTCATCCAGGGGAGTGTGGCCTGCCGCTTTCCTGCCTCATTGCCAGTATTCTCTGCCAGGATTTAACAGGTGCTCTTCAGCAACAAGGCCAAAACTGTTAAGGCAATTACTAAGTGGCTGGCAGTAGAGTCTAAAAAGCTGTTTGATTCAATTAAAACATTAGGCATTTCTATTTTATATATGCTGCAGTGAAACAGAAAACATTTTTTTTTACAGTGAATTATCACTATGCCTTTTTACAATTAGTATAATGTTGGAATTCTGAGAGTATACACAGCCTGCTAAAACTACACCATTGTGGTACAATCGTGGTGCAGATCTGTGCTGGTGTAATTGGTTGTGCTTGGTATTGGTACCACTCTATCTCCCCTCTCCCATTGTGTTCACCTTCTACTTTTGTATTCCATTCATAATCAATTCTGTTTCCATGCACTCCAAGTTGCCCATATCTTAATCTGCAAAGTGCCCTGCTGTTCTGATTCGAAGGTAATTTCCAAGTGCCTTTTCCTGAAGAAAGCATACAGTATCTTGTCTGGTTGATTCCAAATCAGAGACAAAAGGGCATCTCAACCCTAGATACTGTACATGCACAGGGTGGTTTTTCCCTTATCGAAATACCATCTATCCCTTTCTATTGCTGCACAATGTAAAACCCTTTACTCTTCACATTTACAGTAGGTGCATCTTGGAACTTATCATCGGAGTGGTACTGCAACTTTAACACCCGATACATTCAGAGTCTACTTCTTAACTTCTGAACTTCTTCTGGTCTTGTTCTGACATCACCCAGCCTATACTGCTTGCTGCTCTCCTGTTTACTAAAACTGTGTTAAATGACATCATCTCTGAGGCTGGCTAATACTCCAGCCATACAGTATACTCTCCCTGGATTACTTTTCCTTTGACTAGCACCCACTGTCCCTCCATCGCCATGCCCATACCCTGGCCAGAGCTGATTGACTCTTCTTAAATTCATGAGCTCCTTGGGAATGTTGTCAGCGCCAACAGGCTTACCATTTATTAGTGACACGTTTAGGTTTCTGCTTCACTCATAGTCATTTCTGAATGGTCTGTCTGTAATCCGTATAACCAAGATCATCTTTTGTCATTAAAGGATTATTTCACTCCTCGCTGGTGCTGCAGCCCTGTTTTAATGGGACACATCCCACTATAATTGTAACTAAGGTAGAATAAGTTATGAAATGTATGTTAATTTAATTCAGTTTTCATTTAGTTCTTTCATTTAGTTTTTTTTCCATTAAATGTCACACTTTTTTTTATGTAAAGAGCTCCCCAAAAGAGTTCTTCTAATTAATGCTTCTCCCACATGGATGTTTAAGGATTTCTTGTTATTTTCTTTCCCGCGGCTCTGTGATGATTGGGGCTGTGGTTAAGTTTGGCTCGTCTTTCCTTTCAATAAAGCTTTTTTTGTTAGTTTTTAATACTACATGTGTTACAATAAGGCTGTACGCGCTCTTTTAATTAAACAATTGTCATATAACTCAAAATCCCAGGTAAAAAAAAAAGTCATTGTAGACTTTACACCAACAGTCAGTGTGCAACAGTGCTTTCTGCTGCCAACAATGACTCAAACAGACAAAGTGCAAAACATACAGCCAGGGGCGCCGCCACCAGGTGGGCCAGGTGGGCCATGGCCCTTGGACTTTTCCGACGGGGGGACGAATATATAGTTTGGCCCCCGTACTTTACTCTGAAAAAATAAAGCTCCATGTCACGATGTGGCACTGTTAATTTTAATTAGAACACACTTTCTATTGTCATAGACCACCGTTGGCCACGGGAAAGGAAAACGGAAGTGAGCATAACAGTTTCTTAGCTAGATTTAGCCAAATTGAATCAAAAGTACCAATCTGCATGATAGAAAGTGGATACACACCAGAGTTTATTTAATCAGGCAAATATATATATATATATATATATATATATATATATATATATATATATATATATATATATATATATATATATATATATATATATATATGTTTTCTGTAGACCTTACGGTTCTGTAATTAAAATAACTGATCATTGTAAGAAGCAAATACTAATCGATTCAGATTTAAACAGTGAGAGAAAGTAGCATGTAACTTAACTTAAGGGTTTCATTCATTTGTCCTTATATTCATAATACATTGTTGGTGTTACCACAAATCTTTCACAGCAGAGCAGTGGACTCTGTCAATTTTAATCCATGATAGCCATAACCTAGCCATGCTTTGACTGGTTTCTATTGTATTTCCTGTGGTTTTTCTGCTCTTGTGTCTTATCTTCTTTTTATACAGGCTGTTAACACGGGCATCCAACGTGCATTGTGAATTTTCCTTTGTGTTTTTTGAAGTGGCTGCAATTCTACCTAACTGTCACTGACACAGGAATCCACCTGTTCATAGCTGTTATCTAAACGTAACAACAGAAAGATTCATAACTTAGCTACCAGCTGTACACACCTTTTTTACAATGTTACGATCCCCCCCACTTCATGTGACATTACCTATATCTTATCTCTAAAATAAATGCTTGTGCTTATACAACAGGAGAGCACTACTGATAAAAACTAATTTCCTTGCACATGCCCTTTTTTTCAAGAGGTAGGGGGTAGTAAAGCCAACAAGACTTCTTGCAAAGTATTTCCACTTTCTTGAACTCAACTGAAGTCAGTCTTGATATCCATACAGTGTTAGGTGTCAAAACGACCGTCACTTTGCACTTTGAATTCCACAGCAGCATTGACTGTTGTGTTGGGACATAGTGTGTTGATCTTGTTGGTTTTAACATGAGTTTACAGGCACACTGTGTAAATGGATTGAAACCCTGCAAAATGACTGGCTCAGACATGGTCTGTAATATCACAGTGTAATTATAAAAACAGTCTTTTCCTGATAGGATTAGGGTTAGGGTTGCTCTTTCTATATGTTTTGTATTGTTTTAGATATTATTACAAAGACAATGTTGTTCTCATGTAAGACAGGGGCGCATTGTGAAATAGCAAAGTGAGTAGAATTCCTGCTGATTGCCAATTTCTTGAGATAATAAAGCAGAGTGCAGATTTGTGTTGGATTTCATTTGCTAAAATCACATCTGAGCTGGAGGTGCAGGCATCTGGTTGAGCAGCTGTGTGCTTATAATTGCTACAAGACTTAATAAATGATAACTCTTGGCACAGAATACCACTGATGCTGCTTAACTGGGCCAGGAAGTCCTTGCAAGCTTACAAAGCAGATGCCCTGTAATTTTATCATTTGCGTGGTGAAAAGGGAGCAGAGCTAAGAAGTGCGTTAACTGAGCCCTCACAGGGTCATCTGCTGTAAATAAACAATGAAAGTACTGATAAAATGAACAGCTTTACTATCACGCTCGGCACAATTCTCCTGAGGGCATTGAAGGACTTATTGTTGCTCTTGTGCTAAAAAATAATTGCAATATCTAATAATACAGGAGCACACTGTCCATGTAAAAGGCCTTGAAAATAATATCATTCTGTAATCTGCATGATAACTAGAGGCACAGCTACCCAACCATGCAGATGTTATCCTCATATAGTCCCCCAGTAAATGCAGTCTGGCATTTACAGCACAGAGCATCTTCTTTGTATAAGGGATGACTGCTTTCATCCCATATGAATTTGTTAATAATGTAAAGCACCAGAACTGAATATAAGCACATTATTAAGGAGGAGCGCATTGCAATTAATAAACTCTCTCAAATTTACAAGGGATTTTTTTTTTCGACGTTATGGATGTTGCAGGATGTGATCCAATCACCATGCAATACTAATTCTGTAGCGGTTTGGAGAAGAGCATAGCTGGAGACTGATCTGTAGCCAACTTCATTTGCTTATGGCCAGTTCTGACCGAATTCCAGGGTCTAGTTATAAAGTAATTTAGCATACCAAGCCCCACTTGAGTCCCTGTTTCGTTTCATTGCAGGACATTGTTATAAATTAGATCATTGATCTCAAAAGCACTTATCCTGGATTTAAAAAAAAAAAAAAGTAACTTAAGCTTGTAGAGCAACTCACTGTTTCCCTGCTGCTCAATATGTTAATTAGATTAATTAGATTAATTAGTCTCCTCAGCTTTATATAATATAATGCATACAAGTTATGTATTTGTATTTATTTTGTTCATATGCAAGCACACAATTTCTTCATTGGTTGATAAATAGTTCAAATGTTTTTTTGTAGCTGTATTAAGGACATGTTCAATTTTCATTATTAATGTAATACACATAATACCCTGTCTGTCAACTTGTTCAGATGTGATAGTTTGTGCTTGGAGTTATTAAAAAAGGAATAGTAATTAATTGAACCTTCATTTTCATGCACATTAATTGTCAGAATCAATGAAAGCTGCCTGCCTTGTGTAAAGTGGGACAGCACTTTCAATTAATGTATGCTAATAAGACTTACCATCTGAATGGTATACATCTGAATAGAATTCTGCATTCCTTTTAACATATCTTCTCTGGTTATTTACAATGTATAAGCATGTTATTAAATATACTATTACCAGGTATAGATAATAGAGTATAGGCCATGTTTTTTTTGTTGTTTTTTTTCTATAAGATGCTATAAGAATGTTGTAATATACAGTACTGTGCAAAAGTTTTAGGCAGGTGTGAAAAAATGCTGTAAAGTAAGAATGCTTTCAAAAATAGACATGTTAATAGATTATATTTATCAATTAACTAAATGCAAAGTGAGTGAACAGAAGAAAAATCTAAATCAAATCCATATTTGGTGTGACCACCCTTTGCCTTCAAAACAGCATCAATTCTTCTAGGTACACTTGCACAAAGTCAGGGATTTTGTAGGCATATAGTCAGGTGTATGATTAAACAATTATACCAAACAGGTGCTAATGATCATCAATTCAATATGTAGGTTGAAACACAATCATTAACTGAAACAGAAACAGCTGTGTAGGAGGAATAAAACTGGGTGAGGAACAGCCAAACTCAGCTAACAAGGTGAGGTTGCTGAAGACAGTTTACTGTCAAAAGTCATACACCATGGCAAGACTGAGCACAGCAACAAGGCACAAGGTAGTTATACTGCATCAGCAAAGTCTCTCCCAGGCAGAAATTTCAAGGCAGACAGGGGTTTCCAGATGTGCTGTCCAAGCACTTTTGAAGAAGCACAAAGAAACGGGCAACGTTGAGGACCGTGACGCAGTGGTCGGCCAAGGAAACTTACTGCAGCAGATGAAAGACACATCATGCTTACTTCCCTCGCAATCGGAAGATGTCCAGCAGTGCCATCAGCTCAGAACTCAGAAAACAGTGGGACCCTGGTACACCCATCTACTGTCCGGAGAAGTCTGGTCAGAAGTGGCCTTCATGGAAGACTTGCGGCCAAAAGCCATACCTCCGACGTGGAAACAAGGCCAAGCGACTCAACTATGCACGAAAACACAGGAACTGGGTGCAGAAAAATGGCAGCAGGTGCTCTGGACTGATGAGTCAAAATGTGAAATATTTGGCTGTAGCAGAAGGCAGTTTGTTCGCCGAAGGGCTGGAGAGCGACATGAATGAGTGTCTGCAGGCAACAGTGAAGCATGGTGGAGGTTCCTTGCAAGTTTGGGGCTGCATTTCTGCAAATGGAGTTGGGGATTTGGTCAGAATTAATGGTCTCCTCAATGCTAAGAAGTACAGGCAGATACTTATCCATCATGCAATACCATCAGGGAGGCATCTGATTGGCCCCAAATTTATTCTGCAGCATGACAACAACCCCAAACATACAGCGAAAGTCATTAAGAACTATCTTCAGCGTAAAGAAGAACAAGGAGTCCTGGAAGTGATGGTATGGTCCCCACAGAGCCCTGATCTCAACATCATCGAGTCTGTCTGGGATTACATGAAGAGAGAGAAGCAACTGAGGCTGCCTAAATCCACAGAAGAACTGTGGTTAGTTCTCCAAGATGTTTGGGCCAACCTACCTGCCGAGTTCCTTCAAAACTGTGTGCAAGTGTACCTAGAAGAATTGATGCTTGATGCTGTTTTGAAGGCAAAGGGTGGTCACACCAAATATGGATTTGATTTAGATTTTTCTTCTGTTCACTCACTTTGCATTTAGTTAATTGATAAATATAATCTATTAACATGTCTATTTTTGAAAGCATTCTTACTTTTTACAGCATTTTTTCACACCTGCCTAAAACTTTTGCACAGTACTGTATATATATATATATATATATATATATATATATATATATACAGGGGTGGAAGTAAGGCTCCTATTGCCTAGCGGTTTCACCCATTCCAGGTTTTAATACAAGATTGATTAGCCAGTGTATTGGTATCACGCTCAGCTGTGTTTTAAGCTACGCAATGGGAGTCCTATTTCCATGCTATGCAATAGTATGTAGTATTTATGTATGTATATATATATATATATATATATATATATATATATATATATACACACACACACACACACACTGTATATAAACTGTCATCCTTTCCTTTCAGCCATCTGTTTAATAGTTTAATAGTCTGAAATCAAGTATGAGTTGTATCTCCTGTTATCACTGGATCTACACATACTTGTTCTTGTATTCATCTGAAACACAAGACTGCAAAAACACAGTCATAATTTCCTGGCCTTTTAATGGGAGGCAGCACCATCCCAAGGCTGGCTTTACAGACTGACAGTGCGCACTGTTGCTCTTTCTGCAAAGTGATCATTGCAGCAATCTGTTCTTTTCTAGGAAGGCTATAAATACATTGCCCTCTGTAGCTCTGAGCTGTGTATTAGGGAGAGAACAACCGTCTCCTTGTAAAGCACTGATCAAGTAGAAGATGATGATATCCATATTGCTGTTGTTTTGTTCTGGGGGTGCTGAAATGACAGTAAACGCTGTTTGTGTCTGCCTCGCAGTGATTCCTTCTGGCTCCTTTCTCTTCAATCCTTTCTCTTCTCCCTCTGTTTAAAAGGTCATGGCAAGCCATCGGCAGACACAGGTCCAGCAGCTTATTATCTGTGCTTGCTTCATTTGTTATTTTTCTTTTTGTATGTCCCTGCATATAAGACCTTTTTAAAATCTGGTTATTATTCCAAATAAATGTACACAAAGGCTTATGCAGTAGGTGCCATTGTATGAATGTGAGATCGCTGTATCAAACAAAGTCTTGATTTAATATTGGGTAACATTAGGCAGTGTAATCAGGGCCTGTGAATCTGGCCATATTAAAAAGGAGATATTTTGTAATTCCATCACCAGCCCTGTTCTAGTGCTGTACCACCATTTCTCTGCCTTTACTAACCAGATGCCCTTACCCAACAGAACAAAGAGTCTTTTCTTGGGTTTGCTAGGTCTTTAAAGACTACCTACACTCTGATCCAGTAGTTTATTTGAAGTGGCACGAGTCCCATGATGTACCCAATAGCAGCATGGTTAGTGTGTTGGAAGACATGACTTCCACATGCATGAAGTCCTTAATTGTAGAAGGGCAGCAGTACCAGTAGCATTATTTCCTGTAAATGAAACCATGCCCTGCAGGAGATGTGCAATATTTACTATCATGATTAATAATATTTTCACTTGCTAGCTATGGTGTGCATAATGTAGTTGCTGGGGCTACGACACACATTAGATTCAGTACTTGCTTTCAGGAACATTAATTTACTCATGAAGACATTACTGCGCACCACAGGTGAGCGTCTTAACCCCTGTGCATTCATGGTTTTAGTGCTTTTAATCTCATTTCATCAGGACAGAATCTGTAACAGCAGTGCACCATACAACACTGCCCATTACATTAGCAGGACAGCCCTTCATGTCCCTCTCCTGGGGATCGTTCAAGTTGACCGGACTTTATTTTCCAAACACCTGCTACACAGGAAGTGAATCTATAGTGTTGCAGCAGGATGACGGTGCTTCAGACAAGTCCAGGTGAAAGTAAAAGCTTGAAAAATAACCCAATCCCTCAAAGAACTATAGGGGACCTGGAAGATATGTTGTTATGCTAATAGCAATAAATAATAAAATGATCTTTTAACACCTTGATCATCACTCCTTTAAGACACCATGCCAATCCAGACCAATATGATAATACAAACATGTGCCCTGAACTTTTGTAAATCAGATAAAAGGAAATGTCTCATTATAATTGTTCTGAGCAGATAGCAGCAATGCTAAAACGCTAGATTGATTTTAACACTGACCCAATTTGTATTTCACTGTGCGTTTTCTGTACTCAAGTTAACAGATGGAATAGGCTTTAGCTACAATTAATTAACAAGAACGGAATGCATTAATTGTAACAAAAAGTCTGGGAAGTCATTAATATGATGTATGGATAATATTTCCATGAAGAAGCAACCATTTGAACCTCCAACTAGAAACAGAATATGTTCTGTAGCAAGGAGGACAAGCTAAACTTATTCATTTGTAATTAACAAGAGGGAGAGGGCTTTCTCATTGCCAATATTCAAATAAATAATAATAATAATAATAATAATAATAATAATAATAATAATAATAATAATAAACAGTTTTCATTGCAATGGAAGTGGTACTGGCTTATCTTTTTGTTTTCATATTACTCTAACATGTTTGATGATAACACGCTGGGAGGCATTTAACCAGTCTGCTCCACACACAAAGGGCCAGTCCCCCATAACAAAGAACCAGCTTACAGCTTGCTGTTACAATTCAACATTTCCATCCCCAGATCTCCCCTGCTTCAAGTGACAGACCCTAACCCTAACCCTGCCAGGCATCCACAGCCCTGTGTCCCACTCCCTCATTTGCATGGCAGTCATTACCCCATCTCCTGTCCGTCATGTTATTATCATTTCTATTCCTTGAACACCATTGATTTGTTGAGCCCATTTGTATTCAATCTATTTTTAATAACGATTAATGAAACACTGACACGGAGCTCGCTGGGAGAATCTGGTCCACCCAACCTGTATCTCAGGGCATCAAATTGATTATATATATATATATATATATATATATATATATATATATATATATATATATATATATATATATATATATTGCATGATAGAAACATCAGTAAATAACATAATAGTGTAGTTCTGCATGCATTAAACACTGTGTACGCTTAACAGCCATTCCATTTCCTGACAATGTGCTCCTGGATGCCGTGCTGACATGCACTGCAATGTTTCTGCTCCTCTAGTGTTTGGTTCATTCAGCCTGAGCATGCAGTGTATTGACATTCTGTTCACTCAGAATACCCTTTCATTGTGCAGCCTACAAAACAACATAAGCTGTTTCTGGTCCACGGGCTGGAGCTAAATTACTCTGGCTTTTGCTTAAGCAAAACCTGGTGGACAAAATAATGAAACAGAAGCATAGAGAGCAGACCAGACCAACAGATTAGCTTTAATAACATTAGTGCACACTACAATAATAGCTCATATGACTCCCCGTTTATATCTATAGGGATTGCTAGTGGGTACACCGTAAGGTATGCCCTACAGAATAGGTATGGGCTGCAATAAACCCAGCCTATAGGTCAATGGTTACGTTTTTAAACCTCCGCACAGCTAAGACTCCAGGCTCCACTGAATGAAACTGACGCCAGGGCCTGTCTCTGTATCAAGTTAAAACTACCATGCTCGTCTCACCTGGCTCAATCTGAACTTTCATTTGGAGATGAACCTGCAAAGCTGGACGTTCCAGGACCACAGCGCATGTCAGTACAATAGTTAGACTCACAGTGCTGGAGTTTTACTGAGGGAAAGAGTCCACAGCAGAAGCCCTATTGTGCAGAAAAATGCCAACAGCCAAAGAGCAGCAGTACGGAAGGACTTTCTAACTCCTACGTACGACTTTTTTTAAAAAAAGTCCTACCTAGGAGATATAAAGTCCTACATAGAAAATACTTTTTTTAATTCTTTTTTTTTATTTGGCACTAGGACGCTTCTGTAGTGTTGTGAAAGATTTCATGCAGAAATAGTTAGAATAATGTATTGACCCAGTTCTGAGTAAGCAAACTTAAAAACTATGCATTTCTCAGTGAAAAGATGGGATTTTATTATACTGTACAATGCAGTTTTGGTTTTAAATACAATTTCTGTGTGTAACAAAACTTCAGCAACTTAATACACACAAATGAAAGGCTTGGGAATGCTTTTGTGAGCTCAGAGCTTGATATTGTAAGCAGTTTGCTTCATGGAAATGTACCATAGAGACCCGAGGGATTAACACTTCAGATGGTCTCATTGTGCCATAGCATACCACAGCCTGCCCCTTACAATAGAAATGAATGGGGCTTCACAAACTCATGGTAAATTACCATGAAACACAATTGCTGCTGCAATGCATAGAATGTTTTACAGAATTATCTTGAATGTTTAACAATGTAGAGTAGATGGAATATAATTATCAGTGAGACACACTTTTTCTCACAAAAAAATCTAGTTTCAAGAAGAAGAACTCGTAACAGAAGAACTTGTAACAGTAAAGAGTTACTCTGCAGTGGATCTGCAGTGTGATACTCCAATATTCTGCAGTGGATCTCTCTGCAGTGTGATATTCCAATATTCTGCAGTGGATCTCTCTGCAGTGTGATATTCCAATATTCTGCAGTGGATCTCTCTGCAGTGTGATATTCCAATATTCTGCAGTGGATCTTTCTGCAGTGTGATACTCCAAATCCTAAATACCCCTTTGTTTAATTACAACCTCTCCCAGGGTCTTTGCTGTAAGTAAGATCCCCAGTAGCTTTCAGATACAAAGTACTGCAAGTCCTGTCTTCTTTGTATACTCTATATTTGTGCTGCATTTATCTACTCTTAACAGCAACACATTGTAGAACAAGTGGTTGTCTAAGAATTGTCTTTCAAACGTTCAGGGTGAAGCTGCTGGCAAGGCTCCCTTAAAATTGAACCCAAGGTACACACAGCAGCCCCAGGCATACCAATAGATCTGGGTTATTTCCCTGACTCCAGACAGGCGCTGTCTTTTTATATTACTGTCCGAAGGCCCTTGAGGATGTTGTGTTAACATCATAACAGGCCCTTCCTAATATAGAACCTGCACACATTTACCAGCAATCGGGCTGAAGTGATTGCTTTGCATTTCTTTAAAGCCTTTGCTGGCCAGCCTATTGTCTATCCATTGTCTGACAGTGTCAGCGGCACTGCTGGCCAGGCTGGCTCAGGTTAGGGTACATAGTTTCCTCTTATTGAACTGGCTGTGCACCGTGACCTGATAAGGGCACCCTGGTCTTGGGGAGAAATGCCATTCCATGACCCTTTGATCAAGAGTTCCTTTTGAGCAAGGTCTGCTAATTGAGTCAACCTGGACTGAATTGTTTAACACTGGAATTGACTATTCTCCATTAGGAATACCCATATATCATTGGTGACCTGAGTCATATTTAAACCTTTCAATCCTTTTAGTCCATGCTGGATTTATAAGGCTTGACTTTTCATCATTTCCAAGATGTGGTGGTGTATTAGAAGCGAGGCTTTCTCAAGATGGCTGCTTGTTCAGCCACACTGTCCTTTCACTGTGCTTTGCTGTGCTTTTACTATGGTACAAGGCTGGCCACGCAATGGATTTGCAGCACATATTGGTCCTGATATGGTACCGTGGTTTTGTAATGTATTATGTTCACAGAATTGTGATACCATATTGGTTTGTCAAAATCTGCCATGAAAGGTCATTTGGAAAGGGAGGCTAGTAGTCTGGGCTCTGGATGTGATTGAGTGAGCTGCTGTCAGCCTGTGCAGCAGATTTATTTCCAAGTATTTGGAAGCTTTCTTAAGTATTTAGATCTGACAAGACCTTCAAGCCATGGCATTTGGACACCAGTAGCCTAAAGGCAGACTGCATTCATGTGCTACTGTTGTTTCTACACACAATGTGCAGTGGGTTCCTCCCCCCATTCTCGCCATTTAGTTGATGTGCTGATACAATGTGCATAAAACATACAAGCAATGCAACTTGAAGCAACCCAAAAGGTTGTCAACGGGACAGGATACCTGTGTCTGTCTTTGTCATTCAAAAAGCAACGACTTCCTAGTTTGCTTACTGTATTTCAGCAGTGAATATGCATTGATCAAGATAACTGCTGTAGTATGATGGCTGTTGAATTCTTCCTCTCTTTCTAATGGATTATTTTGACTCTCAAAAGAGGTAAAGGGTTGACTTCCGTCTTGTCCTACAGCCATCTCCAAGCCACACCGTTGGGATGGTAATCTTTGTTAATGTTCCACTGAGTGGGCTGATAACAATCAGATCACCTGTTCATGCTCATCCAATCCCAGAAGACAATACAAGAGTTTTACCAACCTGTAGATGATGTTGAACACATGGAAACAATCTGGAGCTTTGTCTCTGTGTTTATTTTGTCCAGTTCCAGTTTCACCTTGCGAAGCATTGTTCTGAGAGTAATACAAATGATTTATGAAGTGTTCCTGCCGTCCCCACGGGTTCTTTGTTCACACGATAACCAAATTACACATTAAAGCCCTTACTGTGGGAATGAATCTAATAAACTATGTGTTTCACGGTTATTCATCATTTGTTTTTTTTCATTTGCTACCTGTTTTGCTGTTTGCCTGGTATTTTTATTAGCAACATTCTTCAACATCCGTTGCTCTTCACTGCCATTGTTGAAAACAATGGGATTGCTATTTGCGGGCAGCAATTCTTTACATACTGTTGATAGATACGGAAATGTCAGAAGGTTTATAAAGAGCATTACGCAGTGGAGAATAAAAAGAACAGCACATTTCTATGTTGACTTTCATATCCAAGCACTACGCGGTAATAAAAACAGCAACTAAATAAACAAGTGAAAATATAGCATGGATGTGTTTAATGTTACCAATGAACAGTTTATCAAAACATGAGAAATATCATGCTTAAGGAGATGAATTCACTTAATGCTGAGCTATATATAAACCACTTTTATCACACTAAGCACTGTACATGGAAACCATGCTTCAATGGCCTTCGCTGGCACAAAAATATATATTAAAATGTTTTAGATCAGTAACCGAATACAGATGTCAGCAAATGTATATATTGATGCAGCACAAATGAAATGCAAGTACAGTACAGACAGCACTATAAAAAAAATAATACTATATTCGAGATATCATTTGTATCTGATATCTATCTATCTATCTATCTATCTATCTATCTATCTATCTATCTATCTATCTATATATATATATATATATATATATATATATATATATATATATATATATATATATATATATATATATATATAACATGGATTTGCCATTAGATAAAAGACGGTCGGCTTTATAACCAAAGCGGTCTCTGACAGTATGTCTAATGTAAACATGTAGTAAGTATCACTTAAAAAAAATTATAAATGGAAAGAAGAATGTTAACAATTAGTGGAGAATGTACAAATGTTGTGACAGTCTGTTGAATTCCATTACAAAGTGTAGTGGCAAAAACCCAAGAGACAATTTTCTTCCAAAGAAATAGGTCACAGATTCAATTACACTCACTGAAGCATGGACTCAATCTATCATGGCAAATTAAGTGCATTTTAGCAACCTACTTTTCTTACAAAATGTTATAGACATGTTCAGTAGAGTGAGAGAATCTGCAGAAAATAAATGACAAGACTTTTTATTTTTTTAGTTTACCATGCATTTTCAAAATGTATGGGCATTTTAAATGTTTTACACACAGGGAAATTAATTGCTTCAAAGGAAAGCATTGAACGCATTTCCCCTTCTTGAAAGGAAGATGCACTTTGCTTTTCTTCCCCTTTTATCCAAAATGGGTATTGCATGATTCCCTATCCAAAATACTATACTAAAATAACCAGGTAAACTGTATTGTGAAAATAACCAGGTAAACTGTATTGTGAAACTGCTGCTGCAGACAGAAAAGAATTAAAAGGCAAGTATGAAGCGAAAGGCAGGAACTAGAGCAAATTGGTTTTAGTGTAAAATACATCTGTGTGCTGTAAACCGTATGCTAGTATGCCAAATTTAATAACATTGTAATTAGTATGGATTTCATTAATCTTCCTCGGGCTGTCATCGTGTACTAGCTAGCAGTTCTCTTCAGAAACAACTCCATGCTGATCACTTAATAATGCATGACACCAGAACCCGATTGTATCTGCACAGCTCACATACAGTACAGTAAACTAAGGTTTTACATGCAACACCTCATACAGACATACACACATACACAGACCGAGCTGTAAAGTATGAAGAACTGTATAGGACAGTAAGGATATAAGAATAAAGCTTAATGCTTTACAATGGTTTCTATTATTCCTTGATAAGTTTCTTAACGTTTCATCTGAGATGCTGGGAGTGCTTGGTGGCCTAACTGGATAATTCACTTGTCTGTCACAAACTTTTCCTTTTTTTATATATCTTTTGGTTCTTTGTTTTTTTTTCTGCTTTCAGTCTCAAACTCAAACTGGTATCTCATCACTTCCTGTGAAGTAGGTCACAAGATAAATTATCTCAGGATTCTATTGACAGCCTGATTTCTGCATGATGAATAAACAATGGCATTTTTTAAAATCTCCACTGAGCAGGGACACAAAAAAAATCTACAAATAAAATAGAGAACATGTCCTAAAGCATTTTAATTCATCTCAGTTGCTAGGTTATAATACCACTTTCATTTGTACAAAGTGTACTAAATGGTACAAGAGGCACAGCCTCATCATCAGGCTCTTTATTCCATAATAATGGGATGGCAGAAGATTTTATATATAGTGCCTCTCAGTCCATGCAGGATTTCAAAGTGCTTTTGAAAGATGAACAGCTCACTAAGCAGCTGAGCAATGGAAGCTCTGACCTTGTTTTGCAGGAACACACTGCATTGCTGTACACTTTCATTCCATGCAGTGGGAGGGGTGGTAGTGTACACTTTCATTCCATGCCCTGGGAGGAGTGGTAGTGTACACTTTCATTCCATGCAGTGGGAGGGGTGGTAGTGTACACTTTCATTCCATGCAGTGGGAGGGGTGGTAGTGTACACTTTCATTCCATGCAGTGGGAGGGGTGGTAGTGTACACTTTCATTCCATGCAGTGGGAGTGGTGGTAGTGTACACTTTCATTCACAATCAGGCAGGGTGAATCGCTTGATTGAACAAATAGAGTGGTATTGACCCCCCCTTATTAATCTCAGTATGGTTTCCCCAGAGCAGCATGCAATACATGTTGACTTTGATACAATGTTTGAACACATCTGGGGTTAAGGTTCTTGGGGGCCTTATTCCCAAAACTTGAACAACATTTGTAAGGAATTGTGGCAGAGCAGGGCTCTGCCCTTGTAAATATTGGTGGGGATGGGATTAAATTCTCCTCTCTGCCTAGGTTTATTGTGTCAGGTGGGAATAATCAGTAATCAATTAGCACCCAGCCACCTGACATAAAAGGAGGCCTTAGCGCCTCAGTAGAGAGAGGTAGCTGAGGAAGTAAGGGTGTTTTTCTTTGTGTGCTGGTTTGTGTTAATTTTGCAATCCAGTGAAGGCATAGCTCAGTCTGGAAGCCTTATTTTTGTAAGGTTTACTTTGTTTATTGTCTGTGTTTTAAAAACCTTTTGTTTGGCCCTCGTGCCTGTTTATTTTGTGTTTTTTATTGAATAAAAGTCTTTTGTTTGCACTGCAGTCTGTCTCTGGGCCTCATCCCTTGCGCCATCCTGTCACATGTGGTGTTGGAGTGGGATATAGCGCCGCCGGGAGGTCCAGAGACAGACTGCAGTTCAAACAAAAGACTTTTATTAAATAAAAAACCCTAAATAAACAGGAATGTTTTAACCTGAGAGAGTATTCAGAAACCTTCTTAACAAACATTTCTTAAAACAGGCTTTCAGGCTTTATGAAATCGGGCACTTTGAAAGTGACGTCATCAAAACTTAATGACAGATTTTATTAACTACTATAATAACAGTACAGTCAGAAAGCTACTGATTATCTGAACCACAGGGTGTCAATACTAATGAGCAACGCTGCTTACCTGGCAGATGAGATGACATCACGCTGTCATGGAACAGCTCAGTGCTGCTTGTGATTGACAATGTATTGAAAGGCCCCAATAGACAGGAGGAGGTACTGCAGCAGGCAGGCCCCCAGTATTGCTGTATGAAGTAACGCAGGGCAGCAGCAGAGGTACAGGAGTTATTCTCCATGTCTGATATCTTAATGCACTATCACAGTGATGTCTTGAAATGTTAATTGAAGTGGATGGCTGCTTACCCAATGCAATTTGTTGGCTTGGCGAGCCTGTTTGCTGGCAGAAAGATGGATTCTAAGCATTTTCTCCACAGTTATTTAGCTATAATGTCAAAGCCTTGTCTAGTGAGGTAACGTGATACTAAAAGCAAAGCAAGCCCAAGCACTATCGGGCGTTATGATATTATTTTAATGGTGTGAATTGCTTTTTGATATACATTTTTTTTATGTATATCATTACATTAAAAACCAAACACACAATCAAAACAACAACTGATGATGAGCATTAAACCCCAGATAGCGGAGACCCTGAGTGAAATGCAAATGCGCTTGGAATGCCTTGACTGTACTAACGGGTGTGTTCAGTATTATCTGAAATGTTTGTCTACCACATCTTCATGCTTGAAGGCTCTCTGAATATTTATACTGCAATTATGAACAACGTTATCTTTTCCTCTCCGGTGAGGGGCATTAAAGTAAATTCTGCCACTGTTAAACCAGCCACTTTTACTGTGCATCGCCTCTGATCATGTTGCATTTTCAGAATTAGCTGTGCAAGGTAGCATCTGCTGCCTGGGGTTTAGGGAGGCTCGTCATGCTCCAAGGCATGCAGGGGGCCGTGCCGTAATATTTGTGCCTCAGAGAAGATGCCACATTAACACAGCTTCTCACTATGAAGCTGCCTCTGTGATCTCTGGTGTCTGAAGCAGGGAGAGGCCTCAAGGCAATGCTGGCATCTCACACTGACCCCTGTGCAGTTCCCACTGCAATAATGCTGGGCTTGTCTGTTTATCCCTTGCTATGTGTATATAACCTTGTATAAGGTTTGTATGACAGGGGAGTCCTGCTTCTATTCCATTGTGCATTAAAGATCAGGCAAACGGAACACAGAAGATTCCTGAAGATTCCAGTTCATCTTATTTTGTCGACTCATGCATGGCAGACGGTCTTGTAGTACAGTACACAGTGCTCACAAGGAGACTTATTCTTATTACATAATACCCAGGGCCATCAGTAGATGTTCTACTCAGGAACAGCATATGGATCCTGAATACATGCTTGTAGGTGAAAAGTGAATTAAGTACAGAATTCTGTTAAATTTAAACAGAATTCTGAATACTGCAGTTCAGTACTCATAATAATCTAACAGGGCGTTAACCAGCATCCATGCACACCTCAGACAAGTGTCTTAATCGCTGCACAGAAACTGCACTTGCAGAATAGAACTCATCTCACTTGCAAGGTTCTGGAATGTCCGTAACTCTGGAACTAGGGCCCATTGTCTGATAAGATGTATTGCTTGTTTTTGTAACTTATTCTGCTTTTTTGACGCTGTGAGGAATGTTTTTTGTTTTCTCTCTGTTTTATTGCAGCGTTACCCTTGTAAATCCATTTTGGCATTTTCATTTTAAAAATGTTAAGTTAATACATGTAAAAATTATGTTTCTCCCTGCCATTTATTTATGGCATCAATGCTCAGTGACTGATGAGATCATTGCGCCATCTAGTGGATAAACAGAGAGTTGGTGTTGACTGCATTAAAGGTACTATGGGGTCTTTGTGTTCTGCTCATTTCTTTTTGTTTGACAGACAAAGGGACTCTGCAGAATTGAACATCGATTATATTTGGCTACTGCTGACGTGTCTAGTTATTTCATTAAACAAATGAATAAATAAACAAACAAACAAACAAACAAATGAATAAATACACTACGCACGTCATGCAGTCTAGTATTTCATGGAACTTGAACTTGCAATTTTAAAAGTTTGTATATTTGTATATCATAAAAAATCAGTGCTGTTTGCTTGTTATTCTGCATTTTGTGGAGTGCACTGTTTCAATAAGGCCCCTCCATTCACGGCCCTCTCCCTTAGTGACACCATGATGACTACAGTGACTGATAACATTAACAGTGAGTGTCGATCCCAGCCCGACTGAGCCCACATCACCTGCATCCGCAGCCAGCCTTCTCAGATCAGTGATTGTCGATCCCAGCCGGACTGAGCCCACATCACCTGCATCCGCAGCCAGCCTTCTCAGATCAGTGAGTGTCGATCCCAGCCCGACTGAGCCCACATCACCTGCATCCGCAGCCAGCCTTCTCAGATAAGTGAGTCTCGATCCCAGCCCGACTGAGCCCACATCACCTGCATCCGCAGCCAGCCTTCTCAGATAAGTGAGTCTCGATCCCAGCCCGACTGAGCCCACATCACCTGCATCCGCAGCCAGCCTTATCAGATCAGTGAGTGTCGATCCCAGCCCGACTGAGCCCACATCACCTGCATCCCCAGCCAGCCTTCTCAGATGCAGTTCAGTAACCAGTTCAGTGGATTGCTGATTACAGTACAGGACATAAGTCATTTATGCAAACGTCTACCATAAGTCTCCTATTAGTGTGTATATGTCTGCTTTAGATTTAATCTGCAGGCCTCTGTCTGTGCATCTGCCAACAGAGATGTGTACAGTGATTACACACTATAATAGCTCATATATTATCCTTTCGGCGGCTGAAACTGAAGATCTTGCTTTTGAAGACATTGGTGCCAAACTTGCCAGTGTAAGGAATGTATGAAGCCTATCACTGTCACTGACTGGCACTGCACACTGAAGAGACAGGGCCAGATTTACTAATCCTTTACTCTGGAAAAGAGGGATTTTAAATAAATAAACGTACATGCATTCACAGGTCCTTTAAATACTCATCATTAGAGGGAACCAGTAATAATCTGCACCATTTCGACTGGGAAATAAACATGTATAGAGTAGGCTTAGAGAGTGCTAACAAAAGCTTTGCAATTCATTTTCTTTCCACTTGTAATTAGCACTTTTTAAAATATATAAACACATTCACTTTTGCATATTGCCAAGCAGGAGCATTTCTGTATATTTAGCTTTGGTTAACAGAAATGTAAAAACCTAACATTTTTAAGGAAGAAAATACAGTGAGAGCCAACTCTCACTCAGGGATAAGTAATAGTTGGCCGATGCATCCTGTCCCTATAGAAACACAGTATGACAACAACTCCTGGGAGTAGGTAAGTTTTAAGCCTCATGATATTGTTTTATAAGAGCAGCATCACAGCCCTGTGTTCATCACCAGGGTTATTTTCATGGCAATGAAGTCTGCAACAGACACAGTAGATATGTGTTTTTGTAAAAACTCTGGCAATTGTTGTGTAGTTTTCAATGACTTGGTTGTTTATTAAAAAAATTATTCCTGGGCAAACTGCTTTATGAGACCCTCCAGATGGAATGTAGTAGTGGTGATGCATGTTGCTTATGCATCACAGCGAATGAAGCCCACTGTCTCTTAATAAATAACGCTCGGAT
The DNA here is from genome assembly GCA_030684275.1 of Acipenser oxyrinchus oxyrinchus. Taxonomy (NCBI): domain Eukaryota; kingdom Metazoa; phylum Chordata; class Actinopteri; order Acipenseriformes; family Acipenseridae; genus Acipenser; species Acipenser oxyrinchus. The sequence continues at coordinate 34,626,475 of CM060261.1, forward strand.
ATATATAGAGTTGTTTGGCTTTCTAAATTGATGTATTGGCATGCTCTCCACCCATAGCCGAAAATGCTGTGCAGTACTTATTACACATGCCATTTCAGTCTAGAGCTTGCTGAGCCCAGACTGCCAGTAGATCTGAACAGGGCTAATGTAGAGCCGTTGTGTGAGGGTCCCTTGTATTCTGTGCAGTAGACTACTGCAACGGAACAGCACAGGCCTGCATCTATCTAATATATCAGTGGTTCCCAACTCCAGCACTTAGGGGCCGCTGGAAATCCTGGAACTGACTGGAAAAAGTTAGATTTGAGTGTATGCACAGTGTAATGCACTATTCCAATAGGGATTCATCTTCATTACATCCAGGTATCATTGTACTGGCCCACCCGTGGCTGTTTCTGTTTCTGCACATTCACATTTCAACCATGCATGTGCAAAGAGAACAACATACTGCAGCATTTTCACTTTTTATATGATTTACTTCCATATAGATGCAGGTGGAGCCAACAGGGTTGAAAGGTCACGGTATCACATGATTGCTCAGGAACCAGGAAATAAAGACACGTGGCAAAAACAGCATACATGTATACTTGCAAGCAAAAAGCAACAGGATCCTGGTATTGGAGCAATAGGACTCTGGACCATTCAGAATGACTGGGCACATCATAACCAGGTAAGACAGGACTAGTGAAATGGCATCTGTACAGTAGCTACACGGCTTTGAATATTTCTGAACTGCTGTTTAAAATCATTGCTCATGCATCTTCTGTTATTGCTCTTGCAAATCTACATTCAAAATAAATCATGCTGTTACGAATTTAAAAAAAAAATGTTTAGGGATGAACTTTGAAGGCATATTGAAAGTAAATGTGAGTTTGGAGCCATCGTTATTAATTCTTTAAATGCAGAGTACCATGGGGTTTAGGATATTGTTAGAACCTTGCAGGGAACTAAATACAGCCAGCTGCAATCTTGTCAGTAACTGTGTAAGACATGTTAAGCCCTTTACAATGTTCCAATCCAGAATATATTCCTGAAACGAATCAGTAAAGACACACACACCTTTTATTACCTTGAGGACTGACAACTTCATGCTACAAAATGCACAGTAATAATACAAATAATACTAATAATACAGCAGTTTAACTTAGTTCAGTTTAACAAATTCACACTGGAAAGAAAAAGAATGTATACCCCCCTCATTTGAAGTCTGCATTTGTCTTACTTTTGTATTTGCTTTGTATCTCATTTTCCCACGGTTTACACAGCTGGGGAAATGTGCTTCTGCCATCTAGTGGTACAGTTTTGTAATTGCATTATTTTGAAACATTCCATATAGAATTATTTAGTTTCCATGTATCATAGCTTTAGAAAATACCCTATTGTTAGTAATGAAAACAAACCTCTTGTTTCTTGTTTCAACCCTTTTTATAACACGTGCAATTACTGTAGTCTCAAACTGTCCTTTATTTATGTATTTATGTGTGTATTTATTTATTTGATCCGAGAATCTGAGTTTCTTTTATTTAGTGCTGTTGCAATACTTGTCTGTATTTAGGATCAGGTTCCTTTCCTACACACTTGACTCATGGAACTTTTCATTTTGACTTGTGTTGATTTTAACTCCAAAGGACAATCTTCCATTTGGGAACATTGTTAACATGATCTTTGCTAATACAAAACTGTTAATATGACATCATAAGAACCCAATTATTTGAATATATTTGCAGATAAATTCGCAGCCCTACCATTAACACAAGGTTTACAAGAAAAGGATAGTGCAGCTGCAGTTTTTAAGTCCTCTTCAAATATTAAGTGTACTTCAAATATGTGTTTGTCATATACAGTAACTACAGTAAATGATTATTAAAAAAAATTTAGAGATGGGGTATTGCAGTAAATAAATACATACATACATACATACATACATACATACATACATACATACATACATACATACAACTTGATTAAACTTGTACTTACTCAAGTGGTTTTTTTTAAAAATATTTGATAGTGAATAATGGAGTCGACAGCTGTAACTGGTTTTACAAGATACATACAGTTCCCTTGTGTGCAGCAGGAGATCAATATAAACAATGCCTCTGCAGACTGTTATCAGCTTATATTTCACAAATAAAACATTGATGTTCCTTTTAAAGCCAGCCATCGCTCATCCGGCAGGTTTCATAGACAATAGCAGTCCAGGGGTAATTTCTAGTGGGCAAGATATATGGCGTTGTAAATATTTAAAATCAAATTTGGAAAAAAGACAGAGATGGATGTGATACTGTGGGCTGAACGACTGCTGAGGGCTACATCTTCAATAGCAACTTCACTTAGACTTGAGAGTTGTACTCTTGTTTTCTTCCACTGCACACTTGCACTGCATGTGCATTTTCTAACAATATATCCTGCGATATCCGGGCTGTGCACCATGACCAGTAACAGCCCAGTCTGACACCTGCAATAACAACATAAGAATAGTGCTTGTGTATCAGCGAGTAACAAAGACTTCACATATTTTCACTGTACGGGAGGATGTTTTCAAAGCTGTATTTTTCCAGTTCAGTCATTGATTGACCTTGACAGGGATGAACATTGTTGTGATTGGCTCAGTTACTTGGCTTGCTAACTAAATGTCTCCAGTTTTAATGCTGAAAATACATTGAAAAAAACTGAGATGAAACAAGCAACCAAAGTAACTGTCTATACATTGCTCTACGGGACTGAGCCTTTTAATGTATGTATTATTTATTCTTTTTTAAGTTACAGAATAAGCAAGTAAATTGCCACATATGCAGTGTAATGAAACATTTTTCCTTTGGACAATCAGGAGAGATTCTTCTTGCAAAATAACCATCCCACTAAGACAATGCTGAAATTGGCAGTTTTAACCATATAACATTACAGTGGCATCATTCAATGCAATACAATTATGTGTTCAATATTTAAATATATATAATGATATGGTCTCTGTTGGGGATATTGATGGGTTCCCCTAATTTTGTACCGACTTGGAGGATTGGTCACAGGTAGCTCAGAAAATGATTCTTTAAAAAGCAAAGCACTTCCAGAACATTTTTGAAAGAAGCATACAGTATTCCTTATATTTGTTTGCTGGGTCTCAGGCTCTACCAGAAAGTGTTCTATAACCCGTCCTGCCAGAACTACAAAGATCAGCGCCAGAGTGAGCCACGGTCCTCCCCCACTTTAACTACAGAGGAGCGGGGCAGTGGCGCAGGGGGAAGTCCTTCTTCATTGTGCTATTCATCTGACATTTAATTTTTAATACCTGCGTGACATCTGATGTATCTCCTAATTAAGACAGAGGGAATTATAAGGCGTGTGCAATCAGTTACTGGGCAACTTATCTCTCAAATTAGATGAACAGGTGAAGGAAAAATAAATACGATGAACTTTGGAAATGAAAACGCTAAGGATGTGAAATTTGGGTTGACGGCTTTGAAAATGAAATTATGAGTCGAGTGCTGATGTGTGTGATATCTCCTGTCCATGCCTGCTGCTGATGCATTGCCATCGTAACGGAACATCATTTGTCATCTGATTATAACAAATGTAGTATTTCTGAGCTTGTCATCTCTGCTGTGATGACAAATAGTCCAACTTGTAGCAGTGATAATGGAATTGTATAATGAGCCATCCCAACCTGACTGTACTGTACCTAGTAGCTGTTTTTCTTTATAGAAGCCATTAAATAAGTTGTATAAAAGTCTGCCGTTACTGCCGTTATCCATTACTCTGCCTCAGTGTGTTTGAGAATACATTCACATGAAATGAGACTTTGCATGATGTTAATTATTAATGTATCGAAATCTTTCAGGTGTCACATTTTTAAAACGTTGTTGTTTTTTTTTTTAAGAGAAGATTTAGATCAGAAGAAGGCTTTTCAAAGTGAAGGCAATATTAATTTTGAAAGAAATTAATGTGTGATTTATTACAAACGCTTCCCTTTTTATTAAAGTAGTTTGATTAAGTAACATAATGGTTTGCCGGATTCTATAAAATGAGATAAATGTAATGAATTATGTATGTATATACATGATTATAGACATGCCACTGGTATTTAATGATCTTGAAGATTTGATTAAATGACATCAAAGCATTAATAAAGGGGTTTGCCTACAGTAGAATAAAATAAAATACAGTAATAGTATATTGTTAAGTCAACTTGAATATCAAAACGTATAAACACTGACCTTTAAAAAAAACACACACACATTCATGCTATATATATATATATATATATATATATATATATATATATATATATATATATATATCATTATGGAAGGCTCCTTAGAGAGGGTGGAAGGGGTAATTCACTAGCTGAATACCTTTGGAGGTCTGGGTTTGAATCAGGACAAGTTAGTTGAGTGGTCACAGATTTACACCACAAAACTACCAATCTATTCAGAACTCGTGGCCAAGGTCTGGACAGACCTGGAGGCTGATCTGCTCTCGGACTCCAGCAGAGAGAACGGAGGTCTCTCCCAGGTAGATCTGTACTGCAATGTGATGGAAGAGAGGGCTCCTCTTGCTGGTCAGCGTTTAAACGTTTGACCGTACCTGGCCGACAGCAAACACAATTGTATGTACAAACTAAGTACACTAAATGTGCTTAAATGTAGCTTGTGCAGGCATTGCATACGCTGCTGGTAAAACACAGAGCACTGGACAGACGCAGATCATTCTCCACCTCTCCAGCTGATTTTCATCAGTGTCACACTAAGTGGTGCCACAGCCAAGTCCAGTCCAGTCCAGTCACAGACATAACAAACTACAGCTTCGTACAGAGAGGAAAGGATTCGTCCATTGTATTTATTTATTTATTTTTGTATGGGGGCATCTTTACCTGCTGGTACAAATTCACAGCAAGTCTCGAGGAGTTCTGAGTGTACGGGTTGTCAGAAAGGTGTTATATGGTGAAGAAGGAGAAGGAAAATACACAGAGGGAACAGGAACAGAAAGTACAGTACATGCATTTTGGAAAACATGCCTATGTTTCCATAGAGGATGAAGAGTCCATAAGAAACCTTGAATAGACATTTACATATATGAACATTATGTTCAAATTTTGATTATTAATATAGATCTATATCAATGAGGGCAGTTTTTTTTTAATATAAAGTTTTCCATAGCTGTGGTGAATTACAACTTTACTGGTAGTATTTCAGTCCAGCTCACTCAGACACCAGGAAGATGCATACAGGAGTAACACACAGTCATATCCATTAATCTTCATGAGATAATATCTAACTGCCTGCAAAGGTCAGCAAAATTCTTGATATTGACTTGTCAGTGGGACAAGAGGTACTTTATTCAGTTGTCTGACTGCAGTTTTGATGGTCCAGAAAACAAATGTGGAGCACATTGTGCTATAGAGAATTATCTCTCCACAGCCCACAAAGCCTCCCTTTACTGTTTGTTCACCTGAACCCAGTGGGAATCAATCTTCACTGTGGTGCTGTAGTGCTGGTTCTGTGGTGTGTGCTGCACGTATTCATGTGGGATGTTACAGGCAGCATGCACCCCTTTCATTTACTTTCCTAATGTGTGTCGCTCACATTGTTTGTAAACCCCAGATGATGACAAACTAGGCAGATGATAGCTTTTTAAGCCTGGCAATAAAGGTAATAAACACAGAGCTCTTTCACTATAGTTCTTCTTCGTAGACAGCGGTTTATGGGATCTTTACAGCACTTGTCAAGCTCAGTAAAGCCTTATGAAATATTTGATGACGTTCCCACCTGGAGATTTATCAATTCAACAGTTATTTTTGTTCCCAGGGTGCACTCTTCATGTTTACTCGTGACCGCAAGTATTGTCTGTGCTCATCTTCGGCTCTCCACAGGACTCCACTCTTTGAAAAATATTATTATAAACTCAATGTTTTGTTTTTATTCATTTTTTAAATTTTTTTAATTGAGGCTTTTATTTCCCACAGAAATGCTGACACAATGTGCCAGCTGAGCTTGCTTCCATCTTGTGTTCTTGTTTGGAAATAATTTCTGAATGGTTCAAGACTGTGCAGCAGGTGTCTCTGTGATAATTGAGCTGGAATGCATTTACAAGGTTACATGTTTTAATCACTTTGTGAGTCAACTGACCAGGCTGGATGACACAAAGATCTGGATTCTCAAAGCTCTTTGCTCCAAATCGTCATCAGCGCAATATTTGTCTGCAAGGAAACAAAAAAGTTACAAAGTTACACCAGTTACAAGAAACACATTCCAACCACTGACACGTGCTTCAGGTTTGGTAACTTTAATTGGGTGTGTTTTAACTATCTGAAAATAAACATGCAGTATCTTTGAGAATCTAGCATAACAAGTGACACCCTAACCTGAAAAGTCTTGTGTGTGTCATATTTCTTAGTGCAGTTTATATTACATAGACAATCTGGACAGGTGCTTTTGAATGTAGAATTTGTAATACATTGAAGCAGCCTTTGATGCTGAAAGAATCGAAAGGAGGAATGAGGAGGAGAAGGAGAAGCAGAAGGAGGAGGAGGAGAAGGAGAAGAAGGAGATGGAGAAGGAGAAGAAGGAGATGCAGAAGGAGGAGGTGGAGGAGGAGGAGAAGCAGAAGGAGGAGGAGAAGCAGAAGGAGGAGGAGGAGGAGGAGGAGAAGGAGAAGGAGAAGGAGGAGGAGAAGGAGAAGGAGGAGAGAGAAGAGGAGGAGGAGAAGGAAAAGAGGAGGAGAAGGAGAAGAAGAGAAGAAGAGAGGAGGAGAAGGAGAAGGGGAGGAGGAGGAGGAGAAGGAGATGCAGAAGGAGGAGAAGGAGAAGCAGAAGGAGAAGGAGAAGAAGGAGAAGAAGGGGAGGAGGAGAAGGAGAAGAAGGAGAAGGAGAAGCAGAAGGAGGAGGAGAAGGAGAAGGGGTGGAGGAGGAGAAGAAGAAGGAGAAACAGAAGGGGAGGAGAAGGAGAAGGAGGAGGAGGAGGAGGAGGAGGAGAAGAAGAAGGAGAAGGAGAAGGAGAAAAAGAAGAAGGAGGAGGAGGAGGAGAAGAAGGAGGAGGAGAAGGAGACACAGAAGGAGGAGGAGGAGAAGCAGCTTCTCTTAGGCAGACTGAGCCCCCCCCCTGCTGCTTCTGCTCATCACTCCTCTTATCTTAATAAGTAATGAGGCTGCCATGGGCAGACAATGAGGTATTTTGAAAATAGTTTTAATGTATGGCTTTCAAAGGAGCGGCTGGGCATTGATGTATTGCACAAACAGGCATGATGGCAAACTGGTGAAATATTAATGGCTGTTTCCCAAGCGTTAATGTGGAGCGTGCCTGATTGCTGTGTGCACTTGGTGAGAGATGCTGGTAAGAGTGGACTGAGGTTTTCGCTGGCCCTTCTGTGAAAATGTGAAAGCACATGGAGTTGCTCACACTTTTCTGAATTCTTCAACAGCGGTAAATGTCTCCATTTGTGATGTGATCAGAACATCGGTTTTCAAGTTGCAAAAAACTTCAACAACTAATTCTTTAGATTTATTAACAGCTGATTTTCTCTTTAAAAATAAATAAAACAAATACATTAATCTTATTACCCCCCAAGCCAACCCAACCCCAAAGTTGGAACCACTGCTGTGTCTAGTTAAAGAACTCTTGGGTTCTCCACCACACTTACACACCACCTGAAATATTACTGAATTGTGCTGCAAGAAGCGATGCAGTATTTTTGGGACATCATTACGGGACACTCAGCGGCCCCTGTCTATTTTATAGTGCCCACATACAGACAGCACAGACTCAGGCAGGGCAGACAGTATAGCAGCTGGTTGCTTTGCGGTTGTTGTAGTTTTTGTGCACTCATTCTCTGCTCTAATCTCCTGCACAATGCTGCTCTGTTTTCCCTGGAAGGCTGTTCCATTTCTGAACACTAGAGGGCAGCAGAGCAGTAGGGGATTGTATTGTGTGCTGTTGATGTACAGTACAAATGAATGGTCATGGAAGGGTCCTTTTAAGCTGATTTTAAATTATGCATTTATTTAATATACTGTAAGACATCAAGTCCAGGTTTCATAATAAGATTCATTCTCTGTGGACCTGTTTTGGTTTGTTATTGAAACACCCTTTAGTTGGTAAGACAGACTATTTCCATCCATAAAAACGACTTGTGCTGTAGTACCCATCATTGTTTTGTAAATAACCCGTTATTGCCTAAAACCTTTACGTTCTCTCTCAGCTAACTAGATAATACTTGGGAATCTAGACGGTTTTTACATTTCTTAATTGTTATATTACTTGCATCATTTGATTTTTGTTTTTAAATATAAATTCTGATTACGTATCGTGGAAATGTTATAATGACTCAAAATGCATACTGTCTTTAGCAAACTGGCCGTGTGCTGCAGGGCAGGGTTCACTAACAATAACACATGCACACAATGGGCAAGATTTATAAAGTGGTTTATTGTTAAATGAAAAAAATAAACAACATAATCAATTACAATTATAAACTATAATAAGACATACGGCAAACTACATGTCCCTAACTAAGATACATGAGTTGTAAATGTCTTGTTTGGTAACTTTTTATTTTGAGTATACAGTCCAATTTGCACCACAGGTACAGTAACCAGGATTGCTGACTCTATCTATCTATCTGTCTGTCTGTCTGTCTGTCTGTCTGTCTGTCTGTCTGTCTGTCTATCTGTCTGTCTATCTATGGGCCTGGTGCAGAGACTGGATGTGCATTTTGAACTGAAAGCAAATTATTAAGCAGTCACTAATGCTGCATCGATACTTTTTTCCCAATTTACTGCACTATTATACTTTGTTCTGCACGTTTCAGTATTCTGCCGATTGGAGCACGATATAATGACTATTTACTTGCATTCAGCATCGACTGGATCTTTTTATTAAGATCTTTAAGACAACAGATGACCTAACTGCACCATAACTCTAGTTCAGCTCTGGTGCACTGTGTTTTCCAATTGTACTAAACTGCCCATTTCCAAGCGAAGGCTGCCAAGTTTATATCAGCCTGCATGCTAAACTAAGTATCAATTTATGTGCTGCTTCTTGCAATAAAATATGCTTCAATCTATATTGAAGTGCATTACATTACAAGGTAATACAAAGGCTTGTTGATAAGGTAAGAAAGGCTTTTGCAGGGTCTTTAGAAGGATGAAACAAAGGAGAAAGAAATTAACGTAAAGTGGAAAAGAGCAGAGTGACTGGTTTTGGATTCAGACCGACTGCAGTGTTTAGTATGTTACACCGACTGGGCAAAAATGTGGAGAAGGGAAGTAAAATAAAAAAATAAAACGTGTCACGTCTAGTTTTCAGTGTCCCGTGTGAATGAGACCAAGTGTTCAAAACGTTTCTGAAACACAAAAGTCACCTCTGTGTCTTCTGCCAGCCTGGCACTGGAGCATATTTAGTTAAAACCTGTTGCACAGACACAGTGCTGTATCACAAACAGTTACAGTCCCGGAGCAGAGAGTTAGTGCAGGTTAAGAGGAATGCTCCTAGGCTGCAACGTGGAAGCGTCAAAAAACAGAAAACGACAGTGAATTCATTGACTTGACCTCCCTACACAGGGGTTAGTCGTCCGAGAGCACGAGGTCATAGCCAGTCGCGTGTCAGCAGTTGCGTGCCACAACCCTCTGAGAGCCCTGGGACAGGACGAGCAGGCAGGTGTTGATGGCCATTGGCAAGGATATGTTGTGTGACAAGGTCGGAAGTCACGGCATATGAAATACCCTCAGAACTGTACAACATCCTGCTAGAAAGACTACCGCACCACGCACAGTGATTCTTTATTGGGATTATTGCTTCATTTGAACCATACAACCAATCTAAATGTTCCTACTGTAATTAAATGTTAGCATGTAGTTGCTTTCTTCCTTATAGATCTGCTCTCATGCTCACTGAAGATATCCTGAAGCAATCATTGCTAATAGTGATCAACCATTCTTGTATTTTAATGCATACTTCACATGCAGTGAGCAGTAGACCATTTATTCTGAAACATGAACATTAGGTGTTAGGTCTCATGTGTAAATGCACTATATGCATCAGAATATTCAAGTCAGTCCCGCACACAATGCCATTGCTTCTTAAATGAAAAGAAAATAATGAAATGTGACCAATTACAAGAAAGCAGGAACTAACAAGCCTTACTTCTTTATTACTGTCAAATATTTTAAGATTGTACAAGTAAACAGTGATATCCCACAGCACACAATCACCGGCGTTGAATACTTTTTTGCTGTGCACACACACACACACACACACACACACACACACACACACACACATACACATGCATTTTAATCTCTTTAGTTTTTGTAAGCCTTGTGGTTTCAGATTACAAGCTGCTAATCATCCATAATGCAAAACCAAGAGAAACACACCATATTAGCTTGCTTCAGGTACATACCTAATTCTTCAGACAATACATGCTTGTGGTTATTTTATGCGACTGGTACACATATATGTGTCATGTTGGTCCCTATTTACAACTCATGAAGACTCTTTTAGCTTTGGTAACTAAAGTTTATTAAACTTTACCGGCTGTTTTCTGAGTTGAGAGAGTAAGTCAGACCCAATAAATGTGCAGTTTTTAAATAAGCCATGAGTTGAGCAGGGACCGCTTGCTCTTATGAGAGACACACATATCTGGTCCATGGGTTTCTCTACTGGTAGTTGACTCATGAAAGAAGACCCACTAAAGAAATGATTTAATAGCCTTTCCTATTTGTCTAACACTCCCTTTGAAGGAAGGTTTAAATCGAGTTAGCATTGAGGTGTGTTTATGAGAAGCAGAAATCCAATTGTAGTCGGACTCTAAACTCATTTTTGAACAGATGTACTTCCATGTGTACACAATAAGGATCCATCAATTCTGTTTGAATAGACAGAGTCACAATGAGACCAGTAAATATGTAACAACTGGACTTAGGCAGCATTAATATAGTTACTTGGCAGCCACACTCTGGGCATGAAGAACACAGCCATATGAACCAATCTGTCTATGTCGCCTGGTATAACCATGTGGGACTGAGTCCATCGGAACACCTCTGATTGATCACTGCGCTTTGACCAGGAAACAGTTTCACCTTTGACCTGAAATAAGTGCTGTGGTGTGTGTGTGTGTGTGTGTGTGCGTGTGCGTGTGCGTAATGCGTCGCGTCGCGCGTGCACGTGTGTGTGTGATGTTCTTTTGGGGAAAGACTATTTTCATCTTTGTAAGTAAAGAACAAGACCAAAATCCAGGTCTATCTGTTATTTTTAGGGTTTGAGTTTTATGGAAAATAATGGTGTAGTTTATTTTATGGTTTATGTTCATTTTTGTGTTCTCTGAGACTTTTTCCTCACTTTTGGTGTTACCCATCTCAGATCCAGACAAACTCAACCCACCCTCATTTCAACCTCATACCTCTATGAAAGTTAAGATACTGGGTACTGTGTGCAGGATCATGACAACCTACCCTCGTTTCAACCGCATACCTCTATCAAATGCAGGAACTCTTTCATTACATATGTATTTTGGTTTTAGAAACCTAAAACGTGCACGGGGCTCACAGAGGCAGGGTTAAGGGTTAGGGTTTTTTTTAAGTAAAAAATACAAATAAAAAAAATGAATAAGAAAATAAAGTACAACAAAGACTGCTTATAGTACAAGTTCCTTAAATGAAATGTCTGAGGTGCTTATTTGTGGTTTGGTCATTTTTTGTGTAAATGGTTTTGAGAAGAGGTTTGGGAGTCTACCCCACTGGGTTGTAACTGCGTGGGTTCATTCCTTCACAGGTGTATCATTGCATCCCTATAACAGTGCAGCCTGGTGCAGCTCTGCGTTACAACAGGCTGTGGATCTTAGAGCTGTCTTAGAGAGGATTATTCAAGTCAGCAGCCCTGTTAAATATATCTTGACAGACTGCTATGAAATATAGGGCTTTTTTTCTCAAGCTTTGCAATCCAGATTTAAAAGCATATTGGTGTTTATGCACAGCAGGCAATAATGATCCATTATCCTGAAGGCAGAGAAGCTCACAGCAACACATAAATAAGCAGCAATTGGACCATCTGCTTTGATTTCTGCACAATCCCCAGAGGACCCAAGCAGGAGCTGACACTTCTCTCCATCTGCCCTTACATTATCAATTACAGTTAAATTATGCTGCACACTGCAAGGATGGCAGTTACGAAGTGAGCATGATGGCAAACCCCCCCCCCATCCGTCTCACCCCTCCCCACACACACTCCCAAAAAAACAGCTGTTTATTTACAAAGATCGTGACATTCCTCCATCTTTATTTATCTGCAGATTGTTTTTTATTTATGTATTTATTTTTTTTAATTTCTGATCCCCAGTGTGACCCCGAGAAAGAATGATGTATAACAAGCATGGTAAATTAAGTACATTAAAAAATAAATCGGTTTTGTATTTGCAGTTTTGGCTGGCGGAACATAAGGCTGTGAGTTTTGGAGTGCTGTGTATCTGAATTGCAGCCTGGGTGCCTATTAGAGATAGCGAGGGTGCTACTTTGCTAATTGCAATTAGCAATCAGAGAACAAGGGTTCAATTAGGAAAAAGGTGGATACCCTTGCCCTTAATTAGAGGGACTATCTGCTTGCACGTGGCTATTTATTTGTTTTTTTATTGAAAGATATTTTATGAGTTGCGATCATCATCAAAGTGGTTCTCGTTGCTGCTGCTGGCCTAATATGGTATCTCATTCATTAAATTAACTTTCACCTGGCTAGGATTGTATATATATATAATCACACAGAATCATGCTGGGGTATTAATCAGCCTATTGGCTTCATCTGCTCCGTAGTGAAGTGTACAGTTATGTCCAAAAGTTTTGCATAACCGATCATTTTAGGATTGACACATTAAAAAAAAAAAACAAAAACAGATATGACCATCATTTTTAGATCTTTTATTTAACATCATGTAATCAAAGAAACTACAAATGCAAAAGTCTACCAGAAGCTATAAAAGTAGTACAGTATTTCATGTTACTGGCTCATGGTGCTGGTAGTTCAATGAGTTGTAGTCTAAACATAGGGCACAGAGTTCACAACAAACAGAGACATTGTGCGTAGGAGGGCCTTTTCTGTTGTCAGAACCCTTCAGGCACACTTTACTAGGTTTCTGAGGAATCTGTGTTTATTGACAATCAGGAGTGGGCCTCGAAACAGTGTAACCAAGCTTCTCCTGCATTGTAACCTACACCCAGCATCTCCAAAATAAAACGTGTGTGTGTGTGTGTGTGTTTATAGTACGAGGTCTTTGCTGAGAATTCGGATTTGGAAAGAGAAAATCTTTGTTCTTTCAAACCTACGGGAGTGGGACTAGTTCTCACAGTGACACACGTGTGGGAAGCAGTGTTGTTCAAGAAGGCCTCATTACTATGGAGACGGCAGTCTTTTGATGAGTTCATAAGCAGTTCACAGACAGCCAGGATGCAGCACACTTTACAAGACTCTGTTCAAAGATCTTCGACATCTGAGAAAGCCACACAATCCAATAATCCCACTTTCAGAATGCCAGCGTGTCCTTGGAGATCAATCTCAAATCGAAACATCAAATAGAAAGAGTGCACCTCACAGACTGCTCTCTCTCTTTTCACGAAAAAAATCACTTACAAGATGGTATTAGACATGCTAGCAAAATAGTCGTTACCGCCGGGACCGGGAGGAGAGGGGCTGTCAAATTGTGAAACTTTTCCCCATGATTAAAGCTTCTAGTTTCAGACTTCAGCGTTATTAATAGGAACACCTTCCAGGTCCATCGTAGCCCTTTCTGTGCGTTTGACATAAGCTGGTGGAGCAGTGGGAGCAATAAGACTGGGAGGAATCAACAGGAGCTGCTTTTATGTGTATCTGTGTACAAGAACAAAGCCAGGATTAATTCTCCTCTTCTCTTTTATCCCCAGTGATATTGTTTTAGCCCGGGTCTCAAGAGAATACTGTACATTACAGCCCTTAAAATACTTCGATATTTCAAAGTAGGGCTTTTTTTTATTGGGGGGAGGAGGGATTTCGATGTAATGCATGTGGTGTTATTTAATTGTTTTATTTATTCATTAAAGGGAGGTCAAGATGTACTGATAATTGAGGGTCAGTATAGTTCATTTATTACACCTGCCCTAGTAATTATTACACTAGTTATAACATGTAATAATACGTGGTCTCACAGATGCAGGCTGCAGTGGGTGTGTAACTGTCTAGGGGAAGAGTAAAGGCTAAGGGTGTGGATATGTAGTTCTACAGAATTAAAATTCCCTCTCCTCGATTTTATATGTAAACAATGGAGTTTTTTATTTTATTTTATGCTGTACGACCCTTTGTCTGAAGCTCTATTGTGTAAATCTGCCTCCCCTTGGTACTAGTATTGTACATCAGATTTATATGCACCACAGTCATTTTACTGTTCATCCATACATTTAGATATTGGTAAAAAGATAAATTAAAAACTTGATACATTTTGTAGCAATGCAGTATCGAGCTTGTCCGCAATAAATGTTATTCTGGCCCGATAAGTCTAATAATCCATATGAATAACTATATTTATACCATTTATAGTATAGGCAAAATTTAGTATTCTTTCTAATAGCGAAAAAACACAAAGGGCTGCATTTGATAACGATATATAATTTCAGAAAAAATGTTTTCTATCAAACGTTTAAAACTCATTTAGCATTAACATACATGTATCTTACTCGACCAACTGCATCCCTTTTCAGAGACTAGGACAGCCATTCTTTTATTAGCATGTAATAATCTCGCGCAATCATGCCATGCCCACAAGCACACACCGACAGTCAGTAAAAGTTAAGTTCAGAATGTGTTTTATGTTCTGTGTCATTTATTTTGGAGGTTTGTAAGTAGATTACCTTTTGTAATTCATTTTGGTACACTAGTCAATAGGCATCCAATGTGAATTTAAATTGATGTCCTGTCCCCATTAACTTATGTTTCTAATGCATTCTGGTACATTAGTAAATAGACTTGCCTGATTAATCATTAGTTCATTGGAATCGTTTACCTCATGGTGCTTAATCGAATCTCTGACATTGGTAATAAAGGCAAACTTCACCTGAGCCTGGGGCCTTTAGAAAGTAGAGAAGAACAGTTCTCTGAGTTGATAGTACTGTGGCTTAGCATCTTGCTCTGGCTGGTTCTGCCATCCCATTTAGTCTTGCATGCAGGGTGGTGGCAATCTATTCTCATATAAACATATGCCTGTGAATTATAATAAAACGCTAAATGAAATGTTGATTTACTTGCAGTGGTTGCCACCCCCTCCCAGTCTCTCCTCTCTCATTCCAAGCTCATAATGAATGGTTTGCATGTAATGAGAATTAAACACCTCAATAGGCTTTCCACACATTATTTATTTAGTTCTAATTAATCAGAGTGGACCTGCAAGGAGTTTTAGATCAGGAAAGACTGTCTCCTCGTCTGTAGTGAATATAAACTTTCCCCGCCTGTGTTTCTTCCCTTGTTGAGCTCAGTAAATCAACCTCTTAGACAAAGACATGGATCACAAAACCAGTGGGACGTTGACTTCCTAAATAAAGTTGATTCTTCACTGTACATTTACAGCTTCGGAAAAGGTTCCAAAATGGATAAATATTGGTCAGAGTAACATTAATATTGAATGCGTTTCGTATAACGCCAGAGCTATCACTAAAACGAGAAATAAAGTAAGAGGATATGTTTGCTGTTCATTTATGCTATTTGCTGGGCCAATCTGACAAGTCAGAATTTTACAGAATACGTGTCTGGGTGCAGGTTTCTGTTATGCTGATGATAGTTTGAAGCGAGGCTTTACATCATTTTCATATTATCATTCTGAGCCATTTCTCTAAGCCAGGTGAATTAGAGAAAGGGCTGACTTCAGTTTGCCAACATCTCTGGGGGAGTCAAGGGTAATCCACGGTCTCAGTATACACAGTGCAGTAGAACAAGACCAGCCATAATAAACAGACCCTAATACATCCCAGAGATTAAAGAGCTGTGCATTAATTTGTTAATGATGAAACTGTAGGAATGTTATCTCTTCTTCTTCTTCTTCTTCTTCTTCTTCTTCTTCTTCTTCTTCTTCTTCTTCTTCTTCTTCTTCTTCTTCTTCCACTTTGGTAGGGCATTGTGTAAACTCCTTTATCATTGAGGACTGTTGAATCTAGTTTGCAATTATTCTGAGTGTGCGCAGAAGTAGTGTCTGCCAGCAATGCGCTTCGGTCCTGATCATTAACATACAGCAGGAATTACAGAGCAGGTAATTGCATTTTGAGATGTGACAAATGTTGAATGTGTTTGGCTGTGATAAAGAAAATGGAAAAAAGCCAGTATGTACTTTAGATATAACAATGATTAAGACATACCTGCGACTGGGCATAAAAAATGACCGTCGTGCTTAAGGAAGGAAGTGAGGAATTTTGAGTATCGTCTTATTTTAAGTTCCATTAATACCAATGTAATTAACTTACTGCCAGATTTCCTACAGTATCCTTTAATTATTTTGTTGAATTCACTGAATTGATGATATATTATAAACCTTTTGTCTGTTCAGGATGACCTCATAACTCCTGTTAGGATTAGACGGTTTAAGAAATATAGAACATATCACTAATTAAGACTTAAACAATATCAATTCAATTGCCATTACTAAGAAGTAATTTCTGCAGTGTTATTAATGGAATCTAATAAATAAATAAATACAAAAACAAACCTCAATAACCATTCACTCTAAAGGTAAAAGGCTAATGCAATAAGCCACTGAAAAAGGATATTTAGACATTCCATATGCCAAATAATTTTTCTAACTACTGTGGTTACTGGACAGTATGTCTCTCCTCACTTTGTCAAAGACCCTCCCTTGTCTGTTTATCCACGGCTGACTCTGTCAAGATACTGAAAGCAGCGTAGGGAATAGTTTCCAGAATATGATTAAAATATCTGTCAAAGGAGATCCTACTGATATCGTATTTATCTCTTTACTATATCCAGTAACAATGCTTATAGCTATTCATTAATAGAAAAGGGTTGACATGTTTATGCATTTTATACATGTTTAGTTGACTTTTCAGCTTGGAAGAGTATGCAGTGAATAAACAGGGTCTGTGCTCAGTCTGAGCAGACATGACTAGGAATATTAACAAACACCTTCAGACCTCATCAGCAGAAAACAAGGGTCATGGAAGGGCTATCCTTAACAGAAATGATCTGGACAATAACGTTTGTCTTTGTCTTCACATTCTATCTGTGTTGCTCTTTTCCTTTCCTCTCCTCCTTCTTTATCTGTTGTTGTTCTTTTCCTCTTCTTTCTCTGTTTTGTTCTCCTTTAAGTTTTCTTCTTCTTCAGTTCCAGGGTTACATTAAAACAACCCTGTTGAACATTCCATACACTTCCAGCTGGTGCTCATTAAGAGATGACAGAAGATATTTACTGGGTTTCTTTCTACTGGATAATACTTTAAATTGATTTTGACTTTTGGTTTTCATAAACCAGCTTTACCAGCTCTTCAACTTCTCTTGAACCCTTGAACCAGCAGGATGAGCTGAAAAACCAGCAAAGCAGCTCACACAAAGTCAGCCCAGTGTTGTTCATTGCTGACACTTCCACCAGAGAATCACTGCAACGCCTCATGAAGAAACACTATGTGTTGAAATGCATTGTGTTTGTTTCTTGTTTTGTTTCAATAAATAGTCAAACATTTTTTTAAAACAAAATCTGATGCATATAAGTATTACTGGTCAAGTCTAAAAGAAGAAGAGATTTTTGAGTGTGCGACCAACCTGGTCCCTACGAGGGTCATTGAGCAAAGCATACATGGTTTATATGTCATTGCTGGGAATTCTGCAGATATATATATATATATATATATATATATATATATATATATATATATATATATAATTTCAGGCATTTGTCCTGTTAAGCTACCTGCTGAACAAATGTATACCCCTAAGCACTGAGGCTTATTCTGAAACCAATCGGAGCCGTAGAGCTTTATGAGTTACTGTATTAATGCTATCTGTTCTGCTGCTGTAGGTTCACCTCAAGCAGGAGTTTTTGAACTAGTTGCTTTGTTATTACATCATCTGGATGCTGTGCTTAGTACTGACCCAGGCTGGTAATGGATCAACACCAATCATTTACTGAAAAAGATGTGAGAGTGCTTCTCATTTCTCATTTTGTTTTTACCATTCTTGCTTGGAAAATGTGCCCCTAACATGGACCAAATCCCAGGTCTGAAACAGTCCACATTTTAATACAATTGTCTTTCTTCGCCTTATCAATATGTTTGTGTTTTATCACTGGAAAAAGAAAATCGTATCACATCAGTGTTTAATCATTAATTATTGTTTCATTCGTATGAATTCCATATTAATTCAGTGATGTACTGTAGAAGAAAATCATTTGGAACCGTCAATGTGATTATATATATATATATATATATATATATATATATATATATATATATATATATATATATAAATGACTTGAAAAGTGTCAACAAAATGTCTATTTGTAAAGTAGGTTATGATGTCATATTTAATTGTTTGTCTTTAATGCTTATCCCTTTGTACTCACACTCCTGTCCGCACAGGGAACGTGCTGAGATATTAAATCATACGTCTGGGCAGTGTAATAAATGAGCAAATATTTCAAATGATTATAACAACAACATCACTGTATTAACCTGAATGAAAACAAATCTGAGCTGACAACAACATACAGGTTTTGAAATCAGTAATGCTGTTTGGGTCTGTCCCTTTGCTTTCACTGAATCATAGAAATTAATGAGACAAATTAATGATATTAGACTGTAATTCAAAGCATGCATAATTCATAGTAATTGATTGGGCTGTTTTAAAAGAATACCTTTTGAAAGAAAAATGATCCCATTAGCGCGAGTTGAATCCCAAATCAGAGCTGACAAAGCACCATGGTTTCAAGCCTTATCTCAGGCTTTGTTAATTGTCATAAGCATTTTAAATTGATTATTCTAACATTAGTAGGTGACATGTCATTCATCAATGCTGCGTACTAAAGGCATGTGTCTAATGGATTGTGCTTGCTGCATTAAATAACTGTGTTGATTCATTTTTTTCCAGGGTTGCTAAAGGGTTTTTTTTTTTTTTAGGAACACTTAATTTTAAGAGGGGGGAAAAAAAATCCAGTGGAGATTTTATTTATAAAGTTTGTCAAATCCATTGCACTCTCCGTAATGTTTCATGTTTAAAATGACAATTAATGAGTAATAATAATTCCATGGACTCTTAATTGCTGCAAATTACGCAAGACCAAACAGCCTATTAAAATGACAAGGAGGGAACATGTGTCTCAACTGATCTGCTGTTTAAAACAGCAAAAATCAGACAACTAGGTGACAGAATGAGGTACAGTTTTCTTGAAGTGTTTTAAGCATTTACTTGGATGTACAAAAAATAATTGATTTTTATCACAGAATTATATTTATTATTATTATTATTATTATTATTATTATTATTATTATTATTTATTTATTTATTTATTTATTTATTTATTAGCAGACGCCCTTATCCAGAGTGACTTACAATTGTTACAAGATAACACATTATTTCACATTATGCAGATATCACATTATTTTTTTTACATACAATTGTTTCGTGTTTTGTTTCAATAAATAGTAAAACTTTTTTAAAACAAAATCTGATGCATATAAGTAATAGTGGTCAAGTCTAAAAGAAGAAGAGATTTTTGAGTGTGCGACCAACCTGGTCTCTACAAGCATCATCATCATCATCATCATATATGTATGTATACATTTCTCTATATTGGTATTAAAAAGGTTGCAATGATGCAGTAGCATGTTTTACATTATTAGAAGCATCTCGTTACTAGATAGAATTGGTACAAAATTACATTTGCGTGTTTTTTATCCACAATATTAAGCTTGCAAATAGAGAGAATTAACAATATATATATATATTCATTTGTAGTTAAACCAATGAAAACTGTAAAAATAGATGTATTATTATAACTTGTTGCAATCCCTTCAAATGTTAATAATTGGTATTATAATTGACAGTATAAATACTAATATAACGACTTGGCTTAGTTACCATGGCATCAAATAACCTCATATAAAGTACCTTTAATTGTCTGTTTTTAAACCCCACACACTCCCTTGAGGACTGGGTTTCATACACTGTGTCCTAAGTCAGGCATCACAGGAAATATCATGCAGTATATTGTGCTGATTAGCTTGTTTTCTGTTTCATTCTCTGAATTCATTCCTCTTTGCATAAAGATATTTCACACCTGAAAGAAATATCAACAGTTACTGTTTACCTCTGATTTTAATCTGCAATACCAGCTTACACTAGGAAAACAAACAACCGCCCAAAGACGCCCCCTCCTTTGCAGAGCAACGATAATTGCAAGATGATTTGCAGGTTGTCGGGAATTGCACAGTGACATCAGAGGTCATCAGTAAAATAACAAGGGTAAAATCCAAACAGAAATACAAATTAGGCGATAATGGCTAAATTGACTGACCTGTGCTCTTGGACTTCTGATTGTGTGTCTGTGTATCATATAATCGCATATAATGGCTGCATTATTAGATTTTTTTTTTAAACACAATGTACCAATACATCTCTACAGATCAAACAATCTCTGAATCTCTGGGAAGGCTATCAGTCTGTATTGTTCAATAATTACAAGTTTTAGCTTGAAATGCATGCAATCTCCAGCTCTGTAGATGTCTTCACTGTCAAAATTTATACGCTTTCTGCTTTCACAGTATTAGGTGGCAGGGAGTTTTCATTGACTGGCATTTCCTTGAATCTGAATCTTTGATCCTTTCGATAGAAATATGAATATGCTATTTCCCTTGATTACTGGGACAGCTAACACAAGTACTTTCACAGCCCTTCAAATGATCTGATCAATTAAATATATACAAAGTGTTGGTGAAGTATTTATAAAGTTACACATAACCCTTGTGGGTGGCTGCAAGACTGCAGTTGGTACATACAAGTCATTACCCTGCAGATTACCTTTACGACAAAACAGGTATAATACAGTCCTTAAAAAATAGCGCAGGCTTGCATTACTGTCTACAGTCAAGACAAGTCTTTTACAGCTGTTATTCTCCTTCTTTATATGCCTTTAAAAAGCAGCAGGTCCTCATTTCTTTTCTTTTGCTATAAGCTTCACTAAACAATGTTCTGTGTGATTGTTTTTGACGTGGCTGTGTTTTTTAACTCCACTTCAAGAGAAATCTCATTGCTGCTTTTTTTTATATAACTAAACAGGAGAATTCAACGAATAAAAATTGAATTTGGTACCTGTGCTGACAAGGTGATTGATCAGAAGCCTCTGACGGCTAAATCTTCAAGTACCGTTCTCATTTATTCTGTGCAGGATAGCTTTGGAATCAATACCAGCCTTGTACACAATCATTTCAGCTCCAGGCACTTAAAAAAAAAAAAAAAAACACCTGCTTTCCCAATAATGGTTGCTAATTTTTCTTGTCAGTCTTGTTTGAACACAGCATTATTATTCTTGTTATGGTTTTAGACCGATGCCAATTGTGGAACAATCTATTTTCGAGGTCCTTCAAAGGATAAGGTCTGCAGATACAATCCCCCTGAACCCTAACCCAGCCGAGGCTGATCTATTGGAGAGTTTTGAGCCCTGCTGTCATAAGCCACGAGGAGAGTGTATTGCAGGTGATAAATAAATAACATTACAAGTAAATTAAGAACAGACTACAGTCTTTATTTTTTTTACTGCAAATTCAACCAGCCTATAAATTAGACAGTCTCTCCTTTGTACAACATGGCCCAACAATATGAAAGCTTTTGCGTCGCTAACTCTTGTATTTTCTATCTAGAGGAGAGCTGGTCATGAAAATCCAAGTACAGTCTTAACTTGTTATTTGAGAAGACCAGAAAGCACAGCGATGATGCAAACAGACAGGAGGTAGTACAAATGACACTGGAAAGGTATGTACAGTAAATAATAGGGTTAGATACGTGAATAAAACATTATTTTTCCACAAAATTCAACCCCTCCACCCAATCAAGCATAGCGCTGGTAGGTAGCTTCTGCTTATAGCTCTGACCTGGACACCCCATTCAGTCGATGGTGTATAATTTCATTTTTACAATTTATTTTTAACCTGAATCAAACTATGCCCGTACCTACAGACAGATGTTCCTGTCAAATAATGGACAAATAATACAGTTATAAATGCGATTATCCTCTGTAAGGAAAGCAACGGCATGAATAAATGTAAAGACTGAGTGTAATTGTAACAGAGATCAGAAATAGAAATCAGTGGTTCATTAACACAAAGCAGGTATTGCATTTAGGTCTTGTCTTGCATTAGAAATGCTCAAACATTTTAACCCACAGCTGAGTTTTTGAATCCAAGGAAAAGCTCAACGCAGTGCCGTGCCCTAATGTCTTTTTTTTCTGCAGCTAATTTAGTATGTAGCATACTTAGAAGTCCAGAGTGGGCCCCTGTTGATTAAGTTGCTGTAATGGTTACTGAGAAGCTTTGAGGTATTGTTAGGCTTCCATTATTTTGACATGTGGTAATTGGATTTGCAACCATATCAGTTTGCAAACAGCGTGCTCACATCTTCCCAGCCTGTCATATCTGAGCGCATTATCGCAGCTGTTTAGGCTGTGGTGCTGATGTGCTGCCGGTGGCTCTCGGGCTGTGCTGTACTTGACCTCCCACCCCACTGCTCACTAGGGACACTGTTCTGCTTTTTAAATGCAGCGTCTCAGTGAAAACCACAGATCAAAGGCTAATAAAGTGAAAAATGGAAAGGGCTGTTCACACCTATAACATGGTGATTTGTATTGTTTCTATTGAAAGTGTTTGTGTTGTTAAGGTTTTTTTTTTTTTATAGTACAAAGAGAAAGTACATACTGTACTGCAGGATGTGAGTTTATGCGTAGCGCTGGGTGAAAGAACACAACCTCCTGGAAGTAGGGTCATTATATTTTAAGGGTGTTATCTGTGCCTGTACATAAAAAAAATCTGCTTTGCAATAATGATTTCCTTTTATATTTATCAGTCAGAAATCTAAAAGTGATCACTGGAGCAACACCTGCTTTGAGAGACAGTTTGTTCAAGACTCTGTTTTTTTTTTTTTTTTTAAATGTATTTGTATTTGTTTTTATTTTAGTGCTGAAGTGAAATATGACTAGAGCCAGGGATGGAAATAAGACTCCCGTTGCATAGCAGTTTGATAAATTCCTGATTTTACACTGCATTTCAATAAGATACACCAGAACTTGTTACCTATACATTGTGGCTAATCAAGCTCGTATTAAAACCTGGAATGGGTAAACACTGCTGTTCAATAGGAATCTTATTTCCATGTTATCATGCATAGTTGCATTGTACTTAATGTGTATTTTTTGTGCATGATATTGTCCTACCCCTAACTCTAAACCTAACCCTAGCCCTTTACATACGGTATATTGTGCAAAACAATTGTCAACAGTTGTTATAGTGTCCTGCTGCTCATCAGTAGCGTCTGAGTTGATCTGTGAGAGGAAAGCAAGGGTTAAAGGATCTTATTGAGACAGCTGCAGGAGATTATCCTGGAAGAGGAGGAGATCAGGGAGATCACCCCGACCCATCAGTGAACAATTAAGCTGAACTTTTAATTCATTTTAGTCAAAACCGATGCGGAATGGTAGCTATTAAAACGCTTGCAAGTAAAAAAAAAAAAAAAAAGTGTTTGGGAAGGTCGCACACTGTAGCGGAAGAATGAACTGACATTTTATAGAAAGCAAGTTTTATTTGGGGGGGGGGAGGTTTTGTTGGTGACCGCATATGGCTGTAAGGTTTCAGACTGGCAGGAAATCTGCACAACGCCCACTGATTGTGAGTGCACAAGGTCGTACCAGATACAGTACGGTACCACGGCTGCCTCTTTATACAGTGCAAAGCTTGTATCGTGTTTTGAAAAGCCATTAGTGTGGCTCACTTTGTTCACTATTTAAAAACAACACTGGCTGTACTCTACCCTGCTTTGAATAAGAATACCTGCAGTATAGCAACAGTAAATACATTTGTAGTAACAATAAAAGGCTAGCTAGTCACTAAACATCTTGTCACTAAGAAGTGTTCTGAATGGGAAGCTTTAGATAGATGTGTGGCACAGTGACCCAACAGCTACATTGTCCAAGCAGTCATTAATGCTGTGTGTTAGCCAAACAAACAAAACCAAATCACTTTAAACGTCGCAAAAAGACAAGGGTCGCATTATGGGTTTCTCGTTACGAGCCTAAATGATTAACGGTGATGTTGAAATTGCAGAGGTACTTAAGCACCTGCAACACTCCCATTTCAAAACACAGCTGGAGAGTTCAGCATTTATTCATTTGTATTATTTTTCCTAGTGATTCGGTTTAAATTGCATTTTCTGTCCCTGCATTGGAAGCTATTAATACAAAGTGGCAGGATGGTCTTCATTTCAGACCAGGAGATTGAACAATGGACATTGTTCTGTTTAAGGTTATACAAGCACAAGAACATCGGGAACATTACCCATCAGAGCCTGTCCATTTCTTAGTTGCTGATTGGTCCCAGAACGTGTCTTAAGTTTTTCTCCAATCACTTTCCAATGGCATCATCTTGTCCTGGTATCTGTGCTGTGCTTACAGTAGTGACTAGTATTACATTTCTTGAGTCCTTTTAGGATTGTAATGAACTTCGTTCAGAGATGTGTACTGTATGTTTTTGTTGGACCTTTACTTTGTGTAAATTCTTCAGACTTGCATATTGTATAGTAAAGTGAAGTGTACCAGTACAGTCAGTACAGTAAATGAATCTAGTCGCTGTATTTTAATAAACCTGTGGTTAGACAACAATGTGTTCCTAAGTATTATTAATAATGTTTGTTTATATATATATATATATATATATATATATATATATATATATATATATATATATATATATATATATATATATATATATATATATATTCAATCAACTATTACATTTATACATATGCTGATTCATTTATGTATCTCTTTAAATAGCATTATTAGAATGTGCAGTTGTATGAAATGCTTTCTTCCCCGAAGACAAGTTTATTGGCCTGGTGCAGATGGCTCAGGAGAGTGTTGCATCTTGATTTAGCCCTGAATAATTCAGCAATATTTACAGTATCATACATGGCTGCATTTGAATAATGCCTGTTGGCGCATTAACAAATCCACTGTCTGCTGCACCTTCCGCTCTTCAAACATGAGAACAGCCACATGTGGTGGCAATGTCTGTGTGCCAGAGAGCGGAGTAAACAAACTCATATTGGGACAGTAGGGGCCTACGTTGTTTTTCTTTTCTCACTTTGGGCCCTATATCTTATATATGAATAAGGCCCATAGTGTATAACAATATATATATATATATATTAGTCAAATACTGTCCCAATATTAGTTGGACTGTGATTGTGTAAAGCAGTATAGTTGACATACAGTACACAATCACAGTCTTTACGTAACGTAAGGTTTTGTGAAGAGAGCAGAGTGTTTCAAATGAAGGTAGTCGTCTGCATATATTCAGTCTCCTTAGACAGCGTTCAGTAAAGCGACAGTATTACCAGAGCAGCCTATATGTGGTCTGTTTATCTGCATTTGTGACAGTTTAAATTATTATTATTTTTTTAAAGTTACCAGGTGTTGAAGAAAAGTTGGAGTTTCTATTATTATTTATTATTATTATTATTATTTATTTCTTAGCAGACGCCCTTATCCAGGGCGACTTACAATTGTAAGCAAATACATTTCAAGTGTTACAGTACAGGTAATACAAGTAATACTATTGCTAAAAGCTAATGGTAGTCATCCTTTTTGTTGTTGTTTAAGCTAGCTGCTAATTTCAGATAGATTTTACACTGCTTATTCAATATTTTTTTAACCTCCTGCCCCGAATCCACTTGGGTGCTGTTGAAAACATGTACACTACACAATTAGATGTGTCTTGTGTGTGAAATGTGTAAGGCTGGCATATGATTAAAAAATAAATCTAATTCCTTTGTTGCAATAAAAGGAATAAAATACACACCTAGGATTTCTTTGTAAAGGGTTGCGATTATTTATCTGTTCAGGCTGAAACTGTGCACTGGGAGTTAGGTCATAAAGCCTGGCTGCAATTGGATTACAGTCGAAAGGGTTGTCATGGTTTGTCATGTATGAGGGACTGCTTGTCTGATGTGGCTTATTATTTCTGATCATTACTTAAAGATTTCACTTTATCATCGTTTGTCTGGATCTCTGATCTGGTTGCTCAGTCCCCCTCCAGTATTGAAGCTGTCATAACCAGATTGTGATGAGACAGCTGTCTAACATCTCACCCCAGGGTAATCTAGTCAGTGGGATCAGAGCGTGTCACTGGCATGGATCAACACAGAGGGGAAAAAGGTTTAATTTAACAAGTATTTATTTGTTTCAGATGATCATATTTCATGTATTTGCTTTGTTTCAGTCGTGGCCAGGACAGCAGGATTAGAAGGAGGCTGTGTGGTCCAGTGGTTAAAGAAAAGGGCTTGTAACCAGGAGGTCCCCGGTTCAAATCCCGCCTCAGCCACTGACTCATTGTGTGACCCTGAGCAAGTCACTTCATCTCCTTGTGCTCCGTCTTTCAGATGAGATGTAATTGTAAGTGACTCTGCAGCTGATGCATAGTTCACTCACCCTAGTCTCTGTAAGTCGCCTTGGATAAAGGCATCTGCTAAATAAATACAATATGAAGGATTTGTTTATTTATCTACTCATTTATACTCATATTTCATTTTATTTGTATTATCCAAGAAGAGCAGCCTCCGTTCACATCCACTCATTAGCTTCTTGTTTGCTTGCAAAGGTTTCCAGTACCAAACAGATTGGGTTTATGATTAGCGATACAAACACTGAGTGACGTTACACTTCTTTGAAATATTATTTTACTGAAATATTTTATAATTATATTATTACATGATTCATATAACAACTTATAATGGATCTCTTTGGGGTTGCCTTCACTTTCAGTATGTCAAGTAACACTTGAGTTTAAGAATGTGTTATAAACATTCAACACTGGAGGTATGTGTTATGAAGGATGTTAGACAGTTATTAGTAATAACAATCACAGACTTGAGAATATTACTATTATTATTATTTGTTTATTTAGTAGATGCCTTTATCCAAGTCGACTTACAGAGACTAGGGTGTGTGAACTATGCATCAGCTGCAGAGTCACTTACAATTACGTCTCACCCGAAAGACGGAGCACAAGGAGGTGAAGTGACTTGCTCATGGTCACACAATGAGTCAGTGGTTGAGGTGGGATTTGAACCGGGGACCTCCTGGTTATAAGCCCTTTTCTTTAACCACTCGACCACACAGCCTCCTAATATAGTGTTATAAGAACATAAGAATGAAGGCTCTTATAAGAAACTGTGTATGACGTTATAACGTGGCACAAAGGCTTACATAAGTAATGTGTCAATACAATTGCATTTTAATAAATATAGATTTTTTTATAATTGTCAACTTCTTTAATTACACAGTATGTATTATTATTTAAATTATTTTAAAGGATTGATGCAAGTTAATGCCAAACTGCAGGGGCACGTTTTAAACAGTTGCTTGAACAGCGTTTGTGAATGAGTAGAACAGCAGGCCCAGACAGACAGGACTGCCAGTGCTGGCGCTTTTGAAAATGTGACTCGGCCTTTATAAATTTCTTAATAAAGAGCTGTGTCAGGGAATTTGATTTATTTAGTTTAATTACCATTATGTTAT
Organism: Acipenser oxyrinchus oxyrinchus; assembly: GCA_030684275.1. NCBI lineage: Eukaryota > Metazoa > Chordata > Actinopteri > Acipenseriformes > Acipenseridae > Acipenser > Acipenser oxyrinchus. The sequence continues at coordinate 34,654,255 of CM060261.1, forward strand.
TATTTCAAAGAGGCAGACAAAAGGGCCATTCGCCTGCCGACTGTACAAATCCATTAATCTCATTAATTTGCAGTATTAATATAATTTTATCACACATTCCACAGCTCCTTCAGGCTGCTGGAGCACAATGAATCACAGCAGCAGTGCTGTGACAGAAGATTCATTTGGGGACATGCCCGGCTCATCTGCTGATCCCTCCGAGATGGAGTGTAAAATCTAAATAAGTATGTAATTATGACATCTGCTTCTTTCCTGGTACCTCTTTGTAAAACAGTGACAAAGGAATAACGGGTTTAAATATGTGTGAACGCTTTGACCGCGTGTATAATTTCAATATGGCAACGTGTAATGAAGATTAAATTAGTCTCTAATATACCTGTCTCGCTCGTGCCATAATTGAGCTTCAGTGCTTAATAGTGTCAAAAAGGACACTCCAGTGTATTAATATATGCACTGTAATTGATGTTTGATAGCATTGCCTCCATTTGTAAGCTTTTTGTTTCACTGTGATTTTGTTTTCCCAATGTGGGAATGCTTCAGAATACAGCTACAGTACATTATAGCTAAACTGCAATACAATGATATGATCAGGGGAATGTCTTTGTTAATGCATGCTGCTAACGTAAGGGGTTCCTTCCTCACAATCGCACAATTGTACTACCTAGTGGTCGCTGAAACTCTCTTTAATATGCCTGTTAATTTAAAAAAAAAACTGGAACCAAGCACTCCCAAGCTGGCTGTTTCTTAACATTAACAAAAAAAAATTAAAGTTAATTAAAGTCCAGCTGTTGCCATAGCAGTAAGGGCTTGTGAAAGCAAATGTCTGACACGGCCCTCTTGAACAGGCAGAGCTCCCGTGCAGTGGAGCTTTATAAACAAATCCCCCACATGTTCAGATGTGGACCATTTAATCTAAATTACAACCGCTCTGCCTACAGCGTCGCTGTGCGTTTCCTGAGATGAAAAATAGACTTTCACGTGCAGCTTTATCATTATGGCACTTGCTGATGGATTTGTGATTTGCGGCGCTGGCTGTCTGTCTGTTTTGTTTGCAAGGACCACGGCTTCATGGTCATGGCTTGGTGTTGCTGCTTGAAGCACATTCGTAAGACTGGGGATTCCAGAAACACTATGGGCAGATACTTTGCACATCGCTGGTTATTCAGCACTGAAGTCAACGTTTCTTGCTCTCACTCAAGTTAACTATATCTTGCTCTACCACTATGCATATTTACAATGGCCTCAAGTTTTATTCTCCATTTCAGGGTGACATATGCAATGAAAAAGACACACTGCTAAAAATACAGTGAATAATAATAATAATAATAATAATAATAATAATAATAATAATAATAATAATAATATAGTTATATTTATAATGGTAATAGATTAATGGGGATATAGGAATACAAGAAAAGAATGGTTAGTTGAGCATTTAATTTAAAAGGCAGTGATAATAAAAACTTCACATGGCAGGTAACAAAAGCAAGCTCAATGTAGAAAGGTATTCATGAATAGACAAGGCACAGGTTAGAACATAAGAACATAAGAACAGGTAAGGTTTCCATGTGTAGGTAACGGGAGCGTTAAACCAAAACAAGAAAGAAAGAAAGAAAGTTGTTAAGTTTATATTGCGTACGTGCAGGTGTTTTAGTTTATCTATTGGAGGAAATTACATTTTTACACCCAATTTAATCTGAAGCTACTCAGGATGTACATGTTCAGTATCCTGTGACCCTGTTTAATAATTTCCAGATTGCAGGTGATCCTGTTGCAGTCTACTAATAAACTGAGTTTCAATGACATAATCAGATTCCCTGGGCTCCTCGGTAAACACAAGCTGATTTAAAAAAATGTTGCTCTTTGTGAGCCTCATTTAACTTCAGATTGCAATTTATATGCGTGAAACAGAAATACACACTGTTGACCAGTCTGTGTGACATGTTAATTCCTGTGAAGTTTCTAATAATAGCCTAAGCTACTAATAATAGGATTATTAATTAGTAGCGCCTTTCACCATTATTATCGTTGTCTAAATACAAATTACCATGCTTATTTTCTAAGGCTGATTGCTCCTAACCAGTCTGCTGGCCTCCAGTCTTATCACAGATTCACTGGACAGTGTCTGAACAAGCAGAGAAGTACCAGAGCAAACAGGACATGACATCATGAAATGACACCTTACTATGAGAGTGCATATAAACATGCACAGAGCAAACAGGACATGACATCATGAAATGACATCTTACTATGAGAGTGCATATAAACATGCGCAGAGCAAACAGGACATGACATCATGAAATGACATCTTACTGTGAGAGTGCATATAAACATGCACAGAGCAAACAGGACATGACATCATGAAATGACACCTTACTATGAGAGTGCATATCAACATGCACAGAGCAAACAGGACATGACATCATGAAATGACACCTTACTATGAGAGTGCATATAAACATGCACAGGGCAAACAGGACATGACATCATGAAATGACATCTTACTATGAGAGTGCATATAAACATGCACAGAGCAAACAGGACATGACATCATGAAATGACACCTTACTATGAGAGTGCATATAGACATGCACAGAGCAAACAGGACATGACATCATGAAATGACACCTTACTATGAGAGTGCATGTAAGCATGCAAAGAGCGTTTTCTCAACAATAAACAGTGTCATATTGGTGACATGCTATCACTAAATATGCCAGGGAGGTTAACGTATATATCTGCGCTGCACGTCGCTGGATTCCTTGCAGTCATCGGTTGATTTACACTTCTTTTTCAGATTGCCAGTTAGTCATTTAAGGCGTCCTTATCTGTGCTATGCTATCAGTTTATCAATGTCTGAAGTAACCTGCAGTAACAGTTGTAATCTGGAGCGCCCGAGAGAGAGCGGCAAAGACTTCTCATGGGTTTCTTAAAACCTCATAAACACTAAAGCTGCTGATGAGGCTCCCATTACTATTAACACCAAGCTAAACAAAACGAACCTCATCCACTAAATCTCCAGTGAAAGTGTATATTAACTGTGGACACTGAATAAAACTGGATCTGAATGTGTGGGTAGGAATTTGAATAGATAGATAGATAGATAGATAGATAGATAGATAGATAGATAGATAGATAGATAGATAGATAGATATGGCAGTCTGGATCTGGCTGCAATACAGCAGTGTGTAATTTAGGGGATGTTGTTATTGTACTTTGTGCAGTAGACTAAACAGATCTGCTTTAAACAAAAAAAAAAAAAAAATAGTTTCTATTGATTATGTGGATTCTTGCCATTCCTGTTTTGAATGGTTTGTGATTGGAGTTTATTGAACTGGGTGAAATTACTGATTAGACTGCTGTTTGTAATGACATCGTTTAACACTTTTCAAAGATAGACCTCTCTAATCATTCACCTCGTTCATTGATTTTATATATCTATGCAAAGCACCATGTTTACAGCCTTTCCACACTTTCCATGCACTGCACACGTGTCTTTACACACAGAACTGGTTCTGCAGGTCCAGGGGCTCAGACCCAGCACGACTTACAGTTGTTACAAAATATCACATTACAAAGTATCATTATAAAATATCACAGTACAGAATATCACATTACAGATAAGAGCCGTTATAAAGTACAGTAAAGTCAGCAACAAATACATCAAATAATAGCAAAATAAAGACTGCAGTAAATAATTACATTTAAGAGCGTGTTTGACTGAGAGCAGTTACTTGACACCAGTTTGTCTCAATACAATATTTCCAACATTTTATACTTTGTCTGAAACACTACTTCTATTATGTCTCCTTCTCTGTTTACAGGAACTAAGTCAGCTTGCGTTGTCCAGTCACAACAACACCAGGCATGTTTTGTAACTTCGGGAATGTGTTTCAATAGGCAGCATTGTTCTTATGGAAACCATGTTTTACATGCATAAACATTTTCATTTTTAATATCAGTATTTTCTTGTTTTGCATGCAACAATATAATGGATAATGTATTATTAATATAATATTTAATTAGTTACTTCTTATTTTATTAATTGACTTTAAAACAGATTATGCTAGTATCATATGCTTTTAGAGTGCTGAAAATAAAAGTTTGCAGACTAATAAACATGTAACAAGAAAAAAAAAATGCATGGTGGAAGATACTACTGAATACTACAAAATGGTGTTGATTTGTCAATATACAAGGATTGACCATGAGTAGGGTTACCATATGAATGAACGTGTTTGCTGACTGTGACTGCTACCATATCATTCTGCTGCCTTATCATATGCACGCCATCTGAATCCTGCTTGGCAGTTTGGTGTGTTTATCCCAGGATAATAGTGTGGTTATCCCGCCTAAGACTACAAAAGGCTGTATGAATACAGAACATGGCATGCACTGTACATTTCGATTACAAACCGCTGTTTTTGCATTCTTTCCCATTTTTATGGAACTTCCGTTTTCCAAATTGTGTCTGGTTTTGGTGTACAAGAGCTACCAGAATTGTAGTTTCTCATGTCTTTTTGAAAAAAAAAATTGGCCATTAGTATTGTTTTAAAATTGAAGTCTTCGAAACAAAATGACAGTATGCAACTGAAAAAAAAAAATAATTGGTAATCGTTTGTCTCCTTGTAACTGTTGAAGAGGAAAAATGAGTTTCAGCAGCCACCACTTTTCACTGTCATGTAAAAACAACAGGAACAATCGTCAGATAAGGATTACAAAATGAAATACAAATAAAAAAAACACCCTCTCGTATAAGCTACAGTGGAAACACCCTCACACTGTGCACTGTGACTGAAGCCTGAGCAAAACTTACAGAGCAAAGTGTCATTTCTCAGATAGCATACACATGCGCTGAAAAGGCAATGCAAAAAAATGTGATGAACAGGGAACAGGTAAATAAAGTGGTGAGTAAAGCAGAGCTGTCATTTTTCAGTGCAATTTCACCGATCCCAATCTCTGGAGTGGAATCGTTAGGGATGCAGGACGGCACTGCATTCGGTTTTCAGATTTGGAAGTTTATAATTCAGTTAATTCCAAGAAAATGACTTCTGTGAAGATGCTTTCTTTTTCTTTTTCTTTTTTGCTTCTTTCCACCACACACTTGAATGTGAAAAGTCAGGAGTGGTCTGATTACTGACTTGCTCAGCAGAGCGCGTCGGAGTACCAGGGAGCAGCTGTAATAACGCAGCCACACTGCTCTGCACAGTTACATTGCATTCCAGTAGCTGAACTCTCTCATTTGGGTAGCTATAAATTTAACCGCCTTTTGAGCAGTTTCAGTCCAGGAATTACAAAAAGAACACTCTTGATAAAAAATGTATTTTACAAAAAAAAATTAAAAAAAACAAACAAAAAAAAAAACGACAACCGGTGAGTCTGTCCAAATCTGTCTGAAAAAGATTATTATGAGGAAATTTGTTTTATTAATACAAGAAACCTGCCACGCAGCCCCTAATTAGAGGCAATAAATCATCTGTGGCTGTTCTACTCTCAAACACAGTGTTATGTTTTCCAGTGATGTCTGAATGTTCGACGTCAAGAAAAACGTAACATTTTGCTTTTATTAATCCTGAATCAGAAGTCATTTGTATGCAATTTTTTTCTCATTACAGTGTGCTTCACAAGTTATTATTTATTTCTTAGCAGACGCCCTTATCCAGGGCGACTTACAATTGTTACAAGATATCACATTATTTTTACACACGATTACCCATTTATACAGTTGGGTTTTTTACTGGAGCAATCTAGGTAAAGTACCTTGCTCAAGGGTACAGCAGCACTGTCCACCACCTGGGATTGAACCCACGACCCTCCGGCCAAGAGTCCAGAGACCTAACCACTACTCCACACTGCTGCTCTCGTTAACCATTTGAAAACTCCTGCCGCTTCATCTTTGAAATGGAGATTTGTAAACTGTCAAGTGTGTTCCGCATAAACAGGCCTGCAGGTGGAGGTGTGCTGTAAGAGGTGCATTCATCAAAGGTAACACTATACATGGTGTCTCTTATTGCTGTGTATTTACATAGTAGTTACATAGTAGAAATACAGCTATACTTACACATAATTACAATGTTATTATGCATAGTTACAATGTACTTAATGTGTAAGCATGATATATGTAAGTACACAATTGTATCCGAAAAGGGTTAGGTTATATCGTGAAAAAAGATTTACACATTAAGTACATTGTAACTATGCATAACAACATTGTAATTATGTGTATGTACACATCTATTCACTAAGTAACTACTATATAAAGTGTTACCGATTTTTTAAAATAATATTAATTAATAAATTGATCCAAATTGATTTTTGTCTTAGATTTATAATGATGGTTTTTGGGAGTTTATGTATTTGTGTGCTTGCGCAAATGTTTTAAAGATAACAGCTTTAATGTGTCTTCAATTGTCTTCAAGTGTCTCAGTTGAAGTATTTTAAGGCGATGAATGATTAGGATGAACAGAAAACATATTTTAATTTGCTGGTGATTCCAGTACTGGCTTAAAGCCATCACATACCCTTCATGTGAACGTGCCTGCTATGGTGCCTCCCCTAATCAAGCCCACGCATTTGCTATGATTTGTAACATTGGCTCCAGCAAGCAAGCAGGCACACTGGCACTGTTCTCAACAACCACATCTCTCAGGGGTGCAGTTTCCTTCTGCTTTCCAATTCCTCTATGATCGCCTACTAATCCAGAAAGGCTGTTCTGAAAGTGGAGTGTAATTTAGGGGCTGGAGTCTATTGGATCAACGGAAATCATGACCCGCATTCCGCAGCTATCGATTCTACTAGCACATAATCCATATCGCTTGATTTGTGAACCATTATGAGCTGAACCAAATTCATAGCTACTGTATAGTTATGAAGCATTAGCTGAATAGAGTGCATGTCCCAGGAGTGAGTTTGTAATAACATATTAATGAAGGATGAAACAAGCCAGCCACCCCATTAAGCGTTGGTTGGCTTTATTCTTTATTATTGTACTTTACCAGCAACAAAAAGAATGCCAGCTTTTATAAACATCTGCCTTCCCTGCTGAACATGATTAAAAGAGCTCTTTGATTTCACATGACCCACAATTGTTAAGACTTGATGTTAGCAACCAAACACAATGTGCTAATCAAACAGCAAAATGTCTGTTTTAAAGATGCAGCATGCTAGTGATTTATGTGTACAGTAAAAACTACTTTTGAAGTGGGTTGATTATCATTTACTGTATTTGCATGTTTTAAAGTTTAAACCCCTTATAAATTACTCGTTTTCAAATAAAAAGTACAGGGTGAATTGTCATACTTTCCATTAAATGTGGTGTTTGAAAAATAATGTGTGGTTCCCTTTTCAGTGCTCTGTTTTGGTAATTTCTGTTCTGTAAATGTGGCAGTTTGTTGAAAACTGTGTGTTTGGGGACAACCTTTACTGTATAGGGGCAGTGGAAATGTTTTTGTTTTTTTTCAAACAAGCTTGATTTACGCAATATTTATTTATTTATTTATTTATGTATTTATTTTTGCTTAAAGTTAAATGAAAACATTGAAAACTACAGTACATACATCTTCAGCAAGAATTAAAGGGAGGGGTGAGTAACAGCACCTTCAAATCACTGCACATTCACTTCTGACTGAGTGTTCTGAATTATGTGGATTGCCGGCTAAATCTCCTCTGTGTTGATCCTGCCTCTCCAACAGCATCTCTCTCTCTCTCTCTCTCTCTCTCTCTCTCTCTCTCTCTCTCTCTCTCTCTCTCTCTCTGTCTCTCTCCAAATCAATATAAAGCCCATGAAAGCCCTCAAGGTCAATATCAATCACCATTGATGCACTACAGTCTCATCCTTCTCGTTTTTTTCTCAATACTTTCTTTTTTTTCAACAATTACTGCTAACATTCTTGATGTTTATTGCAGAAGTATATGCCCTGTCTGTGTCTGCCTTACCTTATATTCTGTTCCAAGAGACTTTTTTTTGTTTTGTTTAAGACCCCTTACAGCTACATGGCTGGACTTTAGAGCACATACTGCTGAAGGAATGAATTCAGTAAATCTTACTCTGAATGCCGTGCTGTTCACTGCCTCTGTCAAATTGTTGGTTATGAAAAAAAAAACTTTGATTCAAAGGGGTTTCATTATTAAGAGCTGTTTTTCAGCAACAGCATCAAACTGTTTATTTTTTAATCGTAATTGCAACCACTTTTTTTAGTTGGTTGAATATGACGTGTTGGATACGACGGTAGTGCAGATCAAACACTTTAGTGTTTCTGTTTATAATAATATGTAGAAAGCCAGGAAGGGTTCTATTTCAATGCAATGGCAGTGCTGGGATCCTCCGCGATGTAGATCTGCCCCCATTTAGGTCAATCAAGTAATTTATTTTTGCAATTGATAAGGAGCAACTTATATTCCTTCCACCTCCTTGTTCGGTGTGGTTCGGGTCTCGGGTTTATCCACACCCAACTCGCAGCACAGTGTTTTTTCAGTTGACTGCAGCAATCTGAATTGCTGGCTTTGTTAAGCGCACAATGCATTGGGATATACATGCAATGACATCTAACTATGTCCTTCTAATTGGTTTCCAAACATGTTCTGCTCATTTGTCAATTAATGGACAGGGAATCCAAGTGTTAGTTGATTTGAGCTCACTTTGCCCTTAATGGCATTTCTTTTCAAAGCTGTGCAGGCCTGTGACTTGGTATGCAATGAAATGTTACCAGATTGGAACACTACTGTATATTCCACCTGAAAAAAGACTGGTTTGCTTTCAGAAATAGGTTGTGAAATACCACATGGGCCTTTAGGGATGCAAATACAATAAAAATAACAAAGGGTATTTTAATGGGTAATGATACAAAAACACATTTAAAACAAACAAACAATCAGACAGCGAAATAAACTGAACATCGATATACTCCGCTACTCTGCACCCCGAAGTCAGTTTCAACAAACGCTACACGTTACAAATTTTAAGCTCAGTAATATAACATTTTCTTTTTCTTTTTCTTTCTTTCGCATGTAACAAAATGAAAATGTATTTTGACATTGTAGAAGTTGTATTACATTTTTTAGCCCTAAAATCTTTAAGACATTTGCCACTGATATCCCCCTCAAAACACTAACTGTGGACAGGTAGAATGAACACCTCCCTCTTTCTGCGGACAGGTAGAATGTGCACCTCCCTCTTTCTGTGGACAGGTAGAATGAGCACCTCCCTCTTTCTGTGGACAGGTAGAATGAGCACCTCCCTCTTTCTGTGGACAGGTAGAATGAGCACCTCCCTCTTTCTGTGGACAGGTAGAATGTGCACCTCCCTCTTTCTGTGGACAGGTAGAATGTGCACCTCCCTCTTTCTGTGGACAGGTAGAATGTGCACCTCCCTCTTTCTGTGGACAGGTAGAATGTGCACCTCCCTCTTTCTGTGGACAGGTAGAATGTGCACCTCCCTCTTTCTGTGGACAGGTAGAATGGACACCTCCCTCTTTCTGTGGACAGGTAGAATGGACACCTCCCTCTTTCTGTGGACAGGTAGAATGGACACCTCCATCTTTTCCAGTGCAAGTCTGTGGCAAAGTGCTCGCCCCTGTGTGTATTTTGTGTTATGTGTTGTGTTTTAATGTTGGTGTATAGTCATTGGTACACGGGATATAAACGGGTCTGTGTAACACGAGTGTTTAAATTGTATATTTGTATTTAGGCACGAGGATGGCACAACACATCACGTGCATTTAAAGTATTAGTATGTGAACACGGGAAAGTGCACTTTAATTAATTCACGTGCAGTTGTACCGAGATTCCAATTGAATGATTGACTAGCAATCGAGTCTCGGTACAACTGCATAAAAGCAGCATGTTTTCACTCACTCGGGGTTGTGTGTTCGGTGAGTGGAGAACAGGATTGGAGACGGAGGTAAAGATAAAAAGCATAGTTAAAGTTAAAAAGAATAGTTACAGTATCTGCTCACCGTTTGTCTGTATAGTCCGTTTTGTTTGTCTATTTGTTTTGGCGACCAGTGCCGTGTCCTGTTTTTGTGTTCTCTTATTTTGTTTATTAAATGCTGAGCACAATCAAGTGCTCAGCTTCACCAACCTCACTGTCTCTGTCTGTTCTGTGTTTCTCCCGGTTTCTGGTCTGACGTCACCCACTACAGCCGTCTTTGTGACAAAGTCTTACAGGGATGAAGAAAAAAATGTGTCCCACCTCATGCAGTGTGGAAAACAGTAATAGAAGTTTTTAAAGCCAGCTTTAGAAATGCATTGAGGATCAAAATCTTGTACATTAAGTTCCTTTTTTTAAAGCCTAACTAGAGATTTGAGATTCTCAGCTTCTTCATTCAATAATGCCAGCCACAGTATTCTCCAGTCCACTTACTTAAGTGACATTATGTCATGTGCTTAATTTCCTCTATTGGCAGGCAATGGAAGCTACGAGGTCCAAATCAAACGGGTGCACTGCGAGAATCCTGTGTATGGTCCCCGGTTTTCCAGCTTGAGAGTTAGCTGTATTTAAAATGCATGCATGTTGTGCGTTTATGTTAGCTAGTGCTGCTCAGGCTCAGTCTGTTTGCTGCTCACGACTGTAGCAGCAGCAGGAATGTTTGCATTAGCATAAACAGAATGAATGGAATTGACTACTCTTTTTGCACCATTTATTCCATCAGATTCCATTTGCGGAGTGGCAGTAGATAAGCTAAACTTGAAGCACCATTCATAAAAGACTACAATGAACTGTCACCAGGGACTGATGCACAGTGTTGGGCTGCTTCTGCCTTTCAACTTCCAGGTCGTTAGCATAAAAAACATCAGTAACTGAATGGGAGAGGGGGGTGGATTTATACAGTCGCAAAAACAAAAGATGATCAAAACAGTGTTAGGTCACCTTTCAGCATGGCTTAAGGACTAGATGAACTTGTAGCATTATTGTATTTACTGACAACTATCCAACTCTTTTACAGTTCAGTTATAATGAACTGATGACTGCTTCTTCAGTATGAAATAGCACATGATAGTTGAAACCCATGTGTTGTTTGAAGAATGTTTCCCGTCTGCTCGTTGCTGTATCCTGTCCTTGTGCTTATACTTTCTTGCTGCATTACAGTATTTCTACTTTATGCTTTTTTTCAGACTTTCCATGTAAAACAACTGCTACTCAGACGAAATATTACACCAATAAAACCCCTAATATCACACCACCAAATTCTTATGAATTCAATGATAATTGCATGTTCTAAAGCAGGGAGTCGTTAGGCTGGAGGTGTCAGAAACGTCATGAAGAGCCATAAATCACGCCCGTCCTGCACTGCCGGCTCATAAAGCGAGTTTCCAAACCATCTCTTTAGCACCTTCGAAACGTACAAACATCTACAGACCCAGGGGAAACTGTAATATGTTTTTCATACATATTTTAATTTCATCTCAAAGTGCTGGCTGAATGAAAATGAAGTCAGCCTCACAAAAACGCATTGAGCCCCTTTGGATAAAACCCATCTGTCTAAACTAATTTAGAAGCTTTTTGAAGCCTTAAAGTTAGTCATGCAACAGTGAAGTCATTATAGACACTGTAGGAACTGTCGTGTCACTTTCAGAAGGCAATTTTGCTGTGTTTACTGTATTTAAATACAAGTGCTACTTTTCATGAACAAAAGCCTCACTGTGAGACTGTATTGAAAGAAAACCAAAACAAATGTGAAAAGTGAGCGCTGTTCTTTTCACTGTGGTTAATGCACCTTCCTGCTAATTTAAAAAAAAAAAGAAAGCGGGCAACATTTCATACACAGTAAACGAATTCTTGCCTTTCAGATTTGATCCTCACAGCTCCACACCGTTGAGTATTTTTTTGCAAAAGTGAAGAAAAGTGAATGCCTTTCACTCCAAACAAAGGATGTTTTGACAGAAAGGTCAAACCCAATGCATTTTTTATTGAGATAAAAGAAAATGGAAATGACATGTTAATGGCAATGCCCAGTCACGGCGCTGTGGTGAATGCAGCGGTGGTGTGTGTAAAATAAAAGAAGAAGACAAGCTTTGGGTAGGGTAAAGCTGGGTAAACGTGACCCAATGTTATTGTGTACCGGTCTGAGTGAAGCTGCGATGTGTCCTGACAGAGTCCTGTATAAAGCTGGGATGTGTCCTCACTCCTGTATAAAGCTGGGATGTGTCCTGACTCGGTCCTGTATAAAGCTGGGATGTGTCCTGACAGAGTCTTGTATAAAGCTGGGATGTGTCCTGACTCGGTCCTGTATAAAGCTGGGATGTGTCCTGACAGAGTCCTGTATAAAGCTGGGATGTGTCCTCACTCACTCCTGTATAAAGCTGGGATGTGTCCTTACTCGGTCCTGTATAAAGCTGGGATGTGTCCTGACAGAGTCCTGTATAAAGCTGGGATGAGTCCTCACTCACTCCTGTATAAAGCTGGGATGTGTCCTGACTCGGTCCTGTATAAAGCTGGGATGTGTCCTGACTCGGTCCTGTATAAAGCTGGGATGAGTCCTCACTCACTCCTGTATAAAGCTGGGATGTGTCCTGACTCGGTCCTGTATAAAGCTGGGATGTGTCCTGACTCAGTCCTGTATAAAGCTGGGATGTGTCCTGACTTAGTCCTGTATGCCAGGGACCCCAAACCGGACCCTGCCTTTGGACACAAATGTTGAATTTCAGACCTCTATGTGTAAAAAAAAAAAAGTTGGGCAACGTCAAAGAAAAGTATGGTCTAGTCAGTTAATTTTTGTTAATCCTAGACAGGGTCTGCTGGCAATTGCTTTTTACTTTTGCTGGTAAGTTACTGCAGTCTGGCCTCTGTATTAAAACTCTGCCTTTCAAATGTTCTAATGCTCTCTGAGGGACAATCTGCAGGGTTTTATTATGTATGCCTACAATGACTAATACCAGTCTGAAAGAGCTCATAAAGTAATGTCTATGCCTATTCATAACTGGAAATCATGTGGCATTGCAAGGTCTTGCTTTGGCGTATGGATCCAACTAGATAGTTGAAAAGAAAAATCAAACCAAGCTAATAATCCTGTGCTCTCACATACCATCTTGAAGGAATGGCTAGTGTTTTATTTGGGTGTGTATATATATATCCACACACACACATATAATTTTTTCTGCAGTCAGGGTTCCTCCTAAATGGTGCTGAGTATGATCCTAATCAAAAATCAATGATTCCACTTTGAAAGGCCCAATATCCTATGTTGCAGATTATGTAATTTGATGATATCAATCATAATTGCGTTAGCTGTAATCCATCTGACTTTCAGTGCATAGGGGTCACCAGGGGGAAGCAATGCCTCACTAGCCATCAATTATCACTTATTACAGGGGCTATACTTTCAGGGAGCAGTTCAGGCTGCTCTATAAATAATATTAAGAGGCCCAGCACCATCAATCAATACAGTACAGTTGGAATGTCACTGCTTTAATGGCAGCTGCAGAGCCTCACAGTCGGATCAATAGCGAGTCTCCTCAGACAGCAACTGAAGCCACAGCATGGCAATGCTGAGTTAACAGGCTCTCTGTTACTAGGAGTCCATGTAATGGGGCTTTGTATTTCAATCTCAGTGCTGTTTTCAGATTGTTTCGTTTGTTTGAGAGTTTAGGGAATTGTTATTCTTACAGATCAAAGCTAATGGCATAGGAGAGTAAAATGGATTTTTGCAGGCTGCTTTTTTGGTGTCTGCCGTTCGATTCTGAGGGTTACATTCATAGCGCATTAGCGTTCCTGTACATGTCTTGCAGTCATGTGTTTTTCTGCATGCTGATACTTTATTATCAACAACAATGAAACATTCTACTTTAATTACTGTGGTAATAATGCACTTCTTGGCAACCACAAGTCTGTATGTAATTTAGACCCGTGCATTTTAAATGAGATCATTACATTAATATTCTGTAGAATATTTTTTAATACTGTCTGCTTTGTATTTATTGCAACTGGCATCTCAAATGCAACTTTTCTCTTATTAATTATTATCATGACTTCTTCTTGAGAGCAGCACATTTCCGACTCATTTTAAAGTAATTTATTATATTTTAGCACTGATGCTGCAGCAGGCAGTGGTGTTCAGTTTACTCAACAGTCAGCATGGTTCCACAAGCCTTTGACTTACTGTTCCTGTAGTATCAAGAAACAAATGGGGCAAAGCAGAGGATATAACACGATGTGATTCATTCTCAGCCTTGCACAGAGACTATTGGTGAGAAGAGAAGACGCTTCTTATTGGAGTAAAGCACCATTTGTACCATTGCATCGTGTCAGTGTTTGTGTTCAGTTCCCGAGCAGCTCTCTGGTTCTTGTTTTTGTTCCAGCCCTGTTGTGGTGCTTTGCCACGCTGATTTCCACTTGTTATTTGGTGTGCTGTGGGGGCACTGATGATCACTTATCAATATTGCTCCAGTTTTGTGCTGACCTGCTTGTAAATCACATTCTTTGTGGTTTCCTCACAGAAGGGAGTAATCGCTTTGAATTCCTGACCTCCCAGAGCACTTGAGCTGCAAAATTAGAATAGAATATGTTTTTAAAGCATAAAATTGCTCTCGGTCAGCAGTGATTTATTTATTTGACCCGTCTTAATGTCCAGTTTATAAGAACTATACAGCACTTTAAAAATAATTAAAACATGTTTAAAAATAAATATATATATATATATATATATATATATATATATATATATATATATATATATATATATATATATATATATATATATATATATACATATATATATATATATATATATATATATATATATATATATATATATATATATATATATATATATATTGTAAGGCAGCGGGTTGTGTGAGACAGCAGTGAGGGGGTTAAAACCTCCCTGAAAAAAAAATGGCACCTTTTTGTATTTAATTGTTTTGCTTTTTAGTTAATTAGTTTTTGTTAATTGTTTTATTGTTTAGTTTAACTGTTTTATTATTTAATTATTCCCTGCACCTGGGCAGTAATTTAGAATTGGGACCAGGTGCAGGGTATTTAAGAGGAACAGTCAGTTTGCTCAGGGCTGCTGAGTAGAAGGAAGCAGAAGAGAGGTGCTCTGCTTCCGAGCAGTCATAAAAGAAGTGCTGTGTTAACCTGTGTGGTTTTGGTTTGTGTTCCGTGGTGCCAGGTAAACAGCTTAGCCGTCCTGCAAGTTAGTCAGGGAATAACCTGTGTAGTAAGTACGCCAAAACGGAGTTAGGTTTTGTTTTGTGTTTGTGTTTATTTTGTGTTATTAAAAATAGCGCAACCGCGCTTGAAAATCCATTCCTGTGTGTGTTGGGTCAGTTTTAAAGGGGCAACGAACCCGAGTGGAAGCAGCTCGGTTACTATATATATATATATATATATATATATATCCATTGAGAACGAAAACAACGACAACAAAAAAACCATTCAATTTTGGGAACATCAGAGATTTGCTCATTAATGAGGTGCGATTGACATAACGAGGGGCACAAAATGAGACTAAAATGATTCTGAATTAATGACTCATTAATGACTTTGTATATCCCATAGAGGGATATGCAAAGCCCCATCCTTGAGTTTTGTGCCTTTTAAAATGCAGCTACTCTAGTTGTATAGTGCCAGGAAGGATGCTGCTAGATATTTGTTCATTCCCACAAAGCCTCTAACTCTATAGTCTATACTGTGTTCAAGTTCCATTGAGGTCCATTGATTAAGAGCTAGTAGTTTAACCACGAATGTTATGGAAAATGCAGTTCTACCTGGACATATTTATTGACAGTTCTCAATTAAATCAAGTCAATTTGAGATGAACTTGGTAACTTTACATTAAGTGTCTCTAATTACTGTGTATTTACATAGTAGTTACTTAGTAAATACATGTGTACTGACACATGATTACAGTGTCATTATGCATAGTTACAATGTACTTCATGTGTAAATCATGTTGCACAATATATGTAAGTACACAATTCTATCACAAAAAGGTTAGGGTTATATCATGGAAACAGATTTACACATTTTTACTAAGTGACTACTATGTAAATGCACTATAGAGACACTTAAACTTGACCATCCACTCCAAGAAAGGCAAACCAAACTTAATGTGCACGGCAGGAAAGTGTAAGTGTCTGACTTGTCTTTATTTACTGTTAGGGTTTATATAAACCTACAGGTAAAAAAAAAGCTTGCTGTAATAAATAACCAAATATAGGAGAGTGTCAAACTTGAAATTCAATTTTGCATCGTTATAATATGGGGATATGAAATTGCTTTTGCACTCTTTCTCTGTACCGCAGTTCATTAGAATAATTTATTGTGACAGCTGTTCTTTCAGGGCTTACAAAACATGTTTTCAAAAGAAATTATATCTTGATATTAATCTATAAAAGTATATAAAGGGACATTATCTAGCTATCCTTGCATAACTGAAGATTATACAGAAAACACACAAACAGACACAGCATTCATAATTAATGAAAAGTCACATTAATGGTGAAGCTGGCAGCCGGGGCAGTAAGCAAAGAACAAAGAATGCCAACAAAATGTAACAGAAATCCATTGCTGAAACCCATGAGAAGGAAATGTACTTCTTGTTCACAGTATAGAATTTACAGTGTCTTCTGAACACCACCCCTGTGGAATATTGTCTTCCTCACAGCCTCATTGATGTCAAAGTTGGCGAGACGTGACTTCAAAAGTATTGAAGACAAGGAGGCCAGCAGTGTACATATGTTTTGTTTCCATGGAAACATAGACAATAATCTGAGAGTATCTGCTTCCTTATTTACCTAAGCTTTGTTTTCTTCATAGATTTTCAATTGCAATAGATTGTTTCACCCTCTTTCTTTATACTGAGGATGCCAGTTGCAGCTGTGTTCTAATGCCACAGAACAGGTGAAGAATGTATTTAATTAAATTATATTTGTGTCATTAATATTGTGGTGGTTGTTGTTGTTACTAGCCAGCCTGCGGGTTTTAATGAACTTGTGACTCTGCAATAACATAAAGATTACATTTCTGATACTATTTGTGTATTAAAACATGTGTTTATTTAACCAGGAGATTGCCCTTGAGACAAACAGCCGACCTCCAAGGAGGTTCTGAAGCTTCTTGTGTGTATCAAACTCCTCCAAGCAGTGTATAAGAGATTGTATACAGTACTGTACCTCCAGAGATGGGGAAAGCACTCTCTCTGTTTGCCATCCTCATCCACACTGTCTGATTACAATCAGCCAAAAAGCATGTCCCTGCAGCACCACTATGGCCATTAGAATACCTGCTATATTACTTTTCTTGTTTGCATTAGCCATGTTTAACCTTAAAGACATTTCCAACAGGGATGAGTACCCTCCTTACAACATTGCATGCGGACAACACTGCACCATTGTTCATGATTAACTGTATTTGCACCACTATAGCACTCACTGTGGACTTGTGATTGTGTTACGTGTGGGTGTTTAAATATCAGGACTATTATTTTGGGACCAACCCGTGGATTAAACGGAGCAATACACCACAGCGCTGTATTGCCTGTTATCGTTATTCTTTCCCTGGTTTTGTCATCAGACTTTCGATTGTGAAAATAAAACTCCATTGCACCTGGATTATCGTTGTCTGTCTGTTTATTTAGCACTGGAGAACTCCTGCACCTGCACACTGTTAAGCACTTTGTCACAAGTGCACATCAAGTTTATGAAATATAACCAGACATCTGGTTGTCCTGTTTCAAAAAGAACCCCATCATGTATTTTTCTAAGAGCGTACTGTTACTGAATAAAGGCTTGCTTGTACATTTAAGTGACATTTACATGTAGCAGCTGGCTCAACCTCTGTATGTCTTGCTCAGTTCAAAGTGTGCAGAAGTGGCATATTTCATATTTCAGTCCCCTCGATGTCTTGATTTACAGTCATTTTGTATTGAGAAACTGAAAAGCTTGAAAGAATGCTTATAGTGCTGAGAGATGGATGGCAGTATTTTGCAAGTGTGGTCCCTTCTCCACATGCAGCGTATTAATCAGTGGTGTCACATAATCTGAAATTATATCATAGCTTGTCAAAAATAAAAGGATTTCCTGGTGATTAATATGATCAGTGTGAAGTGCATCCTGCTGTTTATCTATGGGGTGGAAGCACATTTGCAACTTGCACATTTTACAAGTTACAAATGACTGTATTTTAATTAATATCACTAGTGACTAGGCAGTCAGCTGTACCTAATCCTGCTATAAATCATTGTCTTCTTTATGATGCTGCACCACAAGATTGTTCTCCAAGTTGGATGAGTTTTAATACAGAATTAGTGTTGAGTTGCTACTATGGCAAATACTACTGAAGTCTTTGCTTTAACCATATCATATATAAATCATCTGTAACTTTAAACTCTTGCCGCTGGTTCACACTCCACTAATCATCGGGATCTGAGAAACCAGTCAAATGTAATCAAATGTGATGTCTTTTACAATCACATTGAGGATCTGCTCTGCAATATCATGGAGACATGTTCAAACGTCTGGACTGAAGTAGTTTTTTTTTTCAGTTGTTAAAATTCTCAGAATTCTCCCAAGAAGCTTAACTTGTCAACACAGTTCTATGGGGTATACATGCCTTCCTTTATACCACAGACTATTCTCGCTCTGAAAGTTTCTTGTCCAGAAGTGAGATGACATCATTACTATCTACCACTAGTTAGTGGTTTGTGTTTATTTCATGTCTAATAGTGCATTTTCCCACAAGCTACCCATCTATAATTTGTTTGCATTACATGCCCAATAAGCTTGAAACACATGACGTTACAATCATACAACTGTGGAAACGCTGCCTTAAAGGGGTTAATCTGGGACCCTGTTAAAGATGAAACATGATCAGCATCAGAGTTATGATACTGACAAGGGTTAAGCTTAACCCACAGGTGCTATTCATTAGACTTGCCCAACACAAACAAACTGGAGGAAAAAAACAAACCCTTAAACTGTATATTATTGAATGTGTGAGCATGGATTTTATGAGGCTAGGAGGCTTGTGTATTGACCTGTGGCTGACATCCACTTTTTAGTTTCATAACATAATCAGCATTTGACACATGATTATAATAACTCAGTTCAATTTAATGTAGTCTCTGCAAACACATTGATTTTACAGGTCCCAGTACCAATTACATAAATATCCATGCATAATTAGTTTACACATTACTAAATTACTGACAGATTAAAAGTGAAATAGTACAGTTCATACACAGCCACATAACTGCCAGAGAGGAAATGAATATGGATTCAAATGGTCCTCCGAGACCCGGCAGGAATAGCGGGATCTATAAAGCTGGCTCAGAGAATGAAACGCTTAGAACAAGCATCATATTCTAGGCAAATGGATAATTAATCAAATCTACATATTAATTACACGCATCACGAAGCGGAAATGATTATAGGGAGCAAATCCAGAAATGTTTGTATTTATTTACTGTATATGAGGTCCCTCTTGTGAAGTGAAATGTTAGGAAGCGTTGAAGTCAGCAAGGGAATCTGCTAAGCAGCTTGGCTTTACAATTTGAATGGATCTTTAGCTGCTGCCAAAGGATACAGGGTTGGGGTTGGGGTTGGGGTGGGTTTGGGGTTGTCTTGGGGTTGGTGTTGGGGTTGAGGTTGGGGTTAAGGTTTCGGTATAGTAATAATGCTTGTAATAGTGCTTTGAATGTGTTGCTATGGGAAGACTCTTTGTTTCTTTGTGTGGATACTTCTGCTTGATGCCTCCTTGCCTTGTCCTTGCTTGAACCCTTAGGAATCTGGATTTTTAGATCATGCTGAAAACAAGCTGACAGCGACGGGTAGCTGGGTTAGGTAGGGGCTTCATAAGTTTGGGAACAGGGATTGGTCTGTGATTTGATTTAGTTTATTTTAGTGTTTTAGAAATAAAAATCAATCAATCAATCTTTTATTTTATATAGCGCCTTTCATAGTGGACCACCATCACAAAGCACTTTACAAAGATACAGTAAAAAGAAAAAGAGCATGAAAAGCAAAAATGAAAACATCATCCAACACGTGTCTCTCCTTCTGAACATACCTCACAGAGTAGAGCTCCAAGTTGTTCATTAGTGTATAACAAACTGTCCTTTCAGCTCTGCTGACAGCAGTGTAGCACAGATTCCATCGGCTGGGCACCTAAATAGAAACGTGTGTATATATATATATATATATATATATATATATATATATATATATATATATATATACACACACACAATTAGGAAACACATTTGCATTACAAAGATATGGCATTTTAATCTATTTACTTGGTTAAAAAAACAACCTCATCTTACACTTATATTGTATGTGAGCTAAGCTTTAGGGCATATTGCAAATAAAAGCCTTCAAGATACCTTACACAGCTTGAAAAGGGATATGAGTGCTGAATGTGTAATGACCCAACAATGACCAGGATGTGTGCAGTGTTCTGTTTCTTCTACACCATGTATTGGTTTTCCAGAAACGGAAGGGGTGTGCAGATACTTGTCTCCTTCAGTGGCAGTAATTACACGTCATGTGGCAGCTATTACTGCACAGTACTTGTGTGGAAGAGAAAAGGTATTGCATGCAGGGCCCGCGTCGCCCCGCCCTGACTGTAAAAAGCAGTGGAAAGAACAGAAAGAAGATTTACCAGTAGGTGTCTGAATTTGTTTCTACTGCACCCCAGACTGTAAAGGAGTTACAGTATGCAAAGTTTCAATAAGTATGTCATTTACATGTATCCCTTTGCAAGTTTCATCCCAACTGGACAAGCCAGGCTATATTTTCAAAGCTATTTACTTCAAATCAGCATTAGTGCTATATAACAATTGTAACTGAATGAGAACCCATTTAACACTAACAAGCCCATAAAAGTTGTTTATATGGTAACTGTACTGGGTGGGTTTCTCCTTTCTGAAAAAAAAAACATTCTAATGATAATTTAGAGGAAATAGCTTTGAGAATTTAGTGGCACGTGGAAAATCCAGAGACGAGAGGGTTAAAATCTACAAGTCACAGCAGCTGCAGCTCTCTGTTATAGACTCCATCATGAGGAAAGTTTCCTGCAGTCCTGCACTGTGCTGGTGAATGGTTCTATTCTGAGCATGCACTGCAGTCCCTGAGCAGTGTTTCAGTATAACTGGATGTGGATGCACCCAGGGCATATGGTGCTTTTTATTTCTCCAATGCATTTAGACCTTGAACCACATGTATTACATGCTGATAATTAGATTAGGGATTATGAGGCTGGCACGGGGGTGCGACACACTGAAGAGCTCAGGCTCAGTACACTGTGTTATATTGCTGTGCACTCTCACACTCCCACACTCCTGTCTCTCACAGGGAGAGAGGGGAGCTGGTGAAAAGCACCAGTGTTTGGATTGTCTCACAAAGGGATGTAGAGAATCACTTGAAATCTTTTTAGGGTGTTGGGGTATAGTTTGCACACCTCACAAAATCCATTGAAAAATAATAATAATAATAATAATAATAAAAAATTTTTAAAAATCAGTTCATAGAAATATTTTCTGCATGGAATTTTATGACTTACCATTTTGTGATTTTATTTTTTGCTGAACATAAAAAGTGGCACCATAGTTTAACAGAAATATTAATTACACATCTTCAGACTGGAGATTTGAGTTGTTGAATACAGGGTCTCGTATCCTCCAAAGAGGTAGCCTTCGCTAGAGAGAGATGATTCTTTTTCAGAGAGATGTTCAAGGGCTTACAATACATGTCAGGCAAAAGTAGAGGCACTTGGCTGATCGTACTTCCCTCAAACACAAGCTGCCGATTCTGAAAGGAGTCAGTGTGCTAACTCACATTGTATCCTTTACCCAGCAGTGATAGCAGGGTTGCTACATAAACAGCCTATGAGTTTCAAATCTGGAATTAGGTATTAACTCC
Source organism: Acipenser oxyrinchus oxyrinchus (assembly GCA_030684275.1). NCBI lineage: Eukaryota > Metazoa > Chordata > Actinopteri > Acipenseriformes > Acipenseridae > Acipenser > Acipenser oxyrinchus. Next base: position 34,676,113 of record CM060261.1, read on the forward strand.
AGATGACTCTCTCAAGGGGAGTCTTTGGTTGAACCGGCTTCTGCCAAGAATGTGACAGTTAATCAGTTAAGTATTTTATGATATGATTATAATTCTGAGAGAAATGTTTTTATTCCATATTTATAGTAATTACATCACATTTGATGAATACAGCACATGTAGCATATCCCATGTATTTGATGTCTTGGTAGTCTTGGTAATGTTGCTTGAATAAGAACATTGTTTACTGTATGTGGGGTTTTCTGGGAGAAGCACTTATAAGTAAGAAAAATAAATCCAGCATAAAAAAACAGTGCAAAACTGTCACCTGACCTTAAAAGCTCCTTTCAGAGTTTAAAGGAATAATGATATTCCATTCCTTGAAGCGTGGTCTGCAACTGCAATTCTGAATGCTGTACGTTTAATCTCGTTTTCTCACTTCACATTCCCTGGTATGGTAAGCAGACTTCCAGAGTGAAAAACCAGGACATTATGAGATCAGCCAGCGTGTGAATACCGAGACAATTTTACAATGTTACTGTTTCCGACCAGGACAGTCCCAGTTTTCCCGGGATGTCTGGTAACCCTATTCCCTGGTACAGTATGACAGACTCTTAAAATCACATGTTTGTGGTTACCTTTTTTTTTTTGTCAGTGACATGCAAGAGCAATAACATTGTTGCTTATTTCTTAAACTCGCTATAGAACACAAGAGCCAAGCCTGCCTGCAGATTGTCAGCAGCTGTGGACCTGGGTCTTAAAAGAGCGAGTTGAATTCTAATCGGAGAGATCGTTTCAGAGCAGCGTATTCTCTCACAAGAAAAAGAAACTCACATCTCTCCATGAAGGCGGAAAATCCCTCGAGCTGCGGGAAACAATTTCAGTAAATCCCAGACCCGAGAAAGAGAGGAAATGAATATTCAAATTTTTTTTTACCATTTCACCCCCTCCCCGACGCCCTGCTATTGATTCTCTTTATTTTCCCAACAATATTCTGTCTGGGCTTCTCTTCAATGTGGATTACTTACTCCTTCTCTGATTGCCTTTGAAAAACAATTCTTCTAAAAGGCTTTGAAGTTGCCAGGTTGCATAAAATAGTTGCGAGCACTCAATCTCCTCAAGGTACTCATGCTTTATACTGCAGGGTGTTTAACCAGGGTAGGGGTGTTCTTTGCACTAATGCAATGCGGATCAGAGCTGCACAGGCTGCTCATTGCACAAGGGCAGTACAGGGGACTCTTTACTGTTCATGCCCAGCTTTCGATTTGATAAACCCTCCAGCACGGATTTAATCCCCATTGTAATGTGACACACTGATTGGTTCATTACCGTTTAAACAAGGAGCCTACTCTGCCTAAAATAGAATTGTTCACATAAACATTGACCTTGTTAGGCAACAGTTTAAATGTAAATTTCATCCTTGCATGCATGCATACATATATAAGACTATTTATTATTACATACTGCACAAGTATTGTATACACACCTACTTAAATACACTACACAGCAGCTGAGCACAAGTTTAAAAGCATTTTTAAACTCTACAAGTGGGTGCTGCAAACTATATAAGCTTTTTTGAAACTCAACATTATGACTTGGACAATAAAGATGTAGACAGGCTTGCTGTACAGTATATACAGTATGACAATGAGTCCGCGCAGCCCTGGACAGCACAGTGCTCATCTGCTGACTGTGTACAGTAGCAGTCTGTGTAAAAGCAGGCTCTACATTCAGCACTCTGTACAGTGCTCCTGCACCCCCACCTGTTTATTCAGGTGTGCTGGGGCCCCTGGGTCCTTAATCGGGTCCTGTTCTCCACATTCAACCCAGCACTGAGCCAGTCCTCGCCTGGTAAATTATATGGTTTGGTCTGTTATTATTTATCCAGCTTTGGGTACATGGCCACTTAAAGGTGCAGTGCACCACATTTGTTCTTCATGCAATGTGTGTTATTCCCTGAGCTGCTGTACAACTGACCGTAAAATGAAACACGGACATGTGCAGCTTGTATGAGTTGGAGTGGAATTTCTAATATAGCTTAATTAAAACTCTGTTTACGAGAGAGAGAGAGAGAGAGAGAGAGAGAGAGAGAGAGAGAGAGAGAGAGAGAGAGAGAGATAGAGAGAGGGAGAGAACCTTTCTGGTTGACCGAGACGTATGTTATACAGTGGTAAACAGGTTTCTGTGTCTTAACAGCTAAAGCTACCCATGGGGAATGTAAACAAACCGGACAGTCAACTGCTGCAATAATAAAGTCTACTCATATCAAACTAATAGCACACTTGAGCATGAATCTGAGCATAACTGCTTTAAAACATGCAGCTTCGATTTCCCCAGCCCCTTGCTGTCAGAGAGGAAACAGGCACAGCTTCTGAAAATTGCAGTGCCCACAGACAGGAGCTGCAGCCCAGTAGATGGTGCTACAGCATCTTACCAACTCCCTTTCCCTCTCAAGAAACCAGTCGACGAGGTTGAAAAACAAGAAGAAAAAACTGTTAAAAGTTTGGCTTATAGTTCCTGAGTTGAAACAAATGTTTGTTGAATTAAGTGGTGATTTCCTGCTTGTCTAAAAAAAAAAAAAAAAAAAAAAAGTTTTTTATTGGTTGAGTTCTGGTCTTGTGTGATTATTCTGTACCACACATGGTTTTTGTATGGAATTCTGTTTTAATGTCGCAGTACCTGGGGTGCTTCGAGGTACAGTAATGACATTCAGTGTTAAAACGCACTCAATTGGAACAGCTAGCTGTTTGCTTCAATAGGCAAAGAACAAAGTGGTTTACAAGGCTGAAGAACCTTATGAATGGATGTAAGTAAGAACAGCAGTGAACATTTTACTAATTAACTAAACAATTAATTAAACAGCTTTATCATTTGAATTGGCAAAGATAATATTGCATATTGGTTAGAATCACAGGCCATGGATCTAGATAGAAATCTGTTATTTTAAAAAAAAAAACAGTTTATGAACAGTGTTTACTATTACAGAGGACAAAAAGCATGACCAAATGTGTTGCAGTTCACAATGAAATCCCATTGGGAAAGTAAGATATCAGAATTATTGTGTAATTAAGTGCAAATAAATGCTAGTTATTCTTTATCATTTTACTGTATTCAGCTGTATGTTTGCAATCAGAAAATATCAATAAACATGGACTTAAGCCCTTCAGAAAATGTGTAACTGTTTATTATGTGTTTGCGTTTAACAAAATATAGCTAAAGTAAAACAATGCTGTACTAGACTTCGGTGGCTGGGTTTACAGTCTCTCTCAGCTAACTGTAACATGGAAGGAGGATGAATTATCATTGAGTATGTAGGTCTCTTTCTCTCCGTGCAGCTATCCTGCTGGAGACTTCCATGCATACATGTTTTAACTTGTGTCTGCTCCTCGTTTACATGTGGATTTCATGTACAGTAATCAGATGTATTTGCTTTGTAAGTTCGAACAAGAATATATTAGCATTGTAATTCTTCCTGTCTGTTGTTTGCTCTGCTTTCCTTTCTTTCTTTCTTTCTTTCTTTCTTTCTTTTTCCATCACTGTTCTGATTTCCTTTTTCTGTTAATGTTGTTCATTTCTTTCAATGCACTTCTTACTTCAGACCTCACACTGTTATATTTATTTTTCCTGTTTTAAAAGAAAAAAACAAACTCACAGATTGAACAGTCATAAATGTAATATTTTTGGTCAAAGATTTATTCAAGAACAGTTCATAACTCATATCCTTTAATATGTTCAATTCAAAATGCATTTCAAGTATTTTTTTTTTACTTTAATTTACGGTGTAATAGCAACATTATAGGTGTGTTTAATAATGATTAAATCTCATTATTATGTTTAAAAGTGTTTTAAAAGGCTAACAGCTTCCCTACTTCAGAAGCATGTATATTACTGTTATGTTTGCATAAACTTGTTCAGTTTAATGAAATGAAAGCAAAAAAAATGTCTGCTTTGTATTTTATTTAAAACAGATACATTAAAACTGGCCTATCAATAATAGATTTTTCTTTTTCAAATATAATTTAAATACTATACTTTTAAGTATTTCCTTGTTATTTCACCCCAAAATAATTATTTTCTGAGTGCAGTTATTTTAGGTTTAAAACAACGACTAAAAAGTTATAACCCTTTATTTATTGTTGTTTTTGCAATTAAATAATATGCATCAACCAGTTATTTATTCTGAGATATATTCTTTGCTAAATATAGGTTTAAAATAAATATATAGTAAAATAATAGACCAGCAACCATCAATGAGCATTTAGAATAATATTTATGTAAACAAACTCTGTGTTATTTACTGTTTGTGTTTCTTTTTTTGCGTTAATCTTTTTGAAATCTCAGTGAGTAAAGCTAAATGCCATCTGAGTTACTGTAAGAGCATTATGTTAATTCATGTGGACAAATCATAACTGGAAAAGAGAATAATGTTTATTTGTGTACAAACCATCCTGAGGAGGCCTTGTGACGAGAGCCGAGCCTCATGTTTAAATGCAAAAGCTTTAACTGTATTAATAAGGAAAAGCAAGGATTGAGCTGCATGTAACAGTGCTGTGTGATTTTAACACATGTGATCTTACCAACGTTTCAGATTCGCTTTTTATAAAAGTATAGATATTTGATACAATAGCCTGGACTGTATGCAGCTTGTTTGGTCTTGTGTGCTGGGGATCTCTTCCCCTCAGTAAGATGTACACATGCAGAATCAGTTTTTAAAGGGCTAAGGTTTAGGACTAAGTCTGACAACAGGATCATCCTAAATTATCAAGCAGATTATGCTTGCATGATTTAGCAGTGTATATAACAGGAGCTTGCCAATGGCTGTGCATGTGGCCATTTTAGGTTACCTGTGAATAACAGTAATTGTTCCACAGTTGGTTGTAGTTCACAGCTAGCAAAATGCCACCAGAATCAGCATGTACAACCTGTGCTGATCTAATAGCCTGCACGTACTGCATAGATACATTGTACTGATTAGAGTTGTTTTGTATAAATGCACAGTCCAAATGAAGTAGTGGTATTTAAAATATGTGCATGCATAGCTAAAAATGCCAAATCTAAGGCACTGTTGTGAAATGTGTGTGTGCAAATGACCTGAAAATACATTAAAAGGCTGGTGTAATGTTGTAGTTTAGAGCACCAATCTGTAGATGAGATGAGAGAGAGAGAGAGAGAGAGAGAGAGAGAGAGAGAGAGAGAGAGAGAGAGAGATCTATCTCATCGGTTTTATTTAACATTTTGTTTATTTAACTTTTTTTCTGATATGAACACTATATCTGCAGAGAGCTGATGAATTTGTTTCCAAGCGTGTGCCACCAGTTGTGTGACATGGGGTTTTAATCTGAATTAGCTCCTGTATCAGATTCAACATATTAAATGTGATGAGTTGTCAGAGGGAAAAGGGAATGACTGGTGAAGTAAGCGCTCACGTTAAAGGACAGTATTCACTTTTATCCCGGCGTGGGGGTGGCGATCGGCATAAATCTTATTAAAGTTATAAAGACAAAGTTATTGTAATTACAGAGACATATCAGGCAGTATCCATCAAAGCAGAACAACTATATAAAAAGCAGTACATTCATCCCTAACATGAGGCACCGCTAGTTACACTAAAAAAAGATTTAGTAGTAGACAAATGTTTCATTGAGATCCCATTGGCAAAGACTACTCGTTGAAAAGTTTGTCTAAATGTCCATTTTTTATCTTTTTGTAATGGTGTTATTAACCTTCTATAATTTGAAAATTAGCTTTTTTATTTTGTTTTTGTTTTGTTTTGTTTTTCAAGTTTAGTAACAATTTTAGCTTCCTTTTAAAAATGTTCTGAATATAATCTAGTGTAGATTGCATTGGATAATATGCAACAAATAAGGTGGTGGATGGCTGACTGGCTTGCTCTTGAATATAGTGCATTAGTTTAGCCATCATTTCATTTGTAAGGTTTCCAAAACATGGTGATTATCATCTATTAGCACTCCAAGTGACAGAGAGCAGGGCAGTATTCTAGCAAAGTTAATAAAGCAGAAACAGGCCTGATTACTGTATTGGATAAGCCCGGTTGCCAAGAATTACCTTTCCTGAGTGTGGCTAGCTGCAGTACTCCACTACCAGTACCACAATTGATGAGGATTTCTTTTTTGACAGCCGACTCCAAGTAAATGTGAGTATTATAACTATTAAAAGGAACTCAGATTGAAATAAAATGCAAACAGTCTCAAAAATGAATTTGCTAAAATAACAAAGTGCTTTAGGAAATCCAACTTTTGTGTTAAACCACTGATTGAGAACAACACAGTTTTTTGGAGTTTTTTACACAAACTGTGTTTTGCTCAATAAAACTAACATGTGTTTTTAGAGAGTAGCTTGTTACTGTGTTCATGTTTTCTCATTTGTTTTCAAAGATTTTGCTGGAAGGTGTAATGCAGAGTGTGATGTAAATATGGTGGTGGATCCCTCAAGTTTTATGCAAGGCCCACACAGAATAGAAATGGCAAAACAGCAGTGACAAGGCAAACTACAAAACTACAAAATATTTCAATAAGAATAAAAAGGTACATGTAAGAATAATCATTTCTAAGGGAGTTTTACTGTGCTGTGTGTAATATCCATTGAAAGCCATCCATGCATTGCATTACATGTTTTATGGCAGTTCTGTAGTTAGTTTATTATCTTTGTCATTTACTGTATATATTTCATGTTGAGTAAAGTGCATGCAAAGCACTGAAACACCGTTTTCTTTTTTTTCTACTCAAAAACAAGATGGTGGTTTGGGTATATCTGCTTTCTTTTCAGTTTGCTTTTTCGCTAAAATGGCGGCTGAAGAGGTCATTCTGGGAATAAAATACAGCCCTGAAATATGGATCAGAGATATCCGCGATGGTTAAACCAAACATCATTTGAAAGTAAAAAGAAATATAATGTATGTTAACAGAATAAATACACTACAAAGCCCAGAACAACATATAACCAGATAACATACACATTTATTTTTATAGTTTATATACAGTATGAACCTAAAATCAAAGAAACAACAACAATATTTTATTTTCTAGGCTTGTATTCATTTTATTTTAAGATGGTATTCATGTTATTTTCTAAGATTGTATTCATGTTATTTTCTAAGATTGTATTCATGTTATTTTCTAAGATTGTATTCATGTTATTTTCTAGGATGGTATTCATGTTATTTTCTAAGATGGTATTCATGTTATTTTCTAAGATGGTATTCATGTTATTTTCTAAGATTGTATTCATGTTATTTTCTAAGATTGTATTCATGTTATTTTCTAGGATGGTATTCATGTTATTTTCTAAGATTGTATTCATGTTATTTTCTAGGATGGTATTCATGTTATTTTCTAAGATGGTATTCATGTTATTTTCTAAGATTGTATTCATGTTATTTTCTAAGATGGTATTCATGTTATTTTCTAAGATTGTATTCATGTTATTTTCTAAGATTGTATTCATGTTATTTTCAAATATGATATTCACATTATTTTCTAAGATTGTATTCATGTTATTTTCTAAGATGGTATTCATGTTATTTTCTAAGATTGTATTCATGTTATTTTCTAAGATTGTATTCATGTTATTTTCTAAGATGGTATTCATGTTATTTTCAAATATGATATTCACATTATTTTCTAAGATTGTATTCATGTTATTTTCTAAGATAGTATTCATGTTATTTTCTATTGTATTCATTTTTCTGTTGCAGGTAGGACCTTGGACATTGTTTCACATATGATACTAATAATTTTTTTTTTTTTTTAATTAACATACAGCTCTGCATCAGATTGGTGGTTCTTTTATAACTTGGTAAGAATGGCAACAGCCTTGAGGCCCATTTTGGATTGTAGAAACATAAAGGGTCATTGTCTGTAATACATTTTATTTGAAATAACCTTTATTAAATATGGTTAAATGAAAGGTATTGCCACAGATACATGGCCATAAGTGACCATACAAGCAGCCTTTCCAATGAACTGCTGATGTGCACTTTGCCATACAGACCACAACGCCACTCTGCTTCACTTGCTGGACTGTTTGCTGTTGTAACGATTTACATGCATTCTTTTGTTTTTGTATTATTATTTGTTCATGTTTGGTGGCCAGGTTTCTCCTCCGTATTAACTGGGTGCTTTATTTCAAAACGCAAGCTGCAATTTAGGTTAATCTCTTATTAGTCAGGATCATGCTTTTAAATGTAAGCATCTCAGACGTCATTTCTAATAAATAGCACGATGGCAATGCAGAGATATTTCTCTTAAACAATAAGTTAGATGCATTGGATCACGTTTACTAAGCTTTTATTCCAGTGCAAAGTTTGCCTCAATGCACCAATCTTTTAGGACTAATAATAATAATAATAATAATAATAATAATAATAATAATAATAATAATAATAATAATAATTGGTGTTGTTTTATTATTTAAAATTACTCTGGATGTTAATCCCAGCATGAAAGGGACCCAATTTGTTTCTTGCGAATCTGTATCATTAATAATTAATATTTTACCATTTAAAAAAAAAAAAAATCTAAATTTCCACTGGATTAAACTTGCTTTCCATTTGCTAAAATAAATAAATACATAAAACGCAACACAAAAATATAATTTTATTTAATCTATGAAACAAGCATATGTTGTTGCCGTGAATTACCATAATAAAATCAATGCGCATCTTTAAAAAGTGAGTTTTAAATGCAAAGTAAAACTTTGATGAAGGCGCAAGCCGAAACATGTGTCTAATGGACGTACTTTCTTATAATGTTTACTTTATATTTTGATTGAGCGCTTTGAAGTTCTAAAAGCATTTTGAAAGGGGGGGGTTGGGGGAGTTCCCGTTGACTTGGACATGTATATTATCCATTCCAAGACTTTGGTGTTATTTATTTCTAATTTCTATACAGATGCAGGCAAACACAATTAATAAAAAAACAAATCACAGCGCTTCCACAGTTAACGTATTTCTCTGTTATGTTTGGCTGTATCTGGGATGTGGAACAGATCACAGCAACTGGAAGAATTACTTAACAGGGGTTGAGATGTAAACAAAACAGCTGCAGTCGTCGGTGATTGCATGTGCTTTCATCCCAGAGTGAGGGTCCGCACACACGCATGGGAACCCAGCCTGCACCACTGCCTTGCAAGCACAATACTGCACAATACTGCACCTACCATAGGGTGTTATTTATATCTTACTGTTTGTGCAGGTCTATGTGTTTGTCTCGGTTAGTTTTCCCATATCTATATTATCTATTTTCACAGATCTCGATACTAGATTGACCTTTCTCCAGGTATGGCACCCTATACAGAGCTGGATCGGAAACACTCAGATATACTGAACCCTGAACAGACCTGTGCATCCCCAGAGATTTCTGAGCCCTCTCCCAGTCTCCCTGTCCCTAGTATCTCATCAGAAAATGAATGGAAAAATAATTAAAGTTTATGTGCTCCAGTTTAATTTTTTACCACCGGCAATTCTGGATGTATATACACAGTTATTCAAATTGAAAATGTCTGTCACTTGCTTTGAGCTTGGAAAGAGCATTGCAGTTACCTGTATTGTAAATAAAATGATTCTGATTTCTATTAATTCTACATCTGATTTTATATGAACAATTGTTTTGTGTAAGAATCTTCTGAATACAATAAAGTGTAATTCAATATACAGTAGAATCCTAAGCGTGAGCTGTAGCCAAAACTTTAGTCCTTGTTTAAAATACATCCATCCATAATGTAAAACACTTAACAGCTGTACATTTAAGTTTCTTTTAGTATTTACAGTACAGACATACATTAGGCAGTACATTATACACAGTACTGTAAGACACTGCTTCAGACTGTACGATCCCAGGAAGCTAATTCATTATTATTTTGTTCTATTTGTATTCTGTATTGGGTGTAAGTGGATTACATTCTTGGATGGTCTCTTTATTCTATTGACTTGGATGTCCAGTATTATTAGGCACTATGAGTTTATCCCCACACAAATCTGTTAATACTTAAGAGCATAAGAAGCCTCTTGTGTTCAAAGCAGGTTAGGGTGAAGACATCAGATTAATATTTGATCATGCAGAAGGGTCCCTAATCAGATTGAGTGTTTCAGCAATTATCATAATTGTTGTGCTAAATATGTTTGTCTTTATATCTGGTAAGCTTACCTCTCGAAGGCGCTTTTGGGGGGGGAGTGGGGGTGAAGCTCGGATTCCTGCACAAAACCCAATTAGCGTGAAGCTGGAGTTCCCCGATGAATTCCTGAGGCTGTGGCAGCTGAGCGCTCTCGCTGTGTCTCTCTTGAGGGGAGTCTGCTTGAATGATCGAGAGCATCTGAAGGAGACACACACAATTCAATAATCCCTTTCTCAGGGAAGCCAAGAGCCCTGCGAGATAACAGTGAAATCAAAGCCACACATCACAAGGAAAATGACTATTAGAGACTAATGGTGGCTCTATTAAAATGCACAGCTTATAGATTTTGTTTTTTGCGGGCTGCCGGGGAACATGTTTTCTTACTGCACTGTATTATCATTTCAACTGGAGGCCCACCTCACACTGCACAACACACTTACTTTGGGGGAATTCAGTTTAAATAATGGCATGACTATCGTTACGACTAGTAGCAACTAAGATTTGTCTTTAGTTGAGGGAACCAACTATCAATATGTTATTAAACATTCTGCAGCTTTTTAACAGGGAATAACAGTTACAATTATATTCTAAAGGCGCTTAACTGGGATGTATGTATTTCTACTGGAGTAAAACTTTGTGGTTTAGTTCAGATTTGTATGTCACCTGAAATCCAATCAAGTGAAAAAATAAGGAGTACCTTGAAATAAAAATAAAAATACACATATACTTTATAGGAGGGAAAGAAAAACATTAGTTAGCCCCCATGTAATGTTATTCAGCTACCAGCCACCATTGTAATCTGCCTGAGCGCTTTACCAGCAGGAGGAATGGACCCCCTCACCCTCTCCTTACACTGTGACATGTCACTGAATTGCCACTCCAAATAGAGTGTAAAACACTTCACTAAACTTCTGTTATATATCTTTCAAAGTGAGCTTTCTGTGATAGGCAGGCACTGCAAGAATGAGTCACCAAAGGATTGTGGAGCTGCTACACATTACCTTCCATGGCTTTATTTGTGTCTAGATAAAGCTGTCCTCTTAAAATGTTTGGAAACAATGCACAGGTGGGATCTCTGTCTGTTAGCTTGCCATGCTTCTATGGGCTTCTCTTTGTTTCTGATACATCTAACAGCTTCTTCTGACATCAGTGCTCGCCAGCAGATTCTGTTTTCTGTGCCGCTATCCAGAGAGCATCGTCAGACATGGACAGCAGTAATTTGTGCATTTTTGCAGAAGCACCTGTCCTGTTACTCTCAGTCACCTATCAAATCCTACAATACTGTCGATCGTGGCTGAAACTGACCTGCAGAAGGGATGGGGTGTTGTTATTATATTTGTTTAACCTGTTGTTGTGTTCTCTGTATGTTTGAGATGGACACCTGCAGTATCAGGCAACTGCTGGAATAGCTGCAGGATTATAGTAGATGGCTTTGATGTCACATTCAAACAGAAGTTCTGTGTTTGCCAGTTGGCTGACGGTAGGGAGTTAATGGAGGCGTGCAGTGGCTTTTTTAATACAGCATATGCAAGAAGCACAGTCGTATCTATGTTTTTGCTACATTACTATGTTGTTTTAAGAATCACTTCATGTTAAGCTCTTGTGAGGTCACATGGCAAGGGTTTAGAGAACTGCAATGTGATTCAATATGCATGACATGGTATAAGATTTTTTTTACAGTTTTTCAACAATTCTATGATTTGACAGGAAGCATTGCTAATAGGGCTGTGAACATTCCGTTTTCTGATGTCAGCTTTTTTAAACAAAATAAATGTTACTAGATCTACAGTTTCTCTGTGTTTAAAATATATATATATATATATATATATATATATATATATATATATATATATATATATATATATATATATATATATATATATTCTAATGTATGTTATAATTCTTGTTGTTATCCTGTTAGTTACCCATAATGCCCTGTATTATAAAACCAAGGTTAATTCAACTCAACCAGGCACATGAGATTCATTTATATTTAAATGCATGTCTTTTTTATACACACACACACACACACAGAAAAAAAACTGTAACCAAACCAGGCTAGTAATATATTAGTTTTGCAAAGCTGCTAGCGTGCCCCATAGGATATGAAAGGGCTTGTTAATGCTTAAATTCATTTACCGAGTGCATGTGAAACAGAAGGAAACTGATGAACAGTTGATTACTCAACTGATACATGATTTCATACGATTGCCATGCAAATCTCATTATGCACGGCAGTCAGCTTTAATCATCGAGGACTGCTTCCCATCTACCTACTGTAGCTACAGGGCCCTGAGTTTAAACATTAGCATGTGCATTAGCAGGCTGAGCTGCTGTGTCGCAGTACCTGCGTATAACTGGAACATTATCATCCGGACATCCCCCCCCCCGTCCCGTCCCCCCCAGGAAGATAATTACTGAGGAGTTTTTAAAGGGTGCGTGGGACACCTTCCGAAGAAAGTTCAAAATCACAGAGCGGCGTAATCAAGACAGGGGGCTGTAACTGGCCTGCCATGATGAAGAGGTTTTTTTCCACCCCAAGAGTGCGCTAGAAGAGTGCCGTTTTGCGTGCATTCTTTCATTTCATTTTTTACCTGAACCCTTGTAGAGGTTTGCAGTGTTGAAAGAGCTCAATAGAATTTCATAAGATTACTCTTTTTGTTGTTGCTTTTAATGTAAAAACAGGCATGCACAGAGGTTAAAGACAGTGATCATTGAAATACAATATTTTATTAGGGTTACAAAACAAATAAAGGAACATGTACTTAAAGTAATTGATGATGATGATGATGATGATGATGATGATACTAAGAATACGAATACAAATAATAAGTTCTAGCAGCACATGTTTGGAGTTCATCCAAAGTTATTTATAACCTTCCAATTACTTCACAACATAAAATTAGGCTAGGCTAGACTAGTAATGTGTCATTAAAAAAGTCATTGTATTAAAGTATTATTCTTTGTTAATAATCAGCAAAATCTTTAATGAAATATAGTCTTTGATACATAAAGGAAATATTTCATGTTTAATATATATATATATATATATATATATATATATATATATATATATATATATATATATATATATATATAATGCCATTATAGATAAATATCATTTAAATATATTGCAGTAATATTAATGCAATATAGGGGGAATATATTTCTTTTAGAGGAAGGGGGGACTTACAATTATAAAATAAAAGATTAAACTACCTTGATGGAAAATGTAGCATCCCGACTGGTTATCTAATTGTGTATATTAAAAACATTAAATTATTACTTACCATCAATGCAGAATCATAATTAGGGTGACTGGGCTGGAGTGACTTTTGTGTAATGGGAATTAGGTGTGCATCAGCACGAATTAAAGTCACACAGACATTTGATAGATTGCCTTACTTCTCTCTCTAATGATTTTTCTACATCATTATTGTGGTTTTGCAGCTACCGTGTCATTTTGGTGGATTCTAAGCATTCATAAAAGATAGAAGCTTCTCTATATCTTGTGTATCATGCGAGTGCCTGTATGGGAGTGTGTGCGTGTTCATGTGTGTGATGAATACAGTGTTTTAATGTCATATACTGTAGTAAAAACAACATAAAATGTGCCTGACTTTGAGGTGAAATACTGATGCCATGTGAACACAAGGAAACTTGTTGCCTTACTGTAATTAAATTTATAGCAACCATGTGTATTAAGCTATACTAATATACTGTATATATATATATATATATATATATATATATATATATATATATATATATATATATATATATATATATATACACACACACACACACACACACACACAAATTATTAGATTTTTAAAAAGAATGCAAAATGATGTTTCTTTTCTTTCTTTTTTTCTAGTCACATAACAGATTAAACAAATAATTTGTAAAGTCATTTTAAAGTATCAGTTACATTAATGGATGCTTTTCTCCTTTTACAAAAAATAAAAAATAAAAAACATGCAGATTAAACACTGCAGTAAAAAAAGACAAACTTAAACTCAGTTGTCTGAAATAGATACATAGAGATATGCAGTGTTAGTGTAGCTTCCTTGCATGTAACCTATCTCTGTTACTGTTGATTTTATCAATGATACAAATTAAATACAAAAACACATAAGACATGTTTAAAATGAGTCTGATCTGTTAGCTCCAGCAAGGCTTGCTCCATTACTAAATTAAACACTTTTTTATATTTATCCCCTGCATTTATAAGAAAAAACAAACTATAATTCTCAATATGGTACCTCTACCCTTATTGCATCATTTAAAACATACCAAAACCATCAGTTATCTTTATTACAGCTGCTGTTTGTTTGGATAGTTGGTACTTTTTAAAGAAAATATGCTTTAAGGATAGCAGTGTCATAATTAAATGGTATCCTTGGTTAATTGTTATAAATACTCCTCCATCCAGTGTTGTTCTTTTCCCAAATGCTTCCTGACTAATTCTCTTGCTATGCTTTCCCAGATGTCTCGTCTTCTTCCAGTGTCTCTTGTATTACCACTTTCTGATTAATCCATTTCATTTCCTTCTGTTATAATCTGTTTCTCTTCAGTCTTAACAAAATAAGGGTCTTCCGGGCTTCTACGGTTGAGGCTTGGGGGGAGCGGGCACTGAAATGTCAGGGGTAATGTCCGGAGGTTTTACCCTAGAATAATGCTCTTGCTACCTTTATTTGGATGAATGTTGGGTGATGCATATATATATATATATATATATATATATATATATATATATATATATATATATATAGTATGATAAATATGGCAATTGAAACGGATAACCTGATACAGCCAGTGTGGGTGTGCACAAACCTGGAACCATGGGTACATTTTTTTGGGCAGATAAGTGTCAGGCAGCTTTAATACAATTCAATACCATATTGATTTATATATTACTGTATAGCACCTTTCTTGTAATATGCTACTAATAAAGTGTTTTTATCATTACAAGCACATGATGAATAAATGTAATCATTTAAACAATAATAATACCGTTGTAAAAATAGTTTAATCAACCAGCTAAGTGATCTTTGATATGCCAGCGAAACTATGCTAACTTTAGAAGTGTCAAAACTAAAGTCTCCATAAATTCCCTTGGCATGGAGTTCCATAGTTAAGGGGGTGAAATAGCTGAATAAAACCTGATAGTTGGTGGCAGAGGAGGGAGGAAGGGCTAGAAATATGCAAGAAGCTTATTTCTTTACTTGTTAATGTAGCCCAGTCTGAACTGACTCCCGCCCTCCCTCTCTGGGGCCTAAATCCTGATCTCCTGCGATACACAGCAAAACAAGCAAAGGAGGTCAACTCGAACAACTCAACTACAGGAACCCCACATACTGTTACTGACAGCTTTGCTCCTCTCATAGTTCGTGTGGGCAGGCAGTGACTTGTTAAGCAAAGCTTTGGGAACAAGGAAGCAGACACTGTACTGTGACTAATTCATTTACTGAAGAAAGAAAGCATTTTATAAATTCACTTCATGAAAAAGTATCGTGGGACCTCTGGGACCTCGTTTTTGACCAATATATAAACACTTCAATCAAAAACCTTTTTTTATTTTAACATTTGTCCCAGAGAAGCTTATTATTAACAAAGGACAGAAAAAAGTGATACATTATTTAGATGTCCTTCTTTAATGGGTATTTCAGGTAACTGCTTAATTTTGAAAATGTAATTAGATAGAACACCTTTTTAAAAACACTGATAACAATAAAATCAAATGCACTTGTCAAGTGTCCACTCAAAGATTATTCTACATGCCCTTTCCGATTATATAACTACTCTATAATTAATACATGTTGATAGTCAGTTTAATCAGCAATCTGGTTAATTGTAAAACTCAATCAAACTCCTTACTGTAATTTTATGAGCTGGAAAAAAGCACCTTGCATCCTTTATTTAGTACAAATCTAAATCAGAAATCTGTGTGTAATGATGACTAGACTTTGTTGCTAGACATATTTGCAGCACGTGGACATATTAATATTCTTCTCTAATCTCTGCACAATAATTATTCTGTCAACCCCCTGTTGGCATAATTATACTAAAACCCTAATTAGCAGCGTCAAGATTCGAAAGCCTGACTGCCAGAACTGCACAAGCGTTACAGTTACAAGAATCTCCAGCAGTTTATGAAGATTTTAACAATTTTTTTCTTCCATGCACAAATATAACAATTATTGTCTTTCTCGTTGACGGAGTCAAATTATTTGCGCATGTGTTAACATTGTGCTATCAGTAATCATGTAATATCATTGCGCTATCAGTAATCATGTGATATAATTGTGCTATCAGTAATCATGTGATATCATTGTGCTATCAGTAATCATGTAATATCATTGTGCTATCAGTAATCATGTGATATCATTGTGCTATCAGTAATCATGTAATATCATTGTGCTATCAGTAATCATGTGATATCATTGTGCTATCAGTACACATTGCCCTTGAAGATTTAGATTGTTTGCTTCTTGGTTTTACTTCCAGATTTTAGTAAATTCAGAAAAGGTGAAACAAATAAGCACTGCTATGTTCAATAAGTGCAAGTCAATTCCCTTAATGGTGTTGTTTGCTTATAATTTTGATTGCAGAAAAAAAAATGAGTGAGGATAATTGACACATCTGTGTTCAAAATTGGCTCAGGACAGTAGTCCTTGTTCCAAAACCACCACCGAATTCCCCAAATGAGTGTTCAGGATGCAGGTTTCAGCTTAGTGCACACCCTCCTTATATATAACATACTGGAACCAACAAAACCATCACAATAGATGGTAAGTACAAAGTATGTATACAAGATGGACAATACTGACTTAAGCTGGTTTAAGATGAGTAATATTTGCCAGCATCTGCAAGGTGCTGGGCAGCAGATTTCAAAACCAACTTAACCTAAATATTGATGTATTGGCTTGGCTTGGCTGTGCTTCTCATACAGTATCTGATTACATGGCACGGTGGTGTCAGCTGCTCAGATGTCGTGTTGTACTCGGTGGGGGGGGGTGGGTTTGGGGTGCAAAGCATCAATGCACAGGGCATAGTGCTTTAATGGGTGACACTAAGAGTGGCAAGGGGAGGGGGGGTGTTCCAGCACTGTCCTTGCCTCCCTAGTCACTAGATCCAGCTCCTGTGATGAACTGAAAGAATTTGTCAGTGCGCATAATCCACCACATGCCTCCCTTATAGATTCATTAAGCACTTTGCTGCAGGAGAGACTGTTCTCAGGGGAACCCCCCCAAACACCATGTGGGTGAACAGAGCAATGTGTGAAACATAACGAGAGTAAGGGTCCTGTGTGTTGCCGTGTGTGTGGAAGCCTGACGAGGGTAAGGGTCCTGTGTGTTGCAGTGTGTGTGGAAGCATGATGAGGGTAAGGGTCCTGTGTGTTGGTGTGCTAAGGAGAGGCAGGCTGGATATAAAGACTAAAGTAATAGGCACTGATGTACTGTACTATATAAATACAGTAATTTAAGGAGATAAATACAAAGTGTTCTGTTACATGAGAAGTCAACCTCTACTCCCTTTTGAAATGTAAAAGGAAAAGGCCAGTTTTGGAAGTGGAACAGAATTAACAGCATTGTGATGTTTGAGAGAGTCAGTAAGAGAGGGAGATCACCAGCATCCTTCGGTATGCTTTGCTATAAACCGGCTGCTTTTTAAAAAGCTATGGCAAGTTGCTTTTTGACTGGATTTGGATTTGTGGCGGGCGCGCATGGATATATTTTATTAAGTTGCAGCTGCACAGACCTTGATGTCATCATACCACCAAGTCAGTCTTGTAAAAAGGCTTTTAGCTAAACTGAGACAGATAAAAACAAAAATGAAATAAAATATAAAATAAAAGTAAAATAAATAAATAAACACAGGTCTGGGACCAGATGGGGAGCATTAAGAAGAAGAGGAGGACGAGTGCTCAAGTTACCTTAAGCAATTCCAATTACCGACCTGTCTCTGCCACACTGATGACGTCCAACATTTCAGTGAGATACAGAACCACATTAAAACTTTAGCAAACGTTATAACTGCAATCAAAGTCCCATGCCAGGCATTGTCTAGCTTGTTCACCTTAAATTATTCAGAGGTGAAGCTTTTTTTTTTTTTACGTGTCAGCAAGAGTAAAAAAGCAGCAAAGCTTGCACAGCCTCATAGTTTTTACTGTGTCTGCCGTTTTATGACTGACATTGCAATAAGCAGATTGCCCAGATATTTATGCCATCTGTGGTTTTGCGAGATAATTAAAGGATATAAATTAATCAAGTGCAATTAATTAGAAACTTTATGTTCACAGCAGTACTTCTTTGCATGTATAATTTATATTTATTGATTTGTTTTGGATTCCTTAGTCTATGAGATAACAGTGAAAATGCATTAGAAATGAAAAAGCACAATTAGCATGCAAGTGAACCCGGTTGTAATTGATAGATCAGTGTGTGCACATTCTTGGCAAATATGAAACTTTGTTAACTGTCATAAGCAGTTACGATTGATGACTGATATTTTGCTACATATCTCCCAGCTGATTAATGGTGTTTTTTTTAAAGCATCCCCCTTAATGGGAAACTGATAGGCATGTGAAATTTACAATTTAATCAGGGTATTTACAGTGCGGCCAGCAATCACAAATTGATAGCAGCCCGGGATGGGACGGCTCTGTGATTTACTTGAAATGTGTGATTGGTTTCATATTATCCATAAGTGCTGCTTGCTCTGATGCTTATTTTTGCAACAACAAATGTGGTTTATCATGAGCGAACTGCTGCTGCTCATGCCATTATTCCTTAAAGAATAGGCTTTTATATTACTCACACAGACACTCACACACACAGAGAAAAAATGGCTTTGTAGGTTAGCAGATAATTAGTATTTGCAATGTTTACTAACACCGTTGTGTACAATAGGAGGTCTGCTACAATAGGAGGTCTGCGTACATTATTTAGAACGGGCAATATGCTGTTCACTAGTGGTACTTCACGTATACGGCATTAATTATTTGAGGTTAATAAATAGCCCTAAATCATGTGCTTTTTCCAAGGTGTGAGGGTTGAGAAACCCATCAATAACAACCTCCTGACCAAAGTGACAAAGGCAGTGCATTATGCATGCCTCTTATATTGAACACAGCCATGTGGATTCCTTCACCCAACTTGCAGTGGAACAAGCACTTTGTGTGCTCAGCTTGATTATCCAATACACAGTCCCCATGGGGTTGTACTCGTCCAGCTTAGACACACACATTCTGGCAGAATAGCTGCAGACACCTGAGCAAAACTGGGAGTAATTCTCTCTATATTATTTAATATATTTGGTACATAACAGCCTTTCAATGTTGCTGTTCTTTTCCTTTTTTAATACTGTATTTAAAAGATTAAACATCACTATTCTGAAAAGAAATGCTGTCCCAATTCTCAGTGCCAAGGGATGCACAGAGCATGTCTCACTGAATAAGTACATTTATTGGGTGGAACATTTTTGTTTCGTATTTTACACTTAATGCATTTTGATTGCAACTCTTAATAGAAGGAGCTGTATTGTCAGGTGCTGGTATAGCCCAAATCCCCAGTGTCCTTGTGTGTAACTCTTATATTCTCAATCAGTGTAGCTAGGCTTCCAACTTCCCATTCTATTACTGGCACAGAAACAAACTGGCATCCGCTGCAGTAGCAAATAAGGAATTGATTTAAATGAATTATCTGCTTTTTCAAAGGTTATGTTTAAATTTCCAAATCCCTGTTCAACTGGTTGTATCGTTAGACCCCAGTATTAAGTAACTCTTTCTTTTACAAGTTAGTGTGCCACTTAACCTCTCTCTGCCCTCAAATAGACATTGAAGCTGTTTTTTTAAATGTTGTATTATTGAGTTGCTGCATATACAGTGTATAGCTATATTTTATTGAAATATGCATTTCATACAAAAGGGATTGTGCATATGTTGAAAAAAACCACACATCTTACAATGCAGAAATGCAGCCCAGTGTGTTTTCTCACAGTAATGCTTCCTGTCATGTCTGTGCACATGCAACCATTTCTAAAGCTTTAAAGTTTCTTTCTTCCATTGATTATATATTTTTGATTGTGGTCACTACTGTTTCCCCCTCCGTGCCACAACCTTTGGGTGCATTCATTCAGATGAACCTGTATTCACTTAAAAGTAATACTTTCTGCCATGGTACAAACCTACAGTATATGCCAGAGGTGTAGAGCACAGTCAATATTTCTTTAAATCTTACATTTACTTTTTGACTTTCAGTTTAGTCTCATGAAAGATTTGGTATGTTCACCTGGTACCACTTTCCATGAAGTGTCTCTAGTTACTGTGTATTTACATAGTGGTTACTTAGTAAATAGATGCATCGTTACACATAATTACAATGTTAGCATGCATCGTTACAATGTATGTAATATGAACATATTTTTGCATGATATATGCAAGACACAATTGTATCAGAAAAGGGTTAGGGTTAGGGTTAGGGTTAGGGTTAGGGTTAGGGTTAAGGGTTACGGTTTAGGATTAGGGATAGCGTTAGGAGAATAGGGTTTTGATTTGGGTTATATCATGCAAACAATTTACACATGAAGTACATTGTAACTATAAATAATCACATTGTAATCATGTGTAAGGATCACTTTACATGGTGTCTCTAATTACTGTGTATTTACATTGTAGTTTTTAGTAAATACATGTGTACTTACACATAATTACAAGATAATTCTTGGGGGAAAACTGTAAATAAGTGTCATTTTAGTCTTTAACCAACTTTGTATTCCTTACTGTGTGACAAAACACAAGCCCAAAGGCTTATACATCCCAAACATGGGATCTGCCCGAATGTCAAGAGCACGTTAATCTCGTCCTATCAACTTACAGCCAAGCCTTCATGTGCAAAGATGAAAACAGCTGCATTGTGGTTGGCAATAGAATATTAGGTGTTACCATAATCACCATGCTATTGTGTAACTATGACTGAAATAACAAAGCAAATATGGAAATAAACACCCGTAATTATCATGCTCTGTACTTATAATTGCTGTGAGCTGGATGCTGGGAACCTACACAGCTTACAAAATACAGCTATAAAACGGACCTGCATTTTTGTTGGATTTTGTCACCTGCAATGTTTCTGCTCTTAGAACAGAACTTATGACCACATATCAGATTGCAGTGTTGCATTTAACCAGACGATTCTGTCAAGCCTGCATTGTCCCTGCATCTTGCTGGGAGTACATCTGTTAAATTTAGTCCATTATCAGGATTTCAGAATAGAGCGTATCTCAAACCTGTTGTGAACAGGTTCTCGCATGACACATGACTCACACTCTCCTGCCAACTCCACACCTGTCCACTGACTGAGACTGCCTGATTGTAAAGTAGGCAAAAAAGACAAAATGTCATTTTTTATTTTTATTTTTTTTTATTGCTGAACCAGTACTGTCATTTGGCGGCTGTTTATTGATCAAGACAAATCTGATTTTACTATTCATGTTCCGAGGCCTTCATTTAAAGGGTTAATAACTGCAGTAAGCTGACTTGTTGCCTGCCACATTGTTTAGACATCTGTCAATAAGCAAAGTGAGAATGTTAGCGCGGTACCCGACACCTTTCTGAAAAGATCTGACTTTGGAGAATGCAGAAGAAAAAGAAATGGCTGTTGAATAATGCAGGGCATATCTATGAGCCTATAAGTAACAGAAACCCTTTGACCTTGCCTCTTACTCTGGAGGTAGATAGTTACAGTGTTTGCAAAGTCTACCCTGCTCCAGAGCCACCCTGAGATAACACACGGCCATGCAATGTTTATTATTAAGAGCATCTACTGATCCCAACCTGATATGGGCCCAGTGTGGGCCACTGAGAGTATAATATATTGACATGGTTGGACTTTTGTATTCTTTAAACCTACGCCTGAGTATCTGATTCCTCTGCAATAGATCTCTGGGGAGGTTGAGCTTCTATTTTTCTGACTTGTGTAGAAGTAAACTGCAAGACCAGCTGGGAGGTCAAATCAATCTCTGCTATTTATTACTTAGAAATGTGACACCTCGTCTTAAATGCTCCATTCCCTTATGATTTAGCCTGAGTTACTGCAGTACATAACAGCCATGTAATATAGAGCTGAAAAGGTTTTTTATTTTTTCTTTTACGACCAAGTGAAGCCTTTTTTTCTCTTTTAAGTAACGATGGATTTATCCACTTTGTGTACATTTTTATGTAAAGCTTTTAGTGCTGCATTATGTATCATATGTACAGCACAACTAAATGAAAAGTGAAAAGTAATTACAAGCTGCATTTATACAGTGCTGGCAAGAACTACTCAGCCTAGATTAGTATTATTTTTTTACAAATTCCTAAAATATTTGATATTTTAACAGTGCCTTAAAATCATGTTTCACAGATTTGTTTTTTAAATGCCCAGTGTTGAAGTTGCCTCAACAATGCTCTCCAATTACTCTCCAATCAGGAGATCTGAAGATCAACAGGTGATTGCTGTTCATGCTGTATTTTTAACTTTTCCTTCTAACCCCAAAGGAGAACAAACACAAATGCAGAGCTTTCTGAGCGTCCTCAGTCAAGATCAGAAGATCAGGTTTATATTTATATAAATACATTTGTTTAATATTCAGCTGCAAGGGTAGAGTGGTGATTTTCGGCATGCTGTTGAAAGAGCTGTGTATGACAAATCATCGATAATCACTGATGTACAGAACTAATGAAAGCAGCATTCGATCTCCTGGGAAGAGAGTCAATACCATTCACGGCATTATTTAAGTCTTCTTCTGCACCCACGCTGGTTTTGTCTCTAATACTAATAATACTAATAATAATAATAATACTAATAATTACAACCTGTACACCTTGTAAGGTGATTAGAACATTTGCGTGTTCTTTTTCTTTCTTATTTTTCCTTTTTTTATCAATTTGTTTTTCGACGCAATAAAAAAAAAAAAAAATAAAGATTTAAAAAAATGAAATGTGCAATTTTGTGATTTTTAAAGAAAAAAAAAGTCCACTCTGAGTTGTGGTTACATGATGAAAATTAAAATGTGTTGCCAAACGGTAAGATTTATTTAATGAAGAACATAGGCAGCACTGGTGACACTGAAATACATAATTCAGGCTAATAATCTAGATACAGTCAAGGGCCTTTGAGTAACAACTCCATCCTGGCTTAAGGAATGAAGTCTCTTGTGGAGATCCAGTTTGATAAGGATTAAATGTCCAGAACAGACTCAGTTTTGTTCAGGATTTAAAAGCTGATCATCAGAACTGCTTTCTTCCTGTGTGGGGGTGTTTTAAACCCAGAATAACAGCTTTCTCAAATGCCTTCCTGACTCATTGTGTATACAGAACACATCACCGGTTATCCTGAATTGAAAGAAATGAAAGCTTTTGAAAATGCACTCCGGTTACTGTAGGTAGATGGAAGTCTCCTGATATCCACTCACAAATATCTATTAACCAGCATAACACATTAAAGATATATATTTTAGAAAAGTGCAATGCATCAGTCAGTATAACAGCACAGCTACCCAGAGGTTGATGTGTATATTCTTATAAACCCTCTCAGAGAGGGTTTGCCCTAAGGAGCTCTACAACGTGGTTAGGCTGGGCAGTGGACTGACTGTCTGTTGGCTACATTAGAAGTATTGACATCACTATGTAATGGCATCCTCTTGTTGTCACATCATTGGGAGATATTATCGGAGGGTTTAGACATTTGATACAAAGCTCTTGTGTTTAATTAATGAAGAATATTGTTGGATCAATCAATGAGCTGCAGCTGTCAATGCTGAGTTTGGATCCATGCGAAAAGGACTTCAAACACCTTTCATTTTACACCCATTTCAGTGCAATATTTAAATATATATGACGTATATGCACACTATCCATAAGTGTGTTTCATTAATAACACTGCAACTGTGTATCAACTGCCCTGTTATTGCATCTATCAAATTGAGTTAATATAAAGTAAACTTCAATTATCAGTACTGCCAGCACTTTTTTTAGTTACACAGGGGTATATTTCATATATATATATATATATATGATATAAACAGAGGTGAATCAAAATTTCATAACCCTTTTTTACAGAGCATTTCACTGTATTTTGAATGTATGTAGTAATATTAAAAAGTGGGTAAATAAATCAGCCCTGGTGGAAAACAGCAGATGGATTAATATAGATGTTATCCACCCCTGTGTCTGTTCATGGGAACACTGTCCCTGATTATGATCAAATATCAATAGGTCAGGAAGGACAGGGTTATTATTATTTGAACTGTTACTAATGGGCTAATGATAAATGTTACCTCTGTTTCAGAAGTATGTAATTAAAAGAACTGACCTCATTAGATAATGTATATCTTTTGTTTAAGAAACAATTAACATGTTCTGAAATATTCTTTTAACAGACAATGTTATCTCTTCTTTGCCTTTCAAACTTGCCAGTTTGTGGTGCTTTCCTCTCTCTGGTAGTTTTTGTTTTTTTATTATTCCATTCTGTTTTATTTGAAATCCAGATTTTTCTCATTTGGAAAGATCAGTTTGACCTAACTCAACAGATTTTAAGGGGTAGGAAATTCAGACTGGATTTGGGCCAAGTCAAAAGCAAGCAGCATCAATACCTTGGTCTGTATGGAACAGCAAAACAAATAAGGCATGTGCTTGAACTAAAACATTTCAAGGTTATAATAACCAAAACACATTTCAGGAATAATATAAACATATGATAGCTGGCTGTTTGATCATTTAAGAAGTAAGTTTGTTATTGACACAAGTATCTTAGAGACTGGGAAACTGTGACTTAGGATCTTCCTGTGCATGGTCTAATCATTATCCATACTTGTAAAATTAATTTGGCAGTAATGTCATAATAACTGTGTGCTAATCCTTGTGATCCCACAGTTTTTATAAGATATTAACCTTCATACATACACAGCTATATTTAATCAAACTAGAGACATAGCAGTAGTAAAGGATATTAAATATGAATTCATTTCTTGACGCATAACAATTACCCCATTAACTCGTCTCAAAGTCTGCAGTTAAATCCACTGAGCCTCTTAGTAATAAGATCTGGAACATCTTCGAAGTCTGTCTTATGCATATTAATGCCTAGCCCCTGCTGAGAAACAAATCTGTAGAATTATGAGTTATTAGAAGTCCATATGACCTTTAAATATTAGGTCAGTAAATAATTAAAGAAACAATAATGCAGTAGGTAAGAGGATTATGCAGACGCTGTTTCAGCGCCGTGTTTGCAGAACAGTAATATCTATATAGAAATGTATATAGAACAGCTGTCACAGCACTAAAGATGCATTGTGGTACATGTAGTCCTGTACCTCCTACAGAAAATCACAGGTAAAAGTACCTGGATGCATGGGGATGAGAGGAATGTGGTCACAATAGCCTTGTATTACTTTTTTGTAGGATCATTATACATTCCTTCTCTGTTCATGCTCACACAAAGTATGTGTTTATTCAGATTGAGCAATATTTTTCATGCTTAAGATGCAAAAGCTTATACAAGTGACCTGTGGACTGCATTTTCCTTGAGACATAGCAAAGTGCACTAAGCGCAGGTCATTGTCAAGCAGCCCAGTCTGCTACGTGTTTGTAATAGTTTTCATTGCACCAGTTATCTCGCCTGGGTGTTGGGCTCTGGCTGCAGGGATGTTTGCTTCAGTGGTCAACCTAATAATGTGGGCACAAATCCGCCTACCGTTGGTATTTTACAAGAAGCTGAATTTACTCAAAAATCCTATTGCGTGAATCAGCTCTGAAGGTAATTAGATGATTTCAAAACGT
Source organism: Acipenser oxyrinchus oxyrinchus (assembly GCA_030684275.1). Classification (NCBI taxonomy): domain Eukaryota; kingdom Metazoa; phylum Chordata; class Actinopteri; order Acipenseriformes; family Acipenseridae; genus Acipenser; species Acipenser oxyrinchus. The sequence goes on from CM060261.1 coordinate 34,702,046, forward strand.
AATTTGTGTTTCAAAAGCTGCACATGTTATGTCATTACTCTCAGTGCTAAATGTGCATTCTTTCATTGTTTTCTGTGCTTAAATAGACCTTTCCAAGTAATTACCCCGACCCCCCAAAAAATGTACTGTCCACTGCGGCCTTGGACATAAAGCAAAGTTCTATCCTGCACTAATCTCAGCAGCTTTTTAACTCTTCAAAATGGTTCTTAGCTAACTTTCCATTTTCTATTAACTGATTGAATCCTTTTGTGAATCGCAAATGAAATATTGAAAATTGAACAGTGGTAACGGCTCCTGCTTTCGCTGCTGCAGGGAGTCTCATTATGAAATCAGGCTGTGGCATTGTGCAAAAATCAACTGGTGTGCCTTGAGCTGTTCTGGGGAGGGGGGCAGGGAGGCAGGCCCTGCTGATCCTCATCCAAATATTTCCTAATTCATCCTGATTCATCCTTTAAATCACTTTGCAAGGCCAACGCTGGGGATCTCGGTAATAAAGTGCTTCTTCTTTTTTAATGAAACCTGCTATTCACAATCCCTGTGTTCCATTCATAACGCATTTAGCAACAGCCATTCAGATCCTCGTCCAGCTCACTATGTTCATTGTATATCCCACTGCCAGTACATTTATACATTTCTCCAAGGATTAACCGAGGCGTGATTGTCATTTGGGGCTCCTGACATTTATATATATATATAAAAATAAGACATCTTCAGAAAATCACGGGTGCCTGATTCTGGTTCTACAAAAAAAGGAAAGAAAGAAAAGAGAAAAGCGCATTTTTTTTCTATTCATTGACTGAGGCTGTGAGGCTGATGCAGTAATAGTTAAGAAATGAGTTCAGTCCCCTCATAGTTCAAGCCTTTGCCCCCTAATTGCATTGCAGCAGTTCCTGGTAGATGGGATCCTGTGAAGTGGTGATTGTTTCCACGTTGAGGGGCAGGAGAGCCGGGGCTGGGTTTCTTCCTATGGAATCACACTAGTGTAGGAGGCAAAAAACAATAGCTATCTGCCGCTGCTACCTGATATAAACCTTTGATCAGCCAAATGAATGTTGCTGGCATTTCTTATAGAGTGGAGATTGCTTATCGATCTATATCAAAATATTCATGCTAATCCTGAGCAGCGGAGAGTATTTTCAAGCCGAGTTAATAATCTGATTGCTGCCCTGTCTCGAGCAATTCACTGAGCCGGCAGCTCTAATCAGTCCTGGGTCTCGCAGTCAAATGCACTTTGCTGTTTAAATTTGGACCGCTGACATTGATTGAGGAGTCCTTGTAAAGGTGTAGACAAACCAAATTGTTTGTTCCAGCAGTGTTTTGCCAGAGATCAAGTCCAAAGTAATATGCAATGAATTTGTTCATTACTGGCCGGGGTGAAGAGAGGGATAAAATCTCACCTGAATCATTATTGCCGACACGGGGTGCAGATCAAAGACACATCAGGGCTGGGGAAAGTGACTCCAGAAGCTTGTGCTGGGCTTTGCAGTTTAAGAGTGTATTGAACGCCTTGGAGCTGTCAACTAAAACACAGATAAATGGATTAGTTTAAAAAAAAAGAAAAATGCCTTTGTTATTACTTGATTAATATTCCAGGAGGCAGATGGTTTGAAAAGTCGACTGAGGTCAAAAGTGAAATGGGTTTGGAGGCCTCATGTTGACCCCCAAGTGGAGAATAGTGTAGTCCACTGTGCAAAAACAAACCCTGCTACACAACTCTTGGCACATGGACACCATTGCAAGCCATTTGGATTGAGTACTCAAAGTAATCCAACAGTAATGTATTCTTCTTGAGTACCCTCAACTAAAATACTGGGAAGTTGTGTCTCATCTAGATTAACAGTTTTAACAGTTTTATATTAACAGTGTTTTATTTTATTTAGCATTATTATTATATTATTAATTTTGATAAAATTAACAGTATATATATATATATATATATATATATATATATATATATATATATATATATATATATATATATATATATATACAGTATATATAAACTTTGCTTAATCCATCCCAATGTGCTAATACTATTATGCAATTATTGCCAAATGAAATCCCTCAAGAAAAAAATATACTCCTGTTGCCAGAAACAGGAGATTACCCTGCTGAAGGGTTGAAGGCTAATGTCTTGCCATATGCTTCGTGCAGTAATGACTGACTCCTTGTGTTGAGGTCTCACAAAGCGCTTTTCAAGATAGTGAGGATCGTCTGTAATGCATAATGTCTGTAATGTATGTCAAATGTTACAGTTTAATATGCTGTGTATCTAGAGAATCACTTGTCCAATTGGGATGAAACTTGCTCAGGACTTTCTTGAGGATATTCTTTTAGAAAGAATGGTGGTGATTGCACATTGGAATAATGGCTCAACTCAATAACTCTGTCTATAATGCCTTATTAATAACTGGCATGTAATCTGTTATAAAGTGTTAATATTAGCCTTGAGGAATGATGGGTTATGGAACCAGTCCTGTTAATGAAAACTGCATCTTTTCTGTCCATTTCTATTGCATAGTTCAAGACCTTTTTTATGTATCCATTTGTTTCTCTTTTATCTAGATTACGTATTCATCATCTAAGCATTCCTTACGTTAATCAAAGAAAACACATTCAACACAGAGACAGTGTAAAATCTTGAGAGGTCCCCTTTGTAATCAATGCCTTCAAGAATCTGTTACATATCAGGATATTATATTATAATTGAGAGCTGTTCCAATTTCAAGGGCTTTCAGTCTCGGCAAAAATGTTAACAGTACAGCATATGAATAGATTAAGGCTTGATAGCAAGTTAGACACAAATAGGAGTAAATTAACAGCACTTGATCAACAAACAGCCAAAATAGGAAGGAAAGAACAAAGGAAGGAAAGCAGAAAGAAAGAAAGAAAGAAAGAAAGAAAGAAAGAAAGAAAGAAAGAAAGAAAGAAAGAAAGCTAGGTAACCCATATCTGTTATCTGTGCAGCTGTAAAAAGGAAATCTGAAATCGGAGGGTTTTATGTGTTAGGTTCACATTTGGCAGAGTGTGAGATGGTAGGTGTGCATGTCATTAATCATTTCATTTCATTGTCACCTTGTGAGTAAACAACAGTTGTTTGATGTAAAGGTGGGATTGAATTATGTGGGATTGCTGTACATGGCAGATGGATGTGGTTTCTCTGTATGTATAAATAGTCACAGCTAGCTATTAACATACCCCAGTGCAGATGGCAAATTGTTATAAAATACAGTACATAAAGCAGGAAGCTATAGTTAAGGTTGACACGAGGGTCATTTTGGCTGTTTGATTTACAGTGTATTTAATTTACAGAATAAATATGAGATGCAAACGGTTTTCAAATTATGGCCCAAGTATCTTTTTCTGAGGACTAGCAGGTATAGTAATTCGTGTGTTTTATCGCTTTTTTTATTTTCAATTTTTTCAGTCAGGGGTCAGCAACAAAAACAAGAACAACGACAGTAGCGCATTTTCATATCTCAAAGACTGTCAGAACATAGGAACATAAAAACAAGAACAACGACAGTAGCGCATTTTCATATCTCAAAGACTGTCAGAACATAGGAACATCAAAACAAGAACAACGACAGTAGCGCATTTTCATATCTCAAAGACTGTCGGAACATAGGAACATAAAAACAAGAACAATGACAGTAGAACATTTCCATATCTCTAAGACTGTCAGAACATAGGAACATAAAAACAAGAACAACGACAGTAGTGCATTTTCATATCTCAAAGACTGTCAGAACATAGGAACATAAAAACAAGAACAACGACAGTAGCGCATTTTCATATCTCAAAGACTGTCGGAGCATAAGAACATAAAAACAAGAACATTTACCAACAAGAGGAGGCCATTCGGCACATCTACGCTCATCCATTTCCTGGTAGCTGATTGATCTCCAAACGTTGACAAGCAGGGTCCCAATCCCTATTTGTTTGTTAAAATGGGAAACAGTCATCTCGTATCTCTGGGCTGGGAGGCAGTGTGTAATTACAAGTATATTTGCCTCGCATGTGTCTGGAGGCGTTTGATGTGACGTGGGTCAATTTTGGAATGTGAATGTATCCCGATTTCATCATTCATTCACAGAACCAAATAATACTCTGGATTCCAAGTACAGTACTGAACAGCTACTTTGAGGAAGTCCCTGGTTTCACTGTGGGTTTGTGTGTTGTTCACAGCCTTCCTCCCTCTGCTCTGCTCTGTTCGTTCCAGCAAAGAGCTCAAAGCAGCTGCACCGTAGTGTTTCTTCTTCAAATAGAGCAGGCAATCCCGTCAGAGCAGTCTGCATTGTACACACTGACACTATTCTTATAAAAGCATTAGAAATGTCAAGTGCCGTTGTTGTGCATTTTCAATATTAACCTTAAGCCTTATTGGAAAGTCTTCCGTTTCTCGTCTGAGCAATTGATTTTGCAAAGAGCAGATACGTTATCGCTGTGCAAGCTGAGAGCAGCGCACGCTGACAGTAACTGGTTAAGCTTTGACAAAGGTTGTCTCCGCAAATGAAATGCAAAACAACACGTTTGACAAAAAAAAACCTTTGACAAAAATACCTTGAGGAAGTGTTGTTCATTAAATGTGTAACTTTGTTGCAGTTACATGGTATTAAAGATTTTATACTGAAGTGGTGAGAAAAAAAGACTTTTTTGAAGTGAAAATTGCCAGTTCTTTACACGTTGCCGTGACTTATCACCATTTCCCAAGCATTTCCAGAGACTTGTGTGAATCATGCCTACGGGCTACATATGTTAGGAGTTAACAAGAAAATACTTACCACCCAGTCCAATGTTAGATGTAACAAAGAAAAAAACCTTTTGATGTTTCCATTAAAAAAAAAAAAATGTATTTCAAATAATGTATTAAGAAAACAAAGTCTATAAATATAGTCTGTTAGAGGCAACGTTGATTCTTATTTATAAATGTAACAGCTTAATTTCTTCCCAATAATATCTCTGTATTCTGTTATGTATCATTGTGTCATGCACAGTGGTGTTGTATCATGCACAGTGGTGTTGTATTTAAATCAAGGGAAGTAATGTTAAAACTGTCTTCAGTTCTGGTCACCTCGCTACAAAAAGGATATTGCTGCTCTAGAAAGAGTGCAAAGAAGAGCGACCAGAATTATCCCGGGTTTAAAAGGCATGTCATGTGCAAACAGGCTAAAATAATTGAATCTATTAAAATCTTGAACAAAGAAGACTATGCGGTGATCTGATTCAAGCATTCAAAATTCTAAAAGGTAATGACAATGTAGACCCAGGGGACTTTTTCAACCTGAAAAAAGAAACAAGGACTAGGGGTCATAAATGGAGATTACATAAAGGGGCATTCAGAACAGAAAATAGGAGCACTTTTTTACACAGAGAATTGTGAGGGTCTGGAACCAACTCCCCAGTAATGTTGTTGAAGCTGACACCCTGGGATCATTCAAGAAGCTGCTTGATGAGATTCTGGGATCAATAAGCTACTAACAACCAAACAAGCAAGATGGGCTGAATGGCCTCCTCTAGTTTATAACTTTCCTTATGTTCTTATGTATCATGCACAGTGGTGTTTTATCAGAGTATTCCTGGGTTAAATAACGATGTACAGTCTGTTTCTTCTCCTGAGCGAGGCTGCAATGAGCTGATCTTTCAGAGCTTTGTCCAGCTAGTTGATGCCATTATGCTTCAAGTATCTACATCTTTTTGTTTATTTTCTTTGTGTATCTTCAATATGATGCATCAATATCCTTGCTATAACAAGTTAATTTTAATATCTGTCTGATATGCTTTATAACATCCTTTATAACACATTTATAGACACAGTGTTACAGTTTCCAGCATTACACAACAATATAGAAATATTATTTATAAGAAAGCAAACTTATATAGTTGTCACATATTTAATAAACCCTACAGAGTATTATAGTTCTGTCAAAAGTCCTACAGAACTGAACTCAAATTAATTTTTAATAATAACTAAGTAATGGATACTACCGGAATGCTGATTGAACCATAGTCAAAGATTCTGGGTAATACTTTATATTAAGTTTCTCTTATTACTGTCTATTTACATAGTAGTACACTTACACATAAGTACAGCTGACCTTTTTTTTATAGTTTTTTACTGATGGATGGAGTCAATTGGTTGCGTTCCCTTTTAAACAGTGTGATAAATGTGTTAGCTGCTATATTGCGATGCAGGGCACACATTTCCCAGTCCAGAATCCTTCTAGGCCAGAGGCCTTTGTATCAGAATGAGCTGCACAGGGACAGCAGGGACATTTTTTAATAGGCAGATTTATGAAGGTGCTGCTTGTGCCTGTATTTGTCAGAAGCAATGATTGATGTTTAACGTGACAAGTGAGGCGACATGAACTGTATTGCTTTCCAATAACTGGCTGCTACTAACTGTCATCCACAATTACCGCTTGCTTACACATATTTCTCCAATATAATCTTTCCACAATCAAGTGTAGGTCACTTAACCCACCCATGATGCACAAAGAACAAGGAATGCAATGTACAGACTGTAGAACGGGCATCGGGCAGTAATGGTAAGGCGTGTCTTGTTTCGTTTAGCAACGTCACAAAATGATGCAGTAAGCGTACTTTCTGTAATTACACCTGATTCATATTGTACTTTTTTTTTAAATTTTTTAGTCGTTGCCAATTAGTTTTTATTATTTTCTCCCCAAATTGAAATGCCCAATTATTTTTAGGCTCAGCTCACCGCTACCAACACTGCGCTGACTCGGGAGGGGCGAAGATGAACACACGAAGCGTGTGCCGTCAGCCGCCCGCTTCTTTACACTCTGCAGACTCACCGTGCAGCCGCCTCAGAGCTACAGCGTCGGAGGACAACGCAGCTCTGGGCAGCTTACAGGCAAGCCCGCAGGCGCCTGGCCAGACTACATGGGGTCACTGGTGCGCGGTAAGCCAAGGACACCCTGGCCAACCTAACCCTCCCTCCCCCCGGACGACGCTCGGCCAATTGAGCACCGCCCCCTGGGAGCTCCTGTCCATGGTTGGCTGTGGAATAGCCTGGACTCGAACCGGCAACGTCCAGGCTATAGAGCGCATCCTGCACTCTAGCGAGTGCTTTTGCTGGATGCACCACTCGGGAACCCATATTGTACCTTTAATTAAAAAAGAAAAAGTATTTGCCCACTAATTCAATTCCCACTATAGAATTACCGTATATATATATATATATATATATATATATATATATATACACACATACAGTTTATATATATATATGTGTACACACTACCATTCAAAAGTTTGGGGTCACTTAGAAATTTCCTTGTTTTCGAAAGAAAAGCAAATTTTTTGTCCATTAAAATAACATCAAATTGATCAGAAATACAGTGTACACATTGTTAATGTTGTAAATGACTATTGTAGCTGGAAACGGCTTGATTTGTAATGGAATATCTACATAGGCGTACAGAGGCCCATTATCAGCAACCATCAGTCCTGTGTTCCAATGGCACGTTGTGTTTGCTAATCCAAGTTTATCATTTTAAAAGGCTAATTGATCATTAGAAAACACTTTTGCAATTATGTTAGCACAGCTGAAAACTGTTGTGCTGATTAAAGAAGCAATAAAACTGGCCTTCTTTAGACTAGTTGAGTATCTGGAGCATCAGCAATTGTGGGTTCGATTACAGGCTCAAAATGGCCAGAAACAAAGAACTTTCTTCTGAAACTCGTCAGTCTATTCTTGTTCTGAGAAATGAAGGCTATTCCATGTGAGAAATTGCCAAGAAACTGAAGATCTTGTACAACGCTGTGTACTACTCCCTTCACAGAACAGAGCAAAATTTCTAAGTGACCCCAAACTTTTGAACGGTAGTGTGTATATATATATATATATATATATATATATATATATATATATATATATATATATATATATATATATATATATATGCTATGTGTGAAAATGTTCAGTGAAGTTGGAGGGTTTTTAAACAGAAGAAAAGCAAACTGAACCCTCTCTTTATGAACCTTAAGAAAGGTTTTATGATTACAAAATCTTATTTAATTAAAGATGTCGAAACAAATAACAGGAACCAACACTAAAAGCAACAACATACTCTGTGCTCAGTTCCCTGTGCCCTTACCTGTTTACTTCAGCAGGTCAATAGATACCAATGAAGTCGAAAATAACCTCAATTCACATGCAAGCAAGCTGCGTTAACTTCTTACAGCCTGGGAACTAAACAGCCTTCAATTGCCTGCCTTTTATTGGCCAGTATATTAATTTAATGGAATACCTGAACTCCTTCTCTCTGCCAAGCAAGAGACAGGGGCTTGGTCAAGGTGTGCACGCAGTGCTGCAGGATACATTCATGTTTTAATGTCTGTGTTATTAACAATTAGAAAGTCTTCCGTATCGATACAATGAGTTAATTGTGATATTTACATTAGTGAGATTCAGAAGATGAGAAGTGGTGTATGTGCGTGTGTGCATATGCGTGCTACCTTACTGTACACCTGTAATTGTTCTGTGAACATTATCTCAACAATCCAGTATATCCCTTGAGATGCATATTGTGACTGTGCTGGAAGTGTGAATAGAAATACAGTAGGGTTTGCATATGAGGTGTCAATAGTTACATTAAATGTGTGGAAAAAAATCAATAAACTGCTGCAAAATTCAGATGCGCCCTTTGCTTTTTGTATAAGGAGAGTTATTACCAACAGCGATTGTTCGTGGCGTCTGTTTACAAATGAACCGAGACACAGCCCGATCCTAAAGCATCGCTGTTTCTTTCCAGCTCAGTTCTGCTTGGGTATCATGGATGTTAATGCATTGTGGTACTCTGTGTACTGTATCGTGTACTGTGGTACCGACATTCTGTCATACTCTTTTTAAAGCCATGGTTAACGATGATAAATACATAGTAGGGAACAATTTACATCATGTCTCTAATGGCTGTGTATGTACATAGTAGTTACTTAGTAAATACATGTGTACTTATACATAATTATAAAGTTGTTATGCATAGTTACAATGGATTTAATATGTAAAACATGTTGTACCGATATAGCCTTAACCCTAACCCTTTTCTGACACAATTGTGGACTTGCATATATCATGCAAAAAGATGTTCACATTAAGTACATTGTAACTATGCATAATAACATTGTAATTACGTGTAAGTACACATGTATTTTAATTAAGTAACTACCATGTAAATATACAGTAATTAGAGGCACTTATTGTATAGCGCATACTATAACCACTCGGGACAAGGCAAATATACTGAGGTAAACTTGTGTTAGTTGTGTTAGTGTATATCTGTGTATATCTACAGTATCACCTTCCATTTGATCTGAACTTTCACAGACTTATTCAGAAGTGGTAAAGTGCATCGAGTAGGATCCTATCCAGCTGTCCTAAGGATGTTGATCAGACTGTTGTGTCTTCTAAACTTCAGCAGCTCTGAAGCAGTTGTTTCTGTGTAAGCAGTGTGTGCTGTTTCTTCATTTCTGTGCTGCGTAGGCTGACATTCTCCGTCACGTCCTGCTCCTCCTGCACAGTCATCTCTTTAACACTGATTCACTGTCGTAATGCCATCACAGCGCACTGCCTGCAGGCATCCCTTGTTTGTTATTATTTATAGGAGTGTTTATTTCAAATTAGTCACCAGGATTAGCCTTTGAGATTAAAGCACTCAATTTCGAATGTATCCTGCTGGATGTGGGGGATTTTATATACAGAAGACATAAATTCTGGTTTATATAATATTTTTCTACTTAAAACATTATCTGGTAATCTAAATTATTTCTCAGACAAATTAAATTAATTTAAAAAAAAGTTGAATCGTTGCCTTTTTAGAGGATATTATCTACTTTAATATACTTGTGTGGTTATGATGAGAGTAGTTTCTCAGACAAATAATAAAAATGTACTCATTGCATTCTAGGAGAATAAGATGGTCTTCTCTTTTTTAATATCCTCACGTGTTTGTGGGGAGGTTAGCTTCTTCTGTCCTTATGGGGGCAACATTTTAAAAATCCCACGTGGATAACAACTCCTAAAAAACAAACATGCAAAGTGCATTGGGATGATAACATAAGAATCCATTGAGAAGTGTGAGCTGCGAGCCCCCCTGCCCATGCTATTGACCCTGATGATGACCTATTGGCTCCTCGGTGTAGGATCTTCTGCACGGACACCCTGGGGTGACTGCACTTCAGGGTGCCCCAGACTACTCTCCACCGCCTCACGGGAGTCAAACTAAAAACCCTTAACAAGATACAAAAAGGTCAGCATAGGGTGGAAAAATTACCAACCAAGCAAAGAAATGTTCCACTATTTAATAACATTGGCAGATAGGAAAGTAGATACACATATCTTGCCATATTCCCTTGATGGATACACTGGGATTAGAGGTACCGGTGATGTATACTGTATATCCTACAGTGGTTACAACAGCAATACTAATATCCTGACAGTAGTTAAAGACAGTGTAATAGAGGATACTACTCAATCAATAAGACCCCCTAGAGATTTTAATAACGTCCCACTTTGAGTCATGCTCAATTACTCCTGCATAGAAATGTGCTTCTCTCTTAGCAATAGATAGACAGCCACTTGAATCTTAATTATGACTTTTATTAACTGTGCTCTTAGGGTATTTGCCAAAAAGTCAAAGGGAGGTGTTCTTTTGGCAGTTCTTTGAGTTCCTTTGCTGTTTAGTTTTTTTTTATTAAATGACTTTATTTAATTCCTTTCATCTTGTTTTCTTTGCACTTGTATTCTCTCTGTACCCTCTGTTCATTCTCTTGGCTCCACAATTCTTTACGCCCCCGATAAGTTTCTCTTCTCTTCCCACAGTACACCCCCTGTTATTGTTTTGTTCATGTATTACTGGAATCGTTTCGTACATCTTTTCCCCTCTCCTATCCTACCCTCCTATTTGTCCTGTAAGATACAGCTATAAATGAAATCCCTTAAGATGTATTTATTTGAATATGTTTGTCCTGAATAGCTCCACTCCAGCACAGCACAGACCCTTTGGAAGGCTCTATCATCACAAAGTTTACAGACCTAGCAGTTACCAGAGTTTCCTGCAGTAGCGTAGATTAAACCAATGGTTGAGAGGAGCACAGAGGAGTGTGTTGCAGATCCTGTACCCACTACGAGAGTCCCTGTGCTCCAACGCTCCACTTTCCTCAAGGTGCTTTCTGTAAGGCTAGCATGTGTTGAACGCAGGATTGCCGGAGACACTAAGGGGTAGATGCACTAAAGTGTTGCGTCTGTCGCAATCATTGCAAACCACATGCAAACCAGTCGCAAGTGTAGCGTGAAATGTACTAAACAAACGCATACGCTGTTAGCGTCATTTTAACGAATGCTTTGCAGCCGCAGTTCTTATTTGCGTTTTATCTTAAATGAATATGTAATTCTGGGCGTTCCTACAGGAATTCGCACAAACAGGGTGGAGATGAGAGTGCAAGTGAGGGATCAAAAATATTGCAATGAGATGTACTAAAGCTGCGGGCAATTGTGACACTTACAACTGTTTGAATTAAACAGTCGCAATTGTTGCTGGCATTTCGCAGTCCACTTTTTCTCGTGTGTTGCCAGTTGTTCTCAATGTATTTTTGAGACTAATACCCAAGTACCTAATTTTCACTAAAGTCAGGGTGTACTTACAAGCCTTGAAAATAAATTTCTATGACATTTCTGGTTTTCCCAGCGTGTTGGGAGCAATAGATTGCACACATGTGCCACTAACCCCTCCAGCTCATTCTCAGCATCTGTATAGGACTGTGATTTATTGTGTGTTAATTTTCTAGGCTACTAAATAGACCAAGTTAAAAATAATAATAATTAAAATAAAATTTAAAAAACCCTAAAATCATTTAGTTTCAATTTAAAATAATCTTTTATTCATATTGTACACTAATGAGTACAATGCAGCAGCATGATTTATTTTGTGTTACCAGTAGGCTAAAGTACAAAAAAGGACACTAGGTATTCATTTGATTTTACTACTGTACTGTATACTGCATATGCCTACTGTACAGATTTATATTTTTACATAATGTAATGTGTAGCCTATCCAAAACACATTAGTATTATTTCAGCCCAATGATATATATTTAAAATACATCGAGAACTGTATGTGTGTGTGTGTGATTTTAATTGTATTGTTTTTAAACCTGACACCTCCTTATGTCGGACAAACATGTCCGGTTTAGCAAGGGGCTACTGTATGATTATGAAAAGCTCTTTGGGGGTGAAGGTTGGGGCCCCACTATAGAATCTGAAGGGATTAAACTGGCTTTCATTTTTTATATATATATATAACAGTATAAAAATAGGTAAAATGAAGATGGAACAGAATGCATTGTACAGATGATGTTTACATTTAACAAAAGCAATGTTATTTTGATTCTTGCACCCTTGCATGTATAGATGTTATCCTTCAGGCACCCTCTGCTGCAGCAAACCACAACTCGACTGCCGCTATTTTATTTGAAAAAAAATGTTGCACAACTCTCGCTAAGATGATGCAAATAATATTTAAATTAGTATATTGCGGCTGTCTTCATTAACATATTTTTTCTTAGTACATACGACAAAATGTGCACTTTGCGAATTGTCGTAACGAAAATGTAAACTGTGGAATGTTTGCACTGCGACTGGCCCATCTTAGTGCATCTACCCCAAAGTAATTAAAAGAACTTACTGTAGCTAAAAAAAAGTGAAACACTCACAACAACAAATGTAGGGCATTTGGCAGATCTTCACTACACACTTGGTGCTTGGCATCACTTTCTGTTTCATTTACTTTCCCATCCCTTGCTATTTTAAGCAGTTCCTTTAATTGTAAAGCACATTGCTGTTAAACATTTTTTTTCTTCTTGTTCTGGAACCTTTTTTGTATATGGCGAGGTTGTAATCTATTCTCTTTTGATGTGCGGAGAACAAGTGAGTGCCAATTACTGTACAATAGACACTTCAAGGAACATAAGGGAAGACAAATACAATTTCTTTGACTTTACAGCTGAGCTGTTTTCCGAATGAGAAGCCTGAGAGGTGCATCAGAGCAACACTGCATGTAAAACTGCTTTAGTTTTGTTTTGTTTCTGTTAATTTTTTGTTACCATTTTTTTTTCAGAAGGTTTCTTATAACATCTTCTTATTTGTAGTTTATATAGCCAGTAAGCTGTAGATGCAGAGGGTAGTTATTTTTTTCTTTTCTTTGTTTTTTTTCAAACAGCAATTTGCTGGTCATGCAATATGTACTGTCTTAAGCTGTGAATAAATACAGTAAGTCGAAGAAGTGTTCTGTTCTATTAAACAGAGACTAGGAGGACTGCCCAGTCCCCTCTGGAGGTGAGCGTTTAAAAGCTGGCTGAGGTCACAAGTGAAAAGAGTTGAACTCTCCCAGTTTGTCTCTCTGTGAACAGCAACCACACCTTAATTCTGCATGCTTCAGAAATGCATCTCAGAAATCTGGTGACTTCTTAGTCTGTCTTATCTTCTTTTTATTCCTGGGGCTAATTAATATAGTAGAGTTGGTTTAAATCACACTAATAAACACCCACTTAAGACTGTAACCTAAATTAAATGTATTCTATAAAAATTACAAAACAAAATCTTAAATGCCTTTAACACTCAGCAGTTGTTCTAAGTTACTTCCATCCCATATTGTGGATAAATGTTAAACACATAAGCAACAGGTCCTCTTTGTTTTTTTGGGTCAAAGATTTCCTGGCTTTTCTTAGTTTTTTCTTATTTTCTTTTTAATAATGCAGAGATGCTGCCCTCAGTGCTCTTTGACCAGATGTCTCACTGGGAAGATCCCCCTGTTACCACGCTGCAGCGTTCATTTTGAGATATCACGGAGAAGTACTTAAAGCTTTCATAATGGCTTGTCTTCATTTCCTGCAAACGGCAATAGATTTGGACGATTAGAGGGTCATAAATCTGCGTCAACTTTCCGAGCCTAAAATCCACAGTCCAAGCACTCCAGCACCCCCTCCCCTCCCCAACCCCTCTAAAATCCACAGTCCAAGCGCTCCAGCGCCCCCTCCCCTCCCCAACCCCTCTAAATCCACAATCCAGCGCTCCAGCCCCCCTCCCTCCCCAACCCCTCTAAAATCCACAGTCCAAGTGCTCCAGCCCCCTCCCTCCCCAACCCCTCTAAATCCACAATCCAAGTGCTCCAGCACCCCTCCCTCCAACCCCTCTAAAATCCACAGTCCAAGGGCTCCAGCCCCCTCCCTCCCCAACCCTCTAAAATCCACAGTCCAAGTGCTCCAGCACCCCTCCCTCCAACCCCTCTAAAATCCACAGTCCAAGGGCTCCAGCACCCCTCCCTCCCCAACCCTCTAAAATCCACAGTCCAAGTGCTCCAGCCCCCTCCCTCCCCAACCCCTCTAAAATCCACAGTCCAAGTGCTCCAGCACCCCTCCCTCCAACCCCTCTAAAATCCACAGTCCAAGGGCTCCAGCGCCCCTCCCTCCCCAACCCCTCTAAAATCCACAGTCCAAGTGCTTCAGCACCCCTCCCCCCACCCCTCTAAAATCCACAGTCCAAGCGCTCCAGCACCCCTCCCTCCCCACCCTCTAAAATCCACAGTCCAAGTGCTCCAGCACCCCTCCCCTCCCTCCCCAACCCCCCATAATCACACAGTTGGTTTGTTTATTTATTTTTAAAACATGACCCTAAACCAAGCAGCTCTGGAGAGGTGGCCTCTTGTGAGAGATGCGCTCTGTGTGATTGGTCTGAAGTGATTTAACAAGATGGCACAAGGTGAATTGAGTCTGCCGAGTAATCTGCTAATGCATTAACCTCCTTAACTTCAGCACTAATATCTTTGTGTCACACATAAGAAGGGCTGCAGCAGATTGCGGCAGTATTATGGATCACAACTAAAGCATGTTGTCATTAGATTAATGTTAGTACATGCCTAGTGCAACAAGCCATTCCCCAGGAGGACGAGTGTGAAATATGCTTAATAACTGCATAATTATGACATCTGTTACCCTCCCAGCACATCTCGGTGGAAAATGAACTGAAGAAATAACAGGTTTAAATATGCGTTAATGCTATGATAGCATGTTTAATTGAAATATGACTGGGGTGTAATGGAGATTGAATTAAGCTCCCGGATAATCGTCTGTCACAAACATAATTGAGTTGCAATCCGTTGCAGTGAAGAATGGCTGATGAAATCACTGGCTTTGCACACATTAAATAAGCGTCTGTCCCTCTGACAGGCAAACTGTAATTTCTGTCTTTTAGATTAAGAGTGATTAATCAAGGCGTAATCCAGAATGGCGTGTGTCTGCTGTTTCATTTTTTAAAAGTAACAACACATTATGTGCAGGGAGGCTGTGAAGTCATTTCTTTTGTAGGTTTAACAACACTGAAGCTCATCAATACTCCCTGTCTTCCTTTGGAAATGTTGATGTTTTTCTTAATATTCCAGGAATGGACCCTCCTTCTTAAGCGTGGTTTAGGTATCATTCCACACCTTGTCGCTTTGTCCAGTGCCAAACGCATCCACTCTTCCTGGGTCATCTACACATGAACTTAATCCTGCACTTCAAGTCACTATCCCACGGCAAAACTGCCATTCAGTCCCCCAGCGGGATAAAATATTATTCTCTATACAGCACAACAGCTATGCTATTCAAAGTCTAGATGTTCCCGGAGCATTTACTACCAGACAGATTCCTGCCATTTTTCCCAGGAATCGGCTACAGTCCCCCATGTCCCCGTTGCAGTCCTATAATTGTGTATGGAATAATCACATTTTACTGGCTGAATCAAGTTCTGCATGTCAACCATTCCTGCAACCACTCCGATTTGCTGCTGTTGTTTTTAACTGATTGCTTACAGTAGTTCTGGCGGAAAAAACCCAGAAAATCATTGTTATGAATCTGTCAGTTTGCAGCCAGCTGTTCATTGGCACACTGCATTCTGTCTCATTCACAGTTGGAAGGGAATGATTTCAATACATGATGGTCAATTCTTCACTACTGTGGCGCATCAGGGCCCCGGCACAGGGGATTCCCTGCTGTGGGACAAAATCACGGTAGGAGCCGGACAAATGAGTTCCCAGCCAAAACAACCCAGCTGGGTTAGAGGGTTAGCACATTCTACAATGGGATATTCTAGCCACCCACGTGACCCAGCCAGGGGTCTGCTTGAGTGATAGAAATACAGGGTGACAAACATAAACGCAGCTTTGAAAACAGGACAATTTTCCACGTATAATAAGTTGCATGTTTTGTTTTTCAGGCATTGTGTTTTCTATCCCAGCTAGCATTAGGTTTCTCATTGTATGGGCATTTTTAGCATCCTTCTGCGGTGCCTGGCTTTTTCATCGGTTGCACATCACTCACTGGTGGTAATGGTCATTCAGCAAGACTTCTCACATCTGCATTAGCAGAACAAATACTGCCAGTTTAATAACTCAAGAAACATGTTGCTGGTAGAACTATGTCAGCAAACGGCATAATAAAATGAAGGAAAATAAACGGATAAATAAACTCAATACCACAATGCCTGAAGGTTTAAATAGAAAGGAATAGCAGAATTTTTGCATCATTAACTGTAGCAAATGGCATCACCAACACATTAATAGATTTAAATAAAAATGAGTGTAGTTATCATGGCATCAAAAACCAATAAGTATCTCCACTGTGTGTTTTCATTAAGTACATTGTTACTATGCATAATGACAGTGTAATTATGTGTAAGTACACGTGTATTTGCTAAGTAACTACTATGTATATACACAGTAATTAGAGACACTTTATGTAAAACGTTGCCCAGTTTATTTTTAAGGTTATGGTTATAGTTAAAGTAAGAGCTGGAGTTGGAGTTAGTGTGTGAGGGTTGGGATTAGGGTTAGGGTTTTTAGGGCTTTATCTTTAATGTGCTTTTCTCTATCCATAGTTGGGAGGTGATTTATGGAAACGATTGAAAAGACTGCAGTCATGCTTGCCAGAGGCAGGTATGGTACACTGTGACTGCCAGCACAGAGAATTCCAGAATGGGTCAGTGCCTAAACTGAATATACTGTCTGGCCTCCTAGAATGTCAAAGGTACAGTCACATTTTCCATGAGCAAATAAGGTGACCTGAGCCTGTTTAACCTGAAGTGACTGTCTGAATAAACACAGCATGATCATCCTCGATGTATGTATATATGTATACATGCATCTATACTATATATATAAGTGCATCGTCCAAAGTTATTTATGGACATTGGTACATTTAAATTGCATTTGTATTCAATGATAAAGTATATTTTTTAAAAGGTTGTATTGAAGCTCTCTTGTTCTATCTGAAATAGCAATCCCAGTATTGGAAGTGTTAGGTGGTGGTGCCATTTTTGGAGCATTATGGATGAGCTCAGAGATGATAGCCCCCTGATCAACCCTCTGAAGAGGGACTGACACAGGACAAAGTTTGCAAGAGCCTTTGTGTGTTCTGAATGCTCACAAATACCCTAAAAATGGCAAAATCCATCTGCATGTGATTTGTAGAATGGGTGGCCTGGCTTTTTAATCTTCTGGTCTAAAGAATGCTAGGCGCAAGAAGGTTAAGAGGTCAAACTTTGTGGATAAACTTTTATAATTCGGAATGCTGAATAATTTTAACTGGGTTAACTTTGGTAACATGTAAATCCCAGTGGTCCGGGTCAAAGGACATGAGAAAACAAATTGTGCCTGCCAGTGTCTGAGCATAGTGTGAAAACTGGAGTTGACAGTATATTGGGTAGTGTTGATGTATATCATTAGTAACCCACATATTGCATCTTACTTTTTTTTAATTCACTAAGCATAGTTGATGGGTAATATTATAAAACAGGAAGAAAGAAAAGGATATATATATATATATATATATATATATATATATATATATATATATATATATATATATATATATACGTAGCCTCTTGGTTGTCGGCTTGTTTGCCCTTTAAAACACAGACCCAGACACAGAAACTGCACAATAAAGCACTTTCGTGCACTTTTATTACAAAACAAACAAAACAAAAACCTAGCTCAAACGTAGAGCACTCACTACACATATGCAGGTCCCTGTCTAGCGTGCAGGACAGCTAAGCTGTTTACCTGACATATAATAACAAAACACAAACAGTTTACCTTATCTTTTAAAACAACCAAAAACTTCCATACCAGCTCCCTGGTGATCTCTCCTTGCTCTCTTTTATAGTTTGTGGCTGTTCCCAATCAGCACCAATTACCCTGTTTGGGAACAGCCACATTCTCACATGTGTTTGACAGGGAGAGGAATTAACCCCGTCCCTGCCAACCACCACCAAAACACACAAACAAAACATTTTTTTATATTGCAGGCCCCCTGTCCTGCTACATCCGTTACAATATATATATATATATATATATATATATATATCTCTTTCTCCCTTGAGAAAGATATGCACAACATATCGAAAAGTTGGGCAGCTGGCTCTTTGAGCTATATATATATATATATATATATATATATGCTTTTTCCATTTCTTACTTGTAAGTGCCTTAACCACAGGAAATCTTTGAACCATTTATTACTGGAATAAATGTTTAGATTTTTTTCTAAGAAATTTCCTGTATTTACACAACCTTCAGATATGATTAATAATAATTTATGAGTGATTTGTTTGTTAAATGTACTGATTATTCAGCCGCTGGAAACTTTTGGCCCGTGTTTTGTCTCCCATGCATGGACGGATTGGAATGAGGATGCAGTTTATACACAGATGCAGTGTGAGAGAGAGATTGATTTAGGAGACCTTTTTAAAAATGAAAATAATAATAGATTATTGACTTAGGCGCTGGCTTCGGACCAAGGGCAAACCCCCAATGTCAGACTCTTTAATACACTGGGTTTCATGCACAGCTCTCATAATAGGATGTATATTAAAACGTTCATGCATATTGACTCGCTGTTATTAATCTCCGCAGCATTCCATTGATTGTCTTTGAATTAGAACAATGGAAATTTCCGCTTCCTGTATTTAAACTCCATGTGGTACACATTAGTTAGTTGTCATTAGGCCAGGAGGACTAATGTCTACTGCATCTTATTATATGCCCTAGCTTGCTACACCACTTTTTGTTTTGTTTTGAGAAAGTTCAGTAAATTGATTGAAGACATTGAGAAAGACTTCTAGTTGAAATGTTTGTCATTGAATTGATTACATTAATTTTAGTGTTTCTAAATTAAATAACTACTGGGGGTTTAATACTTTAAAAACCTTCTCTTTTAAAAAATCTTAATTGAAACTACAGTTTTAACTACTTTTTATGGTACATAATGTAGTGCTTTTTATGTATCGAATGCAATGCCTTTGTATTTTTCAAATAGTTAAAAAAAGAAGGTCATCGGTTCAAATCCCATCTCTGCCACTGACTGACTCGCTGTGTGACCCTGAGCAAGTCACTTAACCTCCTCATGCTCCATCCAGGATGTTACCTGCAGGAATTAGAGACTCAGAGACAGAAGCTGCAGTGAAGTGCTGTTGCACACTTTAAACACACACACACACACACACACACACAAGAACAAATAAAGAGGCACAAGGGCCGAAATTAAAGCTTAAACAAAAAGATTTTGTTGTCAGGCTGGGCGTTCGCCTTCACTGACCAAGTTCTCCAAAGTTAATACAAAAATCACAGCACTCGCCTAAACACCACCTACTCCCTCTCCCAGACAAAGGTTTTCTCCTTCCTTATATACATGTGGCCACTCCCCAATTAGAACCAATTACATAACTGGGGAATGGCCCTGCTACTCATGATTTAGGATTGGCCCCACATTTCAATTTAGGCCGTTAGTGCCTTTAAAAACATTTGCTCTCTTGGGTGCAATTAGAAAATCAGTTGCCATGGTAGTCCTGGATTGACTAATTTTTAGCTTGTTCCCTCACTTCCCAAAGCTTTCTCCTGGGGACAAACAGAAGTCCACTGGACACGGCTTGAAATATCTCTGATATCGGAGATCTGATTCACACAGCAGCTGGGAAGTGGCAGCTCACTTTGCTTGTATTTATTCAGAGGCTGGAAAAGTAAGAGATACAGGCAAATCTCTGTTTATTCAGCCACCAGACAAATATCCCTTTCCTCAGACTAATCCTCGTTCTAGCAGGAACCTTTACTCTTAGATACATTTCTGTTTTTTTTTTTTTGGGGGTTACAAAGTTTGCATTTGTAACCCTAATAAATAAATAGCTTTGTAACTGAATTTCTTTCCGGTTTTTATAATATTAAATTGGTTATATTTCTTTTTGCCCTCACTTCAAAATAATGGTCTGGAATGAGGAAGATAAAGAAGTATTGGTTATCTATCAGACCATACCCTATACATTACAACTTATTGTACTGTGTTATTATAAGAAATAAACAATTAGAAGTTTCCCAATGGCCTTTTAAGGACATGTCCTATAAATTGCCCTAATTGCATTTTTTGTCATTACAGTATATTAGTCATAACTAGATAGCCATCTTTCGGAATATTACTCACCCTGTGTTTCTGCAGCCACCATTTCCATATCATATTTTAACTTTAAACCATCTCTCCTCCTTTTAAGGTATTAAACAATTCAGACAACAGGAGACACAAGTAGAATCTCTTCGACATATCCTTAGTGTAAACAACAGACCTCTTCAAAATAGTGACTAAGATTTGATCTCTATCATCTGTAATGCGGGTATTGTCTGTCTTGTCTTCTAGACTGTATAAACCAGACAATACCGAGTGGAAATTTAATATCTGTTATGCAGAATCATAAAAACTCTCTGACAGTACACCAGAAGAATGTCATAACAGGTGCTCGTGCTATTGAAGAAGGAGGGGTCATATTTAACGAAATATAGTTATTACAAACCTACCAAAAGAAACATCACACCCTTCGATGTGCTGTCATCTGTACATCTGTGAGTCTAGCTCATAAAATGAATCATTATTAGTATCATCAGAGAGTCTGGTGGGACTGGTTCTATGTTGCTGAATGGGTGTGTGGATTGAATCTGGTCAATATTTGGATGAGACGCCTTCATTCAATATCTGGTGCTCTCGGAAATTAAGCAAAGCTGTGGTTCTGGCAGGCAACGCACTTTAACTTCAGAGCAAATCATGTAAACGTCACGCATATTATAGGCGCTTCCAATACCAGATTAAATCGTCGATCGAATAACTAGTTTCTTATTTGTCCTTCGATAAACAATACGTCCAAGCTCAATCCCTTATGTCCCGCTGTGTGCCATAGCTCGCCTCCTCCTCCCTTTGTAACAGAGAATATGAAAATGCAACCACTGTGTGGGCATTCTAATAATGGCTCATTCCATTGTGGCTGCCCTTGCGTTACCATTGCCCTTACTACGAACCATTGCCAATGACATGTCAGGCATGGAATGTCATGAATGTTGTAGCATTTTTTACTTTAGAGGAAGCTCCTAAGCCCATGTTACCTGTCCATCTGCATGCTGATTAACTGGCAAGATGTATTCAAATGTGGTGTTAATTTGGGCCTGTAGCTGCTTGAGTAGACTTGGATTAGTTGATTCAAATTCAGCCAAACCAACATAGCAATGTGTCTGTAAATACTTTGTAAAGTTTTAAAACTAACTGACAGAAAAACAAGATACAATATTCCTGTTTAAAAAAAAAAAAGGTTTTACATTATTTATTATATATTTTTTTACTTTTACTAAACATAACAAAAACTAAATTCAGAATCTCTATTTTCATAAATAATTGTGAAAATGAAACTAAGTTCTTTCTTTCTTTCTTTCTTTCTTTCTTTCTTTCTTTCTTTCTTTCTTTCTTTCACTTAGTTTAGAAGGGGAAAGGCCACTTTAAGAATCTAACCTCATGGGAGGTCTTTTTTTACTGCAGGGCCTCGCACAGGTCTTACAAAAGGGACACTTAAGCGTTTTTTAACAAATTGAAAAGTTGGTTATTTTCAGACCAAGCAGCAGCCTGTAGCCAAGCTAATAAATGGGCACCACCTGTTTAAGTGGTCAATGTCATGTGGGGGTCACTCAGGGTCCAATTAGATTGCCCACCATGAAAAATCGGAACAGTCTCCACATCCCCGATGGTAACTTTAAAATGTTCAGGAAGTTTGGTTTGCCCTTTATGGCTTAGGACATTTCCTACAACAAGAGTTAAGCACTCAGGACAGGAAGCCATTTGCCGTGGCTGTAAGATCTCTCTAATGACTGTCTAACTAGAAGCAGGCTGTCTTAATTCCCCGCCTGGAGCAGGCACGAATAAGCCTTGCTTCCAGACCTCGTTACAATATTTACTGCCTCTTCAATGGGTGTCTTTTTGACACCGAAGCAATGCAATTTACAAGGAACCCCTTTTTAGCTTGACATGAGGCAGAGACATGGTCAAGGAAAACAACTTGACCAGAGTATTAGCATTGCTGTAAAAACAAATGAGCATTGCGATGAAGGACAATGGCGGTGGACAGCGGACAGTGGAGGGTTTTATTGGGTTTTGTTATCGTTAGGGTGCTGGGGAAGAACAGCGGTCTCAAAGTCAATATAAGTTTGCCCATCTACTCTACATTGACAAGGCAAGGCTACCCTCATATTCATTAGTCTATGAAACTCATGTTCAACCTCTAAGCACCCTCTGCTTGTACTATCTACCTCTCCACTATCTCAGCTATGGCTTTGCCAGTTAGTACAATTTACTGGAAGGAGGATTTGCAGCATATACTTGTGTTGACTCAGAAATTGCTTTAGACCACCAGGAGTGTTTAAGCTACCAACAGCCGACAGGACAGAAATAGTGTGCTACAGGTTTGTTTTTTTAGCAGTGATCATTATTTAGTGCCACCCAGCCTTGCAATGTTGAGACACTTGTTCAATTTAGTTCCTTTTTTAAATTTAAACAAATCCCGTCAAACCTAATTAGCAAGAACCCGAACAGGACAAGGACGCTGTTAACAGCAACTTTGTTCAGCTGGTTCCTGCTGAGGCGGCCCATATATATGAGGTGCGTGATAATCCTGAGTAATATGATCTCCAGAAACGCTCTGCTTAAAGGAACTGCTGCCAGCCAGAGTGTGTGTGTGTGTGTGGATAGATAGATAGATAGATAGATAGATAGATAGATAGATAGATAGATAGATAGATAGATAGATAGATAGATAGATGGATGGATGGATGGATGGATGGATGGATGGATGGATGGATGGATAGATAGATAGATAGATAGATAGATAGATAGATAGATAGATAGATAGATAGATAGATAGATAGATAGTGTGATTTCTCAGTGTGACGTGTGCCCTGTTTTAGAGAAGTGGCCTGTTATATCTGTCTTCTTGAATCCGTCAATCTGCTTCACCAGATGCAACACTGATCTTAAAGGGAATGAGGAAGAATGGCGTTTGTCAGCAGTTTGTGATCACACCTTTCCTGACAGCGTCTGCTGACAGTGTAGCCCCCAGGTGCTGTGTGACAAAGCACCACTTTACTTGGGCACACAGATCCTGTGCTGGATCTTCCACTCACTTCCGCAATCCCCAATCTCAAACTTGACAGATCTAAAATGATTAATGTATACGATATACAAAAAGTTCCACATTTCAAATTCCAGGATCCAGTTAAACAAAAATACATTTCTGAAAGAACAAAAATAAGTTGAAGTCTATACAGTATTTACCTTTAAGAATCATTAAAAGACATTCCTGTGAATTGAAAACTATTGGAAGCCACAGAATAACCGCAATAGAAAGCAGGGGTTGGGGTTGGAACTGCAGTAAAAATCAAACAGGGCTATTAGCCTAGCCTGTTTTTATTGCGTTGTTTGTACATTGCAATGGTTTTTTATACATTGCAATTGTCTTTTTTGTTTTTGTTTTCCAGGCCCCCTTGTAATAAATAAATAAATAAATACATAAATGAACTGGATATTTATTTCGGTGCCTGCTTATGCTGGTTTTGAATTAACTACTGTAGGAAACTTGCACTCTAATCGTCACATGTCTGTGCACATGTGTCCAAATAAAATGAACAATCCCTGTCCAGCTGCAGGGAGATTGTAGGAGATCTGATTTGTTTAGACATGGCTATGTGTAAATCTGATGTTTAGAACACAGAGTTGAGGGACAATGACTAACGCAGTGGCGGCGCTAGGCAAAAGCAGACTTAACAATTGCTTCGAGCCCCAAGCACTTCAAGGAGGCCCCGATTCAAGGGGATTTTATTTTTAACCAGAACTTTGCATTAGTACTGTACTCATTTAAAAACAGGCAATGTATCTTTTTTTTTTGATGAAAGCGATCCTGAAACACAAATTTAGTAATAGAATGAGACGGACATCTCTGACAGTGCACAGAAACCTCATTTTATTTATAAAAAAGGGGGTGTTTATGAGTTCATGTGAGGAAATAAGGCTGGTACACAAATTGAACTGCTTATTTTACAATCAAATATAATGTCTTCTCATAAAAATATTACATTTATAAAATTTATATTGACAAGATCAGAACGTAGTTTTAATCCGAGTTGATAGCACTGGTGCATTGAGATAACGCAATTTCTGTCAATTTCCTACCAAGATCAACACCGCATTTTAAATCTTTAAAAACAAGGACGTACTCTGTACATCAGAGGTTCTCAGCCGGAGTGTCAGACCTTCTAAAGGTCACAGCGAGCATTCTAACAATACAGTAATTATTGTAATTACAAAAATACAAATAAAAGTTTAACACATCAGTCTTAATGTGACTCTTACCATTGGGTTCTTTCTTGCCCAAAAATATTACTGCCAGCTAGCATCGCCACTGGAAGTGAATGACTTGGGGACAGCTGCTGCAAGGCAATGCACTAACTGGTCAAATAATAGCCACCGATAGTTCAGATGTTGGTTTTTTTTTTCAGTTTTAAAACGGTTTAATACAAAAATAAAAACAATTTTTATTATACTTCCAAAAAGTTCAGGCATACTCACCTGAAATGGAGCTGAAAACATGATATGGAGTCTCCTCTGGTCTGCCTTGCTGGCACATCCTGTGTGTGGGCTCAGTGAGGAGATATATTTGTTTTTCTTCAGTGCATGTATAATCAACTCTGATGTTAACAACTGTACTTATGTGAGTCTTAATAATAGTAGTACTGTTGGCTAAAGAGCTTTACAGTGGTATTGTGTTCACTCAGCCACAGTTGTACTGTGTGTTACCAATGCTTCAGCATGCCTTCGCTATTACAATGACTTACTACACTTTTACTATGGTTTTACCATGAGAGAAGTACTGCAGTCAAAATTAAAAAATGTTTTGGTCTCATGGCATTCAAAATAAACACAGTTCCTTGTTGGAGATGAGCGCTTAAATAAAGAAAATCTTCACATACATACATGAGTGTATTTTTGTAAATGGTAAAAAACAAAAACAATGATGCTAAAAGGCCTATTAACATGACCACTTAAAGATAGCTGCTGTGCTTGTAAAGAGAGACCTGCTGATCATTGCTGATGTTTGTCGAAGCTCTTTCATTCATGAAGAATACTGTTCCAGGGCTCATTTGAGTCGTCTTGTAGAGTTGCTCTGGTGGCAGATGGCCCTTTTGTCACTGAGAAATAAAAATCCAATAAAAATGTTAATTATGTAAAAGTTGTTGATGTGAGCAGCAGAGTGGCGAATGGCCTCTTGTGCCGGTCCTGAGAATGGCGAAGACTTCAGTCAGCCTTGCTAATATAATAGCCTGATTGTCTCCTCATAAAATTATGAGAATCTCAGAGGAATGCACACCAACCGGTCGCACTTTCACTGGCGCTCTTCGCTTCCACCGGCGGTCCGAGATGGTTTCAGGGTTTGCACAAACAACTTTTTAGAAGAATGAGATCAACATAGGGTGTTTTCTTAAACTCAGGTCGCCCTGTCTGGTGCAGGGAAGTGATCATGACAGTACAGTCTGCCTCTGCTGTCAGGAACAGCTGGGAAAGAAGACCCAACCCTCCACAGATACTCCCATAAATACCCCCGTAGATGCCCTCCCAAATAACCCCCGCAGATACCCCTGCAGATACCCCCTCTGCAGATACCCTGCAGATACCCTCAAACATACCCCCCTCAGACCTCTGCAGATAACCCCTGCACCTCTGACTTATACCCTCAGATACTCTGCAGATACACAAGATACATGCAGATAATTCTGCAGATAACCTCTAGATAACAGATACCCTTAGATACCCTGCAAATACTCTGCAGATACCCTCTGAGATACCAGATACTCTGAGATACCTGCAGATACCCTTCTAGCCTCTGCAGATACCTTGCAGATACCCCTCTGCAGATACCCTCTTGCAGATACCGTATCCTCTGCAGATACTGGATACCTGCAGATACCTGCAGATACTCTGCTAGATACCTGCAGATACCTCTGCAGATACCCTCTGCAGATACCCTCGATACCGCTGCAGATACCCAGAATACCCTTGCAGATAGCTCGATACCTCTGCAGATATCCTCGCAGAGGCCTCGGAACCTCGCAGATACCCTATGCAGATAGATTGCAAGAGTCCCTGCAGATACCTTAGATACCTCCTGGACCTTACCTCTGCAGATACCTCCATGCAGATACCTCCCAGATGCTGCAGATACCATCTCTGCTGATACCCCTGCAGATACCTCAGATACCCTCTGCACATACTCTGCAGATACCCCTCAGAGAACTTGCAGATACCTCGTGACACCTCTGCAGATACCTGCAGATCAGATACCTCTGCAGATACCCTCTGCAGATACCCCCTGCAGATACCCTCTGCAGATACCCCTCGCAGATACCCCGGCAGATACCCCGTGCATAGATGGCCCCTGCAGAGTACCATCTGCAGATACCCTCTGCAGACTACCTACGCTGCAGATACCCTCTGCAGATACCCGCTGCAGATACCCTCTGCAAGTCTCTCAGACCCCTCTGATCCTCAGATACCCTACTGCAGATACCCTGCATGCATGATACCCTCTGTCAGATACCCTCTGACAGATACCCTCTGCAGATTCCACCCCAGATGCCAGAAACCCCCTGCAGATACCTCTGTCAGATACCCTCAGGATGCGTTTTAAGATGACACCTCATGCAGATACCCTCTGCATGATACCCTCTGCAGATACCCTCCTGCAGATACCCCTGCAGATACCCCTGCAGATACCCTCTGCAGATACCCCTCGCAGATACCTCTGCAGATACCTCTGCATGATACCCTCTGCAGATACCCTGCAGTATTACCCTCTGCAGATGACCCCTGCAGATACCCTCTGCAGTTGGGTTTTGAGTTAGACCTGAAGGACTCTGAGCTAGTTGTGGGACACCCAGTAATATTTGGTTGTACCCTTTGAAAGTACCGGAGATGGCTTTGAAACCCCTTTGGTTACAGTCTGTTGATAAGTTTTGTAATACTCTTAATAATAAGGATACCTTGAATAATTGTAATATCTGTGATATCTCTGCAAGATACTCTGTATACCCCTCTGCAATATCCTGCCTGTACCCTCTGCAGATAATTTACTGTAGATACACTCTGTAAATACCAACTGTAGATAGTCTTTGCAGGTAATAATGTATATTCTGCAATACACTGAGATATGCAGATGATGTCTCTGCAGATTTGTAGATGATCACCAGATACCCCAGATACCTGCACCTTTGAGACAATTTCAATACAACCCCGTAATTGCAAATGAATGCACATCCCTCTGCAGCTACATTGATGCAGATAGTTTGATAAAATCATGGATGCCTTTTGCAGATACCTCTGCAGATACCAATTTTGATTCCATGAGAAGCTCGTAGATAATCAAGAGTCACCTCTGATATGTTGATATCTCCAGATAAATGCAGATACCATTATGAGATACCTTGCATGATAGGTTGTGCACATGACATGTAGATAACCTGTAGATACCATATGAGATATATTTGAGATATTTGCAATACCTTCAGTTCACCCCTGGATAATAAGATAAATGCATGATATTTGCTACAAGAACTTTTCAGATCCTATTCAGATAACTTGCAGATGTCCGTAGGGATTGCTGATAAATGGAGATCCATATGCAGATTCCTGGATATAACCATCTGTGATGCCTAGAGATACCGCTGATGCCTCTTGCAATTCTTAGGAGGATCCCTCATATAACTTGCACATATCGTGAATGCCCTCTGAAGATGATACCCTCTGTCCATACCCCTCGAACATGCCTCAGGTCAGCAGTACCCTCTGAGATACCCTCACCAAATACATGATGCAGTTACCCATGCACTATTTAGTGCAGACACCTCTGCATGTATACCCCCAAGCAGATAACTTCTGCAAATTCCCTCAATGCCTCTTTGATGACCCTCAAGAAATCACCATCTGAAGGGCAAGGCCTTTGATCACTTGGAGATACCAAAAGTGCAGATGCCCTCTAAGATACATCTGTAGATCCCCTTGCAGATCCCTATCCAGAATCTCTGCAGATACCTCTGCAGATACCCCTGATACCTCGGGATACCACCCTGCAGATACCTCCTTCATTGCAGATACCCTGCAGATCTCGTGCAGATACCCCTGCAGATACCCTCAGATACCCCCTGCAGATACCCCTCTGCAGATACCTCTGCAGATACCTCTGCAGATACCCTCGACTTCCAGATACCCTCTGCAGATGCCCCCTGCAGAACAGATACCCTCCATCTGCAGATACCCCTGCAGATACCCCTGCAGATACCCTCTGCAGATACCCTCTGCAGATACCCTCTGCAGATACCCCCTCGCAGATACCCCTCGCAGATACCCTCTGCAGATACCCTCTGCAGATACCCCCTGCAGATACCCTCTGCAGATACCCCCTCTGAGATACCCTCTGCAGATACCCCTGCAGATACCCCTGCAGATACCCCTGCAGATACCCTGCTGCAGATACCCTCTGCAGATACCCCCCTTGCAGATACCCTCTGCAGATACCCCCTGCAGATACCCCTGCAGATACCCTCTGCAGATACCCTCTGCAGATACCCCTGCAGATACCCTCTGCAGATACCCCCTGCAGATACCCCCTGCAGATACCTCTGCAGATACCCCCTGCAGATACCCTCTGCAGATACCCTCTGCAGATACCCTCTGCAGATACCCTCTGCAGATACCCTCTGCAGATACCCTCTGCAGATACCCCCCTCGCAGATACCCTCTGCAGATACCCCCTGCAGATACCCTCTGCAGATACCCCTGCAGATACCCTCTGCAGATACCCCCCTCGCAGATACCCTCTGCAGATACCCTCTGCAGATACCCCTCTGCAGATACCCCCTGCAGATACCCCTCTGCAGATACCCTCTGCAGATACCCCTCTGCAGATACCCTCTGCAGATACCCTCTGCAGATACCCTCTGCAGATACCCTCTGCAGATACCCTCTGCAGATACCCTCTGCAGATACCCTCTGCAGATACCCTCTGCAGATACCCTCTGCAGATACCCTCTGCAGATACCCTCTGCAGATACCCTCTGCAGATACCCTCTGCAGATACCCTCTGCAGATACCCTCTGCAGATACCCTCTGCAGATACCCTCTGCAGATACCCTCTGCAGATACCCTCTGCAGATACCCTCTGCAGATACCCTCTGCAGATACCCTCTGCAGATACCCTCTGCAGATACCCTCTGCAGATACCCTCTGCAGATACCCTCTGCAGATACCCTCTGCAGATACCCTCTGCAGATACCCTCTGCAGATACCCCTCTGCAGATACCCTCTGCAGATACCCTCTGCAGATACCCTCTGCAGATACCTCTGCAGATACCCTCTGCAGATACCCCTCTGCAGATACCCTCTGCAGATACCCTCTGCAGATACCCTGCAGATACCCTCAGATACCCTCTGCAGATACCCCCCTCGCAGATACCCTCTGCAGATACCCCCTGCAGATACCCTCTGCAGATACCCCCCTCGCAGATACCCTCTGCAGATACCCTCTGCAGATACCCCTCTGCAGATACCCTCTGCAGATACCCTCTGCAGATACCCCTCTGCAGATACCCTCTGCAGATACCCCCTGCAGATACCCTCTGCAGATACCCCCTGCAGATACCCTCTGCAGATACCCCCTGCAGATACCCTCTGCAGATACCCCCCTCGCAGATACCCTCTGCAGATACCCTCTGCAGATACCCTCTGCAGATACCCCCTGCAGATACCCTCTGCAGATACCCCCTGCAGATACCCCTGCAGATACCCCTCTGCAGATACCCCTGCAGATACCCTCTGCAGATACCCCTGCAGATACCCCTGCAGATACCCTCTGCAGATACCCTCTGCAGATACCCTCTGCAGATACCCTCTGCAGATACCCTCTGCAGATACCCTCTGCAGATACCCTCTGCAGATACCCTCTGCAGATACCCCTGCAGATACCCTCTGCAGATACCCTCTGCAGATACCCTCTGCAGATACCCTCTGCAGATACCCCTCTGCAGATACCCTCTGCAGATACCCTCTGCAGATACCCTCTGCAGATACCCTCTGCAGATACCCTCTGCAGATACCCCTGCAGATACCCTCTGCAGATACCCTCTGCAGATACCCCTGCAGATACCCTCTGCAGATACCCTCTGCAGATACCCTCTGCAGATACCCTCTGCAGATACCCTCTGCAGATACCCTCTGCAGATACCCTCTGCAGATACCCCTGCAGATACCCTCTGCAGATACCCTCTGCAGATACCCTGCAGATACCCTCTGCAGATACCCTCTGCAGATACCCTCTGCAGATACCCTCTGCAGATACCCCTGCAGATACCCTCTGCAGATACCCTCTGCAGATATCCCCTTGCAGATACCTCCGCAGATCCCCCGCAGATACCCTCTGCAGATACCCTCCACAGATACCCCCTCCTCCCAAAGCCTTAACTCTAACCCTAACTCTAAACCTTACCCTAACCCCCCAAACTCTAAATTTAACCCTAACCCTTTTCTGGTACAATTG
Organism: Acipenser oxyrinchus oxyrinchus; assembly: GCA_030684275.1. NCBI lineage: Eukaryota > Metazoa > Chordata > Actinopteri > Acipenseriformes > Acipenseridae > Acipenser > Acipenser oxyrinchus. The sequence continues at coordinate 34,733,037 of CM060261.1, forward strand.
TGTACTTACATATATCACGCAAAAAGATGTACACATTAAGTACATTGTAACTATGCATAATAACATTGTAATTATGTGTAAGTACAGCTGTATTTAGACGTAACTACTACACAGTAATTAGAGAGACTTCATGTAAAGTGTTACCAAGAATAATACTACTACAACTACTACGACTACTACTACTACTACTACTAATAATAATAATAATAATAATAAGGTGTATATGTTTTCCACAAATCAATGTAAATCTATGTTCTATACACTGTAGCTGGCTGGGGAGGCTCGGGTCCTCTTTGTGCCACAGCAGTGCCTTGGCATGGTGCTCACTTTGCTGCACAGACCGATGTGCTCCATCGAGGGTGACAGTGATAAAACACACTGGAGATCTGGAGGCATCAAGCAATGTTATGCAAATAAGGGTAATGGTGAATAAACTCTCTAGTGTACTGAGAATGTAGCCCAGGCTAAATCAACACTTTATTTTAAGGATGCACAATTAGATCTATATTGACACAAATATGCTTCCTAATTAGAGTTAATAGCTCATCAGTGACTCATCATCGCCGTTTTGTGATGCAATAGATTGGAATGCATGAACAGATTAGCAAATTCTCAAGCAAGTATATGTTTAATAGTCATCTAATAAAGCAAGCCGTGGTCATTAAAGGGCTATTCAACTGCTTGAAACTCGTCCTGCTGTTTAAAGAGGTCATTGTCACCCAAGGTCTGCCTCCACAGAAGGCAGCAGGTAAATATGATTTAAAAGAGCTGAAACAAACATAGGCTTTTTTATCTCTTTTTTCTCACTGCTTTACATAAGTCTGCAGAACAGCCCAAAGGCCTCAGAAAACAAAGAATGCGTTAAACAGAAGAGAGAGGGAGAGGAAACCCTGTGCCAATTACATTTTAAATAAAGCTTATTTTGCCACCTCATTTCACCCCACGCAAGACACAATTTAGAAGTGTTGTCTTTTTTAAAAATTTTATTTTACTCGGCCTCCATTCAGCCTCATAAACTTGGCCGATCTAAAGAGTGACTGTCATTTTTTTGACAGGGTCGTTAAAACTCCACTCCGCTGTAGAATACCTCAGAGGAGAGGCTGCATTCAATTTGTCTCTTCCGCTCCTCAAAACTGCCCCTGCTTCTGATGGCAGTTTTAATGACATGATTTACTGCACCGTGAAACCTTTGTCAGCCCCACAAAAATGACAAACAATAAATATATGGGACATTATGCTAACAGCCGACACACAATACCTTGTCAGTTACAGCCTGGCAGCGATACGTTTTAATTTGGTCTTTCATAAAAAATCTTGGCATGTATTCTTGATTCGAACACAAGCTCAAGAGTCAAATGTGTCATCCAAGCATGCAGTTTATCACCCTCTATATTTTTTGTCCTTTTCATTTAATGTCATCTCTATGGCAACAGACAGCGCCCTCGAAATCATTTTCAAAACAGCTTATTTGTCAAAGGAGAACAAGAGAGGTTAAAATATGTGTTTGGCTTTGAAAGATGTCAGCACCTGAATATAGCTTTGTTACATTAACAGCATTAATATGGGACAAATGGGCGCTGAAAGTACAGAGGGACTTTGTCTGAGTTTTCTATCCCCTTTACGGATCCTGAATATATAAACCTGCGCTGCCTGTGTACTTGTACAGAGTGTTCTTTCAAACTTGCTGCACAGCCTTGCACTTGCAAAGACAAGGTTATTGTGATGAGAATTAAAAATCTACTGCATGTACGTGTCAGTCTTCCTAAGCCAAAACACTGAAGCCCGTCTACGGAGCATGTGCCTGCCCCTGTGCTGTGGCAAAGAAGAGCAGGTTAGACAGTGATTCCAAATACACGCAGTGGAGGTCTTTTGTGTTCTGAATTGTTATCGGGCAGCAGTGTGGAGTAGTGGTCAGGGCTCTGGACTCAGTGTGGAGTAGTGGTCAGGGCTCTGGACTCAGTGTGGAGTAGTGGTCAGGGCTCTGGACTCAGTGTGGAGTAGTGGTCAGGGCTCTGGACTCAGTGTGGAGTAGTGGTCAGGGCTCTGGACTCAGTGTGGAGTAGTGGTCAGGGCTCTGGACTCAGTGTGGAGTAGTGGTTAGGGCTCTGGACTCAGTGTGGAGTAGTGGTCAGGTCTCTGGACTCAGTGTGGAGTAGTGGTCAGGGCTCTGGACTCAGTGTGGAGTAGTGGTTAGGGCTCTGGACTCAGTGTGGAGTAGTGGTTAGGGCTCTGGACTCAGTGTGGAGTAGTGGTTAGGGCTCTGGACTCAGTGTGGAGTAGTGGTCAGGGCTCTGGACTCAGTGTGGAGTAGTGGTTAGGGCTCTGGACTCAGTATGGAGTAGTGGTCAGGGCTCTGGACTCAGTGTGGAGTAGTGGTTAGGGCTCTGGACTCAGTATGGAGTAGTGGTCAGGGCTCTGGACTCAGTGTGGAGTAGTGGTCAGGGCTCTGGACTCAGTGTGGAGTAGTGGTCAGGGCTCTGGACTCAGTGTGGAGTAGTGGTCAGGTCTCTGGACTCAGTGTGGAGTAGTGGTCAGGGCTCTGGACTCAGTGTGGAGTAGTGGTTAGGGCTCTGGACTCAGTGTGGAGTAGTGGTTAGGGCTCTGGACTCAGTGTGGAGTAGTGGTTAGGGCTCTGGATTCAGTGTGGAGTAGTGGTTAGGGCTCTGGACTCAGTGTGGAGTAGTGGTTAGGGCTCTGGACTCAGAGTGGAGTAGTGGTTAGGGCTCTGGACTCAGTGTGGAGTAGTGGTTAGGGCTGGACTCTTGACCGGAGGATCGTGGGTTCAATCCCAGATGGGAGACACTGCTGCTGTACCCTTGAGCAAGGTACTTTACCTAGATTGCTCCAGTAAAAACCAAACTGTATAAATGGGTAATTGTAGGTAAAAAATAATGTGATATCTTGTAACAATTGCAAGTTGCCCTGTATAAGGGCGTCAGCTAAGAAATAAATAAATAATAATAATGATAATAATAGGGTTTTCATTCTGCGTGATTCCAGCCCCATATACTGTGTGATTTTAAAAAACTAAGTTGACTTTATATAAATGTTTTATAAATTATGTAAAATCTATTTTTTATATATATAACCTTTCACAATATCTTAAAATATTGAAAATATTACATTTTGACATTGTACACTACAGTATAAACACTTCTGGTTTGAATCATTAAAATAGGGACAGTTTTATTCCATCACTATCTGTTGCCTTTTCCTCGCTACACTCCCCGAATGGGAGAGGAGAGGTGTACAGCTGTTCTCTAGCCTCCTGCTCTGGAGGTCTGGATATGAACTCTTGCAGTTTACTGATACCATCTTTAATGGGCTGTCACAGTCGATTGCTTACCTGCATTCATCACAGTTCAAGTCAACTGTGGTGAGAGGAAAACTTCCCACTGCATGTGTTCCAAGAGATCTGCAGTGTAAAAAACAGACCAGCGAAGTGGAGCAACTTCCGCAGTATACTGCACAGTTTTATGAATACTACAGTGTGAGAAATCTCGGTTAATTGGTTTTGATTAGCCATATTAATATAATCACAGCAAGCTGGTAAGCTTTAAAAAAAAATAAAAATAATAATTTGAAGTTGCTTAACTAACCTGATGATAGATAATACCTGACCATTACTGAAACATAGGGAGTATAAAAGCCTAGTCCCTCCTCCAATAATCCTGCAACCCACTGCTGTATGTGCGTGACTGTGTTTCAGTATCAATACCTGTCTCCCACCCAGCTGTATGTGTGTGATTGTATTGCAGTATCAATACCTGTCTCCCACCCAGCTGTATGTGTGTGACTGTATTGCAGTATCAATACCTGTCTCCCACCCAGCTCATGCATCCCATTCTGCCTTCTGATCTTGATATTCTATTTAATTGAGAGCTTGCAGTCTAAAGGACATGTACAGAAAAGGCTTTACATCACAGACTACACAGAAACTGTTAAGTAACCTGCACATGCATTTTTACAATCACCATTTGTCAGGGTCAATTAAAAATAAAGGACAATACGGTGGGGTCTGGAGTCAGTTCGCAGGCTAAAAGCACAAAGGTCGGGTTTGTATTACTGAATATGAAATATGGTTAGCAGTCAATGTTATAATTGGGAGGTCTTCTTCAAGAGCTTTACTGTACAAGAGCCTGGAGCGTGATTAGCTTGAAGTTCAAAATGTACTGAAAATATAATGGACTGTGCCTGGCTGTGCATCAATCAGACTTCATAAACTCTTAAGTATTATTATTATTATTATTATTATTATTATTATTATTATTATTATTATTATTATTATTATTATCATCCTTCATAAACGCAATGCAAACTCTTAAGCTGGTTGCGTGGTAAAAGCTGTTCAGAGGCAGTGCACAATTTGTACTCTGTGCTTCCGAACACCTGTAATTAATGCTTTCAAAGCTTCAGACCTGGGTGTTTGTTGTTGAAATCAGAGCCACAAAGATGTATTTCATTTTTGTTTTTGTTCCACTGATTTATTGGTCACACCCTCTCGTCTACAGATGTCCACTTTTCAAATCGCAGCAGAATCCACGGGGCACGAACAGGCATCAACAGAGTGAGTCAGGGCAGGCTGTGTCGGCCTACACCCCTGCCAGTGGATCCTTATCATCAGTCCCAGCAGCCCACCCCCTTTCCGGAGAGTGCATTCTTAACAGTTACTCTCTACCCCCCAGGCTATTGCACCAAGCTCTCTACTGGCATCAAAATACAGTCAGTTCAGCTTAAGTAAGATTATACACAAGCACTGCTTGAATGCAGGTTACGAGTGCAACCCCGGTCCCCAGTGTGGCTGACCTGTACAGAACGTTAATGGTGGATTACCCAAAACAACTGGGACATCTCTGGAAAGCTTGGCTAGCGAGGATTCAAGAGTCGTTTGTTCATCTCTGTTCAGCTCTGTCTTTAATTTGATTTCTGAAGAAGTAAATACTTACGATCACACTTTACATTAAGTGTCTCTAATTACAGCTGTCCCTGCCAGCAATCACAGGTGTGGCCACTCCCCAGTTAGGCCATTGGTGCTAATTGGGGAGTGGCCACATATAAGGAAGGTGAACACCTTTGTCTGGAAGAGGGAGTTGGTGGTGTTTAGGTGAGTGCTGTGATTTTTGTTAAAAATCAGAGAAGTTAAAAAAGGGTCACAAGGAATCCAGTTTTAGCCTCCCTCCCCACACACACACACACACACACACACACACACACACACACACACACACACACACACACACACTCAGGGAATTGGGAAACTGGACTGCTGGAAACTAAGCACACAGCAGCAGCTGAGTCCTGCTGCAGAAATGTGTTAAGCAGGACTGCGTGAGCACTGACAGACTCGCAGCCTGCGGGGGATTTCAATGTTTGTCTCATGTTTACACAAGGGTTATCCGGTTCACGCAGCATTGTCACTTGCCATTGCTGCTTTACAAGGACTGGTGAATTCCACAAGGTCTAGCAGAAATCAATGTGGATTTACTTGATTTGAGAACGGCCCAACCCAGCTCCCTCCTCCACAATTTTATACACCGCACAGCGCTGGTCTAAATGGACGTTTAGGGCTTAGGCGGAGGGTACAGTTTTTTGAGACGGGATAAAGATACAGCTTCCTGTAATCCTTTCCTTTGTCAAATAAGTGTTTTGTTTTGTGGTTTGGGCTCTAAAGTGTTGTTCTGCCCACGTGAAGTGAAACCCTGAGAAGTTGACAAGCAGGTTTTCTGTAGACATGCTTTTAATGTATAAAGTAAAAAAATAAACTGCATCAAGTAAGCAAAGATTTTGAATTGAGCTTTCATCAGTTATGCATTACACTGATGAAGGCACTTTCCAAAACGTTTGTCTACCTGACTTGTATAGGTTTCTTATCAATTCTACTTATGGCTGGTTTTACAGTTGCTCACTTCAGCTACTGCAATCACACATCTGAGGTAAGATGTTTAAACACCACTAGAGTTCAAATACAATGAATACTGCTGGAATAAAGAGGCACCTGTGGGACCCCTTGAAATATTAGAGCAAGCCAACTGATTGCCACTCCTGTATGACAAACAATGTGAAAATGAACCTGTTTTCTTGTCGCGTTTGTCCAGCACATGTGTACTGGGCAGCATGGCTTGTGATCCCCAGATTTATCACCGGGGAAGGTAAGCAGTTGCACGGTGAGGGAGACTTATCAGGAATGTACAGCTGGCTCAAATTAGCAGGGTTTTCTATATATGCATGTAATAAACATTACAATGCCTGTGGAAAGACAAAGCTTGTTCTTGTCAGTTTCGATGACTAATGGATAACTTCCCGTCAATCTGTCGGCCTCCAGGCACTAATGGGATTGTTCCTCCCCATCATCACTTAATAATCCTCAGTCTCAGAAGAGGGGAATATGTGCAACAGAGTAGCAAAACAACACAGTGGAGGGGTGTGCAGAGTATATGTGCTGAGAAGTGTGGAGATGAGCAGTCAAGATGCCCTGTTCACAAGACGTTGACTGTTTTTAAAGAAACATTTGTTTAATGAGTATTTTTTAAAGCCCATTTTGATTCATCAAATGTATTTGCAGTATAGGAAACTGTTTCAGAGAAGGTTTATTGTTTATGTTTCAACATTCAAAGCACTGTTTGACCTAATGGAATGTTTATAACAACTCAGTCCTGAAAAAAACATTCTTTAAAACAGTTCTTTACGTGTTGTGAATGGGGGTCAGGTTTTTACTGCTTCTTGTTGTGCAAAACCGTATGCAAAATAAGTTTACCGTAGTAAAAGCATGGTATAGTGTACGTAAGCGCTGTAAAGGCCCAGGGAGGTATGGTAAAGCACAGCCTCCATGGCAAGCTACACTTTGGTAAATGTATAGTGTAACCTTGGGAAAAGCATGGGAAGACTGCCGAATCACTGTGCAGGTTTTAAGTTTGTGTGTTGAAGATCTCACATACCGGTGTTGTGGGAAAACTCAGCTTGCACTGTTTGGTTATGGAATCTGCAAAGTAATGTGTTTATTATGGAATCTGCAAAGTAATGTGTTTATTATGGAAGTTGCAAAGTAATGTGTTTATGGAATCTGCAAAGTAATGTGTTTATTATGGAATCTGCAAAGTAATGTGTTTATGGAATCTGCAAAGTAATGTGTTTATTATGGAATCTGCAAAGTAATGTGTTTATGGAATCTGCAAAGTAATGTGTTTATTATGGAATCTGCAAAGTAATGTGTTTATGGAATCTGCAAAGTAATGTGTTTATTATGGAATCTGCAAAGTAATGTGTTTATGGAATCTGCAAAGTAATGTGTTTATTATGGAATCTGCAAAGTAATGTGTTTATGGAATATGCAAAGTAATGTGTTTATTATGGAATCTGCAAAGTAATGTGTTTATTATGGAATCTGCAAAGTAATGTGTTTATGGAATCTGCAAAGTAATGTGTTTATTATGGAATCTGCAAAGTAATGTGTTTATGGAATCTGCAAAGTAATGTGTTTATTATGGAATCTGCAAAGTAATGTGTTTATTATGGAATCTGCAAAGTAATGTGTTTATGGAATCTGCAAAGTAATGTGTTTATTATGGAATCTGCAAAGTAATGTGTTTATGGAATCTGCAAAGTAATGTGTTTATTATGGCATATGCAAAGTAATGTGTTTATTATGGAATCTGCAAAGTAATGTGTTTATTATTGAATCTGCAAAGTAATGTGTTTATTGATTCTGCTCTGCGGTGCACATTTTGTCTATCCTGCAGTTTATTTCGGTTTGGGAAAAACTCTCTTGCTCTAATCTCGTCTAGGTGTGATACAGCTGGGCTGCACGTTTGCTGGTGTGAAACATGAAACCAAGAGAGTACCAGACCTCCCCAGAGGAGCTCTGCCAGGCTGTCTGCAGGCGTTTCAGGGAGGGATTAGACACACTGCAGCTGACAATTGGAAAGGGTTACATTTCAGCAGGGTTCACTCATTTCATGGACATCCATTACTGTTCATTTCTTCACAGATCAGATATATAGTTATCTTCTTTATAAAAAAAAGTATGTATTTATTTATGTACACCCACATGCACAAGGATTAAGCTAATTTCTAGTAGAAAAAGGTTTGATCTACCTGGAGTTCTCTTAGAAGCCTCCATCGTTATAATTCTACTGTTCATATGTCAGGGCAAAGCAATATTATGGACATCTGTTTGTTCGGTATATGTTTTCAGATTTAACAGTGATTGAAGGGAATGTATTGAAATGACAGCAACACTAAAAAACAGCTTGTTTAAAAAAGAAAGTATTTGTTTCTAAAAAAAAGTATGCCTGAAATGTAAAATCATAAGAAAGTTTGTCAGTTTTTTTTTTTTTTATAAGAAAAAATATAAATACATTCTGGAAAACAAAATGCATATATAAATTGGTGTTTCACCTTTGACCTCTGAACTTGTTTGTTTGTCTGAATGACAGGCTAAGCTTTGCTTTCTAGCTTTTTTAGTTTGTGGTTTACTAGCAGGCCTGTGGTAGGAGGGGATCACAGACGCAGTCAATCTTTTCTCTTTGAAGTTATCGCGCAGACGTGGTGGCAGGCTGCTGGGACACCATGAATGGGGATTGTTTGTTTGTGGGGTGGACTTCATTCATTCATTATTTTTATTTTTTTTTTGGAGAGGAAGTGCAATAGCTTCCTCCTGGTGTATCATCTAGATAACAGTGTAATGACAATCTTCCTCTGGTTTAAAGAGACGCTGGTCTTCAAGGACCTAAGCAGTGTCGGGTCTGAATAACTTCATTCATAAAAAAAGGATCTTTCTTTACTCCGGTTATGGTCAAGGTCAGCTATTAAAATATGCAAGCCAGGACCCCTTCTTATTGATTTAGTGGCTTCAGTATTGAAAGCACCTGTTATTAGGCTTGTTAAAGTTGCGTCTGGTGTCTCACGCTGACTAAATACTGAAAACCAGAGTAAAACAGTACAAATAAATACATTCATGATTAATTAAATTTTTGTTTCTTCTATTTCTAAACTTTTAATGAGGTATACATGTTTTAAGCTATTTGACTATCAGAAATAAGAATTATCGACTCGCACATTCTGAACTTTTGTTTTCTTTTATGAATTTCCCTGCAACCAAGAATGTCAACACATTTGCATTGTGGATGTAAGGAAAGGGTTCGCTGGTGATCTGGGTGTTACCACTTGTCAAGAAGAAGAGGAGATAATAAGAAAGAGAGATCCACTCACAGGTTTTTAGATTGTAAAACTGTATACAATCTATCACTTGCTTAGACAAAAATAAAATCTTCTTTAAGCATATGGTAGCTCTCTAGCTTAATAGAGGTATTGTTTCTGTAAAGATTGATCTGATAAAGCATGTGTGAGGCACCCGAATTATGTGATATGTGTTAGCTGGGATGATTTTCAATAAATAAACTGTGGAAAGTTGATAAAACTGACCATGGAGCACTGAAATACTGTAACTTTATAAAATCAAGTTGACACACTCTGTGCAGGTGATTTTATAAGTATACTGACATTTTGTCATTTATTTTTATTTTCTGTAGAAAACATTTCATTAGCATCCGAGTTGTGGAGTCCAAATCAATTTACACAGAACAGCTTCCGCTTGTTCCCTCAATGACTGTTTGTTACAGTTACATTTTGAGAACCATCTGGGCTCTTCTTTTCACTTGAGCAGGACCTGGCATGACAAGCACAGATGCTGCTATTGTCATCTGCTCAAAATCTTAATAAGCAGTTAAAATATTTACCAAGGCAGATTTTTTTTTTCTGGGACAGGACTGCTGCACTTTTTTTTTTGTTTTTACATTATTATTTATACCTTTTCACAGACAAAAAAAATGGAGATGTCCACTAAATGTGATGGATTGGGCTTATAAACGACCATTATTACCATCCAGAGCCACATGTCAGCTGCCCCTTTTGTGCTAGCTGTGTTTCTAAGCTAAGCAGTGATCCATGCAGGCAGACAGGAGGTTAAGAATGTTCTGCACTGAAAGAAGTCCTGACTTCTCTATGGATGTCTCCCCTGATTAAAAATACAGCTGCAAGGACGAGAGAGAATGAGAGGAATAGAGAGAGGGAGAGTGAGGCAGTGAGAGAGGGAGGGAGGGAAGGAAGGAAGGAGGGAGAGGGAGGGAGAAAGAGAGTGATAGAGACAGAGAGCAGGAGAGAGAGGGAGTGAGGCAGTGAGAGAGGGAGAGAGAGAGAGAGAGATAAAGGGAGAGAGAGTGAGGCAGTGAGAGAGTGAGAGTGAGGGAGGGGGAGAGAAAGAGAGTGATACAGAGACAGGGAGAGAGGGAGTGAGGCAGTGAGAGAGTGAGAGAGAAGGAGGGAGGGAGAGAGAGATAGAGGGAGAGAGAGAGAGAGAGAGAGGAGGGAGAGAGAGAGGAGAGTGAGAGAGAGAGAGAGAGAGAGAGAGAGAGAGAGAGAGAGAGAGAGAGGAGAGTGAGATAAGCAGTGAGAGAGAGAGAGAGAGAGAGAGAGAGAGAGAGAGAGAGAGAGAGAGAGAGAGTGAGAGTGTGTATCACTCCTCAGCCCTGCTTCATTGCTCTACTCCTCTTCATTCAACCACCGTGACCCATGAATCTCTGTCCCTTTTGGCCTGCTTGCCTGTCTGTCTCCCCAGCTTATTTGGGGGGGGGTCAAGCATTGCAACTGCTTTTTGTTTTTGCAAGAACAGAATCAGGAAATGCAAAGAAATCAACAGGAGGTGGGGTGGAAGGAAGGGGCTGAACAACTGCTTAAGAGTCTGATGAGCGAGGAGGGACTCGTTTTGCCATAATCAGGGGAGGTGTTAAAAAAGAAAAACTTCATTTTATTTTTGTTTTGTTTTTCAGTTTAGTTTTGTTTAGTTTTTTTTTTTGCCTGTTAGATGTCACATAATACAATGACTACTATATATCTTCAAGACCAAAAGTAGTTAATATAACTGAAGATAAGCATTCTGGTACAGTGAGTCATCAGTCAACACGAAGCCGCATGGAGCCCCTGTTTCAATGAGAGAGAGAGAGAGAGAGAGAGAGAGAGAGAGAGAGAGAGAGAGAGAGAGAGCACTGATGAGCAAATAGCACTTTCCATGTGGTCCCCATTAATTACACAGCAATCCTTTCATGGTAATTACTGATAAACCCACTTGTTTGTTTTGAAGGTTTGTGTTGCACTCATGGGGAAGTTGGGTTGGAGCTTTGCAAACAGAACCCTCACAATGGCAGGTGGGGTGGTTAAGATAAATTATGTCATGAGGAATCATCTTCATGTATCTAGCTCTGAAAAAAAGAAGCATGTCCAATAAAAATATACATAATATATAATTTGGGTTATGTATCCAGTTCAGTTTATATGGATGATTGTATTGCCTTAGACATAAATACCCTATACAGTTAAATGTATTGCAGAGATACTCATTTAGCAAACGTGTGACAGAACAACTGAGTTTAGTTTACAGTGTACTGTATCTCTAAAAGTAAAGTTAAAGATTTTCATTTGAAAAGTAACAGTTAATGGTTCCAGTGGTTTGTCCAGAACCCAGTGTGCATTCAGAATTATTATTATTATTATTATTATTATTATTATTATTATTATTATTATAACAAGACTGATCATTTATTCTCATTGAGGTGAACATTATTTTCCTTCAATTGAGTCGCTCGTTTATGCAAACCATTTTTCTTAAGCTGTTTCTCAAATTCCAGCAAGAACATATTTGTTTTAACTCCAGAGATCCCAGGTTTTATTAAAGCAAAACCACAAGCAGAAACCCAGCTCCAGTGCTTTACTTCCATCAGCTGTTAGTGAGTGCTGCTGGATTGACTTCTCAACGCTCCTGCAGCAAGTAGCCCATTGGAAGCCTGCAGGCTCACTGGAAGCAGTCTCAAACAGCTGACGGCAGTCGATTATTTCAAATCCATTCTTTAATTACATCTGAGATGACATGCAAAAGCCAAAAACAGGGGCCTGTCAAGCATTAAAGAGACAAGCCTCAGAATACTGTATCCCACAGACCGTCGTCGTGACAGCCAAGAGGTGGATAAATGAATCATAGCGTTAAAGAGGGCAGATCGTTAAAGAGGGCAGCCCCTCGCAGTAACAGGGAGTGGAAGGACAGAGGTTATCCATAATGGATTTGTGGTATAAAGCAACGAGGACTGACTTCTGTGTACCACACTATCTTCAAACTAGCTTGTATCTTTTAGAATGCCTTTGTTTTTGCATGTGTTCTTTTACAGTGTTTCTGTTCTGGTTTCTTTGAAAACTTAATGGAAAAGTTCTTCTTCTTCTTCTTCTTCTTCTTCTTCTTCTTCTTCTTCTTCTTCTTCTTCTTCTTCTTCTTCTTCTTCTTCTCTTTCTTGAACCAGTTTGTATCCTTCTCTGTAGATAGATGTTCAATGTATTGTTCTCACATGCTGAAAACCACATTTCCAAATCAATCAAAGCATTTGCCTGTTCGAGGGGGTGGGTCAGCAGCATACATCGTTTTACTTCTTGGTGTTTTTGTATGCGTTTGTTCTGCAAACCTCCTACCCTGTTCTTTCTTCTTTTTTTATTGGACAGCCAGTTTGTTTTATTTATCTGACCTGGATTTTCTATATCGTTCCAGGTTATCAGCACTCTCCTGCAGATCACATTACAGTCTGTGTGAGGATTTGACCCATCACAGGGGTCACCTTAAATCAGACTCTTATCATTACCGGCGTGATAAATAGGTATAGCTTAGAGGTAGATTATTTCCAGTGCAGCACTCTGTATCCGTCCGGCAGCATGCTGCTTTCTGCACGAGCCAGACCTGTGAGGACCTCTCCAGCTGGTTAAAGCAGGCAACGGAAGCGCATTCATTAGAGTCAAACACTGATAGGATCACAGTTTTGTGATCATATTCAAGAAGAAGTGTGTTATCTGGTTTCACGGTTTCACCTAATCCCCTTTGACAAGTAAGTCTATCAACTTCCCATCTGTATTTAGCAAAACACTATATCTGACATCCAATATCAGACAATAAAAATAAGTATTACTTGTTAAATACACTCAAGTTCAGTTTTTAATGAAATTAATAAGTAAGATCACATGTAAAAGTTTACAACCTGGCTGAATTTCATATTGTTGTCTCCTGTAGGCCTGCTTTGAACTGAGAAGGAATGCAAACAGGTGTTAAGACTCACTAGTGTTGTGCAGTGTACCATGGTAAAAGCATTGCAAAGTGTGCTAAAGCATTGTAAAAACATAGTGAAAATATGGTTAAGCTCTGATAAACATGATTAATCAATGATATGCATGATAAAACATTGTAACACATTAAATGTATACTATAAGCAAATAGAAAACCATCTTCTATGCACTTTATTGAATGCTTTGAGTGTCTGTTTCTTCTTATTTCAACATGCAAGACAAAGATAATTTCCATTTGACTGACTAATAGAAGGATAACTTGCGACAGGATCTTATCGCAGATCTTTTATTCCCTGGGGAATAAGGTAACCTTTTCAAATGTTCCTCCGACTGCTTGTGGCACAGACTGTGATTAATGGGGCAGGCCACTAAACCGGCCACCTCAAAATATGAAATGCATTAATTAGTCACAATTCCTCTGAGGTCAAAGGTCAAACTTAAACAATGTTGACTAAAATGTATTATTTTCTCTAGGAAAACAATGTGTGTATATATATATATATATATATATATGAGAGAGAGAGAGAGAGAGAGAGAGAGAGAGAGAGAGAGAGAGAGAATTTATAATACATGGATATTAGTATCTGTAATCAAAAAAATACAATAAACGGGTGTTAATGTTCAAATTGCAAGTGAATAAAATGAATAATAATAACGTAATTTAAGTCCATATTAAAGAATCTTAAATATCATTTTCTTTTAGGCAGATAATGAACTGCAAAAAATAACTTATTTTTAAGGGAAAGGTGTTTCAATAGGGTATGCTTTTCTTTTTCGTAGTCTTTTTCTTATTTTCAGAGTTGAAGATTATTTGTCTCTCTCGTTTGTTTGGTGCTCCCGTTGGTGGAGGATGATTGTAAATCTTCATAGAAACAGATTTGTTAAAAGTGCCTAAAAACCACAAATTGTGGGTGTTGTTGAGTGATTGAAAATGAGACATTTTGTGTTTGAAAGTGGTCTCAGGGTGCACAGGAGTCAAATATGGGTCAAAGGTCCAGTATAAACTTCTAGAGGAATATGCCATTTTGACGTAACTACTGCGGTATTAATGCCTTTTTTTTCGAATGGCTCAGGATGCAAATGTAGCCTTCATCCATGTAGATATATAAGAGGAATACATTTAGAATGACTGGAGGTGGTGTGGGTGTGGGTGCTCGTTTTACCTCATTCAAAATCCTTTGCTTGCTCTCTGAATATCTTGGTATCACTGAATAGGTATCACTGAAATGTTTTATTGTCCCACAAGCACAGTAGCAAACTGACATGGGTACAACAGACATTTTGGGACACATTTCATATAAGAACATTACGGGGCAAATGCAATGAGACATATAGAAGAATAAAAGAAAGTAAATGGATAAATAGACTGAACACGATTATGCCAGTGGGACTCAACAGAAAAGAATGAACTAATTAACTTCAATAAATATATAACATTTAAATAAATAAACAAAATTCATTCAAAAGTTGTGCATGCTGATGCGCTGGGGAGGCCAAATCAAGACTGATCCCCAGAGCCAGCATTGCATGATATAATAAAAATATAAGTTTATATAAAGTAATGTTAATTAGAATTAATACAGATTCAAAGATAGAAGTAAAAATGATGTCACAATATATAGAACACCATTACATCATGTAAGAATAAATCATGGATTTGAATGTAAACAATAACAAGTAGTTGTCATGCCGTCAAAAACCTATAAATACCTCCAAAGTTTTGATTCAAACACAGGCTCCCTTGAGAAAGATATGTACAACATATCGAAACGTTGGGCAGCTGGCTCTTTGAGCTAATATACATATATATATATGGCAGCAGTGTGGAGTAGTGGTTAGGGCTCTGGACTCTTGACCGGAGGGTTGTGGGTTCATTCCCAGCTGGGGGACACTGCTGCTGTACCCTTGAGCAAGGTACTTTACCTAGATTGCTCCAGTAAAAACCCAACTGTATAAATGGGTAGTTGTATGTAAAAATAATGTGATATCTTGTAACAATTGTAAGTCGCCCTGGATAAGGGCGTCTGCTAAGAAATAAATAATAATAATAATAATAATAATAATATTTAGGTATAGGGTTAGGGTCATCAATAAATAAATGCCAATGTTCACCAAACTACTAAAAGTATAGGAAGGTGCTTAAAAGTGCATGTATCATTGTTTTATTCTGCATTGTACACCTCGCTGTGCTGTACAATGCTTACATATGCTTTTTCCATTATTTTACTGTACTTTATTACACTTTGCTATGGCTTTACAATGGTAACCCTTTATAAGGGTTTAAAAGACGGATAGTGAACAGCACTATTATTCCCAGAATTCCCCACATTGGCAAAAGACCCCTTGACCTATCTCAGGCTGCACAGCAAATCAAATCCATAAGAAGATTTAGTGGAAGAATGACCAGTGGCCGGCACGTCGCTATCTCTGTTTGCAGCACAAACATAGCTGGGCACACATTAAAGGCAAGGCTCTCTCACTAACCTCCTTTTCATCTGCTTCATTATATACAAGAAATGCAAATCTGATGAAAAAATAACAGAATTAAATAAAAACTAGTTTATAAAAGAGGAAAAAATATACAAGCCGTTATAATGTTTCATTGATGAGACAGTTGTCCAAATACATGTCTGCATTATAATATACATTCTTATTTTTAAGATGGTTGTGTGGACCTTATAAAGAACCACACACTAAATTACTAATACTGCCCAACATACAGCACCAGTACCGTCAGTAGGGTAACCCACACCCCCTGCATGTTTAACTCATAAACATGATGCACAATCGAATGGAAATGTATTAAATAGATACCACAGAACAAGTTTCAAACTGCAGTAACAATATTTTTGTGTCCCATGTGGGAACACTATTATATGTTGCAAGTATGATATGTCATAAATTCTGCTGTAAATTGTCTTATGTACTTATGTAAGAGTGCGCTTATAGGAAATGTACATTACTGTACTGTATATTTGATTATCCCTACAGTATGTACTATATATGCAACTGACCGAATTATATCAAATACAGATGTCCTGTTGTCTCATAAGGCACAACGGCCTGTTCCGTATGGGATTATTTTATTTGTATTACTGCTGCGAATCTGTTACCAGCACTTGCTTGTTATAAAATAAACTGGAACTAGTAGATCGTAGATGACAGAAGCTGTTCAGCAAACACTTCCCAGAAGTCGTCTGGTCTAGAAGGTCAATCTGACAAATACTAATTAGCTATGTACACAAGGCAGGGAGTGTTGGAAATGAATTCCCCCACCTTCAGTCTGCAAGCAGTGTGCCATTCTTTACGAGCCAGTGCGATAAGTCCAACTTTTATAGCGCTTAAGAAAAGGCATTTTTCAGTTTGAAGAGGTAAAGAAAACCCCTGCTGGTGCCAGTGTGAACTGGGCTTAGCGGATCAACAGCACCAGAATAAGAGCATCTAATGAAAGCAAGAGGCTCCGACTAATGCACCCTGTATGAGCATGGTACAGGGGAAGGCATGGTACAGAAACTAGCACCTCCACAGAAACTGACAGAACTGGAACCACTTTTAAATAGTGTATGCATCCGTATTTATTTATGTGATAATTCCACACCTCATATTATTTCACGGGTCACTTGGGTGTTTTGAAGAAGGTTCAGAGTTGTATATGAATGCATTTATAAAATAATGATTCCTTCATATAAAATCTAAAATGTATATCCCGTTACAGAAGTGTCCCATAGGGAAAGAATAACAATGCTTAATAAAGTGTGATCTGTGTGCGTTTTTTGCTTTTGTTTAGTTCTGTTAAGCCTGTTGTATTTGTATTTGATGGTATAAATGAAAAGTTGAAATCCACATTAATCGCAATGTCAGCGTGTAAATGTAAGTAAATTGTGAGTATTTTTCCAGCCCCATTAAGAGGCACCTGGCCTGTGCACTTTCTCACACAGGGCCCATTCAGACTGATTGCAGACGTTATCACAGCCTTTACAACAAAACTACAAATGTTATGCATGTCGATGCCTCTTCTCATGTTTGTCATGTCTCATTATTTGTTTAAGCAGATTATTTTTTATATAGTTAAATAGTCCAATTTTCAAGGACACAATGTTTTCCATGAAAAATAGATTGCTCATTACTAAGTAAACTTCAGTCATTATGTGTATTTTTTAAAAATTCCATTTGCAGGGCAGGGGTGGGGGTGGGGGTTAGAGGCTGGCAATAAACTCACCTAACCTTTCCCTAACGCACAGTATGAATATTTCATAAAACACTATGTGCTCATATGAAAAAATAAATAATAAAACAAATTGTAAAGACACCGTTTAACTGTATTGGTCATTTTTCACAGAATTCCCCCACATGTTGTTGTAGGATCTCGTGGATATTTTGAAGGTTCATGAACCCAACAGGCACTGATTCTCAGAAGGCTGTCATTGATTGAAGGTTGTCATTGATTGAAGGCTGTCATTGATTGAAGACTGTCATTAATTGAAGGCAATCATTGATTGAAGGCTGTCATTGATTGAAGGCTGTCATTGATTGAAGGCTATCATTGATTAGCACTATGACTTTTTTGTTCACATCTGTATTAAATATTTTGCAGAGATTATCAGTTTTAAAACATTTATCATGCACATTAAAACCAGAGTAAGCAGGTGTTTAAAATGTGATGGCATCTCAGTAGCATGCTATTGGTTACAGTTGAGCACAATGCTAGGGAGGCTGATAGCACCTTATTTTGATCTCTAATAGCTCAGTCTAACCTGAGATTATTCCACAGACAGATGATATTAAAATAAGCCAATACTTTACAGTGCACAATAATTATCTCGAGGGGGTATGCATATGCATTATTACTTTGCTATTACAATGCATATACCATGTGTAGGACAAGCTTTACAGTGCTTAACCATGGTTTTATAATATTTTACCATGTATGTATCTAATTCACCATGCTTACCTGGGCTTTACTGTGATTTTACTGTGCTTTTTTTCAGCTTTACCACGCTTTGCTCTGCTTTTACCATACCACAATAAACTTTTATAAGGGTTTGGTCCAGCTTGTAAAGGCTAATGGAGCTCCCTTGAGCCCGTGGAATGGAAGCCACACAGAGGCATGGTTACACTGAGTAATCGTGAGATCGTGGGAGTTGTCATTGAATCAGAGTTGCTCACTCGGCACTCTTATATTCATTAACTACTTGCTGGCATTTCCTGCTCCGTCTTACACTCTTCAGATACATGCTTCTTTTTCTTTTTTTTTTAACTATCAGTTGAGTGCAAAAAATAACAGCAATACGTTGTTAGCATTTTTTAAAAGCTTGTGTGTGCGTCATACCGTGTCTTTAGGGATCTGCTATTAATCAGTATCAATGAGCACTAACCTGTCTACTGTACACACCGTCTCCACCGTACAATATCTGGAGGAATGATCTGCTTGTATTACACCCAATATAGGAGCCCAATAAGTTCTGTGTTATTGTATTCAGTGCTCATTTAAGCATCTCTACACAGCTCTGACCGGACTTGTGTCTGGTTCGAACCCAGGCCAGCAGAAGTGAAAAGCTAGTGAATTTAACCCATTGTATAAATGCTAGTTTATTTCTCTTCAGAGTAATGTTGGGTAACCTTTCATTAATTCATAAATATTTACTGATAAATGTTAATTCCACAACTGTTATGCCTGTCGTAAAAAACATTTTAAAAAAACATCATTTTGATTTTGATATAATTTAATCCTTTCATGCATGAAATATTGGAAACAGCTGAAAGAAGTAGTTTTGGACACAAATAAAGATATTTTTCTATCAAAAATTACATCCTTATATGTGCATGTTCCATACGACCCAATATAAAGACTAGAAGAGAGGTTTTTTTTTGCCCCCTTAAGAGGTCACCATGCATGAAAGGGTTAATTAATTTACAGGATCTAAAATATTAAGCTTCCTATTTAACAAATTAATAAATAAATAAAAAATTGACCCATCCTTCAAAAAAAGGTATGATTAAAGCATGTTGTTTTTCTATTGCTTATTTAACTGACCGTTTTATCAAGTTTACGATTTGGCATTTTCCATGCATAGTCAGGCACCTTTCTGGGTGACAAAGCCATCCTTGACAGTTTAGTTATCTTTCATGACAGAAAACAGCCATAAAACTGTGTTTACAGCAGTTCGTCAATAGCAGGTTTGGGTGCCTGTTTTACTACTTCTTGGCAAAGTTGCTGTCATTAAAATTGAGTGTACAATGCAGTGTGAACTATAAGCTGTTTCCAATGCATGGAATTGTTCATCTGTTGTTGTTAAACAAAAATGACTATCCTTGTTTAGCCAACAGTTTGAAAAGTACCTACTATGTACGTACAGTATAATACTTTTGTAAGAAGGGTCTCCCATTTATCTACTTTTTTTTATTCCAATGAGGTAATCATCAATGCACAATAAATTTCATGGTACTTCAAGTTTACAAACCCTATTCATATGAGCCTCCACTTGTAGCAAGAATGAGCTACAGGTTTCAGAGGTCTTTGCTTCTACACTCGCTAGCAAGCCTGCTCACAACTGTTCTGTTCCCTAAGACAGAAGAAGAGCTACAACAGAAATGCTTCTGCTCGAAATAAAACAAAGCACAAGAGGTGGGTGTTATATGTCCTTAATAAAACATAAGGAGTATACCATTCCCAAGTACCTCTCAAGTTCATTATGTGCAGATCTAACTTCATTGCATTCTTTCCTTGCACGCTCTGTTTTATTCTTTCACATCATGCAGTGATCCCCGTTCTTTCTGTAACTCGGGGAAAACTGGTCTGAAGAAGTCAACACAGCCTGTATCTTTGAGAAAGACAAACAAGAAACTCTGCGGAGAGACTGTACACAGAGTCCTTGTCTTTTTTTATTGTTTCACTGATACAGTGCAGGAGTACAAACGAGAAATGAAGGAATGGTGTTAAAAAAGAAACGCTGCGAGGCAAAACTGATTAATTCAGTCAAACTGTTCCGTGCAACGTTTCCACAAATGCATAAGCACTTGAGCATGTTTAGCACAAATGTAATTATGGCCCTTTGGTAAGCAGGCTTGATTCAAAAGCATTCCCTCTCCCTGCTTTTCTCTCTCTTCAATGGTTGATGATGTAATGCTCTATTGTGAGGTCTTAAAAGCTCTTCAAATCAACTGCCAGTGATGACCTCGTCCTTCTCGAAAGTTTTTTCTTTCTTTTTTTTTCATAACTGAGATCCCGGAGGGGGGTTACCTGACCTCCCGGTTTGTCTTCTGTCCCTTATCGGGTGCGTGCATTCCTCAAAAGAGAAGAAAGGCCTCAGTTATGAAGTGTTCACCCACCACTAGAACAGCTTGAGAAGATTTCACGTTGAACCTTCAGATGCAGCTCTCATGTGCTGGATGGTGAAGTGAAGCCCTGCTCAATATATATAAAAAAAAAACCATTATGCATTATAAAATAGATACATAAATAGGAAACGTAACATGGTGCAATTATACACAAGTGTATAAGCAGTAAGGGGAATTGTTCCCATAAAATTCTAGCTAAGTCTGCTCCTGTTTTATTTGAGTAACTGTTGTCTAGACCTGCATTTATGGACCACACAATAAAACAAGACCCACCAGACCGGAAGATAGTACGATATACAATTCCCAACACACACAGAGAGGCCTGGGAGTGCATTGCCAATCATGTGAAAAGCATTTCAGAATTTGCCTACCGTAAACTACCTTTTT
Source organism: Acipenser oxyrinchus oxyrinchus (assembly GCA_030684275.1). NCBI lineage: Eukaryota > Metazoa > Chordata > Actinopteri > Acipenseriformes > Acipenseridae > Acipenser > Acipenser oxyrinchus. The sequence goes on from CM060261.1 coordinate 34,753,911, forward strand.
ACTCACAATAAAATTGTATTAACTATAGCGAACACATACAATACCGGATTATTATCTCAAGTAAACCGCTTTTAGAAATTCTGATTTCTCATATTAATGTTTGCAGTACTGTGCTGTTTTCCGAAAATCTTTTTTTATTTATTTATTTTTTATTTCTTTACTTAATGCTTTTCATTTCAATCCTTCTCTGCGCACTATTTTAGCACTAAAATGGATGATCAAGTTTTTGGCATCCATTCTGCTGGATACAAGAATTTAAAAAAAAAGAAAAAAACAAGAAACTAAAAAGAAAGAAAGAAAGAAAGAAAGAAATAATGAAGACTCATTTTCTGTTTCACACTGATTTGCTATAGATCTCTATTCTGACATCATTGCCCGGAACAAACAGTCTCCGAGTCATACAGTCCATGCTAGCAGAATGCCAATTTGTCCTCTTGTTTTTCTTCATTATTTAAGGAAGGGTACGTAACAAGCCATAAGCAGCCCAATGCAAATTCATTGGTATAAGCTGAGTTCCCGTACTGCTGAATTTTGAATTCTACATATCTAATTATGCCTGTCAGAGTGGGAATTGAGAGAAAGACGTTCTTTGTCCCCTTTCCCCCTTTTTTGTGTTTCCTTCGTCATCTCTTCATTCTGACTGATTATAGCACACTTAGACAACTGATTGCCTTACTGCTTATTAGTGATACAATTATGCAGGCCCAGGGATTTGTGTGTGAACAGCCATCTGTGGAAAAGTGACACTATTCAAAACTGTCCATAATTGAAATCAATGTTATTCCGAGCGCTGAGTGCAGACCATTGTGCAGCCTTCATATTTCATACCAGCCTTGGCAAGGGACATGTTTGTTTTTTGTTCCCAATTTCACCTCTTTAGCCCTTCTGGGAACTGGAAAAAACAGGGGAGAGCTTTGAATGCTGTTTAAGAAGAGAGGAAGTGGTGCATAGTTAATGCTCACTTTTCTTTTTAAGGGAAAGACCACACAGGAACATGTATGCTTGTGTTTTACTTTTTTTTGGGTGTGTGCTTTTTAAAAAAGAAACAGATTTTAAATTGCAAAAAATGGTTAGAGTGCAAGTGGTTACATTTTGCAAACTCCTCTGAGTTGTTTCTGCTTCTGCATGCTGCCTTGCTGATGTGTGTTGTTCTTGCACCAGAGCAACAAGCTTTGAGAATCTGCCTTCAACATATGCATTTTCTTATTTCTGTCAGTAACACTTTACATTAAGAGTCTCTGTGTTTGTACATAGTAGCTACACAATAAATACATGTGTACTTACTCATAATTACAATTTTATTATTCATAGTACTTAATATGTAAATCTTTTTGAATGATATACAGGTATGCAAGAACACAATTGTATCAAAAAAAGGGTTAGAGTGAGGGTTAGGTTTAGAGTTATATCATGCACAAATATTTACACATTAAGTACATTGTAACTATGCACAATAACAATTGCAATTATGTGTAAGTACACATGTATTTACACATGTATTTACGAAGTAACTACTATGTAAATACACAGTAATTAGAGACGCTTAATGTAAAGTTTTACCTTTATGTCTGTGTATGATTTTGAACAGATTCTAAATATAAAACGTTAAACGCTTTTTTTATGGGCACATCCAAACAAAAGTGGATACTAAATATTGCTTTAGTGACACTTTCTTTTGCCATATTTTTACTTTAAGCAACCAGTGGAATGGAAACAGGAATGTGCAAATCCACTTTGGAAGTTAACATGGGTCCTGGCTGTGGAGTTCTGGCCACGTTTTGATGTGCTTTGTAAAGCCAGAAGCAGTGACCGATGGTCAAACATTTCATCTTGGAGGCTTGCATTCTATTTGATGTGTTTGAGAACACTGCCTCCCCCCATACAGTAGTTAGGGGCCCTTCATAGCATACAAGCAACGCACACTCTATCTGAGAAAATACAGAAAACCATCACCTATCTTTTATATATAATCTATAGAGCCACACTGTATTATAACAACGTCAAAGGGCCACATCTATACAGGGAGTCTGGTGCTACTACAGGTGGTCCCTAATATATTGGGGTACACTGTGTAATTACAAGACAATTAATACATATACTAACGCAATGAGACACTGTAGTACTGGTATACTTAAAACAAGGAAGGAGAAACTAAAACAGCATTCTCTAATTATTAATGGGAGGAATAACAAGGCAAACTAAAGTAAATAGTATGGGGAGCTGGACAGGGTTCATTATACCCGGCTTCAGTGACTAAACATGCTGTCAATGATCGAAGAGGGCCAGCACCTGTAGTGGTTCATGCATGTGCAGTCCTCATGTGTCACAGGGCTGTTTTATTTAGATAATGTGGAATATTGTCTTAGCTGAACATTGTATCGTACTCCAATATTCATTTGTGATGAGCTCCTTTGCTGCCAAAACACAGCTAATTCCAGGATAAGAGTGAGATTGTCGGATTTACAAAACTCATCATTGTTGTGTCAGTGTTGTTGATCTAATTGGATGCAGAACAGAGTTGACTGTGTTTGAATGTGTTTGGTTTTTGCTCATTTCATCTGTGGTGCACGTGTGGAGGATAAGCACTAGAAAGAGACACTTGCTAAGCTAGAACGTCAAACTACTGTATCATCTGTTTGCATAGCTCCCGCCCCAAAAAATAAAACCAAAAGTTTAGGCCGTGCCAACACCACTGAATCGCATTGCACAGACTGAACTACTCTCTCATCAATCTGCCCCTGCCGAATCTTCTCCTATACTGTACCTCTGCACCTCTGGAAGGATAGACAGTCAAAATGACAATGTTCTAACCGATTTACCCCTTTTCAGTGTGGATTAGAAACCTGCACCCTACTTGTTTCTCTTCTCTGTTGAGTACCCCCAGCCCCCAGTGCCTTTCTTTTCTCATTAGCACCGAATTTCTAACAAGAAACATCAAACCACTGAAAGGATCACTCACCTCCTTTTCCTGGGAAGCTGTCTAAAACCCTCCCCAGCTTCTTGTCACTTCAGGCACTTCATTACATATTTTACTGTATTTTTTTTTTTGTTGCTGGGAAAACAATTACCCAGAGAGGCTCCTGGTTCCTTTCTCAAGCCGCTAGGGTCAGGTCAGGTAATATCAACCATCTTAAGCAAACTGAGAAGCTTTCAAGATGAGAGGGTAACCAAAATAAACATTTACCTTGACGCTCCATTGAACTTCCTGCTAGCTCTCATATCATCCAGTACGCTCACTGCACACACACACATCAAAGTCAAGCATGGGCAAATCCACTGTGACCCAGCACTGATTACAGTAAAAAAGAAAAAAAGAATGGGGATGGGGATGTCTTTTGTTCTTTTTTTTCACAAACAGTACATAAATTGAACCAGATAAACGATGGACTTTTGGATAGTAACATACAACAGGTCTTATAGGTAGGTCTTGAGAAGTCTCCTCTCCGTGAGCTTGGACTGCTCCAGAGGAACCCAGAGATGGACCAGTCAATATCACTTCATGCCAGGTCTTCTCCACCTTCTCAAAGTGTTTGTCCCAAAGAACTGAGGTATTCAGAATCAAAAGCCCTGAAGTTGCTGTCCTTTGAGCTCAGTGTCTCGCACTGCTCTGATGCAGTGGCATGTTGTGTGGTACCTGGAACCTGCCATCTGCCTCTTTTATATAGGTGGGTTATAGGAGTAATTATCACAGATCCTTTAGAGCTAAACAGATGGCTGGATGGTAATCGCTAGGAGACAGGTGATGGGCAAAGGCACAGTGTTGTCCAACCTGTCTTAGCAAGGTGAGCTGGGTAAATAGACAGTGTAGTCAACAAATAACCGTTCTTTAAAAATGGTACCAAAAATATTCTGTTAACTGTCAGCTACCTATCGATTCAGGGTATACTGAAAGACAACCGCTATTGATTCAGTGAACATGGCTGAACTTTCATTTGCTTTTCTTCTTGTTTAAAATGTGATATAATATATTCCAGGGCATTTCAACATAACTGAGGAAAGCTTGAGACAAAACTTCCTGTGAGCTGAAGCAATAATGAGTAAACCTTAATGCAAAATGAATCTCTATCTATCTATCTATCTATCTATCTATCTATCTATCTATCTATCTATCTATCTATCTATCTATCTATCTATCTATCTATCTATCTATCTATCTATCTGTGTGCACTGTACAGTGCCGGTAACATATACTATGTACCTGATCTGCGTTACTCTTTATCTCAGGTTTAGTGATGCCTTCATGCCAGCTGCAGCAATTCATAGTGCCAGTAGGGCTTACAGACAATTTGAAAAGCTCTGTTTTTTTTATACAAAGCCTAAACTTTTTTTTTTTTTTTTTTTTTTCTCAGCAAAAAAAAAGCCTAAAGCCCAACTTGGAGAAAAGAAAAAAGAAATTGTATGTTAACGAGTGTGTTGCATTCCATGGAGTCGGGGGGTGGGGGAGGGGGGGTTCTGCTCCAGCTTTTTACTGCTGCAGATTAACACATTTGGAAATTCTAACACTCTCCGTCTGACATCTTTGTGAGGGAATAAAAGAAAAGAACCTTTGACAAGTACATTTTTCACATGATCAGGGCGCAAGAAAAAGTGCTTTTGAAAGGCACTGAAGCCCAGGAAAATTGTTTGTTGATCACACAACACCCAGCACATTGGACCTGTCAGCCTGCGCTCCAGTGAGAGCAATTCCTTTGGGAAACAGATTAATAGTTCATTTTCATGGCAGAGATATAGAAAACAGGGGTTCCCATTGAACTGAGAAAATATACTTCTTGTCAGCCTTATTTTCTGTTGTTCGGGAAAATAAAGAATAATAAATAAAATCTCCTGATTTTCTTGGCTAAATTTGCAGGGCTCTCTGGCCAGCCTGTGTGTATGGTGATATGCACAATCAACCCAAATGAACCGTCTATTAAAGCACAAGAGTGCAAAGCAGGAACAGTTAGTGATGTTCAGTGTGACAAAACTAAATATGAAAGTATGTAACCAGAGACAAACTGAATGCATTGGCCATTTTATATAAAACATATTAAATACATGGTTTAAGCAGCAGCAGATGAGTGTAACTCTTTCCTCTGTATTGTTAGTGTATTCAGTAATATGAATTATATTAAATCACCCCTGGGGAGGAGAATTAAATGGCAGCAGGGACTGACACTGTTACAAATCCCCTACACTGCCATGGCTGTGAAGTCAAACCTCCACACGCTGGGCTGATACCAAACATCCCTCCCTGCTGTATGATTCGACACTGTGAATGACTCTTGGCTTCTACTGGCCAAGCTAGGATTGAAATCCCTACCATACAGTTAAATGTTCCATATCCAAAAGCAGACCCTCACAGCCACCCTGCATAGAAGAGAAATCTATGACTAAAACTGAACAAAACCGCAGGCAAATCTGACGTCGGTATGAAACTTCAATAAATCACACATTTTTCACAGATTCCATTCCCTCGTCATGAATCATAAATCGTAAAAAATAAGAAAATGCAACATGCAATGTGGTTTGCTTCTGTGCGTACTCTTCAGCAAGCCGCCACCAATACTATAAATCAACAGGAACGTTTTGCTATAGCAACCTCTATAAACTCTGCAGTATTTGTTCATTCTTTTGTGAAGGAACATTTTGCCACGTTATGTGTGGCACTGGTTCTGAATCATATCTCCAAGCCCTCGATCGCAGTCCAGGACCACACTTGTTGTAAAAGAAGCAATGACTGACATCTGTGCCTGCTAAGTTGCTGTTGAGTTTTATGTTTTTTGTTTTATGATTGATTATGTGTTTTCTATTCATTGTGTTTGATGTTGTGAGCCTCTTGCTAGGTCATCATTGTAAATTATTTGTTTATTTAGCAGACGCCTTTATCCAAGGCGACTTACAGAGACTCGGGTGTGTGAACTATGCATCAGCTGCAGAGTCACTTACAATTACGTCTCACCCGAAAGACGGAGCACAAGGAGGTTAAGTGACTTGCTCAGGGTCACACAATGAGTCAGCGGCTGAGGCGGGATTTGAACCGGGGACCTCCTGGTTACAAGCCCTTTTCTTTAACCACTGGGCCACACAGCCTCCTAAATGAGAATGGGTTCTCAATTGACTCCTCTGGATAAGTAAAGGTTTTTTGATTGATTTTGATTTGAGTGTCAGCACTAAATGTGATTTCCTTTTTCTACTGCGGCTGCACTCAGCGATGAGGATGTTTTGCCAGATCTCAGGACTTGGAGTTTCAGAGTTTCAGTAACATCTGCTGTTTATTGGTATGGCTAACACGTGGGCTTGCTATCTATACAGTGTGTTGTTGTTGTCATTTAATACTGATACAATTCTCCCGTTGGTATTATCATAATTCTCTTGAGTACCAGTACTGGGCTGGTCTTTCAGCTAGCTGTATGGTATCTAGGTCAAACTAAAGAAACTTTGGTAACAATTTATTTTGCGTGACATATTTAAGCATTCCATTGATAGCTCAAAGTTCAGTTACTGTTATTAAATAGCCAACAGATAATTAATAGGGGTGCATGTTTTTGTGCACCTGTGTGTGTTAGTTAATATCTAAAACAGCTGTGCTGTCTTTCATTTTTGGAATAATACTTTTTTTTTTTACCCCAGTTTTCTCCTCAATTTGGAATGCCCAATTGTTATTTGTATCCTGGTTCACTGCTGCAACCCCCTGGCAACTCGGGAAATGGAGGCTGGAACATGCGTCCTCCGGAACGTGCTCCTGCCAATCCATCATTTTTCACACTGCGGATCCACAGCGAAGCCACCAGACCTATAGTGCCGGAGGAGAACACAGATCTGATGGTTCCACTGCAGAACCGCAGGCGCACTTCGGCCACAGGGGTCGCTGGTGCGCGGTAAACCATGGATTCCCCGGCCGACCTAAGCCCTCCCTACCCGGGTGATGCTCAGCCAATTGTGCCCCGCCCCCTAGAAATCACCAGTCACGGTCGGCAGTGACATAGCCTGGATTCGAACCTGCGACCTCCAGGCTATAGGGCGCATCCTGCACTCCACGCAGAGCACCTTTACCGAATAATACTTTTTTGAGGATATTTTGTCATTTTCAAATGGTTACCGACTATTCATTGACAGGTAACTTGGTAAAAAATTGAAAATTCCAAATAACCTAATTATGTTAAAGGAAAGCATAATATCTTATTTATTGCACCCAGGCAAATTCAAGTATGCTGAAACATTCTTTTTTTCAGACTTCCTTTGGGATGGGTGGGGTGAGCTTTAGGGGGCTCTTGATAAAACAAAACAGAATTTATATTCTCCCTCCAATAAAAACGTTACTACAAGATAAACAGATCGCTTTACATGTACTACAGGCAAGCTGTACAATTATCTAAACATTTCAGTGTGATAGCATGTAATTCACAAGCACTGATCCCAACAGACACTTAAAGAGTTTGACCTCCTGCTCTTCTGCAATGTGGTTCATACACATTACAATAGTTTGAGTGGAGTGAGCCTCGACACAGCTGTGCAGTGCTCTCCTCTCCCTTTAGTCTAGGCTGTAATTTACTGCGCAGGGAGGCTCGCTTCCCTGGAAGGTCTTAAGCAAAGTCAATATGAATCGGAAAGTAAACTTTGTTAGAAATCAAAATAATAATTAAGAAAAATACAGCTTAACAGATGCGTGGAACTCGTTTAGCTGATTTCTGAAATTAAATCTTTTTTTTTTAAGTTGTGTGGAATCTGCTGCTGTTACATATCCAAGCCATTAAAGTTGTTTTAAATACAGCAATAAATATATATTTGCTAGCTATTAAGACAACAGAGACGTCGTGCACAGGCCCCTAAATGAAGCTCAGTCCATGCTGCCCTCTGAAACGATCCGCTTTCAGCAGGAGCAGGTCACTGGAGTGGAAACTTGAAGCCTGAATTTGAACACTTTTAAACAGGAGTAGCGGGACAGCAACTTGACTTCTAGTCATCATGTAACCCAATCTCTTTCACAGTACCTGTGTCTCTTTCGCACTCACTCTCTGATATTTACTCACCTTTTCAAGGGATAAGGCCGGGGGTGATTTAAACCTAATGTAGGGTGGAAATGCAGTGAAAGAATGTTTCCCATTGCTGTTCCTGTGACCTCTGCTGCTAGAAAGGGTTCGATGCTTCACTCCACTGAAACATCCATCTATATCCTTGTCAGATCCGACAGAAGAATGAGCATGATGTGGCCACACAGCAGGCCGAAAATAATAACGCCTCTCAATAAGAATGCTTTACAGATACAGTAATTAATAAGGCATCTACAAATGTGTTATAATGCTAGTTATAAACAATACTAGATGATTACTATTAGTACTACTACTACTACTACTACTACAACTAGTAATAATAATAATAATGTGTATTTTATGACACAACATGAAGCTGTCATGCAGAGTGAAATTAAATTGATATTGTAATAACACCACAAAATCCACCACAGTTGGCACTCGATACTGGGCACTGGGCAGGCTTTTACAGAGCTGGTAATCATCTAAGTCCAATGCAGAACAAGCGTGATGAATGCTTTGTGCCAGGGCAAGGTGGGGTAGCTCCCATTGCCATTACCAGTGCTAGCATTGAATAAAAAGAACACAGAAATGCATCACAGAATATATACTTGAAGGAGAAATCCCACACCAGTGAAATGAACGCTCATTACAATCCCAGATACTAACAAGCTTTTACTCTGCAGGTATCTTCTCCTACACACCAAGCTCATACTACCACACAGGTTCCTTAAAGAGAGGCCAGAGCAGGGTGACACCATCACATCCACAGAAAATGTAGGTAATAATGACCGCATAACGGAAGGAGTTCAGCTCAGGCCCCTGCTGAGTCATCCATTCTGGAATGAAAAGGCTAAAACAGCAAAACAAGCATTCTTTTGGATCCTCTTGTTTCTGTTACTTAAGAAGAACAGCAATTTCATTTATGGAAGAAAGTGTTGTTTCCCAGGCATCAAGGTTGAAATGCTGTGAGTTTGTTATAAATTAACAGAGAGCTTCCCTTTCCTTAACCCTAACAAAGCTCCCAGTTGTCTGAATAGGCCACATTGAGCCCAGAGTTATATTTTCACAACTGCAACTGCATTCATTTGCAAATTATTCTGCACTTTTAATTCCCTGAGTTTGAAATACTTCAAGAACTAATAAAGAATGCAAAGTAGAGCAAACATTTGGCTTTCAGCCTAAGAACTGCTCCAATCCCCCCCCCCCCCTCTACAATCACCTCCCGGGTACTGCATTCTATAGAACTATATATTACTTATAAGTACATTATTTTTTTATGCAGATGACAAGAGTCTTACTTTATTTTATATATGTTTTTCTTTAAATTGTAAAACTTTGACTATGTAATACATATGTTTTACAATTTAAAGAAACATATATCAGGGAATTAAAAGTGCATTAAAATAGAATTTATGCCAACAATTTTTTTTTTCCTGACAAACCTTCATTTTATCATTTATATTCATTTTATCTTTTACTGCTTCTAAAGTCCCCAACGACAGCCATTTGTACAACAACGCCACCCCGAAACTGAATAGAAGGAGCTGAGCTCTCCCAGATTTGCTCCTACAATCTTCCTCCTCCTCCTGCGACAAGTATATCTCCTGTAAGTCTTTGTAATCACCTGGTTAGAGATTACTGGATGCTGTGAGCTTTACATTCGGTCCTCGCCCTGACAGTCTGTTGATTATTGTGATCAAGCCATCATTACTTTGTAATAAAACATCCATATGGTGATAATGTTGAGCTGGTGCAAATCCCCTTGGCTTTGCACTGTATACTGTGGTAAAGAAGGTCATGTGTAAACGCTGACTTTAGCATACGTTTCCTTCTCTCTCATGTTTGTTGATCTCTATCACACTGAAATCCGCAGCTGTGGGGCAAGCGAGCGGGCAGGCAGGGAGGGAGGTAGGCAGGCAGGCAGGCAGGGAGGCACAGGCAGGCAGGCAGGCAGACGGGCAGTGTTGGGGGAGCTGAGGAGCTGGTGGAATTTCATTCCTCCTGTGCTGCAATGTGTTGCTTTGCATGGTCTCTTGTGAAGTTGTGGGTTAGCCTTGAAGCAAGTATATGTGTAGTTTGCTTACACTTTTAAGAAAACAGGTGCATTGAAGCGGCAACATTGGGATCTGATGGCCATTTGTCAGCTGCTGAACTCAGTTGCACGTTAGCCAATTCAGTTTTGTTGAGGAATCCTTACAAAGCTTATACATGTCAGACTGCGATTCAGTATCTTACTGTAAACTGTCTACTTGGAACTCAGCTCAAAACTGTGTTACCGGTATTGCATCTAAAAGCATGCACTTAGTACTGCAGTATACAGCAGTTTATCATGGTGAACCACAATGACTATTAATCAAATACCATATTAAGACACTGGGGTAATGTGGAAGAACAACAAATCCCTGCCACAAGCTTGCTGGCACTTTACAGCACCTTGTCAGCCAAGACGTTCTTCCACATGAGAAATCAATTGTTGCTTCAATAGAGCTCTGTTCTCCAATACCCACTGAGCTTACAGAGACATGTAAGAGGACAAATGCAGCCCCCAACACAGTGCCTGCTCATAGCTGGAATTACTCCCAGTCACAGACCAGCCAACCTGACATTTAAACCTTTCAGTCCTGAATTATTTTTGTCGAGCTGAACCTTATCTCCTTTATTAAGTACTGTATACTTGAGAACAGGACCACAGGACCTAGGACTGAAAGTGTTAAACCTCTTCTGCAATAACATTTTACCTGTAACTAGGGACCGATCATGCCACTGTAGATGTTTTAGCACACCACCTGCCAGTAATTATGTGGTGGACAGCATTAAACTAACCACAGTCTAGGTTAAGGACATACATAATGGTCCTTCAGAAGTGAATGGGTTACAGCTTTGCCAAGAGGCAGACCACATATTTGAAGTGTTTAATATCTTTTTCTCTTTTTCTTTCTTTTTTTCTGTCTGTATTTTCGATGTGCTTGTGGGCGTTCTACTTTAAAGTTTCTTAGAGATGGTAAACCACTGTCTGCTTATTTCTTGTTAAAGTGGTATAAACAGAGATTGCAAGGAATCAAGGAAAATAGAAAAACTTAAAACCTTAATGACTGTGTGAGTGTGGACTTATAAGCAGGAAAGGCAAATTACAGTGATCCTGCAAGCTTGTGGGCAGAACAGAGGAGAGAGGTCTCAATGAGCCAGTGCAGTAGAATAGTGAGTAGTGCTCTGCAGCATCAGAGAACACTCAGTCACATTCCAGAACACCCCCCTTCAAAGAGCCAAGTGGTCCTGCTTCATGCTGCAACAATGGGGGAACTGGAACAGGTGGCAGTATGAATGCTGATAGGTCAATAAGACATGCCTGGCCACATCCTCTTCTTCTTCTTCTTGGGGTGGGGTCAGAGGGGGGGGGGGAAAGAGATGAAGATCTGAGCATCATCAGCATAGAAATGGTATGAGAAACCATAGGATGCAATGAGGGGGCCCAGAGAGCGGGTGTAGAGAGAGAACAGGAGACGACCCAAGACTGATCCCTGGGGGACTCCTGTTGAGAGAGGGTGGGGTGTGGAGGTTGAGCCACGCCAGGTTGCCTGGTAGGTGCGGTCGGAGAGGTAGGAGGAGAACCAGGCCAGAGCAATGCCAGAGATTCCCAGGTCAGCAAGAGAGGATAGGAGAATGGAGTGATCGACAGTGTCAAAGGCAGCAGAGAGATCAAGTAGAATTAGGATAGAGGAGAGAGAGGCAGCAGGCAGTTTAGCGAGTTAGTGAGAGACAGGAGAGCAGTTTCAGTGGAGTGAGCAGAGTGGGCAGGTCGGGAGGTTAGGGGACAGAGGGAGTCGAGGGAGGAGGTGAGGGAGGAGAAGAGGGTGGAGGTAGTAGAGTCTACAGAGAGTTGGGCGAAGGAGTCGATAGGGGGAGGTGAGAGAGAGCGGTGGAGGCAAGGACAGAAAGGGAGAGAGAGCGGAGGTTACGGCGGAAGGTGACAGTGGGGGTAGGTGGATTAGGGAGAGAAGAGAGAGACAGAGAAAAAGAGATGAAATAGTGATCAGAGAGGTCCAGAGGGGCGAGAGAGAGGGTCGAGGCGCAGCAGGCCCTGAAGGTGAGGTCCAGTTGACGGCCAACTTTGTGGGTAGGAGGGGATGGAGAGAGAGAGAAGTTGAAGGAGTGAAGGAGAGGAAGGAATCTGGCAGAGTGGGTGGGATTGGAGAGATGGATATTGAAATCAGCTAACAGGTTGGGGTAGACAGAGAGGGGAGAAAGGAGAGGAGATAGTCGAGTTCATCGAGAAAGTGAGTGAGAGGTCCAGGGGGACGGTACAGTACAATTAGCAGAAGTTGACAGGGAGAGGTTAGTTGGACAGCGTGAAATTCAATGGTGTTAACAGAGAGTGAGGAGACGTGAGAGGAGACAGGAAAGAGTAAGGAGGGAGAGAGGAGAAGACCAGCCCCACCTCCCTTATGAGTAATGCTGGGGCAAACATATTCCTCTGTCATGGTAATGCATCATAAAACATGAGGAAATGTACTATACTAAACTCGTACAAGGAAATAAATAAACCAAAAACTGCCAAGTTTATGATTGAGTGTTTGAAGTTGTGGATTAATTACTTACAGCATCTAATAACGTAATAGGATACAAACTCTCAGGACAGCACGTTTTACACAGAACGTTGAAAAAGGCATTAGCTGGAAAGTTTGTAGGCCTATACTAGTTTTACTGAAAATGGTAACCAGTAACACAGCTTAGCAGTGAAGTCTAACCCAGTCTTAGGGATCACAGTATACCAGAGGTGCCGAGTTTCTAGTTTCTCTGGCATTTTCTTTCTTTAGTTCTTTCTTTGTTGACTGCACATACACCGCACAGCAGCCTGAGACATCGCCAGGTCTGGTAGCCTGTTCCTAATTACAGAGCAGGCATAATTACAAGAGCTGAAGGGAGAAAAGAAAAACCAGTCCATCGTATTGTGAATCCGAATGGCTGTTCCTTATGATACCTGGTTTTCAACAGTTGAGAACTGCTAATAATCCCATCAAAGGAAACAATTTATCAGCACCTGCCTAACCCTTCTCCAGTGCCACTTAATCACCACTCCTCCCACCAATACTGTAGCTCTGCTTGCATTCAAATAACCCTGCTTTCAAAAGCACCGCAGGTGAAACGAGACAACGTGAAATAGCTTGAAAATGGAATATGATTATGATTACTGCTATATCCTTCCTCAATCCTGGGCTCCATTCACAAAGCTTTAAATCAGGAGGTATTTAAACCGGGTTGTTTTTTTCAGTGATGTTTGACTGTTAGTATGTGATTTAAAGAGTCATTAATGCAGCTCTATTACACAGGTGTATTGTATTTAGAAATGTCATTTAAATGTAATGTCTTGTACAGCACGAAATATGCAACATAATCTTTATGAAACACATGTTAGAGAATTGGACTGAATAAACACAGGATACATGAGATATATATATATATATATATATATATATATATATATATACCCATGTGTATTATTATTATTATTATTATTATTATTATTATTATTATTATTATTATTATTATTGATAACAGCTCGCTATCTCTGTGCTAATCACCTGACCTTCGAGCTGGAGTGTTTAAGCTCTCTTCCGGTTGATTTGTCAGCACAGCAGGTCCTTTGTATCCTGGAAGGGGGGGGGCTTAAGAAGGCAGTGTTAGTCCAAGGGAGGCTTCTAAATGTGCCATTTGTAATAACCTACAGGTCAAGTGCAGGGCAGCTCCCCCTATCCAACTCCCACTGTGACACAGCAAGTGAATCAAAGCCTTTGTGCATAGCGGTTACTGCTGGTGCTGCAATCTGCGATAGGGAGGGATTCCTCATACTGTGGCAACAGGAGCTGGACTAGTAAGGCGCTATAACACCTGTTTGTTAATACGGGCCCTTATTCACAAAACTCCATTGCATAAGCTGTGCATTAAAGTTTATTTTTTCATTGTTGTTTATTTAAGTCTGTTTGAATTACATTTTGATATTCATGGCACTGTTATGGAGAGTTTTATAAAATGGATGTATAAAAAAATGTGCATTTACAGAACAGCACGGGAGCAGTGTTTAGGAGTAATTGTAAAGTGGTGCATGTAAAAAGAACCCCAGCTAAACCAAAAGCAACAGAAAAGCTGAAATGAAATGAAAGAGGTCTTCATGAAAGCTGCTTGCTTATTGATAAACCCCTCCCCCTGATAACTGCACATTCATGGAAGGAATGCTTTATTTTGGTGGCTAATGCATGAGAAAGGAGTTTCCTCCCTCCTCTTCCTTCCATGCACAATGCAGATTTGTCAATGGCATGTTGCTAGGAAAGTATTTCAAACCGTCTGAAGTATTGCTCAGATGTGAATGCCTAGCCGTGTTTCAAAAGCAACTGCACATTTCAGATTGAATTCAAATGTATTTATTTAACCAGGATAGAACCATTGAGATGTACATCTCATTTACAAGGGGGTCAAGGCAAGAAATAACATTCTAAAATGAATAGTAAAAAAAAGAAACAAATCTGTCAAACAGGACAGGGCACACCGCTGGGAAGAGTTTACCTGCCCTGTATTAATGTCCTCGAGGGTTTGGGATGCTCTTGCACTTTTCAGTAGCGACTGGTTTTAATAGCCCCCTACTTCAGGCCACACGAGCTGAAAAAAAATTCACTCCTTGACAGATTAGACAGAGCGGATTACCAGCAGGCAGATATATTGTCTGTTTTATACATGTGTTAAAGGAGGTTAACACTGCTCTCATTTCCTCCACCTTTACGAAATGCTACACATGTAATTAGGTGAAGCCAGGCATTCGAGACACCAGCAACTGTTTTAATCTTTGACACCAGGGGGAAAAATAAGAGTAAATAACACAGCGGTGGCACAATCAGTAATACATATTGGAAGATGCTTATATGTTTATAGAACCTCTTTCGTGGGGTTTAGCAATGTGCTAAAAATATGTTGTTGCCTTTTCTTGTGTGTGCGTGTGTTTTATTGTTAGCAATTGTTATCCAGGACGTGTGCTTGTCTGGGCAGCCTCTAGCCTCCAGCCGGAAAGCAAGCTTGGTCCTGGTTACTAATTTCAATGTAAATGAATACATTCCAGGCAGTAAAACTTACAGATGATAGGCAATAAACGCATTACATATTGGAGTAAATTGTCTGAAAAAATGTGTTTGAATGATGTATTATTAACTGTATGTGGGAATGATACAGTGTGTGGTATAATACTTCATTTGACAGTCAACACCCCCAAAACCTCCTACAAAACAAGATGCTTAATCACAGGAGTCACCGGAGAAGGTGAACAGTTTAATTACCTGTAATTAATGACTTTTCTTTAACCCAGCAACATTTCACTTTCCCCTTTTCTTGCAACTAGTATTTTTTTTGCCAACCAAAGACAGCCCCCCCCCACCCCCACCCCCAGTTTGTGTCACTAAGAACGATGTTGATGACCATAGTTAATATTCAATACAATAATTGCACAATACCCTCGTTCTCCAGCTTATCCACCCTTGATTCCCAAGCTGTTTCATGTATGATTAATGAATGACTTGCCATGAACCCTCTGCACATTAATTTCATACCTCCGTATGAATTTATGGCCATGGCCAGGAGCTAAAAGAACTTCCTTGTGTTTGGTGAAATTTTTTTTTTTTAAAAAGTCAGATGAGACATTTTAAGTGGATTAGTTATATCACAGTTGGGGGTAGCTGCTGAGATCCTTAAAAAAGGTTCCGACACGGCTCTCAAGGTTCATAAACAACACGAGGGATCATAGCAAAGCCAGTGATCGGGTGCAATCAACCCACCCTTGTTTTGTTTCAAGATTGATTAGGCCTGACAGAGGTCGATTCGGAAACACACAGAAACGCGCAAGCAGCTGAGCAGCCGTTTCCAGTGAGGTGCCACTGCAGGCGATGATCTGCGCGACACTCCAACAGTTCAATTCAGAGGAACATTTAGTTCCATTGAAGCCAAAAGAATGGTAAACAAAGATACTGTAAACAAACCTAATAAACCTTCTACTGCTGTACATCATGCTTTAGAGAGCTGTAGCGTTTTACAAGAGACTTCATAAACAGTTGTAATAAACAGAATCTCTGGGAGCTAGTTGAGTTGAGTAATCTAAAGACATCTCTGTCGGCTTTGCTAATGGAGCCTGACTCTACCAGAGCAGCAGATACCACATTGTTCTCTGAGCCTGGAGACCGGGGGTTCGATCCTCTCTCTACCTCTGATATTATGTGAAGGTTGCTGGTTTATCTTAGCCTTTCTGTCTTTCTGGTCTGATTCTTCCAATGGTATTCATGCAGGTTGATTCAATGGCTGTCAAAAGTCAATGTAGGTTTCCTTTTGAGGTCAATAAAGGAGAAGATAGGACTTAAGGGGAACAGTTGACCGTTAGTGTCCAGAATTTACTGGAACAAACAAGTTCAGATTGCTGTGGCGATTGCAAATGTTTCTGTCATTTCTACTTCCAGTCACATAACTGTTTTTCAATGGGAATCTAATACATATATTTATTATGTTAGGTTTGCACTGGTTAATGTTTCATTTTTCAGTGTGGGATGATCGTAATGCATTTATTAGAAAAGACAGATCTGGGTAAATGACCAGCAGAATGTAACGTAGTATATTTCAAAGTAGAAATGGCTTGTTATGAAGAGAAAGGGATGGCAAGCTGGCCTTTTAGCAAATATTTTCTGCACTTTTTGTTTTTACAAAGCTAAATGATCCCTGAAAGTCGAACTGTAACAGTTTTTCTTCTGCTTAATAAGCACGTAAGTGTTCCTAGGGATACTTGTTCTGCGGAGCCTGTTGGCTTTTCAAGGTAGGCTTGTTTCTGGAAATCTCTTTATTTAGCAGAGCTGCATAATAGGGAATCTAGGTTTCTCACTTGGAAACAACCCAGTCCAGGTAATCCAAGAAGCAAAAGCTTTGTTCACAAGATGTATGGATGGGGGTTCATTTGTGCTGGATCGCACCGTCTCACACATTGCACATGATAAATAAACAACGTATTACATAACATGTACAATAAAAAAACGCTTTCCTGTTCCATGAATTGTATGACAAAAGTGTACTTTAACTATATTTTTTTTAGGATGCAACGTCTATAAGTAGGAAAAGTACTACAGTAGTTTTTTTGTTTTTTTTTCACAACCCTAACAGTGAAACGTCATACATTCAAGAAATCAAGATTTTTTTTTGTTGTTTATTGTCTTAGTCATAAAAATTTTCATTTTCATCGTTCATTGATTTTTGCGAGCTGTTGAGTCATGTTGTTTAAAAACAACAACTCAGGAGGAAAAGAACAGATCCACTAATGCCAAGGACCTTTCAACCTTCAGGTTTATCTAAATAAATAAAAACAAAGTTATGATGTTTTTTTACCCAATGAGTCCTGAACTATTTGTACTGTGTATTATTAATCTATAACTAAACCTTGATCCCAGTGCTCAGCTGAGTGCCTGTCTGGAATCAGCCCAGACACATTATCTTCTCTCTTTCTGATAAGTGCTGATTTATTTAAACACTCTGCTTCTGGTTGCTTACGCACGCTGACTTCATTGTAAACTCCTGTGTGAAAGTAACAGAATTTGGCGAGCTGTGTCAGTGGGAATATTTTAACTGGTTTACTGCAAGTTAGTTGCTAGTTGACCTGTTAATAATAATACTAATACTAATACTAATACTAATACTACAACTAATAATAATAATAATAATAATAATAATAATAATAATAATAATAATAATAATAATAATAATAATAATAAATAAGCTATGTGTTATTGATGTGGCCACTGGTGCCATATGATGTCATCAGTCCGTGGTACGCCAGGTTAGCTGAGCATCTGAGAGGTTGGGAGTGCGGGCCATGAGCTCACAGGGGTGCAGTTGCCAGCCACCTGCTGTTGTGGCCCGACAATGAGGCACAGATTTGCAATATGTTACAGTAACATCCTGTTTTCAAGTGGGTCCTGGAGACAGTGGACAAGGAATAGCAATCAAACGGTACATGTTGACACCTCCCTCAGTTATTGCATTTGTTAAAAATACATCTTAAATGTTAACAGCATAAAATGTTGCGGGCTATTTTCATAATCCCAAGATTGTTTGGGGGGGTATCTTGGCTAGAACAAAGGGTTTTACATACTGTGCCGTTTACTGTACACCCGCTGCTTATTTTGTAAAAATTCTGTCAAAACAAGAGTGCTTTGAAATATATGTGCTTGTTCGTTGTTTGTTTTAAGGACACCAGTAGTACTTTAAAACCCAGCCCTGTCTCTGACTGGCTCAGGAATGAAATCTGCTGCACCTTCTCTTGCCTTGGTCCCAGTCAATCAGAATGAAATCTGCTGCACCTTCTCTTACCCTGGTCCCAGTCAATCAGAATGAAATCTGCTGCACCTTCTCTTACCCTCAATCAGACAAAGGCTCTCTACCCTGGAAAGTGTCCCCTTCTGTTTTCATGAAGTCTTTTCCCTTTGAAACACTTGCAGAGCTTCCCCACATTGTCTCATGAGTCCCATGCCTGCCCCAGGGGAGCACCCTCTCCCTCATTATCTCATGACCCCAATGCCTACCCCAGGGGAGCAGGCTCTCCCCTCATTATCTCATGAGCCCCATGTCTGCCCCAGGGGAGCACCCTCTCCCTCAATATCTCATGAGCCCCATGCCTGCCCCAGGGGAGCACCCTCTCCCCTCATTATCTCATGAGCCCCATGCCTGCCCCAGGCGAGCACCTTTTCTCTTTGGGGGTGAGGGAGAGGTGCGGTCTGCCCTGTTACCTCTGTGCATCATTTAAACTTCTTGTTGCATTACAGCAAGCTGTTTATTCACAGGACGAGCTCCTAACACATTTTCAGAAGGCAATAAAACAAAAATAAACAACATTTCTGTACATCCTTGTCTACGACTTACAGTCTCATCACGGTAATACAAAGCATTTAATAAAAGCTGACAAAAACGTTATGACAGAAAAATATGCTATTATTTTATTTTATCTGCATAAAAAAATAATTAAATCACAGAAATCCCAAATAATTTAAATTAGTAGTTAACAATAAGATGTGGAAATTCACTAAGTAAAATACTACAAGGTACTGATCTGAGGGTTCAAGTTCCTGAGTTGAAATTACTAGCTTGGCTTAACCATCACAGACTGTCTTAATATCACCACTTACTGAGCACTGACATTTTGTTCAGCCTTCACAATTTAGTTAAAATTCCTTCACATCTGGGATAAACAAATAAGCTTTTTAACAAAAAAAAATCCTCCTTTCATTCTTTCTTTCTGTAATTCTTTTTATATATTTGTTTCACTTGAACCCCGTCCTCCCGTTCTCATGCTCTGCTTTCCTCCACTCGCCCGTTAAGAAAATGATTATTAGAAGCCATGTAGGCAATGTGGTCAATTGAATTAACCCTCCTTTGTCCCCCACCTCCGTCTCCTTCGTTTGCTTAAATTCAGCTTCTTTTGAGGATTTCAAAAAAAGCCACCTGTCAGCTCTGACAACCTGCCACATTAGCACACTGTAACCTGAGAGCAAACCCCAGCGAGTGGCAGGACCTCTTCGCAGCACAATACCTTTGCTAATTAAGATTATTGATGACAGTGCAATGTGGGTGCACTGAGTAGCGCGGTTCATAACACTTCTCAGCTTCCCAGGAATCCATTTGATGTGGGCAGTCACTGGTGGATGGTCATATAATTAAGGATAATAAGTTTATTTTTTAGTTTTTTGTTTGCTTTTTGTTTTTCAACTCTGAATGAACCTGGGGACCTCGTTTGAGAGATGGGGTAATCATTAAAGTGTCATGTCTGTGGAGACACACAGGCCTGGAATGAATTACAATTATAGCAGTGCCATAGCTATCCTTTGTAATAGCTACTGTACGGCGGCGCCATAAACTTTGATATAATTCCGGCCTAAGTGCTTGGAATGGCTCATTTACCTAAGAAAGTCATCCTCTCTCTAGTCCATTAAATGCAGTTTCTATTAGAAAGTATGGATATACTTAGACAAATACCTTAAGATATGTTTGAGTGGCTTTTTCTAATTTGCTCTTTTTCCGTTAAGCCCTTGTTTAGATAGCAGTTCCAGCAAGGCTTTCACTTGAAGTCTTTTCAATGGATTTCCACAGATGATTTGCTGACTGTCAGCTTGAGAGCTCTAAGAACCATTCTGATTTCTTCCCTTGTTTGGTTTCCTCTGCATGTGCACTATAACCCTGTGGTCTCACTCCTTACATTGTCTCCTTACTCCAGTCCTGCAGTACTGGTTTATACTGATTTTGGTGCTTAATCTCACTTAGATGTGGAGGGTGTAAAGAGCATGTCTTACAATGCTGTAATAAATGCACAGAAAAAAAATATTTCACATGGTACAACATAATGAATTAACCCTTTATAACCTGCAATCACTGATTAAGCCTTTTCTTTACCATTTCTAGAAATACAAATGCCATTGAAATCAGTAGAGGGACCTTTCCTGATAGCACTGGATATTGATTTCGAGGTCAGTGTCCATTCTCAGTGCTGCTGGAAAACAATCAGATCCTCTTACTGAGCATTTCAGGTTGTATTGGTATGATGGCCCCATTGTTTTTCTAACATATAAATACACAGGGGACAGGATTGAAGCCTCTTGTTTTTTAACACAGCTCTGATACGCTTGATCTTCCTCCTTATATCTTACCATTGACAACGTGGTCATCTTGTAAAATGACCATAAAGGTTTGACCTTAAACCTTCGCCGAAGGGTCAGAGAATGAAAGAGCAAACCTCCCATTACCTCGTCAGCATAGTACTGAATGTGTCATCTGGTGTAAAAAAATCTATTGCAGTGCTCTTTGTAGATGGACTCACTGAAATACCAGCTACTTTATTGTAAATGTCTGTTTCTCACTGGAATGCAATAAACTTACCTTTCTGTATTTTGTATATATTTGATCTCTGTTTTATAGCTTGCTGCCCCTCGACCCAGGACTTCAATAAAAATGAGTTTCTCAGTCTCATTTAGTTACTTGGTAAAACCTGTTATTACCCTTCAAAAAGTGTGCAGTGGTATACCATGGTTAAAACACAGCAAAGTGTACTAAAACATGTATAGCTTAAAAAAAAACAATCGTACAAGCTGAGTAAAAATAAACTTTTCTTAGAAAAAACGTTAGCTGAAAAACAGTTGAACAGTCCTTACGTTAGGGGGCAAGGTAAAGCGAGGGAAGTGCATTGAATAAGCATGTGGAGAAAACATGGTAGATCATAAACTTCTTGTGCCACTTTGCCATGGTTAGGGTTAGGGCTTGGGTTAGGGAAGGAGCTGAATAAAGCAGAGCACTGCAGAGCTTGAAGATGTGCTTCTATTACTGGAGGCAGCAGAGCGGCGAGGATTCACTCCCCCGCGGAGAGCAACAGGAGATTAATTACGGCAGCATAATAAGTACAAATGGTGATCTGAAACACAAGATTAACCCCCCCGAGCAGAGCAGAGCCCTCTCAGAGCAAGCAGGCATGGAATAGCAGATTTCAGTGGAAAGCAGCATTTACCAGCGCTTTGCGGACACAGCGAGGAGGAGGTCAGATCGTTTGTCAAGGCAGCCGTGTAACAAGATGTAGCAGTTGTTTTTTGTTATTAATATGATTATTATTAGTAGTAGTAGTTTTAGTAGTAGTATTAGTATTTTTTTACAATGGACACAGTTGATAGTTCTTCAACTTTATTTATTAAACGGAGTGAAATGAAAACACAAATCTGCAGGTGCAGCATCATGTCTGTAAAGTTTCATAGCATACAGCTGAAGTACTCTGTGCTGGACCTCCTAAAACAACAAGAACACTGCTGATGCTGTGCTGCGTGCCAGGCTTGAGCAGCAGGGCCACAGGAATTGGGTGGCAGTGCCAGGTCAAGCTGACCTTTCCTCTAACACTCAAGTGCTTGTATTCTTAACTGTTAAAAACCCTCGGAATACAAGAACCTCATGTTCCTGAGCAATTCTGGAGCTGAGGCTGCAAGGAAGGCCTTAGCTATTCATACTCTGTTCTGCTTTGCTTCGATATGCTATGGTATGCTATGCTATGCTATGGTATGCTATGCTATGCTGTACTGTACTGTACTGTACTGTACTGTGCTGTCAGTATACACATTAATAGTTACTTGCTAGTATACCGTGGTAAAAGCAAACCAACCTTGGTAAAGAATGAAAAACAAAAGTAAAAACCCTGGAAAGTTATAGTAGGCTATGATAAAAGCTGAGGAAAGCATAGGAAATTTCAAAAACCACAATGCAATTGTTTACACAAAGCTAATGGTACCATGTAAATGTGCCACGCAGTATCAGTGGCGCAGTCTATGAAATGCAGCCTTGTTTATTGTTTCTCCAACCTCAACCCCATTCATTTTGATAGAAGCCTATCAATGTTAAAGTCCTCTGGTAAAGATAATGATTCCTCCACTATGTGTTGGGCTGGAGGTAGAAGGTCAGCTCAAAATGGACAGTGCATAAATCTAGCATGCTCCAAACTCTCTTGAAAAGCACAATACTTATTATAAAAACGCCCAATAAAGCAGGATGCACATAAACACAGAGTATCACCACACTGACAGCCCCTGTCAATTTTCATTTTCCATCAGTGCATTATTTATCACAGGTCTGTTAGGGCTGGAATGCTTTACATGCAGAGATGGTTTCCATTGCTGCTTTACAAGATGATCCTGGCTAGGGGATCTAAAGTGAATTGAGGTCTTAGCCTGAAAAACAAACAAACACCATTTGCAACAGACTCCGGAATACAAAATAGAAATAAGAGTTTACAAAGGAGGCTGATTAACTGCAGCAAAGGCGATATTAAAAGGCAGGTGCCCAAAGTTCTTACACAATCCTCTCCTATACGCAGGGCAGATTGCAGTCTGGGTCTTGTGACAATAGCTTGACTGTAGCTAATACCCAGGGGTCGCATTTCATTCCCAGGTTTAGAAGTATTGAAAGCCTCCATTAAGGTAATACATTGCTTTACATTTAATTAAAAAACTTGCTTGACATTCCCGCAGACAAGAAAGCAGCTGTCCTTTTTTTTTTTTTTTTTTTTTGTATTTGTTGTAAATCTATAATCGAGCATGACCTTTATCAGCATTCACAATAGTAAATTGCGCATGTAAATTGTATGAATGATGAATCATTTTTACGGTATGGTGTATCACTTCTAAAGCTGTCAGTATGTCCAGACAAAACACTTCAATACATTTGCATTCCAATGTCTTGATGTGCAAAAAAAAAAAAAAAAAAGATGTGTTTCCTTGTTTTTCTTTCCTCCCCATCCAGGTCATACAGGTCACTCATTGTGAATATGATCAGGACACATTACTGCTGCTTGTCTGCCCTCCATTACTTCAAAAGACAGGGCAGCCACTGCCCAAAACACAGCTGAATAGCCCACTTCACAGAGTGATGACACAACACCATGTGACTCATAGGTGACTGAGAATTCCCATCACTTACTGGAACCTGCCGGGAGAATAAAGGGGGGCTTTTAGACTTTAAGCTTGGGGATTTTTTTATTTTATTATTATTCACAAGATATTTGGGAGGTATTGAATTAATGTAAACTTAAATAAAGTCTGGATTCCTTTCTTTCTTTCTTTTTGCATGGCGATAAGGCCACCCAGGATAACATATATGACCTGTGTTAATAATTTTTTCAGAGGGGCAATGATAAATGCTATGACATACATGGCCAGCGCAGAAACTTGCATACAAAGTACATCTTCAAATTAGATTGCAATCCATTCTCAGTCTGTGGATTGCAATTAATGCTAGTGAAGGAACAATTGTTCTTATGAGAAAAAAAATTATAATAATTTAAAAAATGTAGGAAAATGTATGGTTTATCAATCTGCAAAAAAAATGTGTAGGAGGTTCATTTCACCTCCTTTATCATGTTTTTGACAAGTCAGGTATCTATAAAAATGACGAGGTTTGACAACCTGCAATTATAGCTTTCGATGAATTCACAAAGAAACAAATAAGACAGCTTCCAGGGGCTGCTTGCTATGCTGCGATTGTAAACAGCTGTTAGTTGTTAGGTAGGTCTTTCTTTGTTACAGTAAAGTCTGATGTGGGGGGGGGGGGGAGGGGGGGGGAGGAGGGGGGAGGATAATTAAACCTGCTTGAGAAATTGCTTTCCACAATTCAACAAAAGTGTCAAGTGAAATGCGGTCAGATGGTAATGTTATATGCCTTCACTTTGTAAAGCAGACATTTTAAACAAAGTGAACTGGTTTTCATAACCCTGGTACACCAAAATGTGATTATTATTGGTGGTGGGGTTTGGATCCTGCTTTGTTAACCCTGAACCTACCCAAACCATAACAAGGAGTGTTCTTGGAGAGTGACAGGGAGTCTGTTGGAGTGAGGGGGGTCAATTCAAACGACCGTGAACAAGAGTGCGAGTGATCTTGAGTCTGAGTAACATCGAGGCTGGAAAGTGAACAGGCCCAGGAAAAAGGCAATGTGCTCAGGAGCTCAGCAGAGGGAGAGTGCCGTCACATTGATTATGTTAACAGCATCCATCCACTACCAGGCAGCAGCAGCATGAGAACTGCACTTCGGAGAAGGCGTTCAGACCCAGTACTTGCTGTCGTGTTAAACGGCACGATGCTTCACAAAGCGTGAGCGGAACATCTTGTTCTGTGATGCCGCTGTTCGGAAAGTCAATGTTGTCACTGTAGCGCATTAAAAGAAGATTATAAAGAAGATCATTCATATGCAAATAGCATGGTTGGTGATTTTAAAAAGAAAGAAAACTTTCCAAAAAAGGAGATGGTGGGGGGGGTGGGGTTGTCAAGCAGTGTGGAGGTGTGGACCTGTAGTGCTTAAGAAACAGAAGACACTTGTGTAATCAGCTTTTATGTATCACCAGTTTTGAATAATAACATATTAAAAAAAAAACTGCCTTACCTCATCTGCCTGGTACAGCCAAGGCATAAATAAAAGCGAGAACAATGGCATTACTATTACACTCCCAGTGAGCCACAGCTACATCACAGTGTTCCTTAGAAATGCTGGCAAGAAGATTAATGTTTTGTTAAATATCAGGGTAAGGTCACAGAGGGAACTTGGAGGGCTGTCTAAACATAGAATCGTTTTTGTTTTGTTTTTTTCTCCTCGCTGCCATTCTCTAATTATGGTGTGTTGTTTCAGATGGGCTAACCCCTGTCTGACAGGGACCTGGCTTTGTGTTATTATTTGCTATGATGATTAACTTTATTTATTATTCACCCAGCATCACGACCCTGACCGAATGCTCTATCTATACTTATGAAAGTTGACTGCAGGAGGCCATGGTAAAAATGGATAGGAAAATCACAGCTATGGTAAAGTGTAGTAAACTACAGAATTAAAAAGCACATTTGCCATGGTAAACTTGTGTAGACTAGATTAGAACTTGTGTAGACTAGATTAGACTAGATTAGAAACTCTGTAAATGTTGTCACCCCTACGTTTGTTTATAAGAAGCAGTTCATTAGCATAGTCTAATTGAGACACTCACATATTAATATTGCTTACAGAAATTAGATTTGTGAAGCACATGCAGGCAGCTCTGTAATTTACACTGTTTCAATAAAAGGGAAAATCAAATTGTTATGTTAATGTTAATAATAATAATAATAATAATAATAATAATAATAATAATAATAATAATAATAATAATAATAATAATAATAACCATCAAAGCTTCAAATTCAAATTTTATGAAGAATAAATGTCTATATCAATTTAAACTTCCTCTTGCATTTCACTGCTTATTTTTGTTGTTCAGCATCACTGACTGTGTTAAGGGACTGTAAAAGACAACCTACAGGTATAGAATCCTGAAAAAGTGAAGAACAACAAAGCTTTGCTGAACTCTACCTCGCATCACAAAGTGCACATCAACAGAGCCAAAATAAAAGAGTTTGCCTGAGGGTGATAAAGCCGGAATTGGTAGTTCCTCAAATCTATATTTTAACCTGACCTGTCATAAATCCATTGACAGGTAGTAATACAGTTTCATTTCCTCAACCTAAGATGTTGCCATTGAAACCGTGGCCACTTCTTTCCTTTATCTGAAGAAAAAAAAAGAACAAAAAGAGATATGCAGGTTCGGGCGCATCCTGTTCTTTAAAAGTGTTTTGTGTGACAGTACAACAGGGTGGTATAGTTTCCAGGAAGCCACAAGCCAAGTCCAGTAGGTTATATAGGTCAGCTGTGTGAGCGCTCTATATACTGCACAGTGCAGCACACGTCACCACTCTTTAGTCTTCTTTTTGATTCTCCAAATAATTCACCAGAAAAGTATTTTCAGTAGTGTTGGTGGAGCTGCACGCTGATACTGTGTGGGTGTGCTTCAGTGTTCTGAGGTTACTTTTGTGCAGCTCAGTTCAAACATATGGATGTGTGGCTGTGTGTGGCTTTTGGTTTTTGCAGACTGCATAACTTTATTGTGGAAGCCTGGGAAACGTGGTTAACTATTGAAGACTTCCTTCCTTCCGTCCTTCCTTTGCTTATCTTGATTCCTCTGAGCCGGGCTCATGGTGTCTTTTATTGACAGATAAGCAGAGCACTCCCAGACTGGGATGAGATGCAGCTCAATGCTCAGAAGGGGGGGATAGGACTTTAGAGAGGAGTTGTGTTGTATTGCAGCAATGATGTTCTGAAGCTTTAGCTTGGGAGGAGGGACAAGCAACTTCTACCACACAGCATGGCACTCTCTGAATTAACCGGTAAATGAGAGATACATAGATAGATAGATAGATAGATAGATAGATAGATAGATAGATAGATAGATAGATACACAGATTGATAGATATTATTAGAACTCAGTTGCCTCCCTTTCCTTGAGTTCACTTTCCTTCTCAACCCAACGACTCCCCCATCTCTGCCACTGAAACTCAATGGTCAGGTGCAGTCATTATGAATGCAAAGTTTCCATGTAGTTCATGCTGTATTCTAGGGAAGGCATTATCGCTTCAAGGTGCATTTCTTTGTCATTAGTTTACTCTCCCTAACCCGTAACACATGAATGAGTCAGGAACGTGCACTTATTTTAAAAGCATGACCATTGCTGCTCTTTACACTGAAGATTAAGCCGTTTTGGTTGAGGCTGGCTATTTCCTGTGGAGAGCTGGTTAATAGGTGCTGGAACTAGTGGGCAGGCTGCTTTAGACTTCATGTCCTCAGGCGAGTTGTTAAGTATACCGCTTGTCTTAGTCAGATGTGCTCTACCTTCTAATATTCAGTGTCTGTTTTAATGCCTCAAAGCCGCAGCGAGTGACCTAATGTCTACAGTGCAGTTCTTTTGTAAACTCATGACTGGTTTTGCCATGGGCCTTGGATAAAAAGAAACTCAGGAGCCCTGACTGTTTGCATGAGTGCAGTCTGTATGAGTGACTGACTGGGATGTTTGCATGAGTGCAGTCTGTATGAGTGACTGACTGGGATGTTTGCATGAGTGCAGTCTGTATGAGTGACTGACTGGGATGTTTGCATGAGTGCAGTCTGTATGAGTGACTGACTGGGATGTTTGCATGAGTGCAGTCTGTATGAGCGACTGACTGGGATGTTTGCATGAGTGCAGTCTGTATGAGCGACTAACTGGGATGTTTGCATGAGTGCAGTCTGTATGAGCGACTGACTGGGATGTTTGCATGAGTGCAGTCTGTATGAGTGACTAACTGGGATGTTTGCATGAGTGCAGTCTGTATGAGTGACTGACTGGGATGTTTGCATGAGTGCAGTCTGTATGAGTGACTGACTGGGATGTTTGCATGAGTGCAGTCTGTATGAGTGACTGACTGGGATGTTTGCATGAGTGCAGTCTGTATGAGCGACTGACTGGGATGTTTGCATGAGTGCAGTCTGTATGAGTGACTGACTGGGATGTTTGCATGAGTGCAGTCTGTATGAGTGACTGACTGGGATGTTTGCATGAGTGCAGTCTGTATGAGCGACTGACTGGGTGTCCACAGTCCTTAAAATATGGAGAAAAAAAATGCATACAATTATTATTATTATTATTATTATTATTATTATTATTATTATTATTATTATTATTATTATTATATAATACTACTATGACTACTAGTACTATTAATTCTACTACTGTTACTACTACTACTGCTAATAATAATAATGATAGCCTTTAGTTTTTAGTTTTTAGTATCATTTTGTTGTCACTCTTGGTCAATGTCTTTTGCCACTTGTGGTCCGTGATGTTTTGTCCGTTAGCCCTCCTCCTCTGAATGAATGGAGTAGGGAGGGGTGAGGGGGGTGAGGAGTCAATGAATCCTACTATCTGGTGCCAGTCTACCCTCAAGAAGGTGTGAGATCCCTGAACACATTGTAAGTAAATAGGATCACATTAGCTTTTAATTGGAATGTCTACTGTGTTTCTCAGAATTGAGGATTGATAAATATACATACAATGTGTTTTGTTTTGTTTTTTCCAGAATTTTAACACAAAGTCATGGTATTTATTTATTTAGATTTAAAAAAAGCAAAACAAAACCTTTTCTTCACCATCTAGTGACCAGAGATAATCTTTACAAAGCCTGGGTTATATTTCCGAAAGGAGACCACACACTTTTACAATGTATTTCATGCTGCTGCCAATCATTTAGAACATTGCTGGATGTTTGAGGCTCATGGACTCTGATTAATGCGGGTTGTATTTGTAGTGCAATTCTTCTTCTTCTTCTTCTTCTTCTTCTTCTTCTTCTTCTTCTTCTTCTTCTTCTTCTTACTAGGGGTAGTTTATAAATGCTTTTCTAGCATTGCATCAATGCTGAATAGATTATCCAATATGTATTAATAATGTGTTATAGAGCAAGTTATAAACACTAGTAGCATGTTGACAAATGCTTTAGAAATATTTTCTATAACATATATTTCTTGTATGCTCAAGATTTACTATGGTTAATGGGGTTCAAAAATAAAAACTCTCTGCTTAGGATATATGCTGTATCAACACACATAGACCAGTGTAAAGGGTTTGCAGTAGCATTGCTAGTTTATTCTTGCACGTAGTAGTTGCACAGGGTTAGGAGCAAGGGGCTCTTGGAGCGAGTCCCATCATATTCAATTGTTTGTGTGACTCAGTGCATAGTCGTTCACCTTCCTCTGAAAATGTGCAATTGAGTACCTGCGTGTTTAATATTAAACTGGATGATGTGCCATTGCTAATGCTATTTTGAGACATCGTCTATGTTAGTCAGTGGTATTAGCAATGACAATTACTGAATGGTCCTGTAAAACAAGTTAGAAATGGTAATGGTGTAATCAAGGTTAAGCACAGGCCATTGTGGCGAATCACAAACTGTGGGTAAAGCAGGATATTAAAACAAACAAACTGGTAATTGAAAAGAATGGTGAAAGCACAATATAGAAACAAGAAACCTAGCATGGTAAACGCTTAGTGGGACTTCAAATGGTAATGTATTCTATCAGTAGCATACTGTACCACTTACCATTGATAGTACAATTGATTGTTATTGCCTAAGCACTCCAGCACTGGCAGCAATCCTAGAGCACAATAATATCTTTGTAATTAGAGGCTTCCTCATATTTTGACAGCTCATACCAACAGAGAAGAATTTGTGTTAAATTCTAACCAAAGGCTTTTTTTCCTTTCAGATAAAAAAAAATGGTGCAAATTGCACAGCAAAAAGCTTTGAAAGTAGCCCCCAGAACAGCTTTCTGTTAAAAATTAACCAGTGATGTACATAAAAAGCTAGCCTTAAATAACTTTGCGTGTGGAACATTAACTCAAGTGACACGAATGGGTGAGGAGGTTGTGGGGTTCAAGATTTCCAACAACTTTGAGTGTATGGCAGTCATGCTTTGACACAAATACAGTGGAGGTTTGCTCAGCTATTGCTGCTTCAACTTTGTCCTCTTCATTAAAAAACGATATACTGGTATTTCTATATTTGTTATAAATACTCTACATGAACTAATGTTTTTCATTTGCACTAATAGTACTTTTCTTCTGTTAAAGGTATTTTGCTTGCATTGCATACTTCAATTTGGAATATGTGGCTATTTCAAAGATGACCCTGCTGTTTCCTAGTACCCACTGACCTCAATGGACGAGCTGAACTCAGATCATGTGACCTAAACCAGGATGCAGCGCTTTCACTCTAGTGTTCCATTTGAGACATGTGCAAATCTTCAATAAGTAAATAAATAAATAAATAAATAAATAAATAAATAAATAAATAATAATAATAATAATAATAATAATAATAATAATAATAATAATAATAATAATGCAAAAGAGGAACCTGTAATACTGTTAAGAAACCTAAGAAGGTAAGAAAGTGGATTCAAAGCACTCCTTTTAAACGACATAAAAAACAGACACTGTCTCAGTTGTTTTTTTTTGCAAAAAAATCCCAGAATACCCAAAGCTGCCAAGCTACTTATATTTACAGCATAACTGTTTCCTGTAGCTTTTAGGTTCCACAATAAAAATGCTGTATCTCTAGAATAATAGGCCTATTAGTAACTATCAGATCATTAAAGGTGTGTGAAGACAGTTGGTAATTAGTTATTCGAATTATGTGGAGAGCTTTATAATTCCCACAACCTAATACAGGAACACCGACTTAAATTACAGGCTGCAAGTAAACTGTGAGAACCTGTTTATTGTGGCACCTAGTCTTTCTTCAACGGTGACAGTAGAGCACAAAAACTAATTAGTGCTTTCAGTCCTCCACCCTTTAGGTGAAACCTAATCCTTTTGCATGAAAGAAAAACAAAATAATCATGCCATTCCTTTTATAAATCATTGGCTATGTCATTATCCCAATGATGGAAATATGATTTCCCACTACAAATTGTCTGACCTGTTTTATGTTCTTCAACACATAATTAAAGCTGCGGTGTGTTAAAGGAAGTAATTTTGTTCAAAGACTTTGGCACCAGCAGTGCAATGTCTTTGCTTGTATAACTAACAGCTACTGGCAAATCTAATCATGTTAACTGTGTTATGGATTAGTAACAACAACAGCAGCAACATGTGTGAATAACCTGAAATTGACAGTAAGCCAAAAAAAAGAGGAGTGACTGCGTTCTCGGATTGTTTCTGTTCACACTGAAGGGTGATGTGTCAGGCTTAATAAAACAGAAGGTATACCTGGGTGGCACTCCGCTACAAAGAACAGTCACAGAAATGTGGGCGCCCTGAGCTTCTGTATTCCTGAACGTCAGCGTTTGTGTGTGTGTGCCTGCACGTAGTGAAAATCTTACAAACGAGTCGGCTGCAATTTAAAATGATGTGGTCATCTTATAAGCAAGCAAGCAAGAACTGATCTTATAAGCAATGCCCTGAACTTTGACAAAATGTAACTATACAGGGCATTCGATGAAGGCATTATGGTTATACAGTGTAAATAACCACCATTACCCAAACATTCCCTGACCAGAAGCTGCAGAGGGAGTAGCGCAGCAGTTGCTAGTTTAAGCTATCACATTCTGCTATGATTTACCATGACACGTTTTAAATTAAAGCACATGTTACAGTGCCCTACATTATTGTACTCAGATGACAATATTCCTGTCTTTCAAATGCATGCTTCTTTTCTGGAAGGTCAATCCTTTTGCTAATGTCCACAATCCTTTTGCTAATGTGTTTTAACCCTGGTCAGAAGTTTTGGTCTCCACCCTTCTCTCTTAAGACCCTGATTGAGGTCACAGCCAAACCAAACGCAGGTAGGCAATACTCTGTGTCCCTGCAGCCTTGGAAGAGTCAGCATGGGAATGTAATCAGTAATCCAATTGTACTGCTGAGTGCACACGACCTGATAGCTAATACTGGCTTGCAGGTTCTCAGAATCTGGAGTTTGAGTTCCGCGGAACCTAAGACTTGCAGCAGCGACTGTCAGGACGTAATTAGAAGAATTTGTAAACCGATTAAAACCATTCGAAACACTATTCCAGGTTCTTTTTATACTGCTATTAGCAGCTCTTATTGGATTAGAAGGAGTTTCTGATAGACTGTTGCACGCTCAGCATTCATGTATATATATATATATATATATATATATATATATATATATATATATATATATATATATATATATATATATATATATATATATATATACATATGTAGTTGCAAGTGGTTTACTGTCATGTATACCTTTATATCATGTATACCATGTATAACCATAGTACACTGCAGCCAAATATAAGGAACCTTAATCGTGTTTCCTTTGATTTATCATCACAGCTGATTAAATAGGGGGTTGACAGTGCAGATGTTTCAGCTGTGTTACTTGCAACGGCTTTCAGGGTGTCTAATGGCCAGTTGCTTCTATTCCAAGTACAGCAAGCTGACAGGAGGCTTTTAATAAGGTTGGTGAATAAACACGTGACGATGAGGAATAATTAATTATATTTTTATGTTACCACATGGACCTATTCAATGCAAACTGCTCTCGCCAGCTTGTTCATGCGTGATGCGAATGCATGCTTAAAAATACACATGCATTCAAGAACTTAGATAGACAGATGAAACAAGGCTGCTTCTACGAAAAAGTATTTTATAGTCAATTGACAATTGACTCATTGGAATTTGCATTAATATATAAATGAATATCGAATTACGTTCGATTCCTTGAACCATATTCTAAAGTATTATTATAGAAGTATGCACTGCCTGGCAGTGTGTAATGAATGCACTGTATGAATGTGTGTCATGCACTCTATACAAGTCTTTAAACTGTAAACTTTGAGGTCCAGCACACTGTTTCTGACTCTCCTCCTCTCTGTCTAGATTAGAGTTAAACTTTTTTTTTTTTAGTCTTAAAAACAATAGGTAACACACAGCATGAGGGCCTTTGATAATAATTTATTGTAGCATATTTCCCAAGCCAGCACAGACTAGTCCCAGCCCAAGGGCTAGCACTGTACACACTGTCTAATTACAGGATACTGGCTTGGTAAATAGGTCTTGGATGATTAAGAAAAGGAAAGAAATTAAAGAGGTCAACACCCCCTCTCCCCCCTTTAGTTATGCAAATGGCCAATGTGACAATGGGAAAAAGCATGTCTCCACAGAGCTACATCAGGACTCATCGCATACCCTTGTTTATTAACTGCAATTGGCCATCAGATATTCTTTATTTAAAACAGAATATTAAGACTACAGCAGTGTTCCCACCTGAAAACCTCTATTCAAGCTATTATTATTATTATTATTATTATTATTATTATTATTATTATTATTATTATTATTATTATTATTAAAGTAGTTGTATTAGCAGTAGTAGTATGTGTGTGTGTGTGTTAAGAAAACTGAGGTCAAGTCAGGAAGGAGGTACCCTGTAGGACTACCCTCGAAAGATATACAGCCAGTGGTTTGTGATAAAACTAAAAAAGAGAACAAGATCAAAAAGTAGCTCAAACTCAAAACAGCTAATGTGAAGTAATATGAGAAAACACTGTATTCTTCATTAACTTTCCAGGAGAGAAATTAAGACATCTTTGACAACTGGATGTGAAATGGTAATGCAGCTGTATCTCAGATCATACACATTCTTATCTTTGAACATGCAGGGCCACATCAAAGAGACACAAAGAAAGAATAAAAGACAAACAGGTGGAAGGAAACAGCCGTGTTTGTATGCATGTAATTGTTAACTATACAGCTGAGGCAGGGCTGTCTGCATTGTCCTGCAGGGAGCTCTCCAAAATTGATCTGCTCTGAGATACCTGTGTGTGTCTGCGGACAAAGGAGGAGTGTCAAGAATAAGTAAATGGTGGCCACCACAATAATATTTGAATTGGCCATATGGCCTCTGGCTTTAGGCCGTTTGACCTACACATCTGTTCTCTATCATTACTGCTGTGGCTCCAGCTTAACCACTGGCTGTTTCTAGCTGTGGAAGGCAGCTTGACCACAGCAGAGTGAAAAGATGTGTCTTATATATTCCCTAAAAATGTGACCATTAACACAAGAACGGTACTCTGAAACAAAGGGCTGATTTTGAAGATGAACATAACTGCTAAGGAATTTCTTATTTCATTTATGCATCCAGGTTTTATTTTTTATTTTTTTTGTATTCACTTTATACTGAACCAACTTAATATTTCCCAATGTTTCCACACTAGCTCTCAGTAGCACACATACATCCCTTCTTCGTGTGAATCAAGCTTTTCAGAAGAAAGCATTTTTTTTTTTATTTGTGACCCCCAAGTCACAAAACCTGAGACTGAAATGTGGACGAACATGACAATTATTCAAATAAATCATTTCTATCTTTTTTTTTTTTTTAATTGAGTGCCAGCTTGGGTGGAGGTCAAGAGAGCTGTCCTGCATCTAAAGCTAAAGTTTTCAAGAGTTTTCTTTTTTTCTTTTACTTTTTCTTCATAGAAAGAAGAATAAAACATTCTCTTGGTGTGGTCTGATTGCATCACCAAGAACCCCCTGTAAGCATTCAGAAGCTTGC
This sequence comes from Acipenser oxyrinchus oxyrinchus, assembly GCA_030684275.1. Taxonomy (NCBI): domain Eukaryota; kingdom Metazoa; phylum Chordata; class Actinopteri; order Acipenseriformes; family Acipenseridae; genus Acipenser; species Acipenser oxyrinchus. The sequence continues at coordinate 34,788,421 of CM060261.1, forward strand.
TTTTGCAGCTGTTTAATATAAATTCTCTGTGTACATCTTTGTGCAGATGGTTTATTTTTATAAACAATACATAGCCCCACATTGCTGCAGAGTTTCTTCCTCTGTCTGTTCACCTCACTGACACTTGCTAGGGAGGCGCAGTGGAGAAGGCAGAGCTGGCTGGGGTTTGCACAAATGGCATCCATTGACACACAATGGTTGTTTTGATAATATCGTTGATATTGACCGGCCGGATTGTTGTTTTCATTGCGCCGATCCTGAAGCCTCTCGCTCAGCAGTTGCAGATGGCGGCTCCTAGACTAATTGATGTGCTGCACTGCCCTGCCTGCAGTCTCACTATCACACACCCATCGCACTGCCCTGCCTGCAGTCTCACTATCACACACCCATCGCACTGCCCTGCCTGCGGTCTCACTATCACACACCCGCCGCACTGCCCTGCCTGCAGTCTCACTATCACACACCCGTCGCACTGCCCTGCCTGCAGTCTCACTATCACACACCCGCCGCACTGCCCTGCCTGCAGTCTCACTATCACACACCCGCCGCACTGCCCTGCCTGCAGTCTCACTATCAGACCCCCGCCGCACTGCCCTGCCTGCAGTCTCACTATCACACATCCGCTCTCCTCTTGATTGGAGCCCAGAAGAGGAAGCAAAGGAAGGAAAATAGAAATGAAACACACTTTGCCATTTGGAACAGGGCGTCTTCATGCTAGTATTCTCCACTGCCCTTAATTTTGACAACTGTTGTTGAAAGGATAAGAAAAAAAAAACACAACAAAAAAAGGAGCAGTTACCAATCACAGGAACAAGGTTGCAGCCAGTCCTGTTTGCTGTCTGAGACTGGGCCTCAGGAAGCACTGACAGCGAGACCCAGCCCCATTAGGGCTGTCAATTAATCGCAGTTAACTTCTGCAATTAACATGTACATTTTTTGGGAATTCATTTTTTTTAACGCATGTTAATTGCACTCCTGTCTTGTCCCTCTTAGCACTCCGTAATTCATTTCCTGCTGCACCATTCCAGTCAATGCCAGGATTGAATGAGTGTCATCATCGCATTATGTAGCAAAGCACTCAAACTGAAGGACTTGTGAATGGGATTTTTTTTTAAAACTATCTGACGGTTCATTGGATAGAAAGAGGGTTACTTGTTTACTGTCAAAGTGAGTTCCAATATCACAGAAGTGCATCTAGTCTGCACCACCTGCGTGCTAAACATGCTTTCACTTCTCAAAATTTAGACTTTCTAGTAGTTTTTCTGGTACAGACAATAACAATACAATAACGAATTAAACCCTTCAGTTTTGACAGAGTACGCTCAGAAATTCAAGATCGCTACAAACCCATGAATCAATCCAAGTATGAACCTATAGCTATCGACTGCAGACCTGTTAACATTGTAGCTTTGTTTTATTTCAATAACCACATTTATTTTTAAACTATTTTATTTACAGTTATTGTGGATGTAACCGTTACTCAGTGGATGTTTTGTTTTATTTAGACAATTTCAAGTTATTAATAAAAGAGATTTTAAAAATTATTATTATTATTATTATTATTATTATTATTATTATTATTATTATTATTATTATTATTATTATTATTTAAACAGAAGTGAAAAATGAGTAAAGAAAACTGATCATTGTAAATGCAGTAAGGTGAGTCATAAACTGACTCCATTGGGATTTAGCAGTTGGTTCAAACAATTTAACAACAATGCTGGATTGTAAATAAATATAAAACTATAAATGATAATAAAACAAACATAAATGAGATGGATGCAGTAATTGTATCAATTAAATATGTGATTAAAACAGAGATTAACTGAGATAGATAGATAGATAGATAGATAGATAGATAGATAGATAGATAGATAGATAGATAGATAGATAGATAGATAGATGTAGACATTTGAATTCAATTCAAAGGATGAGCAATGGAAAGCAGTCGTGCTGGCCTCCAATCATCTGCAGACCTTGGTGTGCCACTCCGCAGTGGTTACTACTCGATCAGACAGCTTGGTCCTGTGAGACTGCCTGTGTGTCCTGTGAGAGGCGCAGGTGCTGAAGGAACTTGTGGACGTGTTTCAGTGCACTTTGGGGATTCCAGAAAGACAGCCGTCGTGGAAGGCTCGAACTCAGGCTGTTTAGATCCAAACTCCTGGTTGATTGACATTGATTGACACTCGTTTTGTAATGTGCATCATTGAATACGACTGCCCACAAAGCATTTCATTTCACACCCCAGCTGGTGGATTAACTCTCTGCATCACCTGTCTATCCACCATTGCAATGATGTTCAGAGCTAACTGGAGAGCATTGGAGGCTGCATGTTTGTCTCTCAAGCAGGTAGGAGCAGGGATGAGTAGTAGAGCAGGGAGTGGTAGGGGAGCAGGGAGGGGATGTGGAGCCTGGAGTGATGGGGAGCGAAGCGGTGGTGATCATACTTCCAACCTTGCCCAGGAGGGTCCCACATACAAAATGAGTCAGTTACTGCTGGCTGTAACAGATTTTACACTAAAGACAGGTATAGGATGGTGTCAGAGAAATGCCGGGGCAGTTAAATTAACATTGTTAGAGAATGGGGTAAAGTTTCGAAGGGTGCGATCAGAGTGATAATGTGAATTCTGATCAAGCGAGAGCAGGGATTCCAGACCTTGTGGTGTCACGACCCCTGTCCTTCTGTTCAAACCCTCAGGTAGAAACTCCATAGCACCCAGTTCAGCAGTTGGGCAAATGGAGAAGGAAATGACAGGGGAGTAAAGGAGCTGCACATTTCAAAGCTGAGGCCCTGGATGAAGCTATAAGGGGGGATGCTGTGCAGACCAAGCCAAGCGTTTGAAGTGCATCACTGCAAGCCAAGCAGCTGAAGAGGACAGGACTGCTAGTGTGTCGCAGTGTTGCCTGTATGTACTTAATAGCAGATGTTTGGTCTCTCGGGGCAGATGATGGTTTCCAAAGTAAGGTTGGGCTGACCTGTGTGTGTGAATAATGCTGTGTACAAAGCTGGCACTGTAACAAATGAACGCAAATCCTTCTCCCTTCTCTTTCTTTCTTTCTCTCTTTTTTTTTTACAAGCAGAATGCTTAGCCACGCTTCCCTTTAAGCACATAATTACTCCGAAGCGACTCAGGACCATAGATTCTCCTCACCTAATGGCTCTGAAGCCATTTGCTCATAATTTATGGGGACAGGGTTCAAAGTTTTAATAATATTTGGATAATATCATGCAGGGGTTGTCTGTGCACCATGATGAATAGAAGACTGAGCAGAACCATTGTGATTCTGAGCATGGCAGCGGCCCTGCGTTAACAACTTAATACTTTATCCAGCCTTTATGGGATGCTCACAGAGAAGGAAAACAGTTTGTCTCATGAATTATAGATATGATCGTGAAAGATTAGAAGCAGCCGCGTGGATGGCACAGGGGCCACTCGTTCCAATGAAACTGTCCTGTTAGTGCCTCTCCCTCATGCAGATAAATGAATTGTAAAGAGGCCAAGCAATGGTTTAAATAAACCCTTAGCAGACGATGTATTAACACATCAACATACAAGACGCGCACACTAAGGAATGCTTTGGATATTTATGGTTATAATCTTCACTCAAGTGGCTCAGTGATTTATTTATTTATTTATTTATGGTCTTTTCCCGATCTCATGATTCCAGCAGCATTATTACACTGTTGGGTGTTTCAATGGGAAAAATAAAGACAGGCATGTTTGTGCCATTAGTTGGTTTTGTCTAATGGGCTTGTTCATGGTAACAGCCCCCGATTTCAGATCTTTTTGCATGAATGGTTATTGGTAAAGACAGATATAGAGAAAGATGATAAGAACTCAGTATTGGAGGAGCCTGACCCAGAACCAGCCAGAAGGATTTTAACACAATAAACAAGTCAGGGAAATGTCTACTCTGCTGAAAGAAAAACCACAAAGTTCTTCCTGTTTAGAGCCACTAAAACAAATTCAATTCCAGTTGGTTTCATTGGATTTTCAGTGTGGTTCACATGTGATTTGTTTATCAATAACTTAACTTAATTATTATACAATAATTGTTCTACTTTCATAATGCATAAGCAAACATGAATTGGTGAATCCATCAATAGCCAAAGGTAGGATCAATGTTTCCATTTACTAGATGTATTAATCAATACCCCTACAAAGTTCATGGATGGTTGCTCCTCATTTATAATTAGGTGTCTAAACTGAGAGTAAAAACAATTGTAAAAGTAAACACATCTAAAATGAATCTCATTAAAACTGTTGAAATTCAATTCTATTAAGGAGATTTATTTCAAAAGCAAACCTTGTTTGACAGGTGGGTTTGGGGTTTGGGTACATTTCCCAAAAGCATCTTGAGCTGTCTGGATATAACACCACAACAGCCACATGGACTGTGTTTGGCAAGTCTTTGCTTTTTTAATGAACGACCTGTGGAATGGCTTGCTCTGGCTTCTCTTATCATTAAGGATCATACGCAACAATTCTTAATCTTGATGTGTCTCAAATCACAGCTAGTCCAGATGGACCTGATTTTTCTTCTTCTTCTTCTCTCTCCTCTGCTCTTTATATATATATATATACTATATATATATATATACTGTATATATATATATATATATATATATATATATATATATATATATATATATATATATATATAACGAAAAGCAATAGTACTAATGAAGAAAAAATAAGATTCAGGGCCTCAGGTAAAAAAAAAAAGTTTGGGAACCCCTGCTTTAAAAGATACTGATAATGATAATGATTTCTGTTTATTGGCTGTCAACATGAACGATTGTTTCTGTGTGGCTTGTTTGTTAACAGTAAGTTAATATGAACTTTAATGAAAAAGACATCTTCAGTACAATGTACTCCAGGTGACTGAGCTTTCATAGGACAGCCTGGCCCCCTCCCTGCTGTAGCTATACAGTGAGAATCCCAGGTCAGAGTGGCGCGATCTGAAAAGGGCCTGATTAGAATCGCTGCACTGCACTGTGCTTGAAGAGGGGCTCCTCTTTATGTGTCTAATTAAGGTCTGTATTTGATTATAAATACAGTCTTGAAGTCTGTGTAATGTTAAGCAATGTAATGTCCTGGCTCTTAGTCTGCAATACTTCCACCATGTATTCAAGTTATTTATATACCAGCACATGGGCAGATGCCAGCTCAGAAAGAAGAACTGTTTTAATAAGGAATGTCCGAGCATCATTCATATAGATCTTGAATAAATGAATAAAAAGGTTGTTACAGTTGTACAGTATACATCAAAAATATGATTTAAATGATGTACAAGTATATAAATAACATTTTATTTAAGTATTTTGTTCAGTTTTGGATACAGTGGTGTTGAAGTTAAGAATATCACCTAAGCTTACTTTGTTACATTTATACTGTTACTATAATATAATAATAATATGAATATGCAACTTATAGTCAAACCAAAAAACCCAACCAGTGTTGTATCCTGGTGGTTCGTGGGGATTGAGCACAGTGGTCACTGTGAATAACTGATGAAGGGTTTTTCTTTTTAATTTGTATTTATACAGTAAAAGCAGTGCTTGTAAATATATGATTTGGTGCAAGTCCGGTGATCACAGAAAGCCCACAGTCGCCCTGATTATATCTCTGAAAGAAGTCTGGGTGGATCACCCCCTGGGGATTGGTGTTTATAAGCTTGTCCAGAGTTAAGCAGAGCTCTTCTTACAGGCAGTGTCTGGGAGATAGTATCTGGACAGGGGGTGTATTGTTTAGGAAGGTTCCTGTTTTACATACATCTCCAGAAGAACAAGGGATTCACACCTGAGATTTATGAAAATGGATGTGATAAAAGAACAGCTTTGAATAGCTTTGATTCATGGAAGAGGTGGGGCTTAAACTGCATCAAATGGACAAATAATAGGAAGAGAGGCTCAATGCTTTTACTGCTGTGCTATCAATTAGCAAAAGATTACAATTGTTTAATGGGCTCAGAGCAAGAAGGATTTTCTTAAGGAGATATATATATATATATATATATATATATATACACAAGTATATATACACACAAACCAGGACACAAGACGTTATGTGTTTTGCCTTAAAAGAGATTCAAGTGTTATAATTTAATTATCCCAAATGTTTTGCTGCAGTTTAACATCGTGTAATTGAAAAATGGACAGATATAAATTACTGGATATAATAATTTTACAAGCAGGGTGCTTGTAGCCCGGCTCGTAACATACCATGTAATTTACTTATGATTTGAAATGAATATGTGTATCCACTCTTCTCACTTTGAAAGCCGACTCTTTGATGCTCTCCTTGTTGATCCATGCATATGTTTTATTTGTCCCTTTTCTGTTAAAACCGTGCCGTGCCGTTCTTCTGTACTGTACTGTCTGTGTATAAAGTATAAAGTCCTTCTTCCAGTACCGGGCCAGAATACTGTATGATACACAATGCATGCTGCAGAACCCTCTGTGGGGTCTGGGGAAGACACATCTTTAGAAGATACATATTGTCCATGTTAATAAAAAGAGCACTTGTCTGTAAAGCCACTTTAGCTGTGAGCAGGTTTGACTCTATCAAAGCAAGGCTTCTCCTTTCCCAGGCTCTCGAAGGGGCCAGGCTGCAGGAGAGCGCTCTCGAGGGCTCTACCTTTTGTCATTGAAGCTATTGGCAGGGCTTGCGGAGACCTGTCTGGCCACATCAAGAGAATTCCAGGGAGCAATAAATTCAACACAGCAATGCCCTTGCTTCCCATTCACCTCCTCAGGAATTTATTTCTCGTCTAATAAATCTGAGACCCTTTGGAGAAGACGGAGGAGCCGAGGGTTGAGCTGTAAGTGCTGCGGAAGGGCAAGAACAAACCAAGTGACGTGGCCAACAGCATGGCACAGAGGCGATAGTGTAATACCAAGGCATGGCTGTTAAAATCATCCAGCCTTCAAGAACAGCCAGAAGAGTACATTAATGAAGATTCTTTCTTTCCACAGCTCTGTTCTCAGTAATGATTCGATGAGGGATCCAAAGCAGATTTGGGAGATTATAACACTTGTTCAATGTAACCATCTCCCTGTTGAATGACTTTACCTTGTTACCTAAGTTAACAAACAGACTGAGGTAAATGTCCATATGTTTGGATTTAGGTTGGTCCTAGAACTATCACCACTGTACCCCTTTGCCTGAATACCTGGGACTTCATCAAAAAACCTGAAGGGCTGCACCTGTTGGTGTGTCCCATCCGTGGAGGGTTACTGATTTGGAACCTGCTTTTGATCTGACACCATCTGACTCCTGCTTTGCAGGGATGGACAATAAAAGAATACAGCAGCAGCGTGAATCTGTTTATTTAGAAGGACTTCCACTGAATACAAACACAAACTCAGCTACCCTGCTACATGTCTTCACTGCATCATTGCTAGGAATAGAGCAGTGTGTTTGAGCATCCTGAAATGTAACAAGAAAATACCAATCGCCCAGTAACTGCTTAGCCCGTTGAGCCACCCTCCAGAGATGATGAAAGCATACCCTCTCATTGTATTTAGGGTTTTAATTATATAGTTACATACAGTATGTTCAGACATGTCTGGTGAAAGATTAGAGCTCGCCATGAGGTCAGAATTTATTTCATTTGCATTAGTTTCTGAGTCGTTGGCTGACACTCTTGATTGAGCTGCGTCCCTTTTTCGCTTCTGTTTTCTGTATAGTAACAGTAATGTCTAAATATATCACTAAATAGCCCTGTGCCCAGCTAGTCATTTTCTTCTTATAACTTTAGCCCCTTTTTTTAATAAGTATGACAAATTGGATATGTGCATTTGGCAACCAGGTCAGCCCTGTAATACAGTTCTCCATTGTGCATTTTTGTAACTCAAGACAAATTTGTACTCAAACTCTTTTGCGTTCTTTTTTTATTATTTTGTGCACCTGTATTTTTGTTACCACTCCTTTATTAACATATCTCTCATTTCCTTTCAAAGCATTACAGGATTTAGGTTTAAATAACTGCACAGCTAAGCTTTAGGGTATTTGCAAAGGAGAAATGTAATACTAATCACTGTGAAGAAAGGTTGGCTTTGCCACCTTGCAGGGGCATTGATAAAATCCTGAAGCACTGAACTCTGCATCATTAATCACGGCCTCTTCTACTGCAGGGCATGTTACCATCAGGAGCGATCTCAACTGAACTGAAAGATAGCTTGTCATATTTAACTATAGTACAAGACTGCCAGGAGACTTTCCAAAATATTTTACAATAGATATGTGCATTGCTTATAGAAACAGTTACCTGTTCTGAGGTATAATTCAGTTAGATGTAATACCTGCTTAAATTGTGTTAAATACATTACTGAATTCTATTATCATTATTTCAACATTTAAAAAATCCGGAGGAAGGGATCTAAAAAAAAAAAAGATTTTGAGAAGCTTTGATACGCAATAATTTTGTGTGGTTATGGGAATAAATACTGTTTGTTAACTATACATCTTTTAGACATGAAACCTTTGGTGTATATAGATGGCTAGCCTGCCTGATTTAAATCACTTGGAATGCCATGTGTGTCATATTAAACAGAGTTCTGTAAACAGTAGCCCTGGGGTGATATTCACACCTTGGTCCCATTGAGGAAATGTGAGCCCCCAGGAGAAGAATGCTAACTTCTCTATTCCACTGGTTCAGCTGCAATCAAAGTTACGTGACACGAGGCCCCTTCCTCCTCCTCGCCTCTCCTCCTCTCCTCCAGCTCAGCAGCAGCTCCACCCCCCCCACATCCAGTGCTGTGTCTTCTCTAAACAGAATGCCTGAATTTGATTTGAAATCCTCCAGCTTGAAACTTTAGGAGGAGACCCACCTTATTTATCAGAAACAGTAGCTTCCTAAAGCTGAAGCTCTGTGATTGATTTTTAAGCACCTTTTCTTTAGTTTTTTTTTTTTTTTTTGTATCAAAGCTCAATACGCAATGCTTGTGGATTAAGACACAAAGGATTATGCTACAAATGTGTGCCCTTAAGTCACTGCCCTTATCTTGGATGTAATTCTGTTGTCCTCAACTATATTTCAGCTGGAAGGTAATCCTCCTAATCGTATTTGTTTTCAAACAGCAGCTTTGACACGTTTTTGCTCTTTGGAAGGAAGTCCTGTAAATCCTGACGAGGACGCGTTCAGAGCTTTTACAGATACAAAGCCATTGGTCCCAGTTTGATATAAAAGCCGTTTTATACCAAATCACCGTCTTGTCACTGAAAGAATGCTTCCCGCGTGCGGATTAATTAAAGTGTGAACATTAAATATTGATTGATGCATTATCAGCGGAGAGCAGTTGCCTCCTCTCAGATTGATTTCTGCTGTGATTTATTGTCATATTTGTGGAGTCATTTCACTTGATAACAAAGAGGAATTGCTTGCTACCTCAGTATCCTCCCCCTCCCTCCTCCCTCTCTCTCGCGCTCTCTCTCCCAGTTTGCTTATTCTGTTTATAGAATGGTTACTGTTCAGTTTAATTGTCTAAATGTTTTGCACTGTTTTAGGCTTTATATCAGCATGTGTGCCTCAGATATGAGATAATATGACAAATATATTAAATAGATGTATGATATGCAATATATATGACACTTGCGCACATGCATAAAACAGGGATTTTAATATACAGTAGTGCACTCTTTTCTTACTACAGTATACTACAGTTATATAACTAAAATATGTACAGGGATGTATTGTATACAGTACATTGCATATTAGTATTATTCGTTCCATGTATTGTAACTTAGCCAAATATGCCTTTTTGCTGTTTTCCTGTACAATATCCCCCCTTTCTTCACAGCAAAAGGAAAGTTTTATTTCTATGAGAAAACCATTAGATTACTGCATCTGTACAAAGAAATCTGGATTCTGGCAACTAAGATGAACACCTTAACAACTCAAGCTTAGTGTGAGCATCTGGGGTTCTGTTTTTGTTCAGTTCTACCACAGTTGTGCAGCACTGATTCAAAGTAAGATTATTTATGTGTTTATTCTTTAACCTGGACTAAACCCATGGAGGCCGAGGCCTCATTAAATGGGTGAAAATATATTTAATTTGCAAAAACATTCCCATTTATTTTTAGAAGGCTCACGAATCGTGCAATCACTAACTAACTTTGCAAATTAAATTGTCCTGATGTCAATTCAATTTAGTGACATTAAATCTAAAGTTATTTCCAGACAAGAGTGTCTGATTACATATGCTATAATTAGTGGCTGTGTGTTAATATTATTCAAAGTGTCAGGACTGAGCAACAACAGTGCCGTCGGCCCCGAGAGGTATTCAGTTGCTCTCCAAGAATCTAAATTCTCTACCCATTTCCTTTTCATGTGAGGCTGATCCTAACTACCTTGTTGTGTGCATAGGACTCTGTAATCACTGAGAGTTTCAGCACCACTTTTTGCATTCCCTTAAAGTTCCCTGCATCGTCCCTTGAAAGTGATCAGCATCTACATTATCAAACATTTCATTTCTTACCTGTTTAATATCATGTGTCTTCTCCTTTGTTGTTTTGGCTCAGGTCACTATTTGCAATTCCAGAAAAAAAATTATCATAACACAATAGTTCATCTACGGGCTTCAGAGCACAGTACACAGCTAGTATAATTCTTAAAAGCTGTGCAATGATATTATTTATTGCATTTGTTTCCCCTATTGTTAAAAAGTATGTTGAATCCAGTCCTATGACTCATATCTACAGGGGGCCCACAGTCAATTAAAAACGTTTGTAAGAGAAGCACAGATTCTTACACACTAGTCTACAGATAAGGAAATCATGTTATCAGGACAGTCTGGGTGTCTAATCCTTCGCAAATATCAATGTACCTATCATAGCACAATATTATCTTAATGATATAATTATATGAGAAATTAAACACATTGTTCTTTTTCAATTATCACAGATAACCTAGTATAGTGTGGGTTAGGCTACATCCATTCCTTATTCCCATTATCATGACTGGGAGTAGCTATACATTTTTTGCACACAGTAAATTTTATTTGGATGTGTTACTGCATCTTTAAATCCTCCTGTGTTACTTTTAAAAATATGGGAATAACTCCCCTTTATTAGAATCAATAAACACTGAAATGGAGACTCCCTCACAAAAGACCCCAAATGTCATAGCGGAATGTATTGTACAGTCTAGTCCCCTTTATTCTCTCAGCAGTGTCACAGTTGTGTCAATTCTTTTCCTCATGTTAGAAATCCCCAGGGCGCGGTGGTAAGCCTTTTGATGCAGCTGGTAATTCCAGCCCTCGCCATTAAACCTGCATCTTCGAACTGTCCCTTGGTAATTGCTGTGAAGACTTAGACAAGTAAGACTATCCAAAGGCATCAGTAAGGTCAAACCGTGGCAGAGAGCAGTTTGATTTTATCCTGGAGATTGATGCTCGTATCTCCTTTATTTTGATTGTGCAGCAGCTGTTATACAATGTACTAGAGATCATGAATAGCGTGTTTGGTAAGAGTGCCTGTGCAGTATCACAATGTTTTATGCATGCTGTTTAGTTTTCACTGATACCACACCAAGTCCCAGTCCACTTTCTTTTCTTTTTATGCAGTAACCCTTACGTCTGCTGTACGGAGGCACGTGGAGCAATTACTGCTAAAGTAAAGGATATTCTGGGTTAAATGTGCTTGGCAAGAATCCTCCGATTTCTAAAGGGAAAGAGGCAGTGTAGTCAATGAAGTTGTTTTTCTTCTTGGCTTTAAGTCACTATGTAAAAAAGAGCAATAATAACAACAAAAAACATTTCAATTTCTAAACAAAAAGTATTTCTATATATATATTCAAAAATATATAATTGTGATATACCTAGTGCTAACCCGGAACGACACAAACTGGAGCACATCATATCTGTTAAAAATGTTGTTTGATGAGAAATTTAAACTGCTCATCATGCAGATTGTTGTTCATACAGACTCTGGCTTTAAAGACCTCTTCAGGTGAAAGTGAAAAAGAAACAGACGCTATTGTTTTGTTTTGTTGTTTTTGTTTTCATTTCTACATCAAACACCGATTGAATCATAATGGCTCATACAGCAGCTACCACAAATTGCTTTTGAATTTGCAGCACATGTACTTCTGTTTGTTTGCTTTTTGCGTGGGCTCTGGAACTTCCCCTCAAAGGCACTCTTTCCAGTTCCCATCTTGTCTGAGTACTATCAGCCTCGGAAGCAATAAAGCATTCCATTTGTGAATTCCTTATGGAATGTTTGCTGGTGGACGCTGGTTACAGTGTGCTGTCTGGCATGTCCTGTAGCTGGCAGGTCTTTGTCGCCGGTTAAAAGAGATCTCTGTCGATCAAAGGGTTAAAGTGACTTCTCAGGCATTTCAGAGGGATGAAAACAAACAGGACACAAATGAGCTGCTGCAGCATTTCTGTACGTTGCTTCTGCCTGTGAATATCTCTTTGCACCATCTCCTTTTGTTGTTGTTGTTTTCTGTTGCTTTTTATTTTTTCACTGTACATTATTATTGAATCCTGCTTTCAGCTACCATAATCCTGCACATAATAGAAACATACAGACTCCCATTGTGTTTTAAACCATTTTACCACCATCAGCTCTTAACTTTAATTTATTTTCTTTAATTTAAAGACACAAATGCTAGGTAAAAAAGGAGATTTTGTTTTTAAATTGTAGTTTGTGTGATAGCAGCCCTTATAAACAAGAACACCAACCAACATTAAATTAAATTAAAACCAAGCAACAGAATAATATAACTGAATGCTGCTAAAGTTACATTTCTTTAAAACAATTGGCTGTGAAAGAAGAAATAAGAGTGACACACAGGAGCTGATCATGAAACAGCTCCAAACCACACCAAATAAAAAATCTATACTCATTATATTTAAAGGGTGCCTTAAACACCACTGTGCTTGAGCATTTATCACCATGTGCTTATGACATGAGCAATGACATGGAAACAAAGAAAGCCAGTGCTGCACAAGCACCACATCAGTTAGAGCTTATAGCTTAGTTCTGCAGTGAAGGCTGGTCTCCTTTACACCATTATAAACATATAGTACAGTAGTAGAACTGCAAAATGAGAGGTATACTTAAATTGTGACAAGATCATACAGGTGCTGGATACAGAGTACAGCTACATCATCTACTCTGCATTGTAAATGCGGTTTTCTTCTACTTACTGCATGCACACTACCTAGCATGCAGTTATGGGACTGAAGTTATGGTAACACATGTGTTATTATCATTGGGTGTTGTGTTAAATGCATGTTATAAATAATGTAACAAACCAGTAGCAGTGTAGTTGCAAGTATATTAACCGTGCTGTCGAATACACATCAGGCTATTTTTTTGTAAGAGAAAAAAAAAATGTTAACGTTCCAGAATGAACAATAAATAACATGCATGTGCAGTAGGTGGGTATCTGAGACGGGCAGGCGGGCAGGCGGGCAGGCAGGCAGACAGACAGACAGACGGGCAGGCAAGCAGGCAGGCATACAGACAGATAGACAGAGAGACAGGCGGGCGGGCAGGCAGGCAGGCAGGCAGACAGACAGACGGGCAGGCAAGCAGGCAGGCAGACAGACAGACAGACAGACAGGCAGGCGGGAGGGTGGGCAGGCAGGCAGGCAGGCAGGCAGGCAGATAGACAGGCAGACAGACAGATAGACAGACTCAGATTCACTCAGGGGTATTCATTACAGCAGAGCTGTTTTCACTCCAGGGTCTCTTCACAATCCTGTTAGTGTTACTAAGCCTTTCCACTCCTGGCTATTGACTCTGTGGTGCAATCACAGCTCCTTATTATCTCTGGAGCTGCAGTGCTGGAATCAAGTGTCTCCCTACTCCACAAGTCTGTGTGAGACGAGTGTGAATCCCCTTTCAATGGACAGCTTCAGTAAACCCTCAGATTCACAAGACGCCACGCTGTTGCATTCATAGGATGGGGTAATTAGGTCAGGGTTCTAATTACAGAATCATTGTCCCAATGACGACCCACTGTTGCCAAAACATCCCTTACCAGGGAGGGTGACCCACAAAAAAGAGCATGTAGGCCATGTCTTTGAAGACTACACCTAATCTTTATTTACATTTTCTGGTCTTCTCAGAATTCTTGTTGTTGTTATTGTTGTTGTTGTTGTTGTTGGAGACCAGCACGGTTATCCAAGATTGTTTGAATATTCTTTGAAAAGAGTTGACTTACAAAAACAACCAGCCTGTCTTTGAGCAACATACTCACACATGTAGATTTACAAATATTTATTATGAATTTGAAGTACAAGAAAATCTTGCAGACCTTTGTAAATAAAGGTTACCCAGTTTCCCTGGATCCACTTTCCAGACAAACAGCTACATAAATAAATCAACAAATAAACCCAGAAATAAATAATGAAGGCTACAGCCCCTTCTTTAGACCTTCTGTAAGTGCCCCCTTGCACACTGTCATATAAAAATAACCCAGCTTCTAGATTTTTTTTTTTTTTATGTTGCTTAGACAGGGTTACACTTTCCATCACCCTTAAGCTTCCCCTGTGGCTGCTGCTAAAACAGTTATTAAGATGTTACTGTGGTTTTCAGACCTATGCTTGTATATGTGAGTGATTGTAACTAAAATTACTGTGATCTGCTATCTCCTGTCGTTTTTTCTCATGGTCCCACTAACGGGACAGTATTGGTAATAATAATGTCGCCCCCCACCCCATGTTCTGTTTTAATTTGTCTATGTGTTAGATCTGTAACAAACGATGAGTTTCCTTAGAGAAACCGGGAAGAGAGCAATAACTAATTTTTGTTTTGCAGCTGTCAAAACAAGCCTTCCTGGCTGTACTGTATGTAAGCAATGCTGCCTGGGTCACAGAAACTGCTCACATTCAGAGTGGGGGTCTAGGAAAGGAAAAGACAAAGAGATCCGAGCAGCACAGCTTCAAACTTGTTATCTTTGCTTCAGAATGCTCCAGTCCACATTGATATTATCACCACATGAAAAGTGGGTATCTATGTACTGTATTCAGCTTCTTCTCAACAGTTATGACACTTACTCAACTCTTTTATTTCAGTTTGCTGCTTAGTTGTATTTTTTGCAATTAATTATTTTTAATAATTTTAGTTTATTGAAATTTAGATTGTTTATTTTTTTGCCTAGTAATTTAAACTTTGCTTGTCTTGACACTACATTTGTGTTACTACCACGTAATTACATGTTAATGAAACCTGTCTTACATCGCTGCTGATCTAGGGAGAGAAGATGCTTGATGTGTCAATCCAGGTAGAGAGAGGGGAACCTGTACTCCCTACCATGCATGCTGAGCACCACACAGCCAATAGAACATGCTTTCAAACCTCCTCCAGTCCCTAACCCATACAGTGCAACCAAACTCTGTTTTCTGTGCCTTCAAAGTTTTAGTTACACTTCTATGTATATTGCGTCTCGTTTACCAATAAATAATAATTATTCCTGTCTTTTTCATTTTCATTCCTTTATTGTCTTGCTTTTATTTTTTTATTTGCAATGCATTGATAATATTTTGTCCAAATTATGATAGCATAGATGACTAAACTATCACCTAACAAACTATAGGAAAACACTGGGAGAACCTCCCCTCCCCCCTCCCCAGGCCCCGTCCCCTTCCTGTCACTGTAGGCCTTCATTAGTGAGTAAGTTACAGTGTGGCACTCAGACTAGACACAAACTCTTTCATCTTAACCATTTACCAACTACAGGATATGAATGGTTCTGAAGCTCACACATGCTCTGAAAAGTTTATCGGGAGACATCAGTCCTTCCATCTTGTTGACCCACGAAGCGGCACACTTTGCTGTTTGGGATTCCTGTGCTGCTCTCTGTGTCTTGAAAGAGGCCGCTGCTCTGTGAATATTAAGGAGACAAGAGCTATCATGACCAATGCCTTAGCAGAGCGCCCCTGTGAATAACAGACGAGCCTCTCTCCTTAGTTTAGGAGCTTGGGATAGGAATAGAAAAAAAGGAAGTAATAAAACAGTTAACTGCTTGAAAGAAACCAGACATATGTCTCGTGATGAAAGATATTTGTAATTATGACATGCCCGTCGGAACACCTGGAAATCAGCACGAAGGGGTGTGGCAGAGAGGCGGGGCCACAGTGACTCATGTGCATTATGAAAGGGCACTGGCGAGCCCTGTAGAGGTCAGGCCTGCCTACCTTCATAGGATTCATTCAGATGGTTGTATGCTGCATTACCTTCACGACATCATTTCATTCTTTTTTTTTTTATTTACTGGTCGCCAAATATTTGTATTGTTTTCTCTCCAATTCGGTAATGTCCAATTATTTTTGGGCTCAGCCCACCGCTACCACCCCTGCGCTGACTCGGGAGGGGCGAAGACGAACACACGCTGTCCTCCAAAACATGTGCCATCAGCCGCCTGCTTCTTTACACACTGCAGACTCACCATGCAGCTACCCAGAGCTACAGCGTCGGAAGACAATGCAGCCCTGGGCAGCTTACTGGCAAGCCCGCAGGCCCCCTGGCCAGACCACAGGGGTAGCTGGTGCGCTGTGAGCCGAGGACACCCTGACCGGCCCAGCCCTCCCTTCACCCGGGCGGCACTCAGCCAATTGAGCGCCGCCCCCTGGGAGCTCCCATCCTCGGTAGGCAAAGGAATAGCCTGGACTCAAACAGGCGACATCCAGACTATAGGGCGCATCCTGCACTCCACAAGGAACGCCTTTACTGGATGCACCACTCTGGAGCCCACTATCGTTTTATTCTTGAACTGATACAGCTGAAAGCCTCCCAAAACATGAATGAAATTAAACTGACTAAACCAGTGCTTGAAAATCAAAACATGCTTAGCACCTTTGCTGGCTTTAAGAGTACTAGTAATATAGCACCTTTGTCAATGAGTCACACTGCTGGTCCCTCTGTTTAAATGCACAATGACCACTGTTTAAGACAGCCGAGGGGGATTACTAATGCGTCACAGCGTGCATGTACTGTGTGTCTTTTTAGAAGCACACCATCATGAACAATCTCTAAATAATCGTAAGGTACTGATTTTGTATTTAAGCAAAGCAGATGCAATGCATTAAAAGGTATAATAATCATCATCACAGAAGAGGATATCCTTGGGCCATTTAAACAGAGTAATTGAAACCCGAAAACAAGTTTGCATTTACTTGGAGAAACCTTAAAATAGCACGGGACAGACAAAACGCAAGCAAATGCTAAAACGCTGTGGTAATCTTTCAAAAGAACTTTACTTAAACAAGATTCATCTTTTGCTATCATATTTATGTCCTTTGTAAATATTTACACTGTATATACATCAAATACTATATGCATGTATGTATATATGTATATATACTGTATACACACACACACACACACTTCATTTAATTATCAGACGTGAATGTTGTTAGTTCTATCAGGTTTGATAATGTAAATGTTTTTGTAAGTGGTAAATAAGGAAATAGACTGGAGGAAACTGGAGATTATATTCATTAAGAATGGCTGCATGTCTGCCTAAACCCTATAATAAACTATTTTCAGACAGACGATTAAGGAATTAAATTAAAAAAAACACAAAATATATAGTGTACATATTATGTAAAGTATACTAATCAAAATAATGACCTCTAAGGTGGGAGCTGGACTGTTTCAGATGTATTATATAATGGGTGTCTGTGACCCACGGCTCAGTTACTGAAACAGAAACCGTCTCTAAACACCCACCTAGTTCAGTTCGATGGCTTCATTTGTAGATTCAGACATTGGGCAGCCCAGACACTCACCAGACATACTATTTTTAGGATCTTTATTCCAAATATGGACCTCTATGCAGTGATTGTGTCCAACCTTGAAAATTCATGAATCTCTCCATAGATTCCTAGTGTCGCCTGTACCTTTCAGATTGCTCTGAATCTGACAAACTGCTGATCTTATAAAACAATGTAAATCTTCATATCCCACTGTTCATCTTACTTTGTGCTTCTTTACAAATAGCATACAGATATATATATATATATATATATATATATATATATATATATATATATATATATATATATATATATATATATATATATATATATATATATACAGTACTGTACATTCCACATTCTAAATATTCTAAATTAGAATTTTAAAACTAGACTCCACTGTTCAAACAAAACTGATCATTTGTATAATTATACATGAAGGTACTGTATTGTATTGCAACCCACTGTATTAAGAATTAAAAGCAAATGCTAAAATTGCAGTGCTCTCATAGTTTCATTCTAATCTTATTAGCAGATATTTTCTCACATTTAACTAAATGCAATTACTGAAGGCTTATAACACAGGGAGTGCTTTGGTAGGTTTTATAGAGGAGTTTATGCCAGTATAAAGTTTTCAACAACAACATCAACACGAGCGCCTGCAAATAATATAAAAACATTAATATTAATATAGGATTTATGTATGCATTTATTTATATAGACCAACAAAGCCCTTTTTAAAATATGGATTAAATACAAAGATTGTTGTCTTAATCCATTTTTTTATCCAAAGTTTATATGATCTGAAACAAAAGTACCTAGCTGCAGTAAACAGTGTATTGGTGGTTCACCGAAGCCTGATTCCTTCTACAGAGGGGCTGAGAGAGTCTTGAGTTAAAAACAATGTATACTGTATCATTTTAAAAGCTGTTTGCTGGGGTGCAGGACTCCCGAGAGCGTCTATTCATCACGCACACACACAACCCCTCTGAGGGGTTGTGGGGTGCAGGACTCCCGAGAGTGTCTATTCATCACGCACACACACAACCCCTCTGATGGGTTGTGGGGTGCAGGACTCCGGAGAGTGTCTATTCATCACGCACACACACATCCCCGCTGAGGGGTTGTGGGGTGCAGGACTCCCGAGAGTGTCTATTCATCACGCATACACACATCCCCTCTGAGGGGTTGTGGGGTGCAGGACTCCGGAGAGCGTCTATTCATCATGCACACACACATCCCCTCTGAGGGGTTGTGGGGTGCAGGACTCCGGAGAGCGTCTATTCATCACGCACACACACATCCCCGCTGAGGGGTTGTGGGGTGCAGGACTCCGGAGAGCATCTATTCATCACGCACACACACATCCCCGCTGAGGGGTTGTGGGGTGCAGGACTCCGGAGAGCGTCTATTCATCACGCACACACACATCCCCGCTGAGGGGTTGTGGGGTGCAGGACTCCGGAGAGCGTCTATTCATCACGCACACACACATCCCCGCTGAGGGGTTGTGGGGTGCAGGACTCCGGAGAGCGTCTATTCATCACGCACACACATCCCTCTGATGGGTTGTGGGGTGCAGGACTCGAGAGCGTCTATTCATCACGCACACACACATCCCTCTGATGGGTTGTGGGGTGCAGGACTCCGGAGAGCGTCTATTCATCACGCACACACACATCCCCGCTGATGGGTTGTGGGGTGCAGGACTCCGGAGAGCGTCTATTCATCACGCACACACACATCCCCTCTGATGGGTTGTGGGGTGCAGGACTCGAGAGCGTCTATTCATCACGCACACACATCCCCGCTGATGGGTTGTGGGGTGCAGGACTCCGGAGAGCGTCTATTCATCACGCACACACACATCCCCTCTGATGGGTTGTGGGGTGCAGGACTCCGGAGAGCGTCTATTCATCACGCACACACACATCCCCGCTGATGGGTTGTGGGGTGCAGGACTCCCGAGAGCGTCTATTCATCACGCACACACACATCCCCGCTGATGGGTTGTGGGGTGCAGGACTCCGGAGAGCGTCTATTCATCACGCACACACACATCCCCGCTGAGGGGTTGTGGGGTGCAGGACTCCGGAGAGCGTCTATTCATCACGCACACACACATCCCCTCTGATGGGTTGTGGGGTGCAGGACTCCGGAGAGCGTCTATTCATCACGCACACACACATCCCCTCTGATGGGTTGTGGGGTGCAGGACTCCGGAGAGCGTCTATTCATCACGCACACACACATCCCCTCTGATGGGTTGTGGGGTGCAGGACTCCGGAGAGCGTCTATTCATCACGCACACACATCCCCTCTGATGGGTTGTGGGGTGCAGGACTCCGGAGAGCGTCTATTCATCACGCACACACACATCCCCTCTGATGGGTTGTGGGGTGCAGGACTCCCGAGAGCGTCTATTCATCACGCACACACATCCCCGCTGATGGGTTGTGGGGTGCAGGACTCCGAGAGCGTCTATTCATCACGCACACACACATCCCCTCTGATGGGTTGTGGGGTGCAGGACTCCCGAGAGCGTCTATTCATCACGCACACACACATCCCCTGTGGTTCAGCGAGCCCTTGCACTCTTCCTCTGCTTGTATTTGTCTTCTCTTGCTCTGGGGAGGCAGTGGAAGCAGAAGATCAATAGCTCTGCTTGCCTGCAGCAGGTCTATTTCTCACGCTGGACACTGATGCTAACTATCAATAGCAATAAGAAGCTGTCTGAGACAGAATTAAGGTAGGGCCCTCCCTGCACAGCTGTCTGGTGCTCACTGATAAACATCTTGCATCCAGAACCGCTACAAATAAACCACTTGAAATGGCCAGATCATACAGGCTTTATTTATTGCACACACATTTTACTGTAGCTTTTTCCCCTGAAATATCTAGTATCGACATTGAGCGCTATAATACAACAGTCATAGGGATTGTCTCGTCAATCCATTTTCTTTTTTTTTATTATTGTAAATACTTTGTGTTTGGATAGGGCTCTGGACTCCTGACCGGAGGGTCGTGGGTTCAATCCCAGGCGGAGGACATTGCTACTGTACCCTTGAGCAAGGTGCTTTACCTAGATTGCTCCAGTAAAAACCCACCTATATAAATGGGTAATTGTATGTAAAAATAATGTGTAAAAAATAATGTGATATCTTGTAACAATTGTAAGTTGCCCTGGATAAAGGCGTCTGCTGAGAAATAAATAATAATAATAATAATAATAATAATAATAATAATAATAATAATAATAATAATAATAACCACACTGGCCTGAGAGAGTGTGTATGCATTGTGCACCATGGATTACACAAACTGTATGCATTGTGCACCATGGATTTCCACTTGGTTGTGTAGTGTTTTATATGTTTTTTTGTGTGTAGTTATTAATGGAAGGGTTCAATTTGTTAAATAATAATAATAATATTACCCGCTCATTTCTTCAAGATGTGTGTGTGTAACTGTCTGTGTGTGCATCTTCAGCATTTCAGCTTCCTCTTCTGTAAAAGAACCTAAAACTCCATTTGCCAATCTGATTCTCTTCTGTTTCCAGCAACTCCAAAACACACACACACACACACACACACACACACACACACACACACACACACACACACACACACACACACACACACACACACACACACACACACACACACACACACACACCTAATATGCTGATGTTATTTCTACAGTATGGTTTCCAATGTAATTAAATATACTACACTAACTATGCCATGCCAATGTGCAACAGTAGTGGGATGATTCACATTGTTTTATGTAAAACACTGAACAGCAATGTTTTATGAAATGCAGTCTGTGAGTGGTTTATGTGAGCTATAATTCAACACAAAAGATTTAAAAAAAAATTATATATAGATACATAGAGTAATGCAAAAGAAGTTACTTTTTGCAATTCTTGTAAAAAAAAACTTTCAGCAAATAAAGATTCAGTTATATATATATATATATATATATATATATATATATATATATATATATATATATATATATATATATATGAATACATGTATATACAAACAAGTCTTTTTTGATCAGCACATATTTTCTATTTAGAAAATCCTGAATGAGGATTAGTTTTGTTTCCTATTAGAAGTGTAGAAAAAATAAATAACTCTGCACCAGTAAAGCAGCCTGTCTAATGATTGAGCCTGAGAGATAAATAGACTAAACAGATACATCATCTTAAAAAGCTATAGCAGTAACATACTTCTGAAGATGTTCATTAAGAGTTAAGAGGAGTCTGTTATTCAGCAGCAGTGCATACATTATCTGAAAAGCAGTATACGCTGGTATGTTGTAATATGCATGGTGGGTCTACCTTTCCCTGCAATACATTTCTAGACTTTTATAAACAGTGTTACTTTTATTATTTCTGAAACAGAAAACTGTATAGTATAAAAAAATAAGTTAAAAAACAATGACCAGGGGGTAGATAGATGCTGTCTCGCCCGTCTCATGGAGATATTAAAACAACTCTCTGCAGAAATCTACTTACAGATGAAACGCTTCTCAATCCCTTTGCCTGGGTCTGGAAGTTGCTACTGTATTTATTTGCAATCTCCACCCACAGTACTGCTGCAGCCCTGTCTGGTTTAGAGTGGAGCCGAGCGGGGCTAAATGTCTCTATCCTGCCACCAATGCCAAAACCTGATCCCTTCACCACCGGCTTTACGTTGAGGCTCCTGCCCAAATGAATCAGTGGGGAGATGAAAATCTCAATATTCCCTTTGACGTGCCCTTAAGAAAAGAAAATGATAGGCCCCCAAAAATAGGGATTATTATTATTATTATTATTATTATTATTATTATTATTATTATTATTATTATTATTATTATTATTGACAGATGTTATACTTTACCATAAGCCATGTATGAATGTGTAAGGCTCTGCCAGACTGACTTGAATAATTAAAACAAATTATAATCATAAATAGATAGTGGTAAAACTCAAAGCACCATGTCTATAAGAAGGTCCAAATAATGGGTGTAAAAATAATTACACTGCACAAAGGGGGCTGAAGGATGAGCCTCTGTCAGGACAGAAACATTATAAACATCAAGGCACATTCTGAGAGTGAAGCGAACAGGAACGGGCACCTGGAGGATCAGTGCTAGATGTCTGATACACGTTGGAGCTGCATTCATGCGTATTACTTGATTTGAGTGTGCAATCAATGTATTCATTCGATTATTGACTTGCAGATGTTTGATTGCGTGGGAAGAGTAGGATTGTGATTGGGGGCGTGACTGCTTGTAACCTGCCCATTGTCCCCCAGGACCCTCTCCTAAACAAGATGGATCATCCCGATGGTGGGGGGGGGGGGGGTATCCTAATAAAATGAATAAATCAATACATAAAACACTGTTGATAGTTCTGTGCAAAACAGATCTTTACAGGATCCAAAAGGAGAGAGATTGTTTATAACAGGACAGTTATACTGTATATTGATGGTCAGAAATTCTCTTCAGGATACTTAGCAGCAAGCAATGCTTCAAACAAACAGAGCAGCATTGTTTTCCACTGTGACATTTTCAGTTTGTTTGCCGGGTTCACTCTTAGTAGTCTATGAAACGTTAAATAGGCATGGCTTAAAAATAGTCTTTTTCTTTGAAAACAAGCTGCAGCAGTATCCTTCTTTTTTATTTTTTTGTTTTGTTCTGGGTAAAATATGTTATACTGTGGCATTGTGTACAGCAAGCCTATCTGTGTGTGCAAGTACTTCTTTAGAATAACCAATATAAGAAAACTATAGTAACATGTCCCAAAGATAATTAGACTAACTTTAATGAATAGTACATTTAGAGATTAGTTATAAAGAAAATGCCACCAAAAGGAAAAGTGAAAAACTCCTAAAATCACTGCTGGTAAACAGAAGATAAAAAATAATCTATTTTTAATTCCCTGTTAACCGAATTTACAGCAGTCTGGTCGAAAATGTTAAGCGTTGTTATAAAATGAACAGATTATTTAGCTCTCAAGATATTTTAAACTGACGTGCATCATTTAATAATTAAAAGCTCCACATTTCAATAGTTTTATTCGATATATTTTATGTTTTGATGGCGTAATGCATTTTATAAGTAATTGAGCGTGTGTTTAAATAATAGGTGTGTAATATATGCGAGTACCATCTGTTTCATAGGCTGGTATCCATCGAGCAAAATCATTTTAGAGGGCATGTCTTCCTTTTGTGGAGAACTTCATCTCGGTGATTTTCTCTTGTTGCTGCAGACTGTGTTTCTTAGTGCTCTATGTAAATGTAAATAGTGTAAATAGTAAGATACAGTAAAATTAAACAGAAGGCACCATACCGTAGCATTTTAGACTGGCCAGCGAGCGTGAGACAAATGCTGAAGCTTTCCTGCGCACACCGGTCGCATAAATAACCCTTACCTAATGTTTTTGCGCTCTTAAATATTAACATGCAACAAACAAGACTGAATACAGTTTTGTTGTGAGGTCATAATTATAGAAATTCAGAATTTAAAACCTGACTGAAGTAAACGGGGAATCATCATTGTGTTGCGAATTTTAAAAAGGCTAAATAACATGTCTTAGAATAGTTTACTTCAGTTCTTCCCGACTATGCTAATGTTCAGCTGTAAATCACATTGTGCAGTATAGCCTGTACGAGCTGGGATTAACCGCTGTAAATTAAGACGATCGGGGCTAAAGAAACAACGTGTCCAAATTGTTTAGAATCCCCACCACCACCAATAATAATGATAATAATAATAATAATAATAATAATAATAATAATAATAATAATAATAATAATAATAATGGTACTAAATTGAGAAACAGTTCAAGTTTAAATATTCACTTTCACTTATTCTTGAACATCCTATCGTTTTTGCTCCTGTGTGTTTTACGATTAAAAATAAACAATTATTATTATTATTATTATTATTATTATTATTATTATTATTATTATTATTATTATTATTATTATTATTATTATTATTACTATTATTATTACTACATTGGGTAGGTGTCCCTTGTCATATTGCTTATGATTCAATTATATGGTCAAAAGCTATGTGTTTCTGAACAATGATCAATTATTGACTGTCAGTAATAATGGAGAAGGTGAAACTCAGCGCCCTGTCCCCCCTCCCCCTCTCAGTATTGATCATCGGGAATTAAAGTGGGAAGATCACATTATGCACAGAAGAGGCCGGCCCAGCCCCTGCTACACAGCGGAGATCGTTTACAGCTCTTTTCGGTTGTAGATGGGGCCGAGATTAATTCAAATAGAATAATCTATGCCTTGCAGATATAAATAAATAATTAAAAAAGCAAAATCCCTGTGGTGAAAGATGTAAAGATAGCGGTGGAAATTAGCAAATGTCGCTATACACGATTAAGGACTACACAAAAAAACAAAAACAAAGGGAAAAGCAATTTGAGTCAAATGTTACAAAATGTGTGTTGCTGGTGTTTTTTTTTTTTTTTACATACACTCTTGTGTTAATTTAACAATTATGTGTGCACTGTGATATTGCTAGGCAAAACCCATTCTAGCACTTGTGAATCATAGGGAGACACTGCACAGGCCTTTGCATTTACTAATATCAAACTGGACATTGTCAACATTGTGTCTGATTGTTACTGCTGCAGCTAGTGCATGTAAACGCATATATTTATTTAACTGTTCTTAATGTGTGTGTGTGTGTGTGTGTGTGTGTGTGTGTGTGTGTGTGTGTGTGTGTGTGTGTGTTCAGATCCCTGATCTTATTTCAATTCAATCCACATTTCTTATTGTTTGTGTCATTTGCCCTACGATTGTTAACACTATGTGGTCTGATTGCGGGGTGCAATAAGCTTTTTCTCTGAGAATCTCATTTAAAATGTCTCTCACTTGAATGAACTGCAAATCACCTCTGTTTACAATCTCACACCGACACTCGCATCAATTAACTGGCCATTGATTCTTCAGCCCAGCACATTACAATATTGCAGTCATTTCTCTAACTTATAGAAGTGATACGGCTTGAACATAAGACGGACCCTTCCACTTGTCACTTGTATGACATAACTAGATGTATTGGTTCGTATTTATATACCGGTACATATTTGCAATGCACTGTATACAATATGCACAATAATTTACCGCTGTACTTCATGGCGAAACTTCTTTGTTTCTTTTGGATATCCTACTTGTGAAACTTACTTTGTTTTATTTGTGTGTGTTTATTAATCAATAAGCCTCAATTTGTCACCTGTTTACAACGTGTCCTTGTGCATTGACATGTGTTAATGTAAAACATTAAAAAGAGAAAAGCTTTAAAAGCGTCTTTATTGTATATGGCTGGCAATATTTTAAAACGTCATTTATTCAGGAGCGCATGCATGCAGCTGCATTAAGCTTCGCGTATCTGAAGTAGGTTAGGTTGCAAGTAAAGGAAACTGCTTTGACCAAATTAAAAGATAATTTCTTGCAAAATTAAATCATAGTTCAAAATATTATCCACTTGACTAAAAATTGCTTAATATTTTTAATAATAGTAAAATACAAAATATTTAAATTACGATATTTTTATAATACATCTTATTTTAACTTACGCAAAAGTAAAGTGTTATATATATATATATATATATATATATATATATATATATATATATATATATATATATATATATATATATATATATATATATATATAGCAATGTTAAATGTGTTTTAAAAAAATCTAGCTGATGCAAGCATGGGTTTATCCATCTCTGCCTTAGAATCTCTTTAAATATTCAGTGAATAATATAATGGCATCTGAGGCATCACCTTTGGAAACATTATTATCTTCATTCTTCAAAATCACCACAACTGATAGCTTCGTTTGTCTTTTCAACATGAAGAACTGTATGAAATACAGCCGAAAGAAATATCTTCTGTATGTATGTGTGTGTGTGTGTGTGTGTGTGTGTGTGTGTGTGTGTATATATAAAATAAACGATTTAACCACCCTCCTCCTTTGTCTTTCCGTTCCGAAATGGAAGTATGATCAATTAATTTTGCCTGTTTATTAATGATTAAAATGGCACAATTATGAATACAGTTAGCCTTTTCATGTCAGTTGATGGGCTGTGCAGCTATACCTAATGGCAATTCTCTTCCACCTCGACATTTACGATCACACCGCAAGCAGTGCTCAGATAAGTGCGCATCATATTTATTTTAAGTATGCATCGTATTTATTGGCAGACGGTATTTGCATGATGTTTTCAGGCTTAATAGAGCGCATTTGTTTTCGGTTGATGATGATGACAGTGGCTGTTACGGGTCATACACTCATATATAGTTTGAGGAATCCTTCATTTAAAAGACCAATTTAATACACAATTTTATGTTGTATTTGCTGTTAGAATAATGAGTCGTTCTAGGATATTTTGTAAATAAACACCTAGAGCCAGGAAACAGAATGAATAAAAACAAGTTAAATAATAAGCAGTTGTGATTGTGTAGGTCGTGCGGAACAGCACGAAGTCTGAAGTAATAAACTAGCAGGATGATGTGTAGAGTACAAGTCAGAATTCCCTGTCAACTGTCATTTCCCAATAATGTATTCATAGTGTAGATTAAGTCAAATATTTGATATATAGCTATCCGTCTATTTCTCTCTATCTACAGGCTTTATGTTGCACGCGCTTAAATAACAATTAAAATTAATATGAAAAAATTAAGAACAAAAAAAAACGGAGTTCAATGTTTTACCAGTGCTATTATTTATGTTGAAGGGGCTGAAAAGAACGCATTAATTTACTTTTGTACAAATAAAATCTTAATTTCTAACTAGCTATATAACATGAAAATAATATATTGTTGGGGCGCCATATAATTCATTAAAAATATATATTAAAAAAATAAGAGCAATCAGTAGTAACAATCGTAAAGATAAAATCCAATGTATACAGAAAGATTAAATAATAATAATAATAATAATAATAATAATAATAATAATAATAATAATAATAATAATAATAATAATGCATTTGATTGTAAATGGTTAGAACACGGTCTCACTGCAGAATACTTTGACGAAGTCCCTGACTGACTGACTCACTCACACACACACACACACACACACACACACACACACACACACACACACACACTCACACTCACTAGTCCACGCACTGGCAGCGCCTCCGCCGATCTCTGGTGGACTATACCGTGAGCCAATTGCCGTGTAGAGGGCTGGGCTACCCTGATCCTTACAGCATAAGCTACACGGGGCCCTTAAACTTTGTTTGTCCATGGAATGCACTATGAGGTGAAAGGGGGACAAAAACGTGTTTTGTTCCACGATATTAATCAAATTGATCAGAAACTATGGAAATATTCGCAATAGCAACACGATGACATACGGCTTTTTCACAGCGTGCTTAAGAAAATTAAAATAGGACTAAGTAGAAAGTTAGCTACGTCTTTTCAACCGGCTTTTTATTCTTCTTGTTGTCTTAGTCAAACATGGTTTGTATAGCTATAATTTATACAGGCATCCGGGTGTAAACAAGGGGACGCCGTGGTGTAAAATACAAGAAGAGCAAAGAAGAAAAACAGAATAGCAGGACTTCGTTTAAACTGAACTAAATAACAGAGTGCATTGAATACGGACTGTTGTGATACAGTAGCCACCTGCAAACTAAACGTAGTATGAACTAACGTTAGTTTGGTTAACCTTTAATCGATAGCCTAGCTAGAGTGGAGCGCACGGACACGCCAGGCTTCCTTGCATTCCAGCAGGAACGGGGTGAACACAGCGCGTCACTCAGTCCCTGTTGGTTGCTAAGAAGAGTTAACT
Source organism: Acipenser oxyrinchus oxyrinchus (assembly GCA_030684275.1). Lineage (NCBI taxonomy): Eukaryota > Metazoa > Chordata > Actinopteri > Acipenseriformes > Acipenseridae > Acipenser > Acipenser oxyrinchus. The sequence continues at coordinate 34,816,973 of CM060261.1, forward strand.
GTATCCAAAGAGAATTGGAAAATCCAGCTCGGCCTCCCTCCCCGAGCGTGGATCAACTCATTGGGTGGGAGCTGCCTGAGAGACAAGGGTCTGCAGCAAATCAGAGGCTAATTGATTAAAAAAGAGTTCATTTGAATAGAGGGCTGGCGACGTGCCAATCGCCTTTCAAAGAGCCCTCTATGATTAATCGCAATGCATTATTGATAATCATAATTATAGAAGGACACATGCGCGGTGGATGGGCTCGATTTCCGTAATTTTGAGAAGATTTTTTGTTAATTTTTTTTTATTCTGCCCCGGCTGATGTGTGAGCCAGCATGTCGCGGAGGAAACAGGCAAAGCCTCAGCACATTCAATCCGACCCCCATCTGGCCTTTTCCATGCAGAATGGTAAGTGTGAGCTAGCTTTGAAATATGCCAACTTACCTCCTTTTATCAGGACCGGCAGTTAAAATAGATCAGCTTTCAGCTCTGCGCTTTTTAAAAAAAATCTCTTTATGTTTGTTTGTTAGTTGTGCTTCTATTTAAGTGCACAGTGTAGGATAAACGTTATTCTTTTTTAATGAGAATGGAAGCTATAGCAGGAGCATGAAAAGTCCTGTACGCGCAAACCTGTGGAAGTTGTTGTAATACTGACTTGAAATATAGATATTTCTTTGCTGGTTCTTTTCGGACTCCCGAAAGCATATTTTCCACTTTTTTACAATGCAAATTGCCAGCTGCTGCTGAAGAGAGCTCTACAGTACTTCGGAAAGTCGTGTTCTGTGAGCAGCAGCAGCCACCATCAGCAACATGTTAGGGAATCAAAATAGCTAAACGCGAGCAGATGTAGTTGATATCCTTAATATATATATATGTGTGTGTGTGTGTGTGTGTGTGTGTGTGTGTGTGTGTGTGTGTGTGTGTGTGTGTGTGTGTGTGTGTGTGTGTGTGTGTGTGTGTGTGTGTGTGTGTATGTATTTATAATGTCTCCGTTTTCTTTTTTTAGGACGATATGTTCATTACATATTCAAGATTATTTGCTTTTGCTTTTTACTGTAGCAAAAGTCTGATAGGTACAGTATAGCCTATATTGTTTTGTTGATGAGAAACGAAAGCTGTTGGCGTGTATGTTTATATTTTGTAAAGACAAGGAACGCAGGGCTCTGTCCTATTGTCTGTAAAAGTAACCTCTGCTTTTCAAGGGAACATGAAGCACAAGCGAACTGTGCTTCGCTGAGTTAAGCAGTCGCAGTTCTGCTAGCCGTACTTTGTAACAATCCGACCATTATTATTGAGTAGTGATAGAAAAAGCTATAGCCAGGCTTAACAATGCTCACTCGCTGTGTGTGTCTGTGTGTGTGTGTTCCCGAAGCGATACTTTTAACACATTGTTTGACAAAGTTGGACCAGTTTTTTTAAGTTTCCAAAACAGGCATAATGTAAGGACGCAGATGGGATAATAATTAGAAAGTTATAAAATGCGATACGCGTTTATAATGTGTATGATTTTTGGTAGTAACCTGTTTTTTTTTATTAATTTATGTATTTAGGTACTGTGAAAGGGAACGCTTTTTTAAATAAGTAATTATTAAACATTTTTAATAACTAAACTTTCTTGAAAAAAATATATATATATATATATATATATATATATATATATATATATATATATATATATATATATATATATATATATATATATGGTTCAAAAATATAATTGTGATATACCTAGTGCTAACCCGGAACCACACTATATATATATATATATATATATATATATATATATATATATATATATATATATATATATATATATATATATATATATATATATATATATATATATATATAATGATTGAATGTGGGTGAATTGCGATGTGATTTAGATTTGAAATACAGAACAGCATACATGGCTATAGTGAAAATCAGGCCGAAGTTGTTGTTTTTTTGTTTGTTTTTTTGCTTTTATCTTTTTGTAATTGAGGCATGGTTTTTACTCATCAGCCCCGAGGAGAGGAAGCACCTTTGACTTCTACAGATAACTTTAAGGGTACTTTCAAAGGCTTCACTCTCTCTCTCTCTCTCTCTCTCTCTCTCTCTCTCTCTCTCTCTCTCTCTCTCTCTTGCTATGTGAAACAGTGCTGTTGTATGTAGCAAACCCAACGCATTTCAGAATGTTAAGGGAACCTGAGCAAAGCTGACGAGCTTTTGGATGCGATTCAGACATAGTCCTGAAATACACACGATCTCTCGTCTCAGTCGGCTACACAGGGCTTGCTATTGAACCAGCGCCACGAAGCCCTATATATTAAACAGCTTTACCGAAAAAAAGGTTTTGCAACTTGCGACTATGAGGTATGGTTTATTCCTTTCCAAACAAAGTAAAGCATTACCAGTACATAACGTTGGATAATAAGTTAATAACCTGTTTTGCGTGTCTAAGAAAATATGCTGTGGTGTAAATCACTATTTAACCGGTTTTAATCCATTTTTGCGCAAGGTCAGGCAAGGTTATTATTATTATTATTATTATTATTATTATTATTATTATTATTATTATTATTATTATTATTATTATTATTATTATTAATGTACTATGGGTGATCAGTTTAACATATTATTGTTAATGTACTATGGGTGATCAGTTTTAACATATTATAGCTCAATGGCTTACCTACTTAAATAAATAATTCCACTTTTTAATTTCAGTAACATTTTCTTTACTTTATGTCTCACACTTTGATAGTTTGAAACGGGTACCCATTTATACAGTGGTGCAGTGTTTAAAATGAATGCTCTAATTTCAGAACACAGTTCAGAATAGCAAATACTTTGTAATAAGTTGATAAGGGAAGCAATGGTAATTACGCAATTATTTTAAACGTCTGTTCGGACCTTTCTGATAGCATGTGATCATGAAAGGGCTTATTTTTTTTGGTCACCCTTGATTGATAAAGAGGTACAAAGACATTCCACTGAAGTTTAAAAGAGTGATCTTCAGCAAAGCACATTAGTGACATCTTCTCGAATCTACAGAACAATATATACATGGAAGTTATATATCTGTATGTTTCTCAGCTGGATTGTATTGCATCTCCTCACGAATTTCTTGATAAGACCCTTTGATGTGGTAAGCTCTAAGCTTTTCGTATCTAAACAAGATCAAGTCATTTTCTACATAATTTAGTCTTTTCATTGGATTTTCCATATTGGTTCCAAATGCAAGTAATAACCGGAGAGCGCGAGGAATGTATATGTTTACTAAAATAATTCGATTTCAAACGGCCTGCCTCAGAGTCAAGATTGAGTAAAAAAAAAAAAATAACTAAAAAACTATAGAAAATAAACAACAAACAAACGAACAAACAAACGGCAAGCACGGCAAAGCGGCACACGAAGGCATACATGTACAATTTTGTCAAGGACTACAGGCGTAAAGTTTTCATTTTGGATATGGCGTGTTCTGTACAAAATTAAGCTGTCGAATCCGTTTTTTTTTAAAAAATACACTTTTGTAAAAAAAAAAAAAAAAAAACAGCAGCTAGATTTCTGAGGTTTTTGTAACCGAATCTATATAAGGAAAACGTTGCAACATTTGCTGTAGATCTCGAGGTATTGATTTGTTTGTAGTGTATTGCTTTTGATAGCTTTGGAGATTGAAAGAATAGCTGTAAATGTGATTCTGTTGCTCCATAGTGTAAGTTCTAATACTTTATCTCTTTCCCCACTGGTAGCTTGCAATGAGCAGTTATGAACCCTACAACAGCTGACATGAAAACAGAACACACTGTCCACATGCCTGCGTGAATTACTTTCATGTTGTGGTTCTTCTGTAGATATCATTGTATATTTTCAAAGTAGCAAAACGTTGTATTATTATTATTATTATTATTATTATTATTATTATTATTATTATTATTATTATTATTATTAATAAACTGCAACATGAATTTATACTGGAAACAACATATACAAATATGTTCAGTAATACAATATATAAACCCAAACTCAGCATATGGTTAGTGGAAAAGGCATGCCTCAACACACTTGTGTAAAGTAATTGAAAAAATAAAAAAAAATAAATGTGTGAATTATGTTGTGTTGAAAGATGAACCTTGGTGATTTGCTGTGATATCTCACTCTCAATTACCCTGCGTCACATGCACTGTTTTAAAGCACACCTCTGAGTTTAAACATGACATTTAAAATCACACCGAGTGGATGACACTTTGTAGTCAGTTGGGGAGACTTGTGCATTATCTGTGGTATCCTGGAAATGGAAATGAAATGGCAGATCTCGTTCAGTGATATGCACCCTTTAAATGCAAGTGTTCTGCTCCAGCCCCAAGCTTTCTTAAATGTATTTTCCTTCCCCCTGTACATTCAACCAAAATGCACAAGTTGTTTCTGCATATTAAAGCGAGTCACAGTGCATGATCTGGAGTTCGGCGGGTTCCTGCTCAAATCACCACTGCTGCAGAGGAACATTTACATGTTTAATGTTTTAAGAAAATATATATGAAAGGATGGATTACTCAAAAACGGATTGCCATACACTAACACAATTCAATATCTCTTAATAACGAACTGCTAGATACACATAGCACTTAGATAAACTTTATATATATATATATATATATATATATATATATATATATATATATATATATATATATATATATATATATATATATATATAATTATATACAATTATTATTGTTTCTGTTATTTAAAACAAATAATATTATATCCCTTTCGGGCATTTATTATTATTATTATTATTATTATTATTATTATTATTTAAATGTTTTGAAATTTTAAAACAGTTTTTGTGAACTCTGTGGAGACCTGCCATAACTTTGAAAAAAAAAACAAACACAGTACAGCATTATCAAATAGATGCATAGACAGGAAAGTTAACATGGTACAATTATACACGGTGACTGAAGGGGATAAGCAAGACAGGCGAATGTGGTGGGGTGGGGTGGAGGTGTATTTTAGGACCCCAGTCAGCAGCCCCCACCACACCTCCAAGGGATCTAATCACCAGGATGTGTTGACACTTTGCTGTTTTAACCTTTGCCAGCCTCCCTGCATCTAAAGGTGTCCAGGGTTCAGAGTGCAGTTTGTACTTCAGTACCTTGCTCTTGACCCCAGACCCCAGTTTTACAGACAGCCTCGCAGGAAGCCGGCAGTGTATCAGAGCCTGGCCTGATCAGCGGGGATGTTCCGTCACTAACCCCTGACCCTTTCACCCTCGAACGGCAGTCCCCTGAAGGGAGATTGACAGGTGGATCCCACAGCACCGTTTCACTGGACAAACAACAGGGACCCATGTGCCTTTACCAATGTTTATGTTGTCAAAGTTTAGATGTAGCTTTAGGGTTTTTTTTTTTTTTTTACGTGTCAGTGGAACACTGGTACTGTGCTGTATTTTTTGTATTTTTTGGTGTGTGTGTGTGTGTGTTTCATGGACTCCATTCCTACAGTGGAACCCCATCTTGTGTTCACTGGGAGAGACCCTAATTGAAACAGTTTGCTGTGTTTGGAGTAGGTAGCTGGATTGTTGCTTGGTTGTTTTGTGCTTAAATTTGTTGTTTTTTGTTTTCTTTTATTAGCAAGGGCATGATTTTTAAAACATTTTCACTCCTTAAGGGACTTAAAAGCTGTCTTTCCTTGTAAAGGAAAACAGGATTTACAGCTACAGTGTATTTTTTTGTACATTCATTAAAGCCACTCTGCATGTAAAATAGGAGAGTCGCAAATGGCCGATGAATACAAAAAAAGTTTGCGTTGTAAAAGCTTTGGGTAGAATTATTTTTAGAGTAAAAATGTTTTCAAGTTTTGTGTTTTCTGAAATTTATCAACCAATATTTAAATTATTTGAATGTAATTATTACTTTTTTAAAGCAATAATACATTAATAATCTTTAATTAAATAAATATTTCAATTAAATATGTAAAATTAATTTAGTTGCATTTCATTAACCTTGTTCTAAAATTAAAAGTTACCTGTATTGTTATAATAAAATAAAAAATAAATAAAATAAAGGTTAAAAAATATTATTGGTAAACATTTTATTCTCTATATTTCAAAAAGGTAAGTTTTTAATCAAGTGTAAAGTTTATGTAAGGTGTATACATATTAACTGCAAGTGTAAAAACTAGACTGTGTAAAATATTAGAAGAAATCTGAATTTGTTTTATTTGTAAGTAGTAGCTGCAGGCATTCGTATTTAAACTAACAGTGCAAGCCTGTAAAGTTGTAATGGTTTGTGCGTTTGTGTAAGGCTGACTTTTCAGTATGTTTAGGATGTTGAAGGATTGTTGTATTAAAACAGTGTAGCATTGATCAAATTCAAAGAACCCAAGAAATGTATCCATTGTAGTTTGGTTACTGTGGCTGATGTGGCTTCAGATGGTTACGAACCCTTTTTTTAAAAGCCTCTGTTGGATGAATGATATGCAATAGCCCTTATAAAGAGTGTGCTGCTGTAGTTGTTGTTTTCCTGTGAATAGCTGATGTACTTGTCAGTAGTGTAAATAGTTTCCCGGTGCTACAGCAGTGTGGTGTGTGATTTCGTATCTTGGCTATTTCACAGATAACGTTGCATCATCCTAAGCAGTCAGTATACTTAGGAGAAGCGAAAGCTGGTCAAGAAACAAATTAATAAAAGATGTAGAGAAAGATCTCAACATTGTAACCGTTGCATTCCTGAATAAATGAGCTTTCTTCCTAACTATCCTTGCAAAAGTAACGTACCAGCGTTCTGATTTCTCACTTTTCAATTGGTTGTTATTTGCATGAGCGCAGCTGACCAAGCAGAAGTTTTTATTTTTTTTTATTATTTTTTTATTTTTTTTAAGTGGCTTTATGTTTTAATTAATGTGGTCTGGTTGAAAAGTATTGTCTGCTCCATAGAGAGAGAAAGATCAATGGAACATGCTGACTTAATAGTTTGAACCATTTTGTACAAAATGTGGGAACAAGCATAACAGCTTTTGTCCCTTCAAATTACAGGAACAGGAGCAAAAAGTTTCAAAAGTATTTAGATATAGATAATTTAGTGTTTAAATAGGTTACATTTTCATTTTTCTTTATTTATTTATTTTTACTGATTTTAGATTACATTTTTTTTTCTTCTAAATGTATGCTTTAAAAAAAAGTTGCTAGACCCGTTGAAAACATTGTATTTTATTCTAGCTATGCATACAACACAGTAGTGGGTAATGTTTTGCAAGCAAATGCATTCCAAGTAGATTTCTTAAACAGCCACAACTAATTCCTAAAGCCCTGTAAATAGGATGGTTATTAGAGAAGCAACTCCTCTTTTCGTGAGAGGCTGGATTTCAATGCCATGGCAGCTTTGTGCTATCTGATTTATCAGTACAGAGAAACACTGAGGGAGATAATCCCTGAATTAAACACGATCTGCTTTCAGAGCTTGCTAAAATGACCACACAGCATTGTAATACAGGAGTTAGTTTCCCCATGCTGTGTAAACAATAGGGTGCCATCCTGTCTTTCAATGGGATGGAGTCAGAGATTTTTTTATGTTTGATTTGCAAATGAATCCTTACAACGATACAAACAGTAAAGGCCAGTGTGGATCTAGGGGCAGTGAAGGGGTTCACAGCAAACGCATTCAGTAACAATTTGTAAATCAACTAATATGTTAAACAGCGAAAGTGTCCAGGTTAAGAAAGTGCTAGCAGGGGAGAACTGCAGTCCTTCCTGAGCAGTTAACAAAATACAACAAAAGCACTGCTCAGCAATTCAAATCGGATCTCTTGTGAAAGCCCCATTTGCAGATAACCTGTTTATGGTTTTTACATTAGATATTAAGTTTTATTTATTTGTACTTTGAACCGTTATTTTTTAAAAGAACTTTAGGTGTTTTTTTTTTTTACTGTTGCACAGTTCACATGATAGCTGCTGTAATAAAACATGAGACTAAAAATAAGCCTTGTTTTGTTGCTTTTCTTTAGTGTGTGGTTTGCATTATCCAGGCTTTTTAGTGTGTTTCTATTAAAACATCTATGCTGTGTCAGGGTAAAATAAATAAATAAAGTCAATATATCTGTGACTCACACAGTGTGTGTGTGTGTGTGTGTGTGGCAGTGCTGTGTGTGTGTGTGTTTGTGTGTGTGTGTGTGTGTTTGTGTGTGGCAGTGATGTGTGTGTGTGTGTGTGTGTGTGTGTGTGTGTGTGTGTGTGTGTGTGTGTGTTTGTGGCAGTGCTGTGTGTGTGTGTGTATATGTGTGTGTGTTTGTGTGTGTGTGGCAGTGCTGTGTGTGTGCGTTTGTGTGTGTGTGGCAGTGCTGTGTGTGTGTGTGTTTGTGTGTGGCAGTGTTGTGTGTGTGTGTGTATATGTGTGTGTGTGTGTGATGAAAGTTGAATCAAAATTGACCCTCTATAAACAGAGAGGCTCGGGCTCCATATTTTGATGGTAGAGGTTCTGTTTTGCTTGTCAGCCGTTGATTGGAACTTGAAGCGCTGCAAATTAGTTTAGTGGCAGGGATAAACTGTCGAAGCTGTCTCCAAGTTGGTTGAAAATAAGTGAAGTTGACAGCGACTTGAAAGTCTAATAAGTCCTTCAAATGGTTGATTTGCTCTTGGTGGACAACTAGACACTGAAGGGTATAAAATATAGGAAATCAATACTTTTCTATGGAATTGCATTAGGCCACAGTGTCTGCAGTTCATAGTATTTTATATTTTGATGGATTATGTGAAGAAAATGATTATCTAAGACATGGGCGAATTGATGAAACTCTCATGTTTGGCTTTAAAGATCAGTTTTAAGCAATACTACCGAAAAAAAATACTTTTAGGTTTTTTTATCCCTCCCTCAATCTACAGGTTTTTTTATTGTGTTTGTGTGTTGTGTACACGACAGACAAACAAAAAAAATTGTAACAGATAGTAAAAGCTTATTCTTCTACGTATCACTAATCTTTTGTCCTTTTTTGTATTTTTCAGGAGACGCCCAACAAGGCCAGGAGAGTCCACCCACGGAGAGCAGTGATGCCCACGTCTGCAGCAGATGCTGTGCCGAGTTCTTTGAACTGTCAGATCTCCTACAACACAAAAAGGATTGCACTAAGAATCAATTAGTTCTGATAGGAAATGAAAATCCAGCTTCTCCTTCTGAAACCTTCTCTCCAAGCTCCCCTCCACATAATCCTGATGAGCAGATGAATGACACAGTTAATAACACTGATCAAGTAGACTGCAGTGACCTTTCGGAGCAGAACACATTGGACAAAGAAGAATCCATGGACGTGGACATTTCCGGAATTAACAGCAGCAACAGCAGCGAGAGCAGCAGCAGCAGCAATTCCTGCACCATCAACAATAGTATTACAAGCAGTGCTAGCCCTACAATGGGATCCTCAGCCGTCTCAACATCTCTACCTCAACTAGGTAAACTGACTGAGCTGGGCAATTTCTCAATGTTTAACAGCAATGTAATAATCGAAAACCTGCAAAGCACCAAGGTGGCAGTGGCCCAGTTTTCCCAAGAAACCCGCCCTAAAGGCAGCAACAGGCTTGCTGTTCCTGCACTGATGGAGCAGCTCCTAGCTCTGCAGCAGCAGCAGATCCACCAGTTGCAGCTCATTGAGCAAATCCGTCACCAGATATTATTGTTGGCATCTCAGAATGCGGAAATGCCAGTACCCTCCAGCTCTTCTCAAGGTACATTAGGGACGCCTGCCAACCCATTGACAGCACTCAGTTCACATCTCTCCCAGCAGCTGGCTGCAGCTGCCGGATTAGCACAGAGCATCGCTAGTCAGTCTGCCAGCATTAGCAGTTTGAAGAAACTGACTGCAGCACAGCTACCTCAGAGCAACCCTGTCAACAGCATGGTGCCCCCAGGCATTGGATCATCTCCCAGCGTTAACGTCTTGGCAACAGCAGCTAACACCCCTCCCTCCGACAAACTATCTGCACACGCTGGCAATCTGCACCCACAGCTCAGCAACCCGTCGATATCGAAAACCTCCTCACCAGCCTTCGGAATAGGCAGCTTGTTAAGCCCTGCATCCAATCCACTTCTACCTCAGCCCGTTTCCAGTAACCCTTTGTTCTCCAACCCCCTGCCCAGCATGGGCACGGCGGTGCATGATGATCTGAACTCCTTGTCTGCCCTGGCCCAGCAAAGGAAAGGCAAGCCACCCAACGTGACCTCCTTCGAGCCCAAAAGCAGCTCGGAAGAGGCCTTCTTCAAACACAAGTGTAGGTTTTGCGCAAAGGTGTTTGGGAGCGATAGTGCCTTGCAGATACACCTGCGGTCTCATACTGGAGAGAGACCGTACAAATGCAACATCTGTGGGAATCGCTTCTCCACCAGAGGAAACCTGAAGGTTCACTTCCAGCGACATTTAGAGAAATACCCCCACATTCAAATGAACCCCTATCCCGTGCCGGAACATTTGGACAATATTCCTACCAGCACAGGCATCCCCTACGGAATGTCCATGCCCCCGGAGAAGCCAGTCACCAGCTGGCTGGACAGTAAGCCAGTTATGCCCACCTTGACCACGTCTGTTGGCCTCTTGCTCCCCCCAACAATGCCCAGCTTGCCAGCCTTTATCAAAAAGGAGGAGAATCATGTGCTTCCTGTGACCAGCCCTCCCAGTCCTGTTAAAAGTGACTCAGGTGCAGTAGAACCACCGTCAGCGAAAAGCAATGATAGCATGTTGGAAGGTGAAGGTGGTGCCCTGCCTACCTCAAACGGGAAAATAGAAGAGGAGATCAATCAACCTTCTAACTCCCCTACCTACATGAGCTACAGCTCTGCCCAGGAGAATGCTGCCGACCAAGGCTCAAACTGCAGCCCAACTTTTACCAGTAACCCGCTGATGCCACTCATGTCCGAGCAGTTCAAAGCAAAGTTTCCATTTGGAGGTCTCTTAGATGCCACGCAAGCATCCGAAACATCCAAGCTCCAGCAGCTTGTGGAGAACATTGACAAAAAGGTGAGCGATCCAAATGAGTGCGTCGTCTGCCATAGAGTGCTCAGCTGTCATAGTGCTCTTAAAATGCACTACCGCACACATACTGGAGAGAGACCTTTTAAGTGTAAAGTGTGTGGCCGGGCGTTCACTACAAAAGGAAACCTCAAAACCCATTACAGCGTTCATCGTGCCATGCCTCCATTAAGGGTCCAACACTCTTGCCCCATCTGCCAGAAGAAGTTCACCAATGCAGTTGTCCTACAGCAGCATATCAGGATGCACATGGGGGGTCAGATTCCCAACACTCCCCTCCCAGACAACTATCCCGAGTCCATGGAGTCTGATACAGGGTCCTTTGACGACAGGAATTTCGATGACTTGGAGAACTTCTCGGATGAAAATATGGAAGCCTGTCCTGACAGCAGCATACCAGATACTCCAAAGTCTGCCGACGCCTGTCCAGACAGTCTATGTTGTTCCCCTGTGCCCCCGGAAATGTCTGGGATAGCTTCTTTGGAAAAGCAGATGAAAATGAGCAATGCCGGGCTTGTGGAGCACCTTCAGACCGGCAAGTTAAAGCCAGCTGAAAATGGATCGGTTGAGGGTGACCACATGACCAACGACTCGTCATCCCTCGGAGGGGACATTGAGAGCCAAAGTGTTGGGAGCCCTGCCATCTCAGAATCTACCTCGTCCGTGCAGGCGCTGTCCCCCACCAACAGTTTCACGACCCACCACAAATCCCCCAGCTTTGAAGAAAAGCAGCTGAGAGCTTTATCAACAGATCATGCAAGCGCTGTCACCCTGTCCCCCACCAACAGCGGGGTCTTGGACCTGACTTCCTGCAACCCGCTGAAAGACCCTCTGGGCCTGCTCTTCCCTTTCCGGGACCGCGGCACGTTCAGGAACACGGCGTGTGATATCTGTGGCAAAACGTTTGCTTGTCAGAGTGCCTTGGATATTCATTACAGGAGCCATACCAAAGAACGACCATTTATTTGCACAGCATGTAACCGGGGGTTTTCCACCAGGGGCAATTTGAAGCAGCACTTGCTGACACATCAGATGCGAGACCTTCCCTCTCAGTTGTTTGAGCCCTCCAACCCCAATATCGGTCCCTCTCAGAGCCCTTGTGGCCTGCCTGCCTGTTCTTTAATCATCAAGAGTGAGGTTGTCAATGGTTTCCAGCACTGCTCCCCCCAGCACTCCTCATCAGGTCCTCTGCCAGTCTCTGCCACGTCCCCGGTCTTACCTCCTGCCCCTCCTCGAAGGACGCCCAAGCAGCATTACTGCAACACCTGTGGGAAGACCTTCTCATCCTCCAGCGCTTTGCAGATCCACGAGAGAACGCATACCGGTGAGAAACCCTTTGCGTGTACCATCTGTGGAAGAGCTTTCACAACCAAAGGCAACCTCAAGGTATTTATTTGTCTCAGGGTTGTTTTTTTTTGTTTTGTTTTGTTCAGTTCTTCAGTTGTTAAATATTATACTTGAAGATGTTTTTTTTCTTTGTTACAAATGTATTCTTTGAATGTTTTGCAGGGGGTGGGCTGGTAATAGAAGTGATACATTAATTCAGATAAATGTGTCAGTCTGGCTCTGGGGATGCCTTGCTTATTTAATTTCTTAGACTTTACACTATAAAAAAACTGTTTCTACAATTGTCTTTTATTATCATCATTTCACCCAGCACATTGTTTTTTTTATTTATGTATTATTGTATTTATTTATTTTTTTTTTAAATGGCTGTCCATTGCATATAAAAACGTATGTTTTATCTAGAGTGCACTTTTATAATGACACATCACTAGTTTCCATCAGCCTGGATTTTTTTTTTAATTTATCACCGTCGACAGCATATTGGGGGAAAATAAAAACTTGAAAGTTTGTTATCACTAACCATTTGTGGGATAAAACAATTATTTTCAGTAGTTTAGAAGCCACACAAATATAATTTAATTTAAAGACATAAATATGTTTTTGTTTTGTTTTTCTGGCTACAAACTGTTTCTCAGTTTCACAGTAATGCAAGAAGAATAATTACTTTCAGGACATTGTGTCTGTCCTCCAGGCTCTCACAACATCCAGTCGTGAGAGAAAACAGGATACTTATCTGTGTCTGTAAAGGGCATCTGTAGGGTAAACGTGTCATATGCAATACAGGGCACTGCAATGAAAGTGGACATTGCAATTTTAGTCAAGCCACAATGGCTACCCTTTGGAGACTAGATAACGCACACCCATTAGAAAGTACATCTGTATGTAATGTTTGAAAACAGAAAATAGTGTGGCTGCCTTCCAACGGCCACATTTCCAGTTTAATTTTTCTCTTTTTATTTTGTTGCTTCATGGGAAAGTGAGGTTTCAATGAACACAGTTCAGTGCTGCTCTGGTTTGGTCGCATGTTTAAAAGTGATTGACGTGTCTCTTGTTCTTCCTCTTGTTCTTGTTGCAGGTTCACATGGGGACTCACATGTGGAACAGCGCCCCTGCCAGACGCGGTCGCAGGCTCTCAGTGGATGGGCCTATGGCATTCCTAGGAGGCAGCCATGTCAAATTCCCAGAAATATTCAAAAAGGATTTGGCTTCCAGGATGGGAAACGGAGACCCCAGCAGCTTCTGGAATCAGTACGCCGCAGCCTTTTCAAATGGCTTGGCCATGAAGACCAACGAGATCTCTGTGATTCAGAACGGTGGCATCCCTTCCATACCTGGGAGCATTGGCAATGGTGGCAGCTCTCCCATCAGCGGCTTGACAGGGAGCTTAGAGAAGCTTCCAAACACGGAACCCAACGCACCTCTAGCTGGTCTGGAGAGAATGGCAAACGCAGAAAACGGGACCCATTACCGATTCACTCGCTTCATAGAAGACAATAAAGAAATTGTGACAAACTAGAAGAATCGTGATTAACATTCATACGAAGAGAGCAGCTCTGTCCTGCCTTTGAAACTTTACCAACTACAAAGTTAAGAAGACATGCTTTTTTGTACAATGTACAACTTCTATAGTGTTGAGGAGCTTATTTATTAGTGATAATAAACTTGCTTGGAAGCATAAACAGTTACTTTAGTTTTTTTCTGTGTTTCGGCCAGAATGGACTTGTGTGAGTTCTTAAAAAAAAAAAAAAGTTCTGTTGGGACGTCTAACATTTGCTACCATGTCTGGTTAGATGACCTTGGCATTAAATTATTTTATATATGTAGTATATAACATAACCTCTGGTGTTCCTGCAATGCCACAGTGATGCATTCTTTAATAAATACTGTACATGTGTTTGTGCTGGACAGCCCACCAGCTGACCATTGTTTTACCTTTCTTCCATGTAAAAAGACTGATCCTACAGACAAAGGGGGAAAAAAACACCTCTGTACTTTTTTTTTTCCTATCAACAGTTTTTGATTTTTATTACAAAATTAAAACTGCTTTAGTTGTTTTGTAGAAGTAACTCCTTTTGTTCTTGAACTGTTCTTTGTATTGTGCTTTTTACTTCCTCTGTCTTTTAATGTTCTGTAAAGTTTTAAGAATGCTGCAGCTGTCAGAGAAGTCTTCAAGAAGTGTTGTCTTGGTAGTTTAAACTGAGAAGAAATCAAAATGCCTTGTAGGTATGTTTCTAACTGATGAAGTGCTGGAACTCCACGTTGCTGCTATGTTTTAGCATCTTTTACAACATCAGATAAAACTATTGAAATGTAGATGCTCCTGTAAATAGTATATCTAATGTGGAACAATTCCATCGAAAAAAATGTACATATATTCCTAAGTCCATCTTGAGCAAGGGACAGATATAATGTTGTTTTTTTTTGTTTGTTTTTTTGTTTTTTTGTACTAGGGTTGAAAACCTTTGGACTGTTACATGTACCTTCTTGGAAAGTTGAAAGATGTAAGGGTCCAGTTCCTCTACAGATTAATAATACTAACAACTTACGTAATGTCATTCTTTACTTCATCATAATCAAATACAGCAGTTTTACAAAAAAAGGAAAAAAAATGAACGAGTGTTTCTTTATTATTATTATTATTATTATTATTATTATTATTATTATTATTATTATTATTATTATTGTTATTGTTGTTGTTGTTGTTGTTCTCTTGGGTTTATTAACTGCCATTTTGCCTAAATGTATTGAAATGTTGGGAGAGTTTCTTACTGTAAAACATTAAATTATAGAAAAGAAATCATACAACCCAGGCAAACAAGGACGTTTTGTTTAATGAAAGAATAACCTTTACATTGTATATCGGACACGTTTTTGTGAGTGTAAGTGCATTTAGACATGCCATCTCGTTATTTAACCCTAATTGTTTCAGTTGGCTAAAACTCCTACACCTTAAACGGGAAATGTGTGTGGGTCTTTTTAATTCACTACTGCGGGTTTAGATATAACAATTCTATTAATAACGATGTTTAAATGTGTGTGGGTCTTTTTAATTCACTACTGCGGGTTTAGATATAGCAATTCTATTAATAACGATGTTTAAATGATTCCCCCCAATATTTATCATCATTATGGGCTGTGTCGATCAGAACATTTACTGGTCTCTTAATATCATTAACAAGAAATATAGATAGATAGATAGATAGATATGTAGTTTTTTGTGGTGTGTGTAGGATTCCGACACATTTGAGCGGTCAGCAGTGGGCTGCAGATACTAGATTGGTGCTGAGAACGGAGAATGCTGAAATCAAGTACTTTGGTTTATCATCCCCACTGTTGTCAAATGGCAGCATCTTTAATTACATTATCGATCTGATCAGACTTCGGCTGTCTCTTAGTGTTTGTATTGATGTGAGAGACGCCGAGTCCCAGCTCCGATATAGATTACTTTTTTAATTCTCTTTTGTTGCATTTGTGGCCCATTTTAACCGTGCATTTTATTACAAACTTTCGCAAAGTAAAACAAAGGTGATCCGACAAGAGCAAAAATCTTAAAAGTGCAGTTGTCCGATATGATAATACTTCCGTGGCTTTTGTGCAAAGGAGTAAATATTACATTAAACAAAACAAACAACCTCGGTTCAGTCCTTTTCCTTATCTGTTAATGTCGGCACTATTTCAACTTTATCAACAACAAGACTGGGAAATTAGTCTTTAGGCTGTATTTAACATTTCGATCTAGTTTTAAATAGGCTAAAAATAAACTGAGAATGTTAACAAGGCCAAACTAATTTTACAATATGAACATATAATGTTTTAGAGTAATTTAATGCGTCAGAAATGTAACAAGATATTGGGAAAATTACAGTAATTTAATATTGATAATTGCATACATTGGGGAATTGACCGCTCCTTTTAAAATTGCATTTAGCAAAGTTGCAGAGAGACCCGAGTTTGAAAAAGCCGAGCTGCTGTTTGGTTTTTGGTTAATTGATTGGAGCACACTGAGGTTATTTGCTTAATAAATCTAAGAAATCTAAATTGCAATTAGACATGATGCGGACGGGTTGTTTCCTCCAAAACTAGGCTATATATACAAAGAAAACGTGTGTATGTGATTGTGTGCAGTGACCACTGATTATTGAAATTACAGTATATTGAATTGTATTTTATTAAGCACAGACGTGCCACTGAAATCGTATTTAAAATGTGTTTAAATCGAATAACCCGAATATAGTTCGCCCAAAATAAGGCTGCATTGTGTTGACCGGGCCACGGAATTTTAGTTAGAACACTGAGTTAGGCACAAAATGCACATAGCCTACCTATTTTGCTATAGGAAAAAAAGAGGTCATTATGTCGCTGTGTGTGTTTAGCAGAAAAATCAAGGAAGCCTTGTTCTGAGCAAGCACACCTTTGCTGTTCATAGTCATTGTATCTCATTCCATTGTGTCATAAAATAATAGACGCAAAATGTAAATATAATGTATACTATACAAAGCAATAATAATAATAATAATAATAATAATAATAATAATAATAATAATAATAATAACTTCATCTGACGTGTATTTGGTTTTATTTTCTTTATGAAATCACAAGGCACCAAACTCACACACTGTATATATCGCATCACATCGCGCTAATGGAATCAGAGGTATTTGCTTCCAAGCAGTCTTTTACTTGATTTGAAGTGATATTTTCCCTTAATTTGCTTCTCAACAGCTGCCTTTAATTTTACACATCGTTGCACTTCCTGCAACGCAGGATCTGTTAATTTGAGCCCAGCATCCTCCCTCCCTCCGTCCCTTTCTCTCTGTGAATGTTTTAGCTGCTTAAATTCCCCAATATTTACAAGATCTGGATGCTAAATGATCCTTGCAAAGGGCCCGGTTTCTGGTGCCCCCACCTTGTCTCTCTGACAATCACATCTGGATCTTTAATTAATGCTTTGTTTGCCTTCAGAGCTTCAGCTTCCGGACACTTTTATCACAAAATAAAATACATGACTGGGGTCACTATTTGTTGACTGTAAAAACGTAAACACAAAGTCTTAGATCTTGTTAACTAACTCCCCGCCCCCACCTCAGACGCGCACACATCCTCCCGGGTTATGTTTGAAAATGGATTTGTATTAAGACATAGTAAACAGAAGGTTACTAAAAGGAAGATGTAATCTGTATGCGTGAGACGAAACTGTGTATTTTAAACGACTATACTAAAACAATGATGTATTAGGTAATATGAGTAATCCGTGCTCCACTGCCGGGCTTCAGCCAATGCATTCATTTGAGAAAATGAACCAACCGCCCAATCACATCTAAAACTAAATAAAGAAATCCGTGCATCACGCAACATATCAATATATATATATATATATATATATATATATATATATATATATATATATATATATATATATATATATATATATATATATATACTGTATGTATATATATGGAGAGAGAGAGAGAGAGAGAGATAACTAATAACTAGAATAGTTAGACGTTTTTATATATAAATAAACATTATACAATCTTGCTAGTTATTAATCCTATTAAAAAGATTAAATCAATATACACACATGTTGCATTTCTCAGTCATGCGAATCGTCTTCTTTCATACAGTTACAGTTTAAACCGAACACAATTTGTATAGAAAACAGCTACAGTGGACAATATGGGGCGTGATAGAATTAGCTGTTTCCTGCAAATGTTTCGTTTTAATAATAATAATAATAATAATAATAATAATAATAATAATAATAATAATAATAATAATAATAATTCATTACTGTATTTTTTCATTACAAATCCATGGCAATGGCAATGTTTCGAAATGCATATTGCATCAATAGTAACACTAAAATATATTGAAATGTTTTAAACTTGTTATATATAAAGAATGTTAAAAAGAAAACATCTTTCGCAAAAATGCTTTTTTTTGTAACGCAGCACACGCGCTTTCTTTTTACTAACTTCTTAATGTTGTTCCTTTTGCAATTTAAATTATACATTAGAAATTGACAAACAACATCAGTAATGCGTGCGCATGCAAATGATATTCTATTTGGATAAGATTTGGACAACAAAAGTTACAATACGATTTGATTTTAAACACTTACCATTAATAGCTTTTACTCATTTTTGTGACACGCTGACCACGATTCCTATACACAACATTTCGCTGTATTATTATTATCATAGTAGTAGTAGTATTATTTATTTCTTAGCAGATGCCCTTATCCAGGGCGACTTACAATTGTTACAAGATATCACATTATTTTTACATACAATTACAAGAGCAATCTAGGTAAAGTACCTTGCTCAAGGGTATAGCAGCAGTGTCCCCACCTGGAATTGAACCCACGACCCTCCGGTCAAGTTCAGAGCCCTAACCACTACTCCACAGTAGTAGTAGTAGTAGTAGTAGTAGTAGTAGTAGTAGTAGTAGTAGGCTCACTTCTTTTGGATGTGTGGGTTCAGAGTGGATTGTCGGGCGCCCTCACATGCAGACTCAAACCCTCTAATGGAAGGTAAAGCCACACAGAGGGACCTCGGAAGAGATCGGCAAATATCTTCAAGATTATACAATTGTGACCGCATTAAGAGACAACACGAACGCCTTGCCAGTGGAGTTAAACATTCTAAATGCTCATTCACATCAGGTGCTTACTATTCCAAACATTCCCGTTATATGAATGCAAACAGTTTGTCTAAAAGTAAATCAATATATTTATATATAAGACTTTTGGATGTATCATACTAAATTATGCAAAACATAATTGGACTTGTATGTAGCTTTGCGGTGTGTGTGTGTGTGTGTGTGTGTGTGTGTGTGTGTGTGTGTGTGTGTGTCTGAGTGTGTGTGTCCGTTCTGCTTTTTTTTTAAGACTGCATTGAATTCCGATCCGTTTGAAATGTACAGAACGGATCTGCATTACTGCAAATGTACAGAACGGAACGGATGCATTTTCCCCACCTCACTCCCTTAGTAAACTAGCACACATATATGTATATTTAATAACGCAAACAATAGACATGTGTGGTACAGTGGTTAAAGAAATTGGCTTGTAACCAGGAGGTCCCCGGTTCAAATCCCACCTTCACGTTCACAGAAACATGCTGATGATATTGCACATTTTACAGTGTCAGTGATACGCATGTACATTGTGTATTGTTATATTTACCAGCTTAATAAACTGTGTGTATAGACAGATAGATAGAAATGAGGTTATAGCCCCAAGCAAAGCATCTGATAGTTCTGCAGCCTCTAAAAGCAGCAGTGGATACGAGGTGCTGGCATGGCGTAGGTGTTCGATGACGGAGCACTTCAGGTACTTCAGTTGCAAGAACAGGTGACGTACAGAAGCGAAACTGTTAAACTAAACAGTGACGTCACACAGCTCAGATGCCGAGAGCAAAGTGTGTTCCAGCAGTGGTGACGGCACTGACACAGAGTGCAGTAAGCGACAGCAATGTTCCTGTGAGCGTACTGTTGCATCTATCAAAATGCAATTGGGAGTGACCACACGAACACCTTAGCGTTGTTATTTGGGAAATGTCAGTATACGTCACTACAGCATAATCTAGCGCAATAAGACATGCCATGTTTTTCTAACTCAGTAAGGCACAAGCTGTAATTTCAGTAGACATTGCCTTGCAATTTCTTCTACTACCAATGACTGGTGCGTTCATTATTTTTACACTCGGACCCATTGAACTTTTCTCATGCTGTAGTCCTATCAGATAGATGTCGACTTTCAGAAAGCCAAACTCTTTAATTGCGTTTCTTAAAAGTATTTCACAAGAGCGGGTAAGACAAACTAAACTATTTCGCGGGGTTACGGTACAGTTTCAAATCTGTACCTGCATGTGGATTGGACTCAGTTAAGTGAGTGACAGATGACTTCACCAATCAGAGTAGTACTGATCAAACAGGTGGTTTGGGACCAGATAATAATTACAGCGTGGGGAGAAAGGTAGGTGAGCAAGGTGTGCTTTGTTTTGTTAAACAATTACTTGCATGGTGCCCACATTAAATCGTTAAGATAACTACACATGTTGCAGTGAGTATTAAGTAGTTGCCATGTAAATGTGTGTGTGTGTATGTAGAGAGAGAGAGAGAGAGAGAGAATTCAAAAACAGCAAGCTCTCATTCCAGTCCTATATATATATATATATGTATGTGTGTGTTCTGTCTTTAATTGCGAAAGGCTCAAATTGTGAATAGTAAACACGCTTCCAGTATATTGGCTGTACCACACCCCCACAATTAACCGTGAGAGGTTGGGGCCCTGTGGAGGGCTGACCTGGAAGGTTTCAAAGCGCTTTGAAGAGTTAGATGCAGCTGCTCGCTTGTAAATACTCCTCTTGAGGTCAGAGGCGAGGAAGCGCTTAATGTTCACACTTTGCTAGGAGCGTTAGACAAGGCGTTAGTCACTAACAGCTTGTGTCAGCCACATTTTTGTATTCACCTAACACCATTATTGTGGGTGCGTTCACGGATATCATTCTGCGCAGATTATGTGCAGAATATGACCAGTTTAGCCAATGATCTTCTAAGCGTGATCTCCGTGAACGCGCCCATTGGTTAAACTGGACAGATGCTGCACAGAATCTGCGCAGAATGATCTTCGTGAACGCACCCATAGTCACAGTTTTACAGTCATTCGCCCTAGCGTTGGTTTGAGCTTCATACGGAGGACACCGTGAACACCACGTTTGTGTAGTCACGCATTCTAAAAACAAGCCCTTCTTTATAAACCCTTTTTCATTGCAGTGTGCAATTGAAGTCTGTTTTTTTATATGAAGAGTAACGACCTTCGTGTGTTGCAAAAGCATTAAGAAATGAAAGAAGTGGCTCCAGTCGCTAGGGTGATTTAACAATGTGTCTTCTTTTTGCCACTTTTGTTTCCCTGGCTCAAAAATGATATTATACATTATGGAGTAGATTCACTAGCTGTTTGCTCCAGTGATGTAGGCGTTTTGATACTATTTTATTTAATGAAGAAAAGAAAATACACTGCAGCAAAAGTCTTGCAAATCTGCCCCAAGGTTTTCTTTACTCCATCAGGACCATCTTCAAAACGTTTTGGTCCAGTGCAAAATGCATACCAATTAAAGAGAAAGAGAAAACACTGGTTTATGGCAATTTTGTTAATTTAAAATGACTACACATACCTAAACTAATAAAATAGATGTTAGTAAAATCTGAAAAACAAAAGGTGATCAAATTGGTTACTGCAAGGAAGTCTTTTCAAAGTTCAAGTAACATTCCCATTCTCCACTGTTCATACAGATGCCCTGGAGTGAACCACAAGCTGGGCAGTCTAGTGATGTCTGTCTTTACCATGTTCCACCAAACCACAATCCTTTTGAAAGAAGAGTAACTTGAGTGTCTGTCCAAGTCCTTGCAGATCAGGCTAAATGTCTAAGCTTTTGATATCAGTGGGAAGAAGGATTGAGATCCCTCCCTGGATTTCTAACAGTTATTCTAGAAGTACAGTGGCTCATCTTTGTGATGCTCTGGGTCTTTCTGGGCTCTTCAGTAGCTGCTTATTTATTAAACTGTGAAGTAATATAACAATATCCCAAGCTCAGAAGGCAAAACTGTGTTCAATTGATCTCCACTACGAGTGCCAGAAATGCACAGGAGGAGGGAGGGGGGTGTCAAACGTGTAGCACAATGTCAGACCTGTCAATGAATGGACAAGCAGTGTTATCCTTGATAACCAGGAAATCTGGATAATCCCTCTCCACGTATTATAGCACAGTGCTTCATACATCACCGACAGCTTGTCCGCTCTACAGTATTTCATTACCTCCCTTCCAGCAGCACATGTATTGATTTTTGTTTTGCGGTTTTTATAACACAATTTTGAGTCTGTTGTAGTTTAATGAGCCGTGTTCTTATGATGTTTAAAAAGATTGCTGTGGGATGTTGTGGAAAATAAATACAGGGGAATTATTAGGCCACGTCACGTGCGGCGGCTGTGGAGGGAAAAAAAGAAGCTGAATGCTGATCTGTTTCTGATGGTATCTCAGTGGATATCTCAAGGGGAACGGCCATGCTTTCAACACTGCAGACTTGTGCACAGGTCTCGAAAAGAGCACTTATTTTTCACTACAAGACCGACGGCTGGTTTCACACACCCAGATTAGCTCCAGTCTTGAACTACCTTACCTAAAGTAACACAAGGTAATCCAAGATTAGCGCTAATCAGGATATATGAAACCAGCCTTTAATTTAATTAAGGGATACCAAGATTAGTATTCACCAGGGTCTATGAAACCAGCCATGAAACTGTTTGATTGGCTGCCAGAGAATGTACCTGGGTTTCTATTGCAGCAGTGCTGACAGCGGGACCTGTGGAGGCTGTCCTGACTCTTGTTGCCTGCCAGGTTCCTCATTCTGCAGTGAATGTTTTGGATCACAATGTAGCTGTGACTTTGTTACTCCCCTCGGTGTTATTGTGGACAGCAGAGGCAGCAGCTCCTCCTGTCCCGGCCCCTCTGAACTGTAGCCTGGAGCCCTATAGGACACCCTATTGCTCTGCTGCCTTTTGTGCGGGAGATGAAAGTGCTTGTGTAGAACAATGGCAAGCCACGCTTAGTGTTCCTGGCCACACACAGCCGCACCTGCAGAGCAGTCAAGTATCCTTGTCATTGGAGCAGTTTGAGCCCAGGGGAAACACCATGGAAGTGGCAGATGATGCTAATAATACATGATGGCAATTGATGGAGGAGAGGCACCATGACAGCTCAGGCTTCTTTCTTTCTTTCACCCATGTAAAAGTTTATCAGCTGTTTGTCATGCTTATACAATGCATTCCCTGTTCTTTACCAAAGTTTTATTTTACTTTACCATACTTTTGTGTGCTGTACCGTTGAGATGTGATGTAAATAACTGTTCTGTACGAAAACTGCACATTAAAAAACTAAAATGAAAAGAACAGCTCATTGCTCAGGGCCTGTCTGAAAGAGGACGGCACAGGAAAAGAAGAGGAGCTTTAATTTGTTTCTCTTTGTGTAGAAAACAGATTGGGGTCGTATTTCAGACTGTTCTGACTGAAGAGCTCGTAAAAAAAGTGGTGGTTAAAATATTATCCTTTAAAGTGGAGCAAGCAGGTGGGAAGCCTGGTTTAGGGTTCTCTCAGGAAGTGACAGGCAGGGGACACTTCTACATACTTCAGTGAGGCACTCATGCTTATCAAGCAGACAGCATGATCCCTCCTCGAAATATTCAAACAGCAACCCTTTAGGGTGCAAATGAATGTACAGGGACTCCTTATCTCTCTCACAGTGCTTCCGCCATTATTTGCCTGGCATATCATCAGTAACAAAATTGGAGTGGCTTTAATAGGGCTTTATTGCTGGAGGTACATTTGCAGCATTGTTATGCTAATTACTTGAATTACGGTCTGCATTAATGGCTGTTTATTCTTTCAAAGAATGCAACTTTATTGAAGGCATTAAAAAAAACCCATTAACCTTTAAATTGCATTTTCTGCATCTAATTGCATGTAATTTACTAAACATTTTAAAATAAATAGAAATTATACTTATATATAGTATAGTGGCCTGCAGATCTCATTACTTCTATTTTTATAGAGCTGTTTTAAGATTTAGAACACAGATTGTTTCTCTTTCAGCAGCAGAACTATACCCGGTAACTTTAGCCAGCGCTGTCTGTTGCAGAGGAGAGACACAGACCGGTGTAGACACTGTTGTATTTTAATGTCATTTCAGAGATTGGATTACCACACCACAATCAGACCTTCATGTATTCAGAAAGGTCTCTCCCCTGGTACCCCTCACTGGAGATTCTTGTTTTGTGAAGCAATCAGCATTAATTCAAAATGCTTTTTAATAAAGAGCCCACCAGCTTCCTCAACAGGTGCTTCTAGTGGCGATTTGAAGGACATTGAATTACCTGACTTGGGTTATTCTATTCTAGTCCTGCTTCTTTCCTAATCCCCTCTGTTGTTTGCTAGCAGGTGAAGTTTGTTTGAGACTGCTTGTTTTAATTGCTTTCTTTCCAGAGGCGTCACTTAATCCCATTTCCTAAAATGATCTAACCACATAACTAGTTCTGAAAGATTAGATTGAGGAAAGAGGCAGACAGGGTTACACAGGTGCCATGTTCTATTCAAAGTTCAAACATGTGTTACGGACCTCCTATATAAAACGGCCATCTGTTTTAATTGTGTTTCAATATAGATGTTATTTATGTTAACTCACATTTAGGTAAAGGCTACAGTGCGTAATCTTTATGAGAAGGTTTTGCACTTTTTTGCACTTGTGCTGCCTGTCTAAGGATGGCATGACCTCCACATGCTGCATGTCAAAGAGAGTCAGATTGGAGCATGTAAGGTGATGCTCGTGTGCTGTGGTACAACATGTATGTCTTGGATTAGGCTGTGGATTGCTGTCTTTTATTTGTATGAGCACAGGAAAATAATGGTAAGTTTAAACAGTTTTTCTGTAAAAGGAAAAAACAAGTTCCATGTTAGAACAAAAACTCAGAGCATTGGGGGTGCCACTGGAATCAAGTCTAGAACACAAACCCAGAGCTTTGGGGGTGCCACTGGATTCAAGTCTAGAACACAACCCCAGAGCATTGGGGGTGCCACTGGATTCAGGTCTAGAATACAAACCCAGAGCATTGGGGGTGCCACTGGATTCAAGTCTAGAACACAACCCTGGAGCATTGGAGGTGCCACTGGATTCAAGTCTAGAACACAACCCCAGAGCATTGGGGGTGCCACTGGATTCAAGTCTAGAACACAACCCCAGAGCATTGGGGGTGCCACTGGATTCAAGTCTAGAACACAACCCCAGAGCATTGGGGGTGCCACTGGAGTGAAGTCGACAGCCTCTGTTGTACTGAATCTTGTTTCCTGTTTTTTTTTTTTTTTACAAGATGCAATAACATCATTGGCTAAAAAGGCAGCAGAACAGTAATGGCCCAATAGCCTGGTTACTTTACTAAATAATCAATCCATATAAAAACAGCAGATTAAATTGACTGACCCTCATCTACTTAATTATTGCAGCTACTTGACCAAGTAACATTTGTCAGGAAGCTGCTTGTCACAGGCTATCAATATTCCTTTAATCCCACGTTAGTTATTGCTGCACTTTGTTACTTCTCAAGATAGCCTGTCTCAAGTGGTCACTCAGCTTGCACGGCTCCAAATGAGATGCTAAATGGTTGCACAAACAATTTGATTATAGCGTTTAATTCCTGTCATATGGATTCTCTGGCCTGCTGAGTCGCTCCTTTCTTTTAGTGACTACTGTATATTGCTGACCCCTCTAATGATCCTGCCTGGCGTCTGGAATATTTAATTTCTTGACCCGAACTAATCAATAGTACCTTTTTAACGTCTGGGAATCATATCTGCATGCCTTTTCGGGTTTGAAAAAAAAAAAAAGCACAGCAAAGTATAGTGAAAGCATGGTAAAACATAGGTAAGCACTGTAAAGAATAGTGAGGGATGGTAAAGCATATTAATAAACGTGGCAAACCAGGGTATACTGTGGTAAATGCATACAGAACAAGCGGGAAAGCATGGTAAAAATGCAGAAATAGTGTGGTAAACATTTATAAGGGACCCTTTTCATCGATAAGATGCGTTTGTATACATTATATCAGGAATGATTCCAATTTGAAATATTGTAATAAAGAATTTAAAAGGGTACAGTGAGAACTGTACCAGATGTATTATTATTATTATTACTATTTTTATTATAGATTGCTAATGTGTATTATAAAACAATTCTTCTAGTAATGAGTAGCACAGGGGAAGTCCGGGTCAAAGGGTTATTGTTTACTTTCAGTGACTTTTTATATTACATGCACATGTGGTGCGTTACTTCTTTCAGCCACATTGTTTCTGCTGATGATAATGATTAATCAAAAATAAATACATGAATCCATCAATAAATAAACACATGTATTTTGGCTACGTGGTGTGATGACTTGCGAAAGAAAGGATGCAAAAACAGCATACCGCCTGTGTGTTGATACAGTGCAGTTACAAAGATTCATTTCCTGGCCTTTGTGTAAACGGAGCTTAACTCCAAAAGGCCCAGACCCTGTATGAATGAATCATGCCCAGCCTGTCTGGGGTTAACCATTAATATCATGGCAGTCGGTTTCACCAGAGCCCTTCTCCCCTGGAGTAATGTGGGTCATAGGGTTTCACACAATTTACATTTCAATTAAAAAAACAATAATAACACATTGTGTTAATACTGAATGATTCCTGCGCTGGGAAAGATGATACCTCCGTTACTCTGTAAATGAAAAGCTCCTTCATTCTAAAAAGGCCACACATTCAGGGTACGTAAATCTCCTGCCATATTCTGCTGCTGTATTCATGGTGTATGGGCAGCTCTATTACAACAAGATACAACTGCTGCTGCATACAGTGGCCAGCGCTCTGTTCACTTTTGTTTCCACCAGAACAAAGTTTTGCTCTCTTTTTGTTTTTCTGCTATTCATTAAAAGTGATATTTATTTTAAAAGTTAACTGACTTGTGACATTTTAATAACTGCTGTTCCCTGCCAAAATGTAAAAATATAGATATTAAAAAGGTCAGTAGAAATTGGACTTATTAAAAATTGTACAAAGAGAAAGAAAGCATTAGAATTCTGGAGTTCTCAATTGGTTTTAGCAAAGCTGAAGATGAGGTAGAATCTGTTTCATTTGTTTTATAATATGTGTATTAAACATGGTCTAGTGATTTGTTGTATATGAAATGAGTGCTTTGGACAGAATGTGAGGGGAGGCGGGTACAGATTCATCCTAGCACACATGTGGGCCAAAGCCTAAAGACATGTATAATCAGACTCACCTACCGTGCTACATCTGCCCAAGCAACTTCCAATCAATCAAGAGCAGTGTGTCCATGTTCGATTGTTAATTAGAATGCTAATCTGTGCATTGGGGGGCACCTATGATTCTGATCTGTGCATTGGGGGCCCCTATGATGCTGATCTGTGCATTGGGGGGCCCCTATGATGCTGATCTGTGCATTGGGGGGCCCCTATGATGCCGATCTGTGAATTGGGGGAGCGCCCTATGATGTTAACACTTGAGTTGTTCACCACAAATGAGTCTAAAAAATAAACCACAAGTAGCAGTTTTATTTATTACTGGAGCAGAAAGTCTGAGAGGTCTGAGCGCACTCAGTGTGGGAAGTTGAATCTGCAGGGGGTGGAGTCCAGTGTTCTAGAGTGATTCATAATTTGTGGGTCTTTCTAAAAAGTGATTCACAGCTTGCACAAGAAGACCCTTTGAGACAGCGTTGCCTATATTTACAATTTGCGTTCAAGCCCGCAGTAGCAGGTGTGGTGATTGCATTCTGATGCTATGATGCACTTCAGATCCACAATGGGGTTGCAGTCTGTTTATATAATGAAGCGGCTTCTTCATTTCCTGTGATGCACACATGCTGTGTATGCAGTGGAGGAGGGACGACGAATCAGAGCTATTTAATAGGCTTATGAATGATGTCTTTCACAATTTGACGAGGGACAGGCAGTGTGAAGGTACGTAGGCATAATTTAAAGAAAGAGGCTGCTGTCTGCATCTCAAAGTAGAACTCCTCTTTTCTTATAGTCATTGGAACCTTCAGAACAATTTGTTGTCACAGTCTGACACATTGGCTGTAGGGCAGGCAAGGACTGCAGAATTGTACTAAGAAGAAACATAAGACAATTGTTTGGACGAGACAGTGTTATCTTACATGGTAGGCCTAGAACAGGAGAGCCCTAACAAAGGCTTCTCGTTGAAACATTTATTTTATCAGAATATCTTATAGTTAACATTCTGGAAGAACTACAGAGTAACTTGTCACATTTATTCTCTTAACTGGTGTGCCTTTTTTTTTTTTTTGCATGTGGTGGTCGGTTTATTTGCTTTGCGAGGAATGTCTGGTTACAGTAAACAGAGGAAGCAGCTGTTTAAAGGCTATATCTGATACAGTCAGTTTTATTGAGCTTTATTTAACCAGGAGAAGGGAAAGCCATGCAGTCTTTTTACAAGGATGACCTGGCATGGCAGTGTCAATCACAGCAATCTTGCACTGTCAACACAGCGAGTACGCGGTAAACACTAACACAATACACACAGCAAGGCACATTAACACACAACAAAGACAAGACATCAGGAATGTGATTTGATGAATAGCAAGATTGTAATACTGGTCAATGCAGATGTATGAAGCTTGCACTGAAAAGGCAGAGATTGAGATGACCCCACACCTTTTGCAGGACAACTGCCCTTTTGTTTGTGCGCTTGAAGGAAGGATGCTAATTCTGCATACATTACATCCCTAATAAGGCACTGCTGGGAGCACTGCTTCTCCCTAGCTACAGATTGTCAATGAAAGCGTCTTGATTTGAGGATTACAGCAGCCAGTCTAATTACAGCGAGCCGGGAGGTTTGTCAGCCATCGACTTGTCTGTCTGTCTATAGTTATGATTTGCTTGTGACTGGCCTTTGGTAGGTACAGTGAATGACATTACAACGTCAGCAGCAACAACAAAGTCCATTGGTGTAGCACCTTGCAATGATCTATCAAGGGACTTCACAATTCCACAAAATCAGAAATGCATGTCAAGGTGTAGGATTTTAAGAAAAGTTTGTTTTTACAAGCAGTAATACAATCTGTATATTTTTGTCAGAGATCGGGGAGCTAACTAGGACCTTGTGAGCTCGAAATCTTTAAATAAAATTTCTAGGCTCTTAAAATAAGTTAATGATGATAATACAATAAAAAAATGGTGTGTGACACAATTCTAAAGTCAGTTCTTTATACATGCTGATAAACTCACATTTCATCAAGAGGGAGCTCCCCCTCTGCCTCACCTGCATAAAGTAAAGGAGATGTTCCTCTACCTTCTCTGCAGTGTGAGTGAAAGAAATTAACAAAACACTACTGGTGTGTAACAAGAGCAACACTAGTTAGTCTCCAGAGAGTCCCCTTTTTATGAAAAAAATAATATTGTGGTGGAAGAATTCTTGCCAATTAGTTTGTTTGTAACCGAATGGTCTGCTGATCCGCATGTGCCTTTGGACTGGGGGGGTTGCTGTTCTGATTCCCTGCTGCTGTTGACTTGGCTGAAATGGTTATCCCTTCTGACCGGGTAAGCTGGGCAGCTGGCTGAGTAGAAACCAGTGGTACCAAAACTACAGCTCTTCTGCAAAACCAGCAAGATGAACCAAATAAGAATTACTGGCAGAAAGAAAAGTGCTGGAACTACTCCTTTCTTTCTTTCTTTCTTTCTTTCTTTCTTTCTTTCTTTCTTTCTTTTTAAAGCATTTTAAAGTAATATAAATATAATATAATTTGCTAAAGTTGCTTAAGTGTACAAAAGAAGATGAAAAAAGATAAATTAAAAGTTGTTTCAGCCCCTGTGTTTAGATCATAGTCTTTGATAATAATTTTATATTCAACTCAAACCATGTTCATCATAACAACATGTGTGATATCTTTCAGGCCTCAGGTTATGTGATACTGGATGCTAAGTATATGTTAATTGTTTAATATTCATACCACTAGTGTTACCTAGCATGTCATTTCAAATGCAGCTGTTAATCACACTGATTTCTGTAATACTTCTTATTTGGGGGTGGGAGTAGGGTGTTGTTCTACTGTACCAGTGCTCACTGCGATTTTAGTTGTTCAGCTGAATTCTAACTGAAGTCTAATCATAGCTATTCAGTGAAAACATATAACCCATAATTGTATGTTTTGATGATATGTGTGCAGTGTAATTGAGTAGGAACAATGCTTCCTTTGGTATGCTGCTCAATACATTGAGTATGTCAGTCTTGTCCAGGCCCGGGACCCCTCAAACCCCTTTTGTCCTTGCCGGGCCCTGGCAGGAGTGCTTGTTGTCCTGGGTGATGTGGAATTGTAATTACATGTATTTAAAGGGAATGGATTTGAAATAACCTTCACAGGGCTTCCACTTTAAGAGAGTTAGATTAATGAAAGAAAGAGCCCTTTGCCTCCGATTGCATGACAACATTTTCAAATTACATTCCTAAAGCAGAGAATTCACTTATTCCGAGTAATTGGACGCCGACTGGGGTTAATATGTACGATGTCATTAAATGAAAATGTCCTATTGTACATGGAACTGTACGATACCTGAATCCTTTCTCAACGGGTTTGCCACGGCTCAGAGTTAATTATACTGCTGGCTGTTTTGAGAATTAATTCAAGCATGAATTCTACACAGAAAAGATCGGGGATAATTATATTCAATTGTGTTTGGTGCCCCGCTGAATGAATTGATCCTTTTGAGATAAAACTCCTCTCCTCGGCAGCTAGCAGAAGAAAGCCACACAAAGCAGGCAGATGTACTGAAAAGAACTTTTAAACCCAACAAGCTAAGGGAGGGCCAGCCCCACCACTCCTCAGCTGAGGGAGGGCCAGCCTCACCACTCCTCAGCTGAGGGAGGGCCAGCCCCACCACTCCTCAGCTGAGGGAGGGCCAGCCTCACCACTCCTCAGCTGAGGGAGGGCCAGCCCCACCACTCCTCAGCTGAGGGAGGGCCAGCCTCACCACTCCTCAGCTGAGGGCGGGCCAGCCTCACCACTCCTCAGCTGAGGACGGGCCAGCCCCACCACTCCTCAGCTGAGGGAGGGCCAGCCTCACCACTCCTCAGCTGAGGGCGGGCCAGCCTCACCACTCCTCAGCTGAGGGCGGGCCAGCCCCACCACTCTTCAGCTGAGGACGGGCCAGCCCCACCACTCCTCAGCTGAGGGCGGGCCAGCCTCACCACTCCTCAGCTGAGGGCGGGCCAGCCTCACCACTCCTCAGCTGAGGGCGGGCCAGCCTCACCACTCCTCAGCTGAGGGCGGGCCAGCCCCACCACTCCTCAGCTGAGGACGGGCCAGCCTCACCACTCCTCAATGCATTGTGGCCCCATCCTTTTCCTTTCTTCTATAAACCCTTGCCGTGTATGCACTAGAATAGGCACTGTACTGCATTGCTGTAGTAGGCACTGTACTGTATTGCTGTAGTAGGCACTGTACTGCATTGTTAGAAGAGTTCACACACATTGAAAGTTATGGTGACATTTCGTGCAATTTTAAATAAATACATTTTTAATTGAAACATTTTATCTTATTTTTTTATTAAAATATTACATTTACTTGATAATTAACTGGTGATTCTCGAAGTGGCAACTATTGATCTACAATAGAGCTGGTGTTCATGATTTGAAATTGTAGCACCGTACAGTAAATTCTAATATTACAAAAGCCAGACAAAGACAGCAAAAGAAAAACAAATTCTATAAAGCAGTTATTTGCGATGTTGCACATTAAAGTGATTTGAAAACAATAATACTATTGAAAGTAGTACTTGCGTGTTTACAGAACTGTACATTCAGGTACTGTCTGTGGACAGTAGATAGATAGGAAGATGGAATTAGTTGCAGTAGTACAGTACATGTAGACCTATCGTGTTCAATTTAAGTCTAGTAACAAATAGATATATTGTGTTAGAATAAAAACATGCTCTTTGAAATTGTTTCTTAATACATGCTGGGTTTTGCACACCAATTGCAGAATGTGTACAGTTTCTGAACACTTACATTTCGGTAATGTAAGGTCAAAGAATAAGACATATGTATTTGTTCTTTAATGAAATATATATATTTTGAAAACCAAACCTTGGTTTCTAACTTTCTTTCTATATATATATATATATATATATATATATATATATATATATATATATATATATATATTTTTTTTTAAACAGCGAGCTAACCCATTTTCCAGGAACAGTAAATCGTTGGCTAATGAGTAATCGTAGGATTGCTCCACGGACGTCTGTTTGTTGTAAACATCTTCTGTGTGGCAGACAGTCAGCATTGCATGCAAAGCAAGAAGTGCAGGTTGTGTTTCAGGTTTAGAGCTCTTCATGAAAGTTAATTGCGTAGGCCGGAACATACCGTGGAGGCAGGCTGTGTTTGTGTAAACCAGGTGCACGGCCCCTGAGTGTAATTTTTGCTACACCTCAGCGATTCGCTTTCCTTTTATATCTGTGTTCACACAATCCTGCTGCTAAGTCGTTTGTTGGGTGGAATGATGAATGTCACTGCTGGTTTTGATCTCTGGGCTGTGAAAATGAAGGAGTTTGGTGCTGTGCTTTTTAAGGACAAGCAAGACTGAAAATCACTCTGCACAACTTGACGAAACATCGCTGCGATCTGGTGTCTGCCTGTGTGCCTAATTGCTTCCTCGCTGTTCCTGTTACTTAATATGTATGATAGTCCTCTCCTGTTCCACTTCTTCAATGCCTCTTTAGTATTGCCTGTTCCTTGTGTTGTGTTCTGATGCCCCTGCCTGCTGCCTTTTCAATACAAGAGGTCAAGAGGTCTGCCTAAAAACAAACAAACAAATCATTCATTTTAATGAATCCTTGATTTTGAGTATTTTCAGGTATTTCAATTTTAAATTGTAATTTAAAAAACATTGCTCTGTAAATTAATATTTATATATATATATCTATATATATCTATATATATATATATATATATATATATATATATATTTGAAAATATTTAAAAATACTTCAAATGAGTTATACTGGCTTATCGAATCCGAGTCCTGTTACATTCAGATAAACTTTAAACTGCTTTCAACGCTGCTGAATATATACTTGTACAATTGTATTTACACCATGGTGTAGTAATACTTTATTTCAATGATATATTTTTAATAATGATGTAATTGTTACACATGAATATAATTGGAAGTAATCTGGGGAATACTGTCTTTTCAAGTGAGAATTGTACAACAACAGTGTTGTCATTTTATCCTTTTTTTAAAGTTTGTTTTACTAATAAAGTAATGGTAGACTTTAATTAATGCATTGGATAGTTTACCAGGTTAAATACATTAATAACATCTTAAACACTGGAAAGTTAAATAAACTAATAGGTATTTTCTTTATTGAATTAGATAGGCAAAGAGATGAGCCCTCACCCTGTTCCCTTTATTTAACGCCATTGTCCTCTAAACGAAGAACAACAATCCACAGTCATTCAGTAGCTTTATTCAAACTTTATAAACTATATTAATTACATTAACAATTAGGAACAGATCTCTGAAATATTAAACAAACAAATAAAAACCATGTATATGTATCTACTTTGAGAAAAGGCTTTATATTAATCTTTATATCAGCAGAAGCTAATACTTTACATTAGGAGACTGTATTGGATGTATGTATCTGTGCAAGTTTGTTAATTAGATTAAGACAGTTCTGTACACGAATGCTAAATCATGGTCAGTATGGTAATGCAGATGCTTATTAACTAAAAAATATGTTGTTTTATATATATATATATATATATATATATATATATAATGAAAACTGTGTATTCCTTATTGTCTCAGGAGTTGAGAAAAAAAACCAATGCAATTTATATATAAAAGGCATGTAAGAATATTTGATTATGAATTCACTTGGAATACTGCAGAGTTAATAGTTGGAGATAGTCAGCTACTGAAACGGTACTGTAATCTGCTCTGTCACTGGTAATGGATATTATATGATTGTATTCTCTAAAAATCATTTCATATTTAAAGTGTGCAGTGCAAATTAGAAATTAAGATCTTTTTACATAGGTTGAGATTTGGATATTATAGTCAAATTAGATATATTTTTTAATGTAATTAATTACACTGCATCTTTGATTGCAATGTGTCAATATATCCTTTTTTTAGAATTTGGCAAAATAAGCTTTTAAATGTGATATAAATACACTGCAGTTCTTGGAAATGATGAATGCATGATGCAGTTCTTGCCACAGTGAGATACGGCACACTGTATGTTGAAATAATAAAGTAAACTTATTATTTGACAAAGGTATGTGTTCATACTTAACTTACATTTGTGCAAGAGTATATTAAAAATAACTTTACTACCGCTAATAATAAATAATAATACTAGTACAAAATCTGATATAGTCTGTGTAATACAACCAGCAAATGGATCAAAAAGAAAGAGCCACTCCTGCAGTGTTTTGTCGGGTTATTATTTTAATGGAGTGCATTGAGTGCTGTGTTTCACATGCTTTATCTAGTATAGCTCTACAGTGAGTCGCTGCTGTTGTGTTAGTGCTTCAGTTGTTAATGTGTAATCCTAAGGGCAGTGGGGGTGCAATTGCACTGTAAACAACAACACGTATATCATTGTTTACCCCTCCATGTGTCAATGAACTGGCCCCCATTGTAGAGAAACAGCAGCTAAAGCATGTTGACATGTTATCTAAAAGATACTGGAAACAGTCAATGGGCTAAATCATACATAAGTCATTTCTTTTATACCTGTGTAGTGTTGAGTCCCAGAGAAAAAGCTTTCTAACGACAGCAAGAATCTGAATAATAATGGTCATTAATATGTCCATTGAGGGTCACCACATTCATCCCACATATCAAATCCCCTTTGAATGAGATCAGTCCCATCAGCTGTCAGTTTCCATTAAATATATCCTTCAGTTCCACTGACCAGCTGACAGTGGAGAAATTCAAAACCGTGCACCCACCATTAGCATTATAAAATGGGCAATCAGCTGGAATGAATGAAGGTGGAACTGAAAACAAAATAGATACGACTTTTGAAAAGTTCTGTCTTTAATGGAATAAAATACCGTCGATCAATATATTTATGCACACACCCACACGCACACACTCTCATGTTAAAGGGGGGTGCAAGGGCTGCCACTACTGTTTAGCTGGTGAACTCTAGCATTGCCTTAACCTTTGTTAATGCCCGTACTGCACAAAGTGAACAGATTTATACATCTGCGTCTGTTGCTTTGTAAGTTTGTGGAAGTATTCATGCTGACTAACGCAGATGGTTTGATATGAAAGAAAGACAAAATGACCGTTCAGCTAAAAACTTGCTGTACTGTGACAAATATCTGTACTGATGTTTTTAAAATACATTACATGAAACCCAAAGCATCATTATTATTATTATTATTATTATTATTATTATTATTATTATTACTACAACTACAATACTAGTACATATTATTGCAATGTTAGTAAAACATCCTGCCTTCTGAATTGAATACACATTTGCCTGTCTCTTCTAGTATTTGCAGCAGCTGGCATGTCATTAGCATGCAGGAATATCAGAACAACATCTTAACTGGGGTGCTTGTGCTTCATCTGAAATTGAATTGTAGCCTTGGCTGTGATTTATTTACATATATATATTAACATATATATATATATATATATATATATATATATATATATATATATATATATATATATATATATATATATAATTTCTGTTTTGTGTTGTTTTAATTAGATGTGTTCCTAAGCAGGTTGTCTAGATTATAACATGCAGAACAACATTTTTTTTCACCAGAGAAAGATGAAAGAAAGCAGTTCCTCTTAACTCTGTCACAGGACAGATGCTGCTTCTGCTGCTTGTGTGTGTGTGTGTGTGTGTGTGTGTGTGTGTGTGTGTGTGTGTGTGTGTGTGTGTGTGTGTGTGTGTGTGAGATCGACCAACATTTTTTATCTGCATTATGCCATTGTACTGATTCGCTTGAAGTGTGTGATATTGTGTTTAACCCTGTGAAAAGATAAGGGAGTACATGAGTGGTTTTTTTTTTTGCAATTATTCTTATATTTATATAACCTTTACAACGGAATGACAATCAAAGGCAATTCACTTCCACAATGAGTGTTTTAAAAGGTGCTGACATTTTTACAGCCATACTGAGGCCTTATCTTTTAAATGAAAAACGTTTCTATAATTAATGATTTTATACTGTATAATATATTCAAAATATTTACAAAACAATATGTAGATATCTTTAAAAAAAAAAAAAAAAAGTGTTTTGCTATTTTTTGAAGCCGTAGTTTCCTTTGCAGCTTTGCAGCGGTGTCGTAGGATCTGCTGTGTTGATTTCGGCAGGATCTTCCAGCCCTCCGTCCTTGCATGTGACCTATAGGCTGCTTCAATACAAATCTGAGAGCCTGAAACACCCTGTGGGACTAGTGTGGCGTCGGGCAACTTCAGTTGCTGCAGCTTTACTCATTTAATGATGGCGATTACCACGAATAACATGTTCAACATAGAACTGAACTTAGATAGGGCTAGGAGATGTGTGCATGTTTGTGAGACACGTGTTGATTTAATTACCTGTCTTTACTGGGGAGGGGCGGGCTGTCAAGGGAAAGATGTACGCTTGTGTCCGACCATTGCTTTTTTTTTTACATTTGACAAAAGAGAAAAGGACGCATCCCAAACCCCCCCAGGTTAATGTCTCTGTCAGGAAGCTGTGAGCTATGTGGCAGGTTCACAGTTTCACCATGGTATATTGCTTACATTATAGCAAAACGTCAATTCTTTCCTTAATTCATGATGACCATTTATTATTCTTTTCAACTGATGTCTGTCTCCCTGTACACAAACACACACATCCACACCCACACATAAAACTGACTACCAACTGATGGCTTATTTAAGAATTCATTGCTAGCAAACAAATGCACTATTCTAGTCATCACATATTTTACTTCAAAACTGCTGATTTCAGCGTGTTGTTTGCAAGAAAGCATTTCCTTTGTGAGCATTTAACTGTGATCATCACACTTTTGTTCCAGTGACAACAGAAATATTCAATAACAGAAGAACTGCCAAATCTCCACAAGAGAAAACCATACCCCCCAACCCTGCCACGGATAACAGTGTGAGGTGAATGCAATGATGCTTTTGTACCAAACATGCTTATTGCACAGATCATATCTGATCATAATTGTTAAGTACGGGGTTAGGCTTTGGAGCTGCATAAACCTCTTAGATATCTGAGAATGCATTTAGTATTTATGTCTTTGTAGAGGAAAAAAAGCCTGTTGTAGCTTGGCTGTGTGGGATTATTTTGCTTGAATAGACACGCGTGAATAAATACAAGTTACTGCTTTATTTACTGTGTGTGTGTCGCAGCATGTGTGCCTGCATATAGAGTTTTTTTATTTGAAAGTTTTTGTTTGGTTTTGCTGGTGTTAAAAATGGAAGAGAAACAGCTGGATACAGGAACATTGCAATCTGCATCAAATTGAACTCAGCTAAATTACAAATCAGTAGTTTACACGTGACTTAGTTTATCCCTTTCAGTCCTGAATTTTATTTTTGTCGTAATATTAAGTTTTATATAATTCAAAAAGGAACTCCTTTTATTGATTATACATGAAAACTGTACAAAAAAAGACTGGGACCTAGGAGTCTCGTGAGGTTCCAAAGTGATTTCCTACGGCATATTCCAATGTGATTTCCTACAGCATATGTTAACATAGTGCTAAGATAGGACTGAAAGGGTTAAACAGCAGTTTAAAATAAACTGAAGCTCTGATTGGACAAGAAGACTGAGTGTAACCTGAGTGTGTGTGTCGCACGTCGTGATTGGCTCCACGGGAAGATGGCTGTCATCACAGGCAGATAAACACAGACCAGGCTGTAAGGTCAATGCATTGCCATGTCTGAATGTACAGTATAAGGGTTAACGCACCCCTCTCCTGCCATGCACTAGGCAGATAAAGGAGGTATTATTACTGTAAAATGGCATAAATGCCTGCGCTTTTACACAGACGTAGCCCCGGGCCCACATTGCAATCAGGGAGTAATAGGGCTTGGTAAACGTATGAAAGCTTGGTTAATGGACTATAAAAATATTTGAAAGAGGTTTAGTCTCATAGCATTCATATACTGGTGGTAGAGGATTGTAAGCCTTGCCCATCTGGATTCCTTCCATTCTTGAGGAGAGCGGTGGGCTGGGTTTCTTGATTGTGATTGGACTGGATTAGGGACCAGGACTCCTTCCATTCCTGAGGAGAGCGGTGGGCTGGGTTTCTTGATTGTGATTGGACTGGATTAGGGACCAGGACCTTCCATTCCTGAGGAGAGCGGTGGGCTGGGTTTCTTGATTGTGATTGGACTGGATTAGGGACCAGGACTCCTTCCATTCCTGAGGAGAGCGGTGGGCTGGGTTTCATTGTAACTATGCATCATAACATTGTAATTGTGTGTAAGTGCACATGTAACTACTATGTACATACACAGTAATTAGAGACACTTTATGTAAAGTGTTACCAAATTTTAGTGTTAACCCAGCCTGTGCTGCTGCACTTTGCACTTTGGTTAGAGGCTGTGAGTCGTGTAGCTGCTCCAGTTTCATATAGTCTCAGCAGGCTTCACTCCTTGGCTACATTTAAACAGCTTTTTACCTAATGGGATTTGTTTTGAGCATCGCCACCTTTGGCTATCTGTCTTTGTGCATGAAGGGCTTAATGTTGTGAAAGAGGGGTGAGTGCTAGAAGGGAGGAAGCTGATCACAGACTGCAGCTTCATTTGTGAGTCCAGTGATGGAAGAAGGCCTGCTCGTTATTCATATCAAGGGAATGATACGAGTGCACTAAGTGCTAATGTTAACAGGGAACAGGCAGTGCCTCATTTAATGCAGTGACGTTTTCCACAAGCTTGTCTGCCTAATCCTTTGAAGGTCCCCACATCATTCGTCCATTTGTTACCAGCAGTAATGTAACACTTGTGGAGGAAGTTTGCAAACGTTTTTAAGCCTGGCTCTCACTCTAATTAACCCCAAGCATTTTATTCAGGGTAAGAATGGAGGAGGATCATTTATTCAGAGGTGAAGAAGGAAAAGTGAACTTGGAGTGAAGGAAAGAAATGGACGTAGTAAATGTAGATAGACGTGTACTTAATGTTTTGTAGATAAACATAACCCTAACCCTGTCCAACATGAAAAGGAACACAATTATAACAACTCCCTGACAATATGAAAAGGAAATAAGTTACAAATTGAAGTTCATTCATAAAGTTCAAACTTTTGGGAAACTAAACAGAATGTGTCATCTAACTACTTTATTTTACTGGCATAGAAACCTGGAAAAGCGTACCAACGGGACTGCACCTGCCCCTTCAAGAAACGGGTGATATATTGACATGGTAAACTCTCTATGAATGAGGTGTAAGATTTGAGTATACACAGTTTACAGTGTTGGGTTAGCCACAGGGGGTGAGTGTGCACACTGGCTGTATACCAGCTACTGGTCAGAGATTGGAAGGTCCGTTTTTGGATTTGAGGTTTTTGGTTTTTGGAAAGTCAGAAGGGCAGAATATGTTATTGTATCGTAACTGTATTGGAAATATTCATTCAGCTTAAATAACTCTCACGTGAAATACGGTCATAGGACGCATGGTCTGGCGCTTGGACCCCGGTCATTGCTGCTTGCAGCTATATTTATTATAATTTCTGCATCATTTCTGCTAATTAAACCCATCATTTGTTACATTAAAAAAAAAAAAAATCCTTTATAAAACCATCATGCGCACACTTTGCAATATTTAGAAGAGTTGATTTACAGTGCATGCAATACAAAGTAACAAAGTGCTCTGCAGTACTACAGTGAAGTTGCTGTGTCTCAGGGATACTGCGTTGCATGTTTTTTAAAGGGCAGCGTTCTCTCACAATGAGTGCATTTTTACTGTACTATTTTTTTTCAAGGATCTTTAAAAGCGCATTCATTAAATTCCACTGACCTGTGTCATTCTCCGCACAGCCAAGGACCCGATAGTGGAGGCTGCCAGGTAATGATTAAGCAGCTAATACTTTGCCTGTGTGTGTGTGTGTGTGTGTGTGTGTGTGTGTGTGTGTGTGTGTGTGTGTGTGTGTGTGTGTGTGTGTGTGTGTGTGTGTACATGATCGCCTGCAGGGGGAGCAGTCTGAGTGCAGGTAGGGGCTGGGCAGGCCGGCCGACCTTGATTAATGTTTGTAGATGCCGGAAGTGAACGCAAGTGAATAGTAAGCTATCTTGGCAGCCTTTCATTCTCGCAACATTGTACTTTATTTCTGTCTTGGATGCTTGGCAGGAGTACTGATGGGATGTATCGAAGCTTGGGATGCGAGTTGCCTGGTGTTCTCTGTGGAGCGACAGCTGTAGGGCTGTACTGTTGAGATCCGGGGTTTCTGCTGTTGTGAAGCTAAACTCAGAGGCCTTTCACGTCGCACCGTTCAGCCTCCATGCCCATCACAAACCTAGTTCACGAAGGCCGTGTTTAACAAGACTCGCTTCACCTGTGTGAACAGATTCAAACTCTGGCCAGTGAATGAGGCTAGTCCAGTTACGTAGTTTAGTGTGTCTGTGGAACAAAGACCAGGAGGGCTCCAGACTCTAGGACTGGAGTAACATGCACCCCAGTGGAAGGAGGCTGGTGTTTTGTGTGCCTAAGCAGGGCTGGGTATGTGCAAGCTTTACTGTTTGGGTTGGCATTGACAGGAAATAATCTTGCATGTTGAGCACAGCGGAATGGCACAGCCTTTGTGTAAGCAGAACTAAAATCACTGATGGAGCAGCAGACATGATGTCATGCATTATGTGGCTTAACTTTATCAAGGCTGCAGGGAGTGAGTGAGTGAGTGAGTGGGTGGCCTGTCATGGCCCCATTTTGTTGTTGTTACTTGTGGTTACGTGGCTTTAATTTATTACGCACAGACACTGAGGTGCATGTATCACGCCTCATTCACTGCAGAATATTAGTTTGCTATCTGTTAAACTGATACGCTCCCCGTTATTTACCAGCATTCCTGTGTATGTTTAAGTGCTGCTATTGCAGAAATGACTCTCTTCCTGTTGTTGTTTTGTGTAAGCCTGGGAAAGCTGAATATTTCAATGCAGATGTTTTTATCCCCCCCTCTTCTAATGCCAGCTGTGCTGTAAGTTTCACAGTAAGCAGGCACATGTTGTATTTTATACAGAGTAAACAGTAAAGACCTTGAGTAGGCTTGAGAGTCATTACAGCATTCAAATGAAAGACCTGCCCCTCTGATAAAGGACTCGGACAGCTTGGGTTAATTGGGCTCAACTTGAAATATCACCCTCCTCTTAACTAATGAATTCTTCTTGTCGCTTAGACTCACCTTGTGTATCATTTTCCGTTTCAGTCATCACATCCAGGTCACTTTTAAAAAGCACCCCTCTGGCTTCACAACCATGTCTAAGTGCAGCTGGTACACCAGAGTGTAACCGTTAACCTGCCCCCCTGCAACACTCTCCATCTAGTGCATGTTAGAAAATCGTCAGTAACAAATACAAATATAATAAATAAAAAAAAAAACTATTTTTTCAAATCCACTTGAGTGTTGCAGGGGGACAGGTCAATGACCCCACTGGTATACCAGCTCTGGTATACCAGCTGTACCTGTCAGAGAGCTGTATTCATTGTTCTTTAACACCTCTGTGAACAACCCACAATCGGGAACATTCATCCCCAAAAGAAGAGGTCAAATATTGTTTAGGCATGGAGACTGGCCTGCTCCCTAACCTCCTAAGAGAAACAAATCTCCCTTTAAATTCTGCACCTTGCTGGCTTAACAAAGTTAACAATTTTTCTTGAGCAAACAGAATAAAAATGTCACTACAGACAGTACACCGCAGACCGTGGAAGTCATTGTCCTTTTTGTTAATTCTCTCTTCCATTTTGTAAAGTGGCCATCAGAAGGTCGGGAAGGTGCTGCTAAGTTGTAAAATGGCTTTAGCAGCCATGACCCCTGGTAGCTGGAGCATAACTAACACTGCAGCACTGCCTGCAGCTCCGACCCTGCCAATACAGAGCTGATTATAATGAATCAGGTTCTTCTTAACTCAGTAATGTGATCAATTTCTCATTTCGCAGAATAAATAACCCGGGAGATAGGGAGCTGTCTCTGACCTGCTGTTAACCCCCTTGCCTCATTATTTATATCAAGACTGTGAGAAGCATAACCTCTGGTCAATCTGAGCTAATTATTTGTTAGAACCAGAGGCCGGTTGTACTAAATGGATCCGATCCTGGATCCAGGCTCCGATCTTGATCCTATTGGGTTACACTAAAAGGATCAGAGCTGATCTTGAGTTCAGTTTCAGCTCAAAATCTGATCCTATTTCGATCTTGCTTCAAACTAGAATCAGAGTGGGATCAGAGCTTCATTGAACGATTTATAAATGGAGAACATAAATGTTTTTAGATTTGAACAAAGGAATAAACAAAATAATGTAATTCCTCCATTTAAAACTCCGCTCTGATCCTGCTCTACAGGTGATGGTTGTGAATTAAATGGAACTGTAATATATATTAAACAACGGAGATGTTTGTCATACACCATCATAATACGTAAAGGAAACTCTTTTACAATGCTAAAGTAATCTTTAAATAAGCACACTGTAACAGTAACTTAATAAACTTTTCAAATGTTTGCAGGATTTCACAAAATTTTTTCCCTCAGATTATTATATGAAAACAGAGATACTTTAGCGTTGTTGAAAACATTAACGTTATCTAAGTAACGGTGCGTTTAAAAGTATCCATAAATACTATATTAAGAAAATATTGCTGTATAGAATTTAGAAAACACTCAGTCAGGTCTATAATGTATCATGACCTAATTCAGCAGACCTGCCTGAGTGACAAAGCCTCATAACTGAATATTATTACACACGTTTGGTGTGTTGACAAAGTCATACTGCCGTTATCGTTTTATCGATTTACAATTAAATCATTGGTTTAATCAGATTGAACACTGTTAGGTGTGTGTGTGTCTGTGTTTTTTAAATGTTTTGGTCAATTCCTTTTTTTTCTTTAATGAGCTTACCTTCTCTGACAGCCTCATCTCCTCCTGTCTGTGACATTTTTGTAGTGCCAGCTATCATCAGCCCTTGATTCAATTTGCTCAAATTGTGTTGATAATTTTCCCTGAATCGATGCTGCAGCTAGCTGTTTGTGTGTTTTGGTGGCTAATTTACCGCCATAAAGAATACAGCATTGTGAGTGTATCAGTCAGAAAATACACACCACCGTGGATGGTAACATTTATTATAAACTTTTTAGAAGTTAAAAAAAACAACCACCAGATATTAACATACTCAATCTGTTTATAGAAGCGTTGGATTTTTAATTATAAATGTAGTAGTTGCTTTTGGACGGGATTTATGTCGTTTTAAATTAAATATACTTGATATTATGACGTTCACAATCTTTAAACGCTGCGAATGTTTGCTTCTCATTGGTCAGTTTCACTAGTTACGGCATGCGCAGCGCCAGAATCGGATTAAAAAGTCGGATCAGTGGAGCCTGCTTGTGATCCGTTTAGTACAACGCCTTCTCAAGATCCGGCTCCAGTGAGCCCGGACCTGATCCTGTTTTATGATCTCGTTATTACAACCAGCCCCAGGAGCTCTGCAAAATGTTACTGATTGTACAAAGGCCCACGGACCTTATGACATCAGGTGAGAATAATGTGATGAAGCCAGGCTACTGGCATGCTTTCTTTCTGTCCTGTTGTCATTGATCGTGAGGGAGACAGATGCCCCTTATCATCCAGTGTCTGGATGCTGTTTGAAAAGCACTTTGCCATTACTCCGATGGCACTTATAAATATATAGACTGTTTTAAGCAATGGGAAACGCATATACTTTGCTAAAGCTATACAAGTAAACAGGTATTTAGGCTTGTGCCATTATCAGAGTCCAGTAGTGTTATGCGGTGGTGTTTGTATAGGTTAGGTGAGGTATTCAGCCCCTCCCTGTGAGAATTAGGAATGAACACCATGCATTACTCTGTGCTTGGTTTAAGTTCATAGAGTTGGAGAGGGAGGAGTAGGGTTCAGACATCACTAAACAACACCAATATCGCTTAATATCAAACCAAACCGGAGTGGAAAGTAAACCAATTGCCAATGACCCTGGATTGAAAGAGCAGGGAGCAGCCTTCACAATGGCTATTTTCTTTGGTTACCTTCCTGCCTAAACTCATTAGTCACTTTTCTATTCAGCGGAATCAGTTTGTGGAAAAGTTTGAAAGGTTATTAAATCCTGGGAGAGCTCTGGCCCTGAG
Organism: Acipenser oxyrinchus oxyrinchus; assembly: GCA_030684275.1. Lineage (NCBI taxonomy): Eukaryota > Metazoa > Chordata > Actinopteri > Acipenseriformes > Acipenseridae > Acipenser > Acipenser oxyrinchus. Next base: position 34,861,250 of record CM060261.1, read on the forward strand.
ATACAAGTCTTTCCTGCGATAGTGTTAGAAATCCCAGACCCGGTCTGTGAGGGGCCTGCTCTTTCCAGGCCCTTATCAGAGGCTGATAACAAAGAATGAATCCCAGCTTTGTGAGCCACTGCACCAGACACGGCTCCATGTGAAAACTCGGAACCACAACCACACTGCGTGACGGGATGTGGCTTTCCTTTCATACTTGGCTATGGCATGTAATTCCTTTAGTTTTCTTTTTTTACGTTTTCAAGTCATTATTATTATTATTATTATTATTATTATTATTATTATTATTATTATTACTACAAGGAAGGTGCTGGCAAAGATAAATGTAAGTTTCTGTGAGATATTTAGTGTGCTCGGATAATTGTAAAACGAAAAATAAACAACTTAATGCTCCTTTCAAGACCCTCAATGAAATGTTCTGATTTGTTTATTTCTGTTTTTGGATTTTAAATAAATACATCAAAAGGAAGAATGAAATCCTTGTCTTTTTTGTTTAGCTTTAGTTTTATTGTCACTACAGTTTTTTTACCAGATCGTCAAGATTTGTATTTTTTTTTCCAATTCTGTTTAATAACTGGTTAAATGCAAAATATTTGAATATCAGTTCTCTATCGGCACCAAGGCATGAGAAATTAAGTATGCAGAAGAGCATCAATAAACCCAAATAGGAGCGCACACAAAGTCCATACAGCGGAATTGGACCAATAGTCAATACTGTAGTGAGGAGATAAGCTCATGCACTCCCTCATTTTTAATAGCCATTCTATAACTGGCGAGTACCATCTAACTATTGATACTATCTCAGTACTCTGAGCACACAGTGGACCCGTTCCACAGCAGGGGCATTTGAAATCTTTTGTTAAAAAAAATAAATAATAATTCTTAATCAAAAAATAAGCCAATTACATTTTCTGATTTTTGTTTATTTCTGTTTTTTTTTTTATTGGGGGGGGTTGCATCTTTTGGTGGGGAGGGGAAAAAATGTCTTTCAGAATCTAACCCTTAATGTTACATTTTTACAGTAGTAAAAACAATAAAATAGAGGTTTATTTCTAGGTATGTAGAATTTAAGGGGTGTATTGTTTTGTTTTGTTGTTTTTTTCTTTCCAAAGCAATGGATGGTCCAGCATCAGAAATATTCATTTGGTGATCATGTTGCTTTTTTTTTAATTCCTTCATTTCACCCCTACTGGTAAAAAGCCAGTTGGGGCTTGAATCTTTTCTGGGAGCAACATTAAACCGAGATTGCGAATTTCAGAGTCCAACTAGCTGGTAGTAAAGCCACTCCTGCTCACTTGGAAAAACAAAATAAGAAGTAAGTAGGCTTTTGGTATTGTATGCTGTGTTGCGTTGTGTAAAGCGAAGAAAAGGAATTGATGAAAGCGAGTACAGTAACCAGCAGTGTCTAAATATATCCTGGGTGGGTGTGAGCTGGCGTGGGTTTGGTTCTGTGGTTTGGTTTGGCTTGGAGAGCGATCAGGCAGCCAGTGTAAAGCAGTCTGGCCCTGTGCTAAAACAAAACAGCTGCCTACCGTTTTATTATTTTTTTTATACTGTGCCTTGTAATGATTGTACACTGCAAGGTGAGTGCCAGGGATTTAATGAATGAAAAGGGGGGGGTGTTTTTAAAACAAACACGATCTGTGCGTAGCAGTGCAAAAATGAGATTAATTAAAATAGAAAAAAGAAGAACTAACAATGTTATTATTGTTTTAGCTGGTATTGGTATGAACCAGTTTTATTTTTTATTGTATCTACTTATTTTTTGTTTATTGGTTTCAGTAAAGTAGGTAGGGGTTGTGTTCTTGCTTTTTCGTATGTTTGAAATTAAGATAATGACAGGACAGTCACAGGAACAGCCTCTTCCATCTGTTTGTCTGTTTTCAGTACGTTTTTGGCCTTTTACAGCGTTAAGTGGACCGGTTGTGACGCTCAGCATGTTGTCATGTTTTTTTTAAATGGCATGAATTTGGAAACACCTGTAGTTACCCAGCGTGCCAAAGAACTGCAGCAGTAGAAAGGATGTTGATACTGTTGCTGCCAGTAAAGGGGGTCCAATTAAATTCTGCAGCAGCTGGTTTAGTTGTTACTCAGTAACACAGAAATAAATAAAAGCTCTGTGTAAATACAGGGATATCTTTGGGCACAAGCTAAAATCTAAGGTCCAGTAAATCACTATGCATGCATTCCAACTGCAGTCACACCTGTGCTCTGAGCAACAGGAGGAGCACCTTCTATATATTTTACATGATGAATCACCGCTATGCAAAGATCTCTGTTGCATGGTCCCTCATTGACCGGTTCTCATACTGTAAGCAGGTTTGGCCTCTGAGATTACTGTGACTGTACCAGTTTACTGCTCCAATGGATTATTTTGTATTAAAAATCAGCATTGTGTACAAATTAATCCATTACTTTTTTTGGGGGGGAACTGGTTTTGGGTTGGTGTGAATAGGTGGTGAGAATTGCATCAAGAATGGATTTTTTTGTTGTTGTTGTTGTTGGCTGTGTTGTGCTGCTCTCAGTTTAGATGCTCTTGCCCTTTCTTGTAATGTTTGGAACCACGGCTTGGGAGACTGTGTTCTGGGAGGAATGATCCACTGAGGCTGGGGAGCTCTTAGATCACAGCCATGGTGTGAATTATTCCTCATCATCAACGGCTTCTCTTCTGCTTACTGTAGCCTCCTCACATAGACATTGACATCCAGTAAAATCACATTCGACTGATGATGCCTAGTATAGCTTATGCTTGTTTATGATAGATATTTATATTGAACAGTCCTAAACTGAAACACGCAAGATAGCGAGAGCGTCAATGCTCACCGGATATCACACAATCTATATATATGTGCATTTTCAGATCGAGTCAATTCAGCTGTCCTGTTTTGAAAAGTCAGTTAATATAAATTCAGTCCATTATCTTACTTGCCATTGAGTAATTATGGGGACCCCCTTTGTAATACATGCCAGGTACAACAAAGAAGAGAGACAGTCTTCCCTAAAGAGGTGTGACGAATTGCTGCATTACGACATGTGAAGGCAGCAGGTCAAAGGTTACAATCCTGCCTGGGGTCAGTGTGGATCTTTAGGGGCAGCACCAGGGCTGGTAGTCAAAAGGCAGCATGTCAAACCTGGCCTCAGTTCAATCAATCTATTTTATATAGCGCCTTTCATAGTAGACCACCATCACAAAGCGCTTTACAAGATGCAGTAACAACAAGGAAATCCATTTACTGTAATACTCTAATACTTTAAATACAGAGAAATGCATAATACCACGCTACAAGAGGGACTTCACCCACCCTTTGTGTAACAGAACAGAAGCAAAGCCGGTAGTGAGGCTCAAGGCTGCTTGTCTTTCGGAATATTTATTGGGTGTTTAAAATTAGAGATGAAGCTGATCACTAATCCTGAGTTCTGGTGAAGCTCCGGTTTTGTTTGTAAAACACAGTGACACATATTACAGTATGCTTCTAAATAATATGTAGTACTGCATGCAGGACATATACAAAAGTATATTCCCTTAACCCATTAGCACCATATTTTGTAGAAATAATTAAAATGTTTTGCTTTGTTTATTCTAACCTTAATGTTTGTTCAGGGGGCTCCCGAGTGGTGCATCCTGTAAAGGCGCTCTGCGTGGAGTGCAGGATGCGCCCTATAGCCTGGATGTCACTGGTTCGAGTCCAGGCTATTCCACTGCCGACCGTGGGCGGGAGCTCTAAGGGGGCGGCGCACAATTGGCAGAGCGCCGCCCGGGGGGGGGGGGGGCTTAGGTCGGCCAGGGTGTCCTCGGATCACCGCGCCCCAGCAACCCCTATAGACTGGCTGGGCTCCGACGCTGTAGATCTGGGTTGGCTGCATGGTGAGCCTGCAGAGTGAAAAGAAGCGGACGGTTGACAGCACATGCTTCGGAGGACAGCGTGTGTTCGTGTTCGCCCCTCCCATTCCAAATTGTGAGAAAAATGGGGTAAAATTAATTGGCAACTACTATATATATATATATATATATATATATATATATAAAATTGTTTGTTAGAACAAAAAATGGGGACGAGCATTACATTCGCTTCAAAATAAGACTCAAAAGTTTTGTTGTTTTTTCATTCCAAATTGTTATTTGCACAATTTGGTAACTTTTGTTTGGTGCATTTTTTCCGCTCTGAAAAAAAACTATGCTATTGGAGTGAAAAGCTGATTGCAGCCCGCTGTGCTCCATTAGCAGAGTGCAAACACCCTCCCACCTCCTATTGCAAGCACAGTGTTTACTTTAATATGCGAGGGGGGTGATGTCTAGATATTGCAACAGATAGGGCATTAATGTGATGACATGTACACATGCAGCTGTTTGTGAAGCCACACATTCATGACCTGAAGCCTTTGACCTTATTCGGTTGAGCGGGCTTGGCTTTGTGCAAGGGCCACTTGGATCAGCAATTAGGGTCATTAAGCTCCCTGTTAATTGACTTAAATAATTCCATTCATTTCATGCAGCAAAGTGTCCAGGGGGTGTGAAGTCATCTAGCAAATCAAGCCAGGCTGGAAATTAGATTCATTACAAAGGGGAGGTCCCTGCAAGTGTTCAGCCCAGAAGGTGTGATGCCCTTTTCTTCATATCTACAATCAATACCTCCAAACAACCATCCATCATTTGTTGCCTGACGGAAATCTATATATTGCTTTGGTCCATCAAATGCAAATTGAGTCAACAAGCAAATAAATCAAATATAAATAACTAAGAAATGTTTAACAAGTATTGCTTAGTGCAGTTACGCAATAAAATCAGCAAGCTTTGTTACATCTACTGCCTTTTATAACAAGCAACTGCTGAAAAACACAAATACAATGAGTTCACAAGTCAGGCTTGGGTCACTGCAAGGATAAACTGGGCCCTGTTCTCTACTGTGCTGTAAAGGTTAAGGCGTGACTCATTTCATTTAGTAAGGCACTTCTGATCTATTTAACCTTAAATAACATTCATTTTAAATTGGCATGTCCTTTGGAGTGGGATACTTAACATCTATTTATTTAACTTCAGGGGTGTTTTCAACCAAACTTAATAAACAGAGTGATAAAACATATTCAAATATTTTCTATAATAGTGCTCAGACACACATGTTATTTGCTTGTAACAATGCTGATACAATAATTTTATACCGTTCTTTGGAGGCTAACGTTCAAAAGAAACTTATAACTTATATTTGGATAAAATTCACTAGATGCGATCGAAAAATGACAAACTCTGTTTTAGAGCAGGTGCAGTGACTTTTTATTGTGCTGATTTAACAATTGACATCATGAAGATGCTGCGAAATGATCTGTTGATCTTGGGCAGGTGTTGTGACTCTTGGTCTCCCAGTTCGTGGCCTGTCATTGACAGAGTTTGTCTGGTTATACCGTCTGCCAGGTTTGAAATTGCTGGCTGTGAGCACCCAAGACAGCAAGCCACAGTACGCTGCCCTAGTCCAGCCTCCAACATGCCGATTGCACGAAGGCGCTGCTCTCTCGGCAGACATGACATATTGTTTTTTTTTTCTGTGATTTTCTTTATTGCTTTTATTCAAGCTTGCAATTCAAGAGCTGAAATCACTCCATATCCAGTGTCCAATCAACTGTCTCACTAATTAGGTGATTAAGTGGATATGCTTCATTCATAGTCACTCAAGTGTGTCAAGGTCAAAGTGATTAAAAAGGGAAAGATGAGGGGCAATGCTTTCACCTTGGTTGACACTCATCTCTCCTGTGTTTTAATTAGCTATCCTAGTGTAGTCTTTCTGTAAAGTTACTAAGTCCTGAAAGATTGAAACACTAGCAGAGGAAGGCTCTGTTACTCACTGTACATGAATTCAAGTTCATATTTTCATCACTCTTCATACTGTTTCTTAAACTTTCAAAGTTACCTGCTGGGCTCAGATGTTTCCTGCAGTGAGTTTCAAGATGCCTAACACAGTGGGGTGTCATAGCGACACATTTTGAAGAATTGGGGAGGGAGGGGTTTACACAGCTAATGTAGGTATAGCCTTTGTATGTTGTGTATACATGTTCAATTTTATACTGCAGTCATATCCTTGTCTGCTTGTCAGCAGTGAACTGTGCTTTTATAAGAGTGCAATCTGAAAACTGAAATTAGCTGCTAAATTAATCTAGAAAGATCCCAATAACCTCCCAGAATCTCGTGATGCACAACGCACCACACAGCTTGATTTGGGGATGGAAAAGGTACAGTAAAAAAAAATAAAAAATCTAAAAATAATTCTGCAAATATATATATATATATATATATATATATATATATATATATATATATATATATATATATATATATAAAAATTTTAAATGGTCTGACAGGCTGCTCTCATTTTCTAATTATTATTATTATTATTGTAGGTTGATAGTTTTCGTTGTAAATATCTTCCATTTTATTATTACTATTTTTTTTTTTTTTTAACAGTTACTCCCCTTACTTGCAAACTGTTAAAGCTGGTTATTTACAGTCTGTTTTCCTGCATGGATAAACTCTTGTGACACAGCGATATGATAGATAAGCTCGACGGGCCCTGTTTGAATGGGACTCTTGAGTGATAAAGCTTGTCATATCCCCTCTCTCTCTCTCTCTCTCTCTCTCAAGCGGTCCAAACTGATAGAAATCAATGTCTTAATCACATGCAGCTCCGGCTCTCGCAGATCTATCATCTCCAAGTAGGGTCCTAATTACAGCTCAGAAATACATATCATACACATATAAACTGACATAAATACGGGCCCTGTTTTGCTGGCTGTCAACACGGATAAGCACAATTCCCCCGACGGCTCTTGACAGGTTCAGCGCGAGGTACAGAGGTGCAGCGAGAAGCATTATCCGGCTGATTGAGTTATGACAGCTGGCGCCCGAGAGGGAAGCAAAGGCGGGATAAAAAAAGCCCCGACCGCAGACAAATGATGATAAAGTGATCACTTTAAAGAACAATCTCCATAATATTTCATGCTCGCTCAGTGGCAGAACGGCAGCCCTCAGTGTGGAGCTAACGGCTCTATCAATTGATTTGATTCACTGCTACAGCTACTCCCGGACATAATATTTCAAATAAATGACACGGCGGATTGAAATAATATCTGCATCAATATTAACCCTGAAAGTTACTAACGGGCATGAGCTATAATTCCCAGTACGTCCCCCAATAATGCAACCCTCCCCCCCCCCTCCCCCCGCAGGATCTGTCCCGCTTCTGTTCTGCATTTAAATCATGCAGGGGAGGCAGTGTGGTTGTCTAGGGTTTATCAAGTTACCTCTCCTACCTTCTCGCAGCTCTCCTTGATTGTGAAGCAGGCAGTTGCACTGGGAACACTGGTTTAGGTCTGGTTTATCAAGCTCTGTATGCCAAAGTGAATCATTCTGTTAGTTAAGCCATGCTTTTGGTCTTTGGAACAACCTAATTAGTTGCTCGGAGATAATGTCATAACGTCACCTTTACACAGAAAAGCAATTGTTGTGTGGTGGTGTGTGTGTGTTTTTTTTTTTGTTTGTTTGTTTTCTGTTTCTTACATTTTCTTACAGTCTCTTAAAGCTGTGTGATGCAGGTGGTGCGAGAGTCCATGAGTATTAGTAAAGACATTGCCCTCCCAAAAATGATCCATGCAAGCAAACAGTTGAAAAGCAATTCGACAAAAGCACTCGCTCATCAGAAAATGCATTGGACCGGAGTGTTTGTGAGCAGGGCGGCATGGCAAAGCGTGCTCCATGCCTGAGCTGAAAAGCAGTTTGTCAGCGTGCAACGTTTTAAGCCGTCCGCTTCACGGTCGAACATCTGAGCCTGAACAAACTTCTCAGCCCTGCTCTGTAGCTTTCTTATGTCTTAGTGCAGTGTGGAAGAATCCCAGAATAACCCTCCTATCCCCTTGCTGAACTGCGGTGGCAGGTATAGAAAGGACAGCGCTTTGCCAGTAAAAGGGTCTGATTAATTACATGGCAGATGAAAGCAGCTTTGCAAAGCTCCTCCTGCCGCCCATACAGTTAATGAACATCATCTTAATACAGGCTGGTATGAATTGTCAGATCAGCTGAGTGTGGAGTAGGCCAGAGGCGATGCCCAGGGGATTCACAGCTCCTCTGAATACCCAGCTAATGAGTCCACTAGACCGCCTGGATCTCTTTGATTGTGCTCTACAGGAACAGACAGAGACCCCCGATCTATCAGAGGATTAAGTGCTTCTTAAAAAGATCCACTTTTCGCCACAATGTTATCAGCCATCGCGCTTGTATTAATTGAAGCCATTGTAAAGAGCACTTGAGGGATCCACTTACCAGCTAAACCCCATATTGAATATGACAAGCAGACTGTTTCCATTATCAGCATTGTGATATGTAAGTAATGCGTTATCAGCTAACTGAAATACTCTGTGACTGGGAATATGGTTTAGTCATGCAGGGAATGAAGTGTAGTAAATAGGAACAACAATACTGAGAGGGTTTGATAGTATGATATAATAAGCAGCCTGTTTTACTGGGCTTTGCTTTGTCGTCCTACAGTACTTTTCAAAAGTTATGGATTTCTACAAAGAACATTTTTTCATTCATAGGAATATCCTTTTTTTCTTTCTTTTGCTTGTCGTAGTTCATCTCTCTGAGAAATTGCTACTGAAAGAGAAGATTATCAGTAACACACACACAGGCATGAGTTGTTCTACTAATATGAAATACTAATTGTTCCCCCCCAGAAAAGCGGTTGTTTGTGAATAATGCCCTACCTTTGGCAGGACACTGAACTTCTCCAGAGCAGGGCAGACTCGAGGCATGCGCACAGCATCAGGGTGTTGTATACCATAGTGAAATTCGAATTGCCTCTTTTCACCAGCAACAAAACCTCAACACAGCAAAAAAAAATTGAAAATTAAATCCAACCGATTTGTTTTACATATCCAGACAGTCAGCTCCTCACAGTGTACATAAACTCCTACTGGAATACATAATATGCAATTACTTGTTATTTTATTTTATTGTAGGAGAACACAACACCTTGACAAAAGCCAGTGACACTGTCCCTCACATTTTAATGAGCTCTAAATTCACCAAACTAGAAGTAAATGAATAAAACCTGAATGTAAATGACTGTGTGAATCTGTCCTGTGCTACACTTCTGTTCACTATGTACCGCAGGTCTCACCAGTGTAGCTTTGAAAGAAGCACACATTGCAGCAAGCCTGTATTTTCATTTATGTCCTTTAACACCCCACTCAGTCCTTGCTGGCCTCATTTTGTCTGAGAAAAGCAAGACCATTCAAAAAGACGTCTCACTAAACATCCACGACAGCAGTGCATTTCACACTGGTCTGGAGATCGGGGGTGGGGGGTGGGGTCGACCAATTCGTTTGTTCATCATCGTATCCATTTTAAAAAAGCTATTTTGCTGGTCAGCTGACCTTTCTCAGGCCATCACGACTTAAGTAAAAGTGAAAGGCATTTAAAAGGTAGAAACGACGCCCCCTCAGCTGCGGGCCCAGCTGACCAGCTGGGGGGAGAGCTGGGTATGGATATTAGTTTCCTGAGAGCTGACTTTGATGCTTTAAAGATCCATACATATTGATTCCAACTGATAATAAACAATTTGATTAGCCTCTTTTCTATAGGCTGCCATTTCAGTCAGTGTCAGAGCTCCAGTGGAGTGGAAGGCAGGCAGGCAGGCAGTCAGGCAGAGGCTCACAGAAAGAGAGAGAGAGAGAGAAGGGCCCCCAGCTCGGACAGAATAAGGAGTACAGTCCTGATTAGAGGCCTGCCTTCAGTGAATTGGACAAGACAGCTCAGCTGCCAGCTTATTAACTCCCTCAGAAAATTCTCAGCCTTCCCCTGGGCCTGGCGGAATATTGTGATCTGGATCGATAAGCAATCTCCGGTGTGCACTAAAAGCCTGCAGGAATCATTGGCCTCCCTCGAGCTCTCCCTTCAGTGGATAAAGCACCTGCACAAGACTCGTGCCTCCACCCCCAACCACCACCACCACCCTGCTTCTCTCCCTCGATTTCTCACTGTCTTCCCTCAGGGGTGGGAGAGCACAAGACCGCCCCCCAGCTCTCCTTTTCTCTCTCTGTGTGTGTGTCTCTCTCTCTCTCTCTCTCTCTCTCTCTCTCTCTCTCTCTCTATCTCTGTCTCTCTTTATATCTTTTGTTTTAAATAATAACCAACAGACCAGTTGAAGAGCTGCCTTCATCCATTCGATCACCACACAGGTCCTCCCAGGCTTGTTTGGTTGACGGTAACATCTTCCTTTTCTGTCTGTATGAAAATGATATCAGCCAAATGATATCTCGCGCTTCCCCTGAGACGAGCGTGAGCGCGGGATGCAGTTGACAGGGATACAGATGTATCCACTGTAAAAGACCCCCTTGGCAACGAGAGGCTGCTGACTGTCAGCTTTTTTAATAAACACGCAATAACCTGTCGGGACTTTCTTGATTTTTGTTTTATTTTATTTTATGCTTTCCTTCAATTTAAATTAAACAGGAGTAGCTTCTTTTTTTTATTTATAATAATTTTATTTTTTTGTAAAAGAGAATCTAAGATGGATATACTAAGTGAGTGAGTGTGCAAATTCAGGAGGATTTCTGCCCATCAGTTTTAGTGATTAGCTGATGTATTGATCCATATGATTGATTTCTAGACACTAGAGAAGTGACAGGGAATGGCAGCTGCACCTGATCAGCTGAGACCAAAACATCATCCGTGCTTCTGCTTCATATGATTTAGATTAATTTACTCCTGCAAGCCGGGCCTCAGCCAGAGGAAATCTCAAACCAGGGCTTCAGCCAGAGGGAATCTCAAACCAGGGCTCCAGCCAGAGAGAATCTCAAACCAGGGCTCCAGCCAGAGGGAATCTCAAACCAGGGCTCCAGCCAGAGAGAATCTCAAACCAGGACTCCAGCCAGAGAGAATCTCAAACCAGGGCTCCAGCCAGAGAGAATCTCAAACCAGGACTCCAGCCAGAGAGAATCTCAAACCAGGGCTCCAGCCAGGGGGAATCTCAAACCAGGGCTCCAGCCAGAGAGAATCTCAAACCAGGGCTCCAGCCAGAGAGAATCTCAAACCAGGGCTCCAGCCAGAGAGAATCTCAAACCAGGACTCCAGCCAGAGAGAATCTCAAACCAGGGCTCCAGCCAGAGGGAATCTCAAACCAGGGCTCCAGCCAGAGAGAATCTCAAACCAGGGCTTGCCCTAAAGATACGAAGCTGCATGGATAGATATAGGGAACTGTTTATTTCTTAGAAATGCTTGTGGCAATTAAAAACAAATCTGATGTTACAAAGGGTAAAGTAGAAGTGAAAAACCACTCATGTAAACTGTTGTGGATCATAGCTCATTATGATGGGATGTGCAGCAGACAAAACAGGACATTCATCATCAAATACTCAGTGTGTTTAATCAGCAGGCACTGCGAGCGCATTACATGTGTTGGTTTGTTTGCAGTATCTTCATCTCCCAGGTGTTTTGGTCTTTTTAAATGCATGCCTCTGCTACAACTGCAATCTGCCTGCAAAAAAAGTATTTAGGAACAACATACTGAAGGAAGGCTCAAGATTAAAGCCAGTTTCATAACCCAGGAATCTGCCATACATTCCTTGACATTATAGGTTCCTTTAATTACAGTGGCACCTGAAACATAACATTGCATTGCAAGTTTCTCATCCTGCTTCAGCTTAGCTTCCACATTAAAGGGAATGCTCCTTTGTTGCAACACATTTGGACAACCGGTACAGAATAATGTGTTAACTGTACAGTGGCTGATCTGGTGTATCCTAGCTTTAAAAAAAAAGTATAAATATTATGAGCTTTGGCTGTGGCTTTTTGGATTTTAACAGGAAAGTGCTTCAGTTTGAACCTAACCCTACCTGACTAGATTTACAAATTGCCAATTGAAACGTTTCAGCTTTGAAAAAGTTTATTTCCGGACCAGGGGCTGAGAATCAGGGGACACTCTCTATTGTTCGTAGACGTCGTGTACAGTACATGAATGATTGCTGTCTTTCTTTTGAACTGACAATGATGAGTGAAGATAACCTGCTCCTGGGGTTGGGCTGTATGCTGTCCCTTTAAATGAAGCTCAAGCCATGTCTCACTCATCTTCCAGGGACTGCAGCTGATCTCCGGTGCTCCTCAGGTCACCCCTTGCTCGGGTGCACCTTTCCATCGCTCCCGCATTACAATTCATTAACCCCCTCTTGAGCCTACAGAGCAGGATCCACCTGGCCCAGGAGCTAATTTTCAACCTGGAAGTTTCAAAGACGGGGTGACGTTAAAAGCCCCCACTGTGTGAGAAACCTGTAGCACCCAGAGGGTTCGTGCAGCGAATAAAATCATAAACATAAAACTCCAGCACAATCTTCAAGTGCTGAGAGGTCTGGTTTAGCACTTTATTATAAAACTAGGCCTGAGATAACTGTGTATATCTGAACCTCATCATAACAATCTGTTTACAATGTTTGTCTAAGCGTAAGAGGAGTGAAGCAGAGGTTGTGTCTGTTTGAAAAATGTGTAGCCTTAACTCAAACGGCATAAACGATGCAAGCTTATGTATATGTGGATTTCATTATGGCGAGCTTAAGGAGCAGCTGTGAATTGTGTCTAATCAACTCGTATCACCCAGCTCATTCAGATGGTTCGCAAGCCTTCACATCAAACTGCTGTCAGCGCTGTATGAAGTATAGATATGATCTTAACAAAAATTGGCACCACATTTGTGATCGAAAGCGTGGTATGTGTGAGCTGGGCTACGAGAGAGGAATGTGAAATCTGCATGCATGCACACTCAGAGGTTGAATTAGAAGTTATTAGTTGGCTTATGGATTCAAACTTGCCACAAATTTGACTGAGAACAGTCCCTGGATGGATATTTGCTGCAGTTATGCTGCATTAGACTCGATTTATCTGCCACTGCTCATTGTTGCTATTGATTGATTTTTAAATTAGAGGAAGGCAATCAGTAAGTACCACCCAATCAAGAGCTGAAAACATACAGGAGATTACACAATTTAAGGTAATCAATGAAAATATTCCATGATTTGCTGGTGTTCAATTCTGGCCATAAATCAAGACCATAACATGCAAGTTAGTAAGCAATAAAACAAGAGGCGGTGACAAGAAAAACTATAAGAAATGAATTAAGGAGATGAAGAGGAACCATTGGTTTTGCTCAGTAATGAGTCAGAATTACAGCCTGCCTGCCCGTATTGCATGTCTAGCAAGGCCTGTCAACAACTAATGGCCAACTGCAAGTGCTGCCATTTGTCATTTCATTTTTTGTCTCGTTGCAATCACATCATTTCAAACGGTACGGGCTGAACATCCCATCTGAGTATTAAAGTTTAATAATTTTTTTCCTTTCGTCTTTTATGTAAAAACAAATAAAACCAAATGTTGCAAATAGAAAAAGGGCTACCACTGAGAGAGGATGTTGTTTGAGGAAAATGGTTAACGTTTCCGTGCCTGGTTTAGCAAACCGTGATGATGCAAAGTGAACTAGAAACGTCGAGTGGCTCTTATCTTAAATTAGATTCATTTTCGTGACTTTTTAAAGGTGTCACCAAGGTGTTGCAATTACCTTTTTGATTGCTTCTGCGTTCTCTGGTTTACTGAACCTCACCAATAGTAAATGAATGGCTTTTTTTATATTGGTTATATCTTAGACAATCCAGAACCTTTCAAGATCCAGTTGCATTCAGTTTGGTTGTGCTCCACACAGCAGGTCCCACAGTGCATGCATGCAATACGTCGCTTTGTGTGTGAGACTAATCTCCCAGTGTATGGTAGTCCTTGCGAACATCTGGAAGAGAAAGAAACATAAATCCTACTGTCATTGATAGAGGGCAAGCTGATTCCTGACATCTTCCTCCTCTTCGTCAGTAACACCTCGGTGACGCGGACACATCTTCACTCCAGCAAAGATTAACCGCCAACCGCAGCCTGATTGCTTTTCACCCAAGAGCGAGAAGTTGTACTTAACCCAGTCCTAATGGAACTGGTAGAGTGATGATGCAGAAAGTGACCAACAGAAGTGCATCTGATCATATCATCTGTCTCCCGTTTGCAAGGTCATCGTAGTTTATCAAGCAGCTTCCCTAAAGTGCCTTTTATTTGATCATTTAGAATGTCAACAGAGATGATTCCTTCAATGTATGTACACCCAAATCTACTATCATTTTAATCTATCACAGACAATAGTGCGAAATCATTTTGTTCAACTGGAACCCAGCGCAGATTCATTAGCCCAAGCCGTGGTATAAGTGCAAGGTCATTGTACTATATAGCCTCAGTTTGATTGAAAGTGGCTTTTCTAGCTTGACCTGTCCTTTGTAAAAATCCCTTCAGACACAGCTGCCGTTTATAAAGCTGCCGTTCCGGGTCTCTACACAGGGTCACATGGATATTTGTTATTTTGTTCAAGGCTATTTTTTACTTCTCAGTTACACACATGTTAAATATAGACCTCTGTTTACAGTATTTGAATCACTGTTCCATGCATTTTGTTTTTTGGGTGGTGAGGATGTTCATAAACCTGAATGTTAACTGTACTGTTATGCACGATCCCATCCCTATAGTTCAGTTCGTTATTTTGTTATTCCCCCTCCCCATGTTGTCTTATGTTACTATGCTTGCCCCTCAAACTTAAACTAAACCACAGTCCCAATACTGGACCCTGTGCAAATGCCAACTCCCTATTGTTTAGAAGATAAAACCATACCTCAGTCTGATTGCTCGGTTTCTTGAGCATGCAACTGAATTTACGGCAAGTGGGGTCAAAGAAACCTCTATAAAGATGACAATCCCACAAGCGTGTAACTGTAGATATCATTGTTTCATAATGTAATGTGTCTAATTTCCTTTGGCATCGTCCCTATGAGACCCTGCTTTGTCGTGCTCTGTTAGATGAGCAGTTTGTGCTTGCAGGCTCTGTTGCTGCTCCTTGGTATCTTCTGTTTGCTCAAACTCGGCTAGAAGCCTGTGCAGCCATGCTGTGTAAAATGCAAGAGCACAGCTTACGATAACAGGAGAGGACCTTTCATCTTCTACACTGCGCTGGAAATCTTAAGTGCCCCTTTAGGATATAACGGGTTACACATAAATCCGCTCAAATGTTTCTACCAATTTTCAATAACATAAAGCAAATATCAAAAATGTGATTTGAATCAAGGATAACATTATAGCTGAAAGGCAGAGCAAGGTGGAGTAATGGTATATTCACATACTCACTCGTATCTGCTACATGAATTGATTCAGTCTTTCTACTCACACATATGCTTGCAGTAGGAAGCCAATTTTCAAAGCTTTGAGCTCCAGTAATTTTACATTTGTGAAAGAGACTACTATACCACAGAACAAGGCGAGTGTCCTGTGCAAGCCAAATGATCTTAGCTGTTTACTTTGCAACACTGAACCATAAAGTTAAATGCTCTCCGCAACCATGTTCCAAACCCTTCTTAATGTCTGTAAATGACCCTGCCAGCAAATCCATTAGGTGAAGCTTTATTAAAATCAAACTGACGTTTTTATTTTTATATACAGAGATTTTAAAAACAGACAGCAGCTCAAGTATCGGCAACAAAAAAAAAAAGTAATTACAAAAAACGAATTTAGTTAATGTCTTCTAGTTCCTAATTAAAAGATCTATTTTCGATTAGCTACAGGGAGAAATAGCCTAGTTCCATAATTTAGTTCTGCTGCACTTTGGGTCTGTGTGTGTTCTGAAGGTTTGAATCTGTTAATAAGGTAATCTTTCAATTGATTAGAAAAAATGCCAAAAAATGAAATGTACCTGCTGGGTTTCTAGAAATACCAACAGAATGCATCGATCACCTAGCTAATGAAGCAGCATTTAAATATGGCAACAAAAAAAAAAGATGATTGTACATTTCACTGTAAATTAAAACAAGCATTCAGACTGTGGTTTGTACAGCCCTGTTTCTACCGAAGGAATCGTGATAATTCTACTATATTAAATTAGTTATTAAAACTCTACTTATTTGTATTATTATCTGTTCAGAGTGTCACTGCTTTATTATGATATAGCACACAGGGCTCGGCACTGCAATCCCAGCCGCTGTTGGCACTTGATGGCATCGTTTCTTAACAGTAAAATGAAGTGGAAAGTGAACTAAATGCCCACCTGAGGCAGCAGTACAGCTCAAAAAGTGCTGCTTCTAGCCTAACTCTCAGCACCAATGGAGCTCTGTTATTTGGCTCAGGACAGCGATGCATCAGAACTGATTTCCAGTGAAGTCCCTGAAAAAATACTGTATTTCAGTCTGTTGTCAGCACAGAGGGAACAGTTTTATATAGTTTCAGTGCTAGCACCAGCAAAGTAAATCTTGGGATCAATGCAGAGCTCTCAGAGGAGAGCTGTTTTTTTTCTCCAGGGTCTGGGTTTTAGTGGCTGTTGCCTGTACACAGAAGATGCATGTCCAGGATACCTACAACAAGGGCTTAATACTGCTTGTGGCTACAACCCCAAGCTCTTCATGGGACAGTCCATTGAGAGATCCTTCTGAAGAGCAGCTGCACCTCAGTGACTAGCCCAATGCAAAGTCATTAGAGGCAGTGTTGCAGTATATGTATTGTGTATGTATTGTGTGATCCATGTATTGCCAGTGTTCTTTGGAGTTGTGTTTTATTGAAGTGTGCGATAGAGAAGCGCTTCTCCACTTTGCTTTTTCAGAGTCTATGAAGTAAAGTTTAAGGGGGGGGGGGGGGTAACATTTATATTGGCGGTTGGGAGACCCCTGTACCTCCACTGAGGATTGAAGATATTTAAAGAGAGATAAAAGATTGAAATGGCTTGTGAGGGTTTACCAGACTTTGCATATCATCTTGTAAACTCTTATTACATCTGCAGGATTTAAATTTTCAGCACCAAATATTGAGTAGCATTTATGAGCAACCCCACAGTTAGTTAGTATTATCCACATGATTTGTCTTTCATGTGTTCTGCAGACAAATAAGAAGGGGCTTCATAATGCTGGACTTCTCCACGTCTCTGCTGGGAGATGAAAGAATCCAGTGTAAACAGGAATGGTGTCTCCTCTTCTTCTTGTTCTTGGTTTTCAGAGCCAGGATCAGATATTCCAGTGCCCAATATTGCCGGAGCAGCTCTTTTGTAAATGTTTATCAATAGCATCTAAAGTGCTTTGTGGAGATGTACCCCATACAGACACGGCAATAATCAATAACATCTAGAGAAGGACAAGACAGCACCAGGGTTTATGCCAGGGTCTCCAGGGCAATAATCAATAACATCTAGAGAAGGACAAGACAGCACCAGGGTTTATGCCATGGTCTCCAGGGCAATAATCAATAACATCTAGAGAAGGACAAGACAGCACCAGGGTTTATGCCAGGGTCTCCAGGGTTAACACAACATTTAGAACATGGGGCTGCTTTTAGATTTTATTATATACAGTATATATATTTTTTTTTTTACAGGGGTGGTGGGGGTCTGTGTGTTCTCAAAATTATAGCCAATTTGTGCTCTTCTTCTCCTTCTTATTATTAATGATATAGTCAAGTTCATTTTTAACTAGGTTTATCACACATGATGGCTATTGAAAATCTGAGTGCTGTATTTAAACATTATACTGTAGGCAAAACAGCTTATGCAGTACAATAACCAAGAAACCTGTTTAGAAAGAAAGCTTAATTACAGGTGTTAAATGATTTCCAGTCGATTACTGTAAAATTCACAGTCCATTCGCCTAACAGTTGTATGCAGTTAACCAGGGTATAACAGTATCAGTAACTGGTAGTGCATTTTCATAAGGAACGTGCTTCAGTTTTCATGCAGTCAATAGGAATATACCATTACCAGGTATGCGCCTGAGAGATGCAGTACTTGCTGTTCACGTCCCGGAGCCTACATTTCTGAAAGCACTTGGTCCCTAAGGTACACTTCCCCTGAATCGAATATTGGAAAAAGAAAAAGGATGACAGGAGAAAAATGGGTGTCTGTCATATGCGAGTGGTAGAATAGGTCTCGGGGGTGTATGACAGCATGTGCATGACAGGGGGAGGCCTGGCCACTCACAGACCTGCAGGTTGACGTCTGTTCATCGCAGTGAACATGATCCCCTGCAGGCCAGGTGTGAAGCAGCCGCTTGCTAACATGCAAGAGTCCTGTTCAGAACTGTGAAAAGCAGGGAGGTAGAGTGCAGCTCGGGGCTTGTGTTCCATATGCCAGCACTGAGCCTGTCCCATTCATTAACAAGCGCTCATGAAGGGTAAGAGCCAGCTGTCCTTCAGCTTGAAAGTTACCTGTTGAGGAAGCAGTGCAAGGAAGTTTCTCACCCACTCTCGCAAGCTGAGAACATCACTGTCTATACAGTGCTCCCCCTTTATGATGCTGTAGACAGGAGCCACAGTTAGAAGACTGTGCTATGTATTCATATGTTCTGCCTATAATGAGAATACTAGTGCTAGAGTAATGGCAAAGGGCAAATGAGAGCTTTTAATATGAGCCACCTAATAATATGAGCAGTTGTATGAGCTGCCTTAGAAGAGACAAGCCCTGTGTGTGTGTGTAGACAGAGAGAGAGCTCTGGATATGGGATCTAGAGTTCTCAGCCCCGTTACATTCTTCTGCCTGTGTATCAAGCATTTCGTAACTGATTTTCCTGGCAGTAAACAGCAATCCAGTTTGTATTTAAAACGTGTCTGATCTGGTCTATTATGTTACAGCACAGGGGCCCGGCACTGCAGTCCCAGCATCAAGCCGGTTAGCACACGGCCGATGTTGGCACTTGATGGCGTTATTGCTTAACAGTACAATGAGGTGCAAAGTGGAAAGCCGTGCTTGGCAGAGCCGGAGGTGACAGTTTATGGATAAATCTTGCTTGATTTTTACTTTATTAGCCCACAGACACATTTGGACTCCTTTGTGTTTTCCTAATGATGAAGGAAACTTTTCATGCTTTTAAACAGTTTACACCTGTAATGCATTTCCCATAAACTGGGACATGAATCAATCCTACCTAATGGCAGGGTTTGAGAGAACAGAACGTGGGCCCAGGAACCCAAGGCTCCATATAGATCGTTAGCCATACTGACCAGGCTGCCTGCATTCAAATGACATCTCATTGTGATCAAAAAGCATGGAGGATGGGGAGACATTCATTTGAGCATTTTTATATGTGTATCCTATTATGCACTTTAAGTGCTTTATGATAATTGTGCTTTGTACTTTTACAGCACTTCAGTCTATTCCCAGTTCAATTTGCTTTTATCGGATGTTTTGAAATATTGATTTCTGACAGATAAACGCAAACATTGTAATCTCACCAGCGCGCTGTAAGTGAGTGAGCCGAGGCTGTGGAATGCTTCAGGGACTCGTCGGGTTTGAAACCCCACTTTGTTTTATTACATTTTCGTCAACAGAATTTACTTACTGCTTGCTTGTATTTACGTAAAACGCCAAGGCTATTGATAACACGTTGGTGCGAGCGATCCCGGTTTCATTTTTATATTCTGCCAGATAAGACAAAACCCCCATGATGATTGGGCTGATTGCTGCTGCTTAAACTGCTGTCTGCAAGCTCAGAATAACAGTGATTTATCTCCAGAGGAGTTTATGGAGCTGGCTGTGTCTGGTAACTCAGACCCAGCTTTGCACTGCCAGAGTGTAATCCTACACAAAATAAAATGGCAGTGAATAGCTTCTCTCTGCACTGTCGTGAGACTTTACAAGGGTGTCATTTCTTTGCTAGTCTGAGCTGTGGAGGGGAGGGTGGCAAGAAAAATATTCACGTTAAATATGTCTCATATTCTGGCCTCGCATGCTGTAGTAAGATCTATTTTTTTTTTTTGGCTATTCTCATCACTTCAAACGGCCTCCTCATGACTTATTCTCCAACCCTGGGGCTGCCCAGCCACCTCCCTGTTGTATACTGTATGCTGTCTTCCATTGACTCCCTGACAGAGAAGCTGTGATTAAGCTGACTGATTAAGACCTGGAAGGAGGTTAGATTGGTTCAATTTAGTAATTTAGAGTACAGGTGGAACACAGCTAGAGAGGAATTTACAGAGGACCCACCGATTATTCAAGGTCTGAATTTCAGGCTAGGAATAGGCCCTCTGACATGGCAGCCAGGGTTATTTTTGCTGCTTTTCATTTTTTTTTTTTTAAGCTGTGCAGACACTATTTCAGATTTACTGCTAGATGTGTACCAGCGAGCCTTATTGACTGCATTTGACAAGTGTAATCCTTTCTTCCTCCCAGTCACTTCCATTGAACAATCACCACTATGAAGTGCAGGGGAGCTATCTGAGCATCAATGAGACCTTGCAGGTTCACGCTACAATATAGAGATTGATTCCTCTTCAAAGGAATCTTAAATGGCTTGGGACATTTGTTATAATTTTTTTTTGCCCTTTTTTAATATTTTAATGTCACAATTAGTATTTTCATCAGTATGTGTTCATGTTAGACATTTAGAGATGATGATAAATTATATCTTTTCTTTTTTATTCTACCATATGCAAATTATTATTATTATTATTATTATTATTATTATTATTATTATTATTATTATTATTATTATTATTATTATTATTATTTTATACAAAATTCAAAAGGATGGCTACAGTGCACCATAGAGAAAGCTGGAGTGACGAGACGGCTCTTTGTTTAAGGGGTGGGCTGGAGTTGGTTTGCATATTCAGGATGCATCCGATGCTTAACTGATGAGTATGTTGATCAGCACTGTGGAGGGTTGAAAGGATTCCAGCAGAACTTGAAATTCAGACAGGATGGTTGCAGAGTGGTCCCTCTGATTGTGCCCTTGCCCCCAATCTAAAGGCACCCCCTCCACTGCACAGCTCCCAGGACCTCCTTTCTTCATGTCTGTCTGTGGTCATGTCTTTCCAGACTTGGACATCCAGCTTTGGTTGTAATTAGTGGGTGGTGGTTTTGTGATGTGGTCACCCGTTCACTGGCCACCAGTCAGACCTGATTTGCCATCGGCTGCTGCTAATGACTTCCAGGGCTGGAGTTCTGCTCACCTTCACCCTCAGCTCCCAGTGTTGGAGTGAATAGCAGAACAAAATAGATTTTATTAGAATTCAGAACAGCAAGATTCAGTAATACAGGAAAGAACAGTCTTTAAATCCCCCATTTAAAAGCTTACCACGGTATATTTTGCACGGTCATTTTTCATTTTTACCATGCCTTCTATTAGAATAATACTGTGTATTCACATAGTTTACCCTGGCTTACCATGTCTATTAATATGGGGAAACTTGTGTAAAGGTTTCAGGGCAAACACTTGCAGGGTAAAAATAATGTGATATTTTGTCACAATTATAAGTCGCCCTGGATAAGGGCATCTACTAAGAAATAAATAAATTAATAAATAAATAAATAAATAAACAATTCACTTTGAGAAACCTCCCCAAAAAAGGTTCAATATATTAACTTGTATTAACAATATATTAAGGTTCAATATATTATATAAAGCAATGGAATAACTTGAAAGTTGCTGGCTTGGCTTACAACAGATTGAATGGAACAACCATCTATTTTACACCATTAGGCCAGTGGACCCCCCTCCCTAAACCCACCCAGGAGGCCTCATGTTCGGACACACACCGGAGAAGGGTGCCCACTCCACACAGCGATGTCCTAGCAGATTCTAATTTCTAGATGGGAGAGCAGGTCCTTTGGAAGTGTTGTAATTATAGCAGGGACGGGGTCAGCGACCTTTGGATTGCAATATCTCGTCTTCTTTGTCCCTGCTTCTGCCACTCAACTCATTGGATGAAATTGTATCTTTTCACTTTAGTTCTCTTAAGAATGAGGCCAGTATTGTGAACTAGTGAGGCATGACATGGTGCAGTTGCTCATAGCTCAGTATAATTTAGCTACTTTTTTGGGGGGTATATTTTATTAACACCTGGGTCTCGGGAGAGCAGAGGTTTGGAAAAAAAATGACTTTATCTGTAATTCAATGATTAGCGCGTACACTTCTCCCCAATATTGGCAGGTGTCAGATGTCTCTGTGGTTTCATGTCTGCCAGCTGAAAGCAGATGGGAGCTCGTTGATGCATTACTGGTGAGGCGATTCAGAAAATTGCAAGACTCAGCTGCACAGGAAAGTGCAAGAATATAAAAAGTGTGCACAAATATATATAAATACCCAAAACCATAAACATGGATTAAAATAAAGGGCACATTTGAGAAACTGGTGAACCAGTTAAAGACCTAGGACTGTATTCTGATACAATTCCAGAAAGCACTTGAGACCATGTCCGGACTAGACAAGACAGTCATTTTAACAAAAGTGTTGTGTTTTAATATCTGATGCATTGATTGTACTTTAATGTACTGTGGAGGGCTTGGAAGCTGAGTTAATAAGTTTAGAACGGAAAATAGTTATTAATGAATGGTTAGGGAGTAGGATCTAAAACACTTGGAACATTAAAAAAAAAATGTGATTCTGTCCTATTAAATTGGATCCCCTGATGGCGGCAAAAGTTGTGCAAAGATGGGACCAGCTTTGATGGGCCGAACGGCCTCTTCTCGTTCCCAAACTTTTCTTACATTCGTATGTTCTATGATCTGTTTAAACTTTTGTAATCTATTGCTGTGATGGTGATATTTTTAAACAGCAGCCCACAAATAAATTGAGTTTGATCTCCAAGTCATGCAACCTTGCTCTCTGGCTGAACTGTCTGGCTGCGTTTTTTTTTCTTTTTTCTTTCTTCTCTGATGCTTCAAAGAAACAGGAATATCTTTGTATGCAATTGCATGTTAACTCGTTGACATCTAAACCGTTTTTCTGTGCTCTCCTAATTCATGGAAAAATGATATTTAAACTGAAAGACACACTGATATGGCCCCTTGCGCATCAAACATGCTGGGTTCTGTCAGGACTGCAAACACGCACAGCCTAATCTGTATATATATTTGCGAGGAAACCTCTGGTAAGGAACACGCAGATCAGTGAACGACAGCAGATCAGTGCTATTTTTGTAATCCTGATTTGTTATGCTTCTCATTATCAGGATTTTCTTTTTACAGTTCAGGTCTTTAGTTTTTTCTGCTCAGACCAAATGAAGTGGCTAGACATACAGTGGAGATGGCATTTCATGCCAGGGACAGGGTATTGTGGAAAGCATCCCCAGGTAAAGGTTGTCAAGCAGTTCTGGACTGTTCCACTCTGTTAAGTACCTGTGTTTATGGGACTGGGCTAAACTATGTTTTTTGGCGGGTCCTCATATGAAAAAACTAAGCCATGCTGCACCATTTATAGGCAACAAACAAATAAATAAATAAATAAACGGCACTAATGCTGCCATGAGGAATAAGAAGACAACAACACCATGCTCACCACCTAGTCTTCTGCAGGGATATCCAATAGACTGAAGCATTATTGGTTGGCAGTTGAGACTGTTTGCAATGCATATCCAGTACTATATTACTAATCCAAGCTGTGAATGTCTTTCATGATGAATTTATGAACCCGACAGTCACACAAACATCCTCAGAAAGGTCAATAATTGGTGGTTTTTAATGTTTGTGAATATCTGGGTCAATATTTGGTCAAGTATTGCTGACTAATCTGGCATTCATCATGATAATCCATTTAGACCCTGATTATATTTACCCATTTGGCTACACCAACAACAGTGAAATCCAGATTAATGTCTGTGTATATTTTTTAAGGATTTGTGAAAGAAGGTCATGCACAAATCCATATTTGATCAGACACGGAGGATTATGAAAACTGTGTGATACAGGAAGATATTGTTTACTAGCCGTGTGCCTGGGGGCCTATTCACAGGAATATTACGAGCAGATTACAAGTGAAACATTTGCATGTCAAGCTGGGGTTCATAACCACCTTCTTTTTATTTAAATGTTAAAATCCAAATGTTTTTTTGAGGTGTTTTTTTTGTTGTTGTTTTAAATATAACCCAGAATTTAATATTACGAAATTTCAGTTTGTTTACTCTTGTGCACAATAATGGTGGGAGAATATCTGAACATATTACATCCTAAATGGTGTGATCCTAGTATTATCTTTTGTTTTTGTATTTAGTGAGAAAATGCTCAGTAAATACACCCCCATGTTCTGAACGCTGGTCACATTATAAAAGGGGACTGCTTCTGAAATAATACTTTCACTTCAGCTTCCACCGTTCAGTCGTGTCACAATCTAACACAGAACTCACAGATCAGACACAACAGTGGGCTGAAAATACAGAAACACCGATCCTATTCTTTTTTAGTAAAAGCATTTAAACTGATTCAAATTGCCTGGAGAGGTCATTTCGCTTATCAGCATCACCGTCAGTCGATGCTTTGCTGGCTGGATTATCTTCCCCTTTCCCATGGTGATGCAGAGACCGGCTGCCCTGCTGATTGAGTTCGGCAGCCAGCCTTGATGATGAGGATGATCCGTCCCAGTTATCATTAGGTACACAATAATTATTGTAATTATCAGCATTACTTATGCTATCCTTGGTAAACAGCAATCAATTATTTACTCAGCCATGGGAGAACTGTTGCATTACGGCTTGATATGGTCTGATATTTATTCTGTTAGCTAAACTTTATCCAGGTTAGGCGTAATTCAATCTCCCCTCACACAGCTACTCCAGAGCTTTGACCTCCAGTCTCATGTACAGCTCTGCACATGTAGATACCTGTAAGCACAGTGGTGCTCGTCAGGTATTGACCCAATCATGATAACAAGAGCAGCTTAAACATACAGGAACCCTTGAAGTGCTTCACTGTCAGCGATTGTTTCCTGCATGGCAAATGCCTCTTTCTCCTTTCAAATGTTTTCATGACGCATGCATGCTGTCTGGCTTGTGACTTTACAGCTTTCCATCTTGTATCTGCAATAAAAATACCTGAGAATACAACAAATTCCAGTGGGGTGCCACTGAATTGTGAAAACTGCAGCACAAGACTTATACTGCCTGTGAACATAAGAAAAACAAATGTAAAAGAAATGAATTGCACAATTACAATATTAGTTACTGAAAGGTGCGAGTATTTACTGGCATGTATTGGCACACACAAGTTGTCACAAAGGTGCCAGCAACTGCAAAGAGCAGGATGAAAAGAAGGAAGAAGTGCATTTTAGTAAATCCGCCCGACATTAACTTAATGAATATTTGAGCCTATTTGTTTTCTGAACTGAGCTCCACGTCATGCCTGTGTAATGTCATGAAGATCCCCCGATAAGCATGATTTATGGCTGATCTTACTAATAAAACGAATCCCTGGTGGCCCCGGCTGGCTTGAGAAGGGAGGGCTCAGAGCCTGCTTCAGTAGAAAAAAAGTGGAAAACTGAGTTAATGTTGTTGTTGTTGTTTTTTTTAAATGTATTTATGTATTTATATGTCTCTTTCAACACAGCAGACCGTTATAGAGGTCTAAGAAGCACACCCGCTGCATGGTAAAGCAGCATTGGGTATGTCTGGGTAAGACACAGGAACTGCTTAATCAGATATCTCAGGGTTGCATTTCTCTGGAGTTTGTACTCTGTGCTTGTTTAGAGAGGCTTTTTATACTGTAAAATAAACAAATACAACTCCATTTGTATATCATTATGTAAAGTCTAGGACAAGTACGTTTATTTATTTTACTATACTGTCCCCTACAATCCGTCTCTGTCTGTCTGTCTGTCTGTCTGTCTGTCTGACACTGTGCCCCTATGAACCCAGCCCAGCTCTCTTGCAATGATCTGGACGTAGAGCAACACATTTGAAATGCGGAGCATCAGGAAATTAAACAGAAAGGGTGCTTGCTGCTATTCCTTGAGAAATACCAAACATAAATCATGAAACGCTGCACAAAGTGGTTTTGTTTTTTTAGTGTATTCGATTTTTTTTCTTTTAGTTCAGCTCATTCCAGGTCAGGATCTGCTGGCACGATGTTAAACTGGATTACCTTTAACCGCAATGCAACGCAGTGGTATTGGAATGATGACATGCTGTAAAGCCCAGCTAGGTCCATGTTTCAGCTGTAGAACAACTTGATAGTATGTATGTGTGCTGGCAGTCTTGCAGAGAGCAAGGGAATGCAGCCAATCTCCCTCAGTAAGCAGCGTTGGTACACTGGAGCACACTGCCACATAGTGGCCCTTCATGCATTTCATTGCAACACGACTCTGCACTGCTCTCTCACTACCTTTTGAATCAATAGTTTTCTGTTCGTTTCTCAAGTAATTAATGGCACATTTACATAGTGCTGGGAAGAATTTCTCATAGAAAATGGCTAGATCATCGGCGATGTTTACCGTTTGATCAAACATGATTGATGTTCTGTTAATACAAATTTAGCTTTGCATATTTTCATTGCCTAGGAACCCATGAAGAGGTTCAATTACAGAGCAATCTCATTCATTCCGGGTCTTTGTGATTGAAAACGTCTGGGGTTGTTGGGTGTAACATTCTGTGTGTTTTACAAGTAAGACAGTAACGTTTATGTACAATATATACACACACACACACACACACACATCAGCAGATGGAAAGAGGTTTGAAATGGTATTGGTGTACATAACATATATATTGGAATATGAATTGGGTGACTTGAGTTTAGGATGTAAGCAATTAACTTGAAGCTAAGTATGTAAGTAATGTTATTTCTGATATTCAGTAATATTTTTGATAGTGGAACTTTTGACATTGCCTGGTAGCAACCCATAATGTTTACATGACAGCATTGCAGTAATTGCCCATGTTGGGGGCTGTACTGTAGAGTTAAAGGCATGCCATGAGGGTTTATTGATCCATTATCATAAACACAGCTCTGAAAATCTTTTTGAATGGTAAGTACACAATTGTATTAGAAAAAGGGTTAGGTTTAGAGTTAGGGTTTGGAATAGGGCTAGGGTTATATCGTGCACAATGATTTACACATTAAGTACATTGTAAGTATGCATACTAACATTATAATGATGTGCAAGTGCACATGTATTTACTAAGTAACTACTATGTAAATACACAGTAACTAGAGACACCCAAGGCCAATGTAAAGTGTTACCGAAGCAGCTGTGTAGGCCCAGTTTGCAGCTCACTGTTATGCAATTGCTCGTTCCACCTGTGCTGCACCTTGTCCTGTGTGAGTTAGTGTGTGTGGAAACAATGGGCAATCACACTTTAAAATGCGTCACGTGGAACTTGCAAAGCTAAATATTTTGCCCTGTATCTTCTCTTCAGTGGAGAGCCCCCCTCCCCCCATTATGAAGCTGTAGTCTTCCAATCCCATTGGATATCAGAGAGCTTTCAGGTGCAGAAGACTGGTTTCAGGGTGAATGAAGACTGTTAAATATGAACCCCATGCGGTCCTTGCTTTGCTGGCGGAGGAATGTGAAGCCTAGACATCAAAGGTCCTGTGCTGGATGTTTATAGCTGTTTTATGACTCAGTGCAGAACCTGAAACCCCCCTTTAGGATCCGTGTAAAAGGGTTGAAAGTAGAAGAAAGGTTTCATTGCTTGATTGCTGAGTGCAGCGCCACTGCACAGCACCATATCAAAGGCTTCTCGGCCCGAAGAAGCAGAAGCAGCACAAGTTTATTGGACTTGTCAGACACCAAACTCATGAAACAGTACATGTCCGTTTCCCCTGTGGGACCCGCTGCTGTACTCAAGTGTGTTCTGCTCTAGGGTCTGCCCCCCCTTCCTTTCCCTAGTGTATATGGGGGGTTGCAACTAAATTTAACACACCCTCCAAGGTGGTCCGAGCTCATTTAGGCAAAGCCAGCATGGTATAGGAGCTAAACATTATACAACCACTGAAGAAAATAAATGCTTTTACACTCCTTCCTTTTCAAACCGGATCATAATTAAGTTTATTCAGGGTTTTCTTTTTGAAAGAGCCTTTCAGTGGGGGTTATAGAAGGCAGAAGTGAATGCAGGGACAGCAGCTGCACGGCCGGCAGTGTGGCAGGGCTGGACAATAGGAAATGCTGGCTGGGACGGGTCCTCCAGCTGTGGTCAGCAAAGGGAAACAGAAGCAATGAAGAGCAATTAGTTCCAGCAGCAAGGCTGCTTTCAGTATCCTTCAATACACTTTGCTGTGCTTTTACTGGGGTAAACTTTTATAAGTTTAGGTAGTTGTCCTTTCCTTGAACAGTTTGTTTTATCATTGCAGTTTCAGTATTATTTGAATAAGTCATGTATTTGTGTTATTTATTAAAGATGGAATAAGTTAAGCTTGCAGATAATTCAGGAGGTAATGTTAAAGGCATTAACTTGGTGGCCCTTCTTTTCTTGGAGTGACAACTATCCTGATTAATTAAGCAACAACTGTTGTTGTTTCACTAGACCTGTCATCAAGAGTAATAAAATAGTAATAAAAGACGAAGGCCTATTATGAAAGCAGTTTTATGAAAGTTGGTAACACTTTACATGGTGTCTCTAATTACTGTGTATTTACATAGTACTTACTTAGTAAATACATGTGTACTTACACATAACTACAATGTTATTATGCATAGTTACAATGCATTTAATGTGTACATCTTTTTGCATTCTGTATCCCTAACCCTTTTCTGATACAATTGTGTACTTACATATATAGTGCAAAAAGATTCACAGTAAATACATTGTAATTATGCATAATGACACTGTAGTTGTGTAAGGACACATGTATTTACTAAGTAACTACCATGTAAAGACACTTCATGCAAAATATTACCTGAAATTTGCAGATTGAGAAAGGCTTTGCTAAAAGGTCTCCAGACTCACTGCCCCTGCGATCACAACGTCATATGAACTTGGTGACCGCCGAAGCTAAGTGGGCAATGGAAGTGGTTTACATGTTCCTCGCTTTATTCTTTTGTTTGTTTCTTTCGATTTTCCTGGGACCCGTTGAATTCACCCAGGTGCACCATGAACTCTTAACATTGCCAGGCTTGCAGCTCCTTTCTTGAAATTCAATCCAAGCTTATTGTGACTTCTGGTGCTTTTCAATGAGACGTCGCTTTATCTTGCTGGAGAATTAAAGGGCAATGTGACATTGTATCTGCATATGACAAGCTTACGCTAAAAATAGGAGATATGAAAATGTGCGCTATAATGCTGCAGCCAGGTGACTGTGTGCTTTGTGAATGCACTGAAAGAGATACCCCATTGCTTTGTGAATGTACTGAAAGAGATACCACAGCCATTTCACCTGGTGCACGCTGCTGAAACAGGAGACCGACTATACCAGAATTATATATTAGCACAAATATACTTTTATTATTGAGTATTTGACTTTTAATGCTTTTTCTCCTCCCTATAATCTTTGTTCTGTTGCTGTAACTTGCTTACAAAAATTCTTCTGTGTATTTCATATTTAGTGTAAGTACTGTGAGCAAATCGGAAGATTTAAAAAAAAAGCATGCTACAAATATTACAAATATATTACTGATTTAAAAATCAATATCTCTCGTTTTATTGTATTGTTTGAGAAACAAATCAATTCCCATTTTATATATATATATATAATGTAACAAATTTAATGCACTTACCCATCACACGCGAGTTCCGACTCCATCACCAGTTTTCTGATACAAAGCCCATCTCTTCAATGTCACAATTTATTTGATTAACCATCACAGTCCGTGATTTTTTTTCCTCACATGCGCAAATCAGTCTTTATTGTGCAGTTACACAGCGCTTCCTCCAGTTAAACCTGACAAAAATGCAGCAACAAAGCGAACAAGAACAGCTACTGTAATGTAAAACAGTTCATCATTAAACAGTTTTAGATACTGTGATGTGTGGGTGGTTGTTGTTGTTGTTGTTGTGTGTTTTTTTTTTTGGGGGTTGTTATGGGGAATTTTACATACTGCTACACTAGGTGCTTGATTTAAAAGTATGTACTGTGTTACAGTCCACGTGTCCACAGTCGTCTCTGTTGGCAAGCGATATTTTTAGAATCATTCTGAATTAAAATACTTCTGTTGAAAAATATAGCACTGTACCAACAAAACCAACTGCAATACATCTAAATGGC
The DNA here is from genome assembly GCA_030684275.1 of Acipenser oxyrinchus oxyrinchus. Classification (NCBI taxonomy): domain Eukaryota; kingdom Metazoa; phylum Chordata; class Actinopteri; order Acipenseriformes; family Acipenseridae; genus Acipenser; species Acipenser oxyrinchus. The sequence continues at coordinate 34,891,237 of CM060261.1, forward strand.
ATCTACTTATCTTAAAACAGTCCTTTCAGCTATGTATTTTTGACATTTGTGTCTTTTTTTGTGTTCCCTGAAAAACGGACAAGGGTTGGAACGGGCCGAAATGAAATAATCAAAGTTGTGTCACACTCTCTTAACCGTCATTGAAGTCAAAGCTGAACCTCATTCCAAGCGCAGGGCTGCAGCGCCTAAACCGTGATACCCCTGAAGCACTCTGTAACAACCTCAGACTTCACCCTGGTGAGATTTCAGTCGACACAGAAATAAATCAACAAATAAAATGACTTTCTCTCCTTAAGAACTCCACAGTATTGTGAGATAATAAAGTGGTGTCTCTCACTGTGAACACCCCTTCTCTCCCCCCCTTCTCCTCCCCTCCTCTCCCCTGCCACAGGTCAAGAGCTCTCTGCTCCCAGGGTTATTAACACTGTGGGTTCTGACCTTGCTTGTTACCTCCCTCCTCTGCCAATAAGCAACAGATTTGTCCTTACACTCTCTCTGGGACTTCCTTGAGCTGCCGTACACATGACCCCTAACCACAGCCCCTGCCATTGTCTGCAGAGCCACAGGCATCCTCACACACACACACACACACACACACACACACATGACCCCTAACCACAGCCCCTGCCATTGTCTGCATAACCACAGGCATCCTCACACACACACACACACACACATGACCCCTAACCACAGCCCCTGCCATTGTCTGCATAACCACAGGCCTCCACACACACACACACACACACACACTCATGACCCCTAACCACAGCCCCTGCCATTGTCTGCAGAGCCACAGGCATCGTCACACAAACACACACACACACACACACACACGACCCCTAACCACAGCCGCTGCCATTGTCTGCAGAGACACAGGCCTCCTCCTCACACACACAGTGCCTTGTGCCAGAAGCAAAACTGCTGCTGTCGGCAAATCACGCCTGTTGGGGTCACTTGTGTTGTTGTTGCTTTTTATACACAATACTTTTTTGTAGTATAAGTATAGAATACATCCATTACTTTAAAAAACAAACTGTCAAATATAATAAGGTATGACTTCAAATCAAATATCAAATGTTTCTGCCAGTGCCTTCCCCATCAGACTGATAAAGGCACTAGCTGAAGTGTTTGTCAAACTGTCTTTTCTCGAGATTCTAGTAAGACTTACTTTACAAGTATTGCATATTATAGTGCTTTTTTTCATCTGTAAAGTTGGATTCTCAGCCAGCTAGCATGTTTTTTACACTCCCACCGCGTAAATCCCCCTGATTCGGAGACAAACTGGAGGCTACCTAAATGCCGAGCTCACCGCAGACATTGAAACCCCACGGCTCTAGTACTGACTCCCATGTGGAAACAGTCAAGTAAATAAAATGGCCTGCAATTCTAGAATGACAACAAAGGTGTTGTTTGCTCAGCAGCAAACCCCCTGCCCCCTCCCCGCGTCTGGGTCTCGAGTCAGAAGAGACTCGCTATTGATCCGACTGCGAGGCTCTGCAGCTGCCATTACAGCAGTGACAGTCCAACTGTACTCTATTGATGGGCGGCGCTGGGACTCTCTTAATATTATTTATAGAGGCAAACTTTCAAGGGACGCGCACACACAGACACACATACACTCAATCGCACACACACACACACACACACACACTCTCCCTACCCTCTCTCTCTCATTTGATGGCCAGTGAGGCACTGCTTCCCCCTGGTGACCCCTATGCACTGAAAGTCAGATGGATTACAGCTAACACCTTTATGATTGATATCATCAAATTACATGATGCACGACATAGCGTATTGGGTTGTCCAAGTGGATCCATTGATTTTTGGCTTGTGTGTCTTTCTTGGGCGGTGATAATGCAGGTTGGCTCTCTGATGTACTTTGCTGTTCGGCGTGTCCGTTCATAGAGTCGGGTTGTCTTGTAACATGTCCAGAAGAGTAAATGTGGCAAAGTATTTAGAAGGCATTTGTAAATTGTTTTAATACTGCAAAACCTGTGGAATATCTGTGTAAAGGATTTATGAATTACGCCTGTGGAGGACTGGCTTTAGAAATGCACGTCATAGATTGCAAAGCACTTCACACACTCATCTTTTAAGGCTGTTGTTAACGGGATGTGATGCATCACAAGGAAGAACGCATCACATCCCGTTATTCCGCACATTATTATTCCTACACTTGCAAATCAGTTATGAAGCAATGGACAGAATCATTTTTTTGCAATGTTTTTGTTCTTGACAATTAATAGAACTTTAGTGAAGTTTAGACAGTCATGCAAACCAGCAGGACTCTGAAGTCACATGCTCAGCGCCTGCACTCTGTCTGACTTCAGACATTTCCGGTTTCTTTCCTTATGCTTTATGATTATGAAGCTTGCGTTTTCCTTTTAATCAAATTACTCTGGGAAAAGGCGTAATGCAATTCTATGCTTTAGCTTATCGCATTCTCTCAGGGCATCTTGTGCAGAAGCATTCAGCAAAGGTTAAAAACATAGCTTTCAAGAAAAAGGGCATCTTTATTCTTAGAAAGAAGTTACTGAGTTCCCAGGCTCTTGCTACTACAGGAAATTTAATTTAATTCATGAGGCATAATTGGTAGTTTTAAAATCCATTTTCCTGCCTTTTATTTAGCACCACTGTGTGTTTGTGTGTGTGTGTGATCATCTGAAATGTATTATAGTAGAGATTGATCATTGTCAGCTGTTTGGTTCAAACCATTTGGACAGTCTACCACAGTGTCAATGTGATAATCTGGCAGTTGATGTTCTGAAACAAAACTAGCATAAGCAAATTAATTAAAACCCTTAGTATTTAGGTTATTGTAAGCAAATCGACACCACACTAGATTAAATTTACTGGTTTAAAGTATGGATTATTAATTACTTATATGCATGTGCACAAAGCCAGAAACCGAATGTCAGGGCCTACCGATTTCGAGAGGCTTTTTAATCCTGCCAAACTGCAGTAACCAATGGCAGGCCAAAGTTTGTCCCTTGTTCAAATACAGGACTTACTTGAAAAAGAGGAGCCCCACCTCCAGACCTTCATTTGTCAAACTGATCTTGACCATCCTCGTCCACATTTATGGACAGCATTCCATAAATGTGTTTTCACTGAAGGACTTCTCAGATATTTTGTGTGTTTGCTAACGCACGGGTTGTGTTTCAAATATGCCCTTCTGTGTCTTGAATTTTGATTGAGTAATACCATAGAAGAGTCCAAAATATATATTATCCCTTATAAAAGTTTACTATAGCAAAAGTATAGCAAAGTGTAATAACACACAGTGGAAGCATGGTAAAATAGAAGTAAGCGATGTAAAACCCAGAGGTATGTATATAAAACAAAGAAAAAAACATGGCAAAACATGGTAAACTGCATCATCTAGCCATGGAAAAAGCATGGACATCTGCAATATTAGAATGCACATTTAGTGCAGTAAACTTATTATCAGGGATATGCTGCTGTGTTTTGTTTAGTTTGTTTTATCCACTCCTTTGTCTTGTAGCACAAAGAACTTGATGAGGGTGGTCATGTGGTCTTGACGTTCCTTTAAAGTAGGCATTAACCCCAGCAGACCTGCCAATCTCTTGACCCCCATGATAAACCCATATCCTTGCACACAACAAACTAAAATATATTACTGTTTGATATGAGCTCAACAGAAATGGCAGAGCCTGTTGGCTGAGACCTGTTGCACGCTTGCCAAGCTAATTTTAACACCTGGGGGCTGGCTGTATGCACTGGGCTGGTCTTTGTAAAAGCTGCAATGCAATGACTTGTTAAATGGTGTTCAGTGTGCATGAATTGGAAGCAGGGTGTACGACGATGGACTGCAGTGTGCCGGTTGGATGTAATTGTTATAACAGTTTTGCCTTTGTACTGACCTAATATTGTTATAAACCATGCGAGCAATGAAGACAAAGAGCCCTTTTATATTGCAAGTTATGCAGCGGTGAAATGAACTTGTTATTAACAGCACGTTATTCTCTCCTAGTTTTTGTAAAGCTCATTTCTACACTGCAGTGATGGGGTACAGCAGTCTGTGTTCCTCCCATGTTTCCGATCGCAGTGAGGCATTGCTACTCAGCGAAGCCTGGCCTTCAAGGAAATACCAGCAGTCCCTAACAAAGGGGTGGAAATAGCCTGAACAAAATAGGGGTTAATAGCACTGCAGGGGCAATTAATCCAATCCGTTTTACTTCCAGTCTGCACAGCGGCTTGTAGGGGCATCTTTGGAACAGGAAGAGGGGAGTTTAGAGTGGAGTTTTTCAGTTGACTCGGCATAGGCACACGAATTGCACTGGCTTCCTGTCTGTTCTGTTTCTTCTTTGAAAACCTCAAACAACCATTTGCATTGCTAGGAACCGCCTTTGTTTGTGGGGGGTTCAGGCAGCAGCATCCCAATGGCATGTTTGGGGGTGTCGCCAGCCAGCCATCAGCTCATATCACCCTGCCAGTGTTTTGGAATCGGGGTGGGGGAGGGGGTCTGATGTCCAGTGTGTATCCAGACAATTGGGTAAATTGTTGTGACTTTTTTGGGGTCCTCATTAAAAATAATAAATATGGACCCTTGTGCACTAATCATGTCTGTCTTTCTTGGTTTTATCATACACTGGTAGACCTTTCAGATTGCATTTGGCTAAAATCAATAAAGTCCCAATTTCATATATATATATATATATATATATATATATATATATATATATATATATATATATATATATATATATATATTGAACCTTATTGTTCCGCGGTCGTGAGGACCCCCTGTATGTGTGTTCCCGGTGGAGACCTGAATGAATCCCTAAGTGAAACACCCCACTGTTACTGGGGCTCTAGGGAGAGGGTTACAGTCTCTGACGGCGAGATGCTAAATGACACCCAGGACTAAGGATGGGGAGCTGGAAAAAGTTCAGCATGAAATAAGAAGCTTTTCTTTCCTGCTAGGGTTTCAAGGGTATATCGTGTTGCACTCAAGAGACAATAGCAATGTATACATCCGGTCATCCAGAGTGAAGACGAGCCACGCCTCACTTTAAGTAAAAATGAGTTACCTGCTAGCTATATGAATTAAAACATAGCAATTAAACATTTAACAGGTTAGTAGTTGTAATACTTGAATCTACGGGAAGGATAGCGTTTTATGACCTTTGTGATCAAAATACAAAAGACTTTGTGAAAACAGCATTTATACCCCAGAAGGTACAGACACTGTATTAGGATTCTTTCTGTTGTACAGACACTGTATTTTGAATTGAGCTTTGCTGTACGTCTTTGATGCTGGCAATGGTGTGAATAATTATGCAATATTAGTTCACAGAAGTTAATAAGGTTTAGTTCTGAAGTACAAGAAGATTACAATGACAAACGGACTGCATTTACACTTTGCTGTAACACTTATTATCAGTAACTTGTAATATAAATATGCAAATCTCCTGCTTGAACTTTACAATCTTCTGTTGGGGCTATTCATCTCTTTAAAGTATTAATTTGCATCGGGAGAGGATCCATGCATCATCGCATGTCATTTTGAAACCAAATATTAATCAATTTTGCTCTCTGAATTGCCCCCAGGCTGGATGTAATGTGTTTGATTCTGCAGTTAGTCGAGCGTAACTGATATACATATTCAGCTTGCTAAGGAAATCACATGATAATCCAGGTACAGCATAAAAATTCAACAGGCTTAGCTGTGTAGCTTATCACTTGTGAGCCTACTGCGAGAGTGCATTCACAATATATCTGTTATGTAGATCATGAATATATAAGGATTGCACATACCACAATAACCTTGAGAATGTGTGACCCCAAAGCTCTCCTAGAACACTGCTCTTAAAGGGGCAGCGCTTGCTGTGTTTGCATTTAAAACCCAGTCGCTGTTTCACAGGCTGTATTAAAAGTTTTGTACATGTGACTAGGTCAGTAACTTTCTCATGGGTATTTTGATGTTTGTATTTACTTTTCCAGGCCTTGTTTTCACAGTTACTCAAGCTCTTCTCACTGTACTGTACCTCACTGTAAATCCATGTGCTGTGCTGCAGTTAATAATAGGTAGCGTTCCGTGTTTTAGCTGAGAAGGCTATGCAGCCAAAACGTTGACTGTTATCCAGTTTTTCATTCCAGATGTTCAGCACGGGATGAAACATTTTGCAGCTGGCATGCAGACGTAGCTCCTCAGCTGCAAATATCATCTAATAATAGTAATAATATTAATCTTGGAGCAATAGCATGACATCACAGTGATATGATAGGGAAGCTAATGAGGGGGGTGCGTTTGATTCCAGTAATAGAATGATGACTGGCATGGATTAAGCCAACAAAGACTCCTCAGTACCCTGGACTGTATTGCTCTAAAATTATTTTTCAGCAGCTGGTAGGCATAATAATCCTGGGTGACTGATAGTTCATTGTGTGGCTTTGCAATATGTAGTGGTTCATTATGAGTCACCTAGAAACACTCAAATACTCATAGGCTGTGAATGTGCTGTGTTTTCAGGCTACATTGAGTCACTTTTTGTTCTTATCTCTGCTAGTTTCATTAATATATATATATACCACATGCATGATATCTTTTTGACAACTGCCTGGGGAGCTAGACACCAGGCTCGATTTTTTTCAGACTGGAGGAAATATGACAGAGGCAACCCCTGAGAAATCAGGGCTGAATAAAAAGTGTCTGTCCTGCTGACAAACGATGATAAAGTGATCCCTTCATCGAAGTGACAGACGTAACTGGCAGGGCTACGAGTCCTGCAATACACAGTAGTGCTTACATTAGTAGATTGTTGTATGAAATGTCACCGAGCAGGATCTGAATGTAGGGAATGTAGGGAATTCAATGTTTCTTAAGGAAGTCCTTCAGCACTGAACAGGCCATATCTTCAAGTTTGCATTGGAAAGCTGACTGGCGGCAGTGGAGAGTTGGGTAATCTGTATGTGTGGGTACCCTTTGACAAAGCCATGGAAGAACAGAGGAAATCGTGCAGGTCTGAATAGGTATCATTAAACACCCTCTTTAGCCCAGTTTGTTTTGCGAGGGATAAAGAACATTTCCGTAAATGTTAGTGTGCCTCTGAGAATAAGAAAACAAATGCCCTTACTTTAGTTTAGTTTAGTTTTTTCACTTTGCGTCCGCAGGCCAGCTCTGGTAAATGAGATTAAGGTCATGTACGTCAAACATATCTAGCAATGCATATCATTCATATTGGAGACAGACACCCATGTATATTAGAGTAACATCACTCCTAGTTACTGCAAACAATGGTGCCTGAATAAGAGCATGTCTATTTCTTTCACCACCAGCCGACCATTTCTGTTGTTAATTGTAGTCATATTGCATCGCTATATTGAAGTGCTGTGTTCGCAAACATATTCTTATTTATATTGAGTCTCTTTTTTCAGGTAATGGAATGTCAGAGCCCTGAGTTTCCTGCCGCTAGAAGCCGCTGATCAAAGTGACCTTTGCTGAGCAGCAGTCACAAATCAATAAACCCAGCAGGTAAAATTTGACAGATAAAGGTGCAACATATAATAAATGACAATCAGGGATCAAGATGGCAAGAAAATACCTGACAACTGCTGTTCACAGCAGTCATTTTCAGACGATGCAGCGTGTTATGTTCAAAGTGGGTTTCATTTGTTTCCTCCTCTGATAACAGGCATGGTGATATTACACAGACGGCCGCACGTTTTGAAGTGTTTCATCTCCAGTAATAATAAAATGTTTGAGATCCTGTCATGCCCAAGAACAGTACATCGAGGCGGAGGTATCGCGGGTTACAGAAAGCAGCTTTCCTCTTTTCAATATGTCATCTCCCTGGCACCTTTTAAAAGAGATGTCAGTCATAATACTGTTCAGTGTATAGTCATGCTCTTGATCTTTGATAAAGTAACTGAATATATCTAGCACCACAGTGCTTTTATATGTGCTGGCTGAGCCATTTCCTGACAGGGTAACACCTCACTGTAGATGAAGTTGTCTTTGCACAGAGTAAATATAGACTCAATTCTTCATGGTTTCAGTGTTTTATACTGAACAATAAAATACAAATGGTCATATGCATATTGGCATGTGTGTTAGATTACTTGTCTGCAATTTTAAGTGAAGTTCTCTTTCCTGGACCTGTTTGCATCATATGCCCATTCAACGTTGGACAACACGGTTAACGACTTAGGAACGGAAATGGACCTAACCTATCAATCCACCAAATGGAGGATTGTGCACCTAAGTGGAAAGAAGTAGAGCAAGCTGTGAAAAAAGAAAGTGTGTACAGAGTGTCCGTACAGAGTACAAGAGTGCTTCAGGAGTTCTACGAATCCTGTGGAACTTGATGAAAGTGGCATGGGAAAAACGTCTTGTACCAAGAGCATGGTGTCGAGCAGGTGGAGTCTTTATACCAAAAGAAAAAGATTCTACAAGCATCAGTCAGTTTCACCCTATTTCTCTATTAAATGTAGAAGGGAAGATTTTCTTCAGCATAATTGCTCAGAGATTGTCAGATTACCTATTAAAGAACTGCTTTGTTGACACGTCATTACAAAAAGCGGCCAAGTTCAATGGCCAAGAGTTCGTCGCACAGTGCGTCGCACAGTGAAGAACTTATCTGAAGCAGCAGAGAGGAGCAGCAACTGGCTGTGGTTGAGACGGAAAGATTCTGGTTGGGGATCTCAAGCACAATAGAAAGAAAGAAACGCTGATGTATGGGTAAGTAAGCTGGGTTGAGTTGAGTGGGGGACGGAGGGGGGTGATGCTGGGACGCCAGAATCACCGTCGAGCCCTCTTGAGGTGTCGTGGGCTAGTCGAAGAAACACCAATGATAGAAGGTGCTCACTTGAAGACCCCAGAGATGTACCCTACTTAGCTCAATCCAGACGGTTCTCATGCTGATGTGCTGGGGAGACCGCACTGGTTGATCCCCAGAGCCAGCATCGCAGTCATTGTGTGTGCTGATGCACTGGGGAGGCAAAATAAGCTGATCCCTTGAGCCAGCATTACACTTCAGCCATCAACACCAGGCAGGATATCTACATCATCACATGGAAGGAAATGCAAACGGATGGAGACGCAGATGGATCACATTAGTTTACTGTAAAGCTACGCCTTAGTTGGTGCTTATCTTGGCAAGAGCCGAGTTCAAATCAGCATGAAGTTTTAACATCTACTCTCATGGAATGGAAATCTAACACTATTCCTAGATCAATATCTTACTTTATTTTCATTTGAACTCAACTTATATGGCTGCAACACTATATGAAAACGAGCCTCCCACTCTTGGACATTGTATTCGGTTGCTAATAGCTGCTAAACAGGAAGTGAATTTATAGTGTGGGGGCAGGATAAATGTGCTTGACATGAGGCCAAGTGAAAATAAAGCCTGTATAAAGCAGTGGTGGAGCGGTTCATTCAAAAGCTTGGTTAGACTATGTATGCACAAGTATTTGAATATGAACTGTAGAGACCCATTCTCAGCTTGCACTGCAGTCAGGGAAGGGTTAAGGCAAGGTAACAGGTTTCCGTCATTGACAGAACTAATTGCCTGGGTACTGACATTTCCCATATTATAGACATCTTGAATTATGAGCACAGCTGCTCTGCTTCTCCTTCACTCACGAGCCTCTTGATTTAAATATGGTTATTTTGAGTCAGCATGGCCTCATCCATTAGCGATATTGTTTGTCTAAACATTACATTGATTTAATTTAACGCTAGTCAGTTTCAAATGGTTCTGACAATTAACAAAAGCTTCAGATGTGACCTTAAAGCTACGGGATTCGTGAGCTTGGATGAGGATTAAACTTCTCTTAATGAGACCATTGCTCTTCCGCTGGAGCGTCTGGCCAGACTGAACTGGAGTGGTCTGTAAAAATGAAATCAATTGTTGCACATTAAACAGGTTTAAGTTGATTGCCAAGCGCTCACTAATTTGTGTAATTAATAATAACCTTTCTCCTTCACAAAAGGAGCAGTTTATTAATAACAATCTATATCCGCGGACCTGCGGCATTCTTAACGAAATGGCAGCCACAGGTCATCAGTTAGGCAGGTAATATCACAATCAATGGTGCCAAGCGGGCATGTTAATTAAACTCATTATTAATTGTTACAGTAATAGTTGAGCGCTACATGCTGGCAGCTCCTTTGTCCCATTATTTATTGCAATCTGGCGATTTCAAATGGCAAATCTAATTAGCCATTCAGCTGGCAGGCTGGAGATCCCGATGAGACAGTATTGCTGCCATCAGCTGGCACCCAGAGCCCTACTGATACAATAGAGGGATCAAGCCCTGCGTTACTACCAGTGTGAAATACATGGGCAGCAAGCCCTATAGATACACTTGCAGGGCCCACCGCATTCACTGAATGGGCTCGCTGCTTCATTTTATTTCATTCTTTCATTTTATCCATTTCTATAAAACACTCAAATGTGCTAAACTTAGGCATGCTAAAGGAAAGGAAATAAATTCAATGCCTTTGATCAAAAGACTTATTGTTTCATTTATTTATAGTTTCTTTTAGTATTAATTACTAAATATTTATTGTTATTGAAAACTGAATTTCATTAAGCTGGGTGTATTCCGTTGATCTAAAATCATTAGATATCTCAATGACAATGACATTTCTAAACCACTAACACAGGACCCTCAGAGTTTAACACAGGGGTCATCCAAGGTTACAATGTTATGGGTTATACCTTGCAAAAAGATTTGTACATTATAACTATGCATAACAACATTGTAATTGAGAAGATTCTTTAGTCTCCGGTGCAGCCACCCAGTACCACAGAAACAGCACATCTGGCAGTTTAGCAACATGCCTTTTTTAATAATGATGATGATGATGATGATGTGTAAATAATGCAGTGCTAATGTAGATACCAGAAGATAGGGGTGGCAGTCTGTGTGTGCAGGTGGGCACACATACTGTAGCACACTGCAATCCCATAGTGGAAAGTTTACTAGAACTAACACCTGCGTTCCCAATATCGTATCACTTTAACCTGTGAAGTCCCAACGTAGCGTACAGAGCATCTTTTGCTTTATAAATAAAAACTGAAGTTACACAGGCCCAGATATTCGAAAGGTTTGTGCCTCGCGCAGAGGGTTATGCGCGTCTCAAATGGCCGTTGTGAAGGATTCGCACAATATGTGCCATATTCAAAACTTCTTTTTGCATGCCACAATCCGTTTTGCATTGTGCACAAATATAATGTGTGCATAGCGCAATTTGGCGGGGGTGGCAGAAAATTTGCAAGATCTTGCCATGTTTGAAAGTATGTGCCAAGCACAAAACCAGTTTTGCGAGGCACAAAAATAAAAAGCAAGCCTTAACTCTGCGTACATCACTCCAGCACTCACTCACCCAATCACTGAAGTGAAATGCAGGTGTTTTCTGAGGTACTACAGCACTGAGGAAAACACCCAGCGATCATACAAGGTTCCGTCGGTATGTAACATAGACCGAGCCGGCAGATACTAAACAACTACCTGTATAAAGCAGGAAAGCTTTACTTTAATAGAGAAAGCAGTACATCAACCCTAGATCGATCAAGCAACAGTTTGCACCTCCTTACCTTGCATTCACATAGATTTAAATATCAAAGACACTGCCTATACAGTAGTAGACTAGGCTACTGATTACTGTATTGGTACATTTTGTCAGCGTTTTGAATGTAAAATATATGAAAGGTGCTCCTTTCTTATTCCACTGCTCATTCAGCCCGTTTTATTTGTTTAATTGCCCCCCAGGTTTGTCAAGCAAGTCATATATGGGTCATTCCACGCCAACTCAACCAGAAAAGGGACATTTCGTTGCCCGTCCGTCTCAGATTTTCTTAAAAAATTCACCTGGCGGTTTTCAGACACGCTGAGTTCAGAAAAGATAGCCATTATTTATTTATTTTTTTTTAAATTTCCCCTTTGACCTGTGACCTTGCGAAGGTCAACCTAAAGTGAGAAAGGGACCTTGACCAGAAAAATCACACTGGGTGCAATTTAGATGCTACCATCATGTGTAGCACCTCGTTCTACTCGTATTGAATAGGGCTTTTCAGAAAAAATACTAGGAGCACCCTACTCACTTCTGGCAAACTGCGAGATTTATTCGAACTTCAGCCTAACCCTTTACCCTGTAGGGGATGTGGGTCCTAAAATGTAAGTATTGCTGTAAGAACCTTTGGAACAGGTCTTCCAAATTCTGTAAAATACTTTTGGTTTCAAGTCCCACCACTGGTCTTTAAACCCCTTGAAATTTGAATATTTGCTATTTGTACCAAGTTTAGACCATAATAACGTGCATGGGGGGGACTCCAAAAAATCACCCAAAGATATGTTTGGATAGATGTTGATCAGATCTACAAACATCAAGCAGAATATTATGGTATCTGGGGATTTTGGATTTTTGGCAGATTTTTGAAGTAGCATTTGTCATGCATTCAGGTATTGCTTATGGCCACTTTGGTGAGGCTAAAGTGCTACATAGTTCTATCCAAACTGGCTATTTCTTCAACTTTGCATTCTCTGAGGATTGATCCAGAGGAAAAAAGTAACAATATGTGCTATATTCTACTGGCACAAGCTTGGAGCTGAGAGGTTATGAACTTGCATGGGATCTGGGACTTCTTTGTTACGATGACACATTTGAAACTACCAAAATCTTACTTAGTTGGGTTTTAAAAAACAAAAAGTGACAGTGAAGTTTTTTTTACTAGTTTTACAGAAACGCGCCCGTCAGCCGGTGAGTAGTTCCAACCTGTGCTCCTTACACTATACATGAACATATTTACAGAAGTGTGGACTGTAAAACAAATCCACAATGCTGAAAACACTACTGTATTCAGAAGCCCTGAAGACGGGAATCTCAGCATGGGGCCAGCTAACAATGCCGCCTGTGGATGCAGCCTGCACAGGTGTATCCCTTACTCACACTCCTGCTGAAAACCCCCACTCACCACACACCCTGCTCCTTCCACACCTGTATGGCATTGTGGGATTTGATGCTACAGAGATATTTTGTCCTGTCATGTTGACACTTATCCAGTTAGCAAGTCGCTACATATATAAGTTATATGTTGAATAGCCTACACCAGGGGTGTCAAACTCAGCTCCTGGAGGGCCGCAGTGTCTTCTGGCTTTCGTTCCACCCAAGCTCTCAATGACTTAATTGGTCTAACTATTTGATTAAATTAACAATTTGGTACAACATTGATTTCTGTATTAATACATTTTCTATGTTTGTTCTTGTCCTCCATTAGAAGACGTGTTTAAGGGACCTTTCTAACTACATTTGCAATCTGTTTAACATAAGAAACATAAATAGACATATTTTCAGAAAAACACTACATGGATTTAGTCATTCTGAGCAACAAGCTAGGGGCCAACTGTTTATAAAGTTCTGTGTGGCAAAGTGTGCAATATATATATATATATATATATATATATATATATATATATATATATATATATATATATATATATAAAGATAGATATATTATTTTTTTTTCTCCTCCATTTCAGTTACTTTTTCATCAAACTTTAAAGCAGCTTAGCTTGCTGACTTAATGACTGCCAGATAAGTATTTGTCAACAGAACAGCTGGCACACAATTCTGTCTTGTAGCTTTATGCCACAACATATGCCAGCCACTCTGAGCATGTGATAATTTAACTGGGCTGATACTACAATAGCAGATGGGCTGACGTATTGTTATTCTCACTCAAGCTCAAAGCTCTTGAGGGAATTGCTGAATAAAATCAAAGCAGATGGACCTTTCCAGGCTCCTTTTATATCTGTGCTGAATGGTTCTGAACCTCTGGAAGGTACTGACCCACTCAGCGCTCCGTCTCCTTCAGCCCTGGCTGTGGGATTCTTTAGCAGGAGAGCACGTTTTCAGTTTGCCTGTCAAAAAAAAATATATATATAACAATAATAATAATAAATAAAATAAAGAATGCAAACCCTGAATTGAGAGAGTGCTGGAGCCTTGGAGAAACCCTTCTTGTTTCATGTTTATAAAATACATTATGTTGCTGTAGATATGTCTGCAAAGTATTTTTAAATTAATAAGAAGTATAACAAATTAAACGACAGTATTACAGACCCATGTCTACAGTACATCTAGAGAAATACACTGGCAAGAATGCAGGGGGGGCAGGGGAAATGCCGCAAGACAGCCGAATGCTGATTCTGTAAGGGAACGCATTGCATTCCTCTGCCGATTTCCAGAACGCCCCATGCAGTATTTGTGATTACAATATGAAATACTACATGGAGAGTCAAGCTGAATGTGAAAACTCCTGTGCCAGCAGTTCCTTTACCACTCTTCAAATCTCAATAGCTTCAGGTACCCCATATTTACACAGTGCTTTTGAAAGGAAGGCTGTTGCAGCAGACTGTGTCAGGAGGGTTAAGTTAAAGAAACACACAATATTTACTAGTGATTTCAGTTTCTACAAATAGTTGATTTGAGTTCAATAGTTATTGAGGAGTGCAGACACATTGAATATTCCAAGTTCATTAAAGTTTGCATTATTAAATGCAGTGTTGCATGATGTGATAGTCTCAATATGTTTTTAGAAGCATGTGCACCAGCTGTTGGTTAGCAGACAGCCAGGATTGTCACCTGTCTTCCTCAAGGGAAGCAATCTGCTCTCGACTGGGCAAATTCGCTCTGCATTTATCATTGTTTGTTTGGGATATTATCACACTCCAGTACTAGGAATAATTCCTTATCTTGACTAGCTGTTGGGCACTGCTCTACAAATTCATCATACCGTGTCAAGGGTTAATACAGATGTTGCGTAGTAGTCGAAAACCTGTTAAAAGAAATTACAGCATTGCAGTGTTAAGCTTTTTTGTGCACTTGATAATCTAAATGCTTCAAGACTGAACTAAAGTGACTGCAATAGGCAATCATTCACCTATATTACATGCAGCATTGTTTGTTTGTTTTTTTTAAAAAATAGTTTTTCACGTGTAGGCTTGATGCTCAGTACCCCAGATCAGCACTACTGCATTTCATAAAATCAAACTTACAAACAGCACATCTACTACATATGAAACTGACATCTTGTGTTTAATAAATAAATTTATTAGGAATAACCTATTTTGATTTAAAATCTCCATAGTCAAAAACATGCACAACACAACTTTATTATTTCATTTTGCACATGTCCCGTTGTTTTTTGTTAGCGCTGTGGTACCCAGCTACTGTACTAAACAGGGCCCTTTCACAAAGCTGACTAGTTCCCACTGCAGCACTCCGGAGCAGTCTGGTTTTTAAACAGTGTGATGTGTTCAAGGCAAACCTCTTTGTAGTAGTCCAGTTTGAATAGACAGTACGGCCACAAGGCAAAGTATCAGGGGAGCATTAGAACTTGAATACCAGCAGACCTGCAAGAATGAGAGCTGCTCATTGTGAACAAATGGGCTTACTCATCCAGCACAGGAGTCAATAACGATCATACAAAAAGAAAATTAAAAAACAAAAAACAGAACTTTGTGACCCACGTCTCAGTTTTTCAGTATAACAGCCAAGAAAATACCTCCCACACTCTTTGTTAGTATGAACAAGTGATGGATGTACAGAGCTTCTGTTGCAGGTTGACTGGAACTGTGATTAAGGGATAGGTTGTGTTATGAATGAAATAATGTAGTGTGGTATTCTCACACTGAAATTGCATGTCAAACCCGACTTCACATTCACAAAACATCATGAAAAATGATAGCAGTGTTGCGTAGCCCATTCAACTTTTGCGTTTGGTTGCTCTTAAGAAAGATTCTCTGTATTGATTAAGAGGTACGACTGCTGTCTTGGGACAGTTTGCTATCAGTTTCAGCAGACTTGTACAAAACTGTTGTAAGCAAGCCTGCATTTCTCACCAAGGTCTGACCTTGACCCTCAGATCACACTGTATAACTTGTGGACAAAAAGTCAAGTCTGTCTGGTTTACTGAATAGAGGACATTCATCCTGTCAAGTATTCTAGGACAGTCCTCCTCTTTATATATATATATATATATATATAAAATCTTCCTCCAAAACATATTTAATTCATTATTAAGTGAACATCAAAGAAAACACCTCTGAGTAACACAGGAGTCACATACAGTAAACAATATACATTCTTTACAGATACACAGGAAACACTCTTCTGTTTGTGTTTCAAATGCATTAAGGCTTCTGGAAAACCCAAGACATTTCATATTTACAGATGAAGAAGAAAATGCCACACGATCATTTGCACAATAGGTTAACACAATGACAGCACAATACAGGCAGCAGTGTTCTTGACCAAGAGCTGGTTATATTTATCAGTCAACCAGATCACTGTTTTAAAAAGCATGTCACTTACTGCTTCAGTTATATAGTCTTATGCAGTACTTTTAACGCTGCTTCTTTTCTATTTTTAAACCAAAGGACACGGCCTTTCAACAGGTCGTGTCTGAAGATGCATTACTAAAGGTAAGCTAAAATGTGTTGCCCAGGGTTCATACATCAAAATACCATACTTTCCATAGTTTTTCCAGACTTCCATTTGGTTTTCCCAGACTTGTGTTTGTTAGTTTCTACTAGTTTTTCGATAGTCATACATATAGGTGGGCAGCCGCAGAGCATTATAGCTTTTTGATCCAGAGCAGAAGTTGCACCTGGTTTTCTAAAAGTATTTGACAGAATCTGGAGGTGAATATCTAGCAAGAGACAATGCAGGTAGGCAAAAGAAAAGATACAATCTAAGAAATGCCCAATATATGAGAAAGATAATATAAAAAGTTGTATACTGCAAGTATACTTGTGCCAAAATAGGACAGTATTTTGGCACAAGTATACTTGCAGTATATTACTTTTTTGTAAGGGATGATATTGGCTTCTGATCCAAACTTCTTTATACCCTCTGTTAAATGTTGAACACTATAGGAGGTGAAAAATAACAAAAATGAAATAACAAATGTGCGTGCATTATATATTAAAATGTGCAAGTGGCGTATATTAAACATACAAGTCAAGTACTAAATACAGTACACCCTCGCTATAACAACCATTTGGGTCCAAAGCCTTTTGTTCGCTATAGTAGGACAATCCAAAACGAACAATATAAACTGCTTGAGTAAGTTAAGTAAGTCACCTTGGATAAAGGCATTAGCTAAATTATTAATAATTTATACACACCATAGGGGCTACAGAAAGCATTTTTTTTTTTTTTTAAATCCAAGTCAGTGATAATTATTGTATTCGATTTTTTTTCCTGGCTTGGGAAATACAGTAGAGTAGAGTACAGTAGCTTGTAATTCCAGTTTGTAACTTTGTTTAAAAAAAATCATAGCCTTCAATATAAATGTATATATTTTGGCTGTCGTAGTGTCCATTTTACCCTTCGTTTCGCTGGTGCAGACAGTTATGAGAAATATACCAGTGCGCAGACAGGATAGGATTGCTTGAGTTGTAAGGACGTTGTCAGGGGTGTTACACGGAGCAATCCTCACTGGATTTGGTCGCAAGCAATATAGTTGTTACTAGTAAGTTGCCGCTAGAGCTGCTGACCCGCTTTCGAGATACATTATTATTAACAATAAGAAATAATCTGTGAATTATTTTCATTCTCCCGTGATACTAGTAAAATTCGAGACTTTTTCAAGACTTTCATAACAGAGACGTGGTTTTTCAAGCCCTGGAAATCAGTTTGGCATTTTTCCAGACTAGCGTACAAACCTGGCTGCCGTTTATTTTAAAGTTTTCTATTTTGAAATTGGTAAGTCTTGGTTTCACCTATTTTCTCATTCTGTTCGTCAAGGTCATTTGCTTTTTATATACATTAATGAAGCTGCCTACTTTCTGCTCTCACTGCATCAATATTCCATTCTTGTTAAAGTAGCATCTTAACTGGGTCCTTGATCCATACTGAATGCTGCAATAGCCAAATCATTGTCTACAGGCATTTTCATTCTTGGCACTACAGTGCAGATCTATCAATCGCTGGGCTAGATTATTTATCTAATTCAATTTCAAGCCAAGTGTCTTTGCTTTTCAGTGTTCAGAACAGACTCTAATGTGCTTCAAATACTTGGTACCAATATAAAAGCAGGCAAAGCAGATGCAACAACTGATCGTTTTTGTCCAGTAGCGCACACAAGCCCGTTGCTAAGAAAACAGTGTTGATCAAGCAGACTGTGCTAGTTTAGAAAAACAGAAAGCAACCCAATCATCTTACACTACATCCAGATAAATGCCCCCTGGGCAATGCAAAAAAAAAAAAAAAAAAAAAAACTGAACAAAAACTGTGAAATACCACATATTAGGTTTGGCTAGGGTCACTCACTGAAACGATATGAAGAGACCTTAATAAGAAACGACAAAAAAACAGGTGCATCTGTCAGTGTTACTGTTCTGTCATCCCATACACCTGAAGATATGTCTTTGCAACCATAAACACAAGACAGAAATATAAAAATGTTAAAAAAGTACTCCATTTGCGCAGGGGCGAAATGTCATTTACACTAAAAGTCATGCCAAAACCTGTCTTAATAATCTTAGACAAACCGTGATCTATACAGAAATATTTTACTACAGCTAAACCACACTGTGGTGCATTACTTCTGACCCATCCTATATAAGGTGCCAATAAATGCTTTTTGAATTGGACAAATCATCTATCGTATAAAATGCTGGCTCCAGTTCCTCTGCCATCTGACCTCAGACCTGGTGTATGTTAACGCTCTTCATTCAGTTTAACATTATTTACTTTCACATACGTCTATCATTTCTTGATTTGAGAGTATGTTCTCGTTTTGTAGAGGATCTTCTTCTTGTACTTAAGTGGCACTGAGCATACAGTATCTGAACACAACTCAAGAGAAGCAAATAAAAAAAATGCAGCTGCAAGCATCGTTAAAAATAAAGGGTGCAGGGTTACCTTGTAGTTTAACCCACCTTCATCGATTACTGATCTTGTGGGAGACAGGACATGGTAAAAGAACCCTTTTTTTAAAATGTTCCTTCAAGTAGTTAAGTTGAACTCTTTATTACCTTTGTCATTGCTACACACTGTATTATATATGTGCCTGAGCAACATAATTAAGCAATAAAAGCTGCTCATTGATGTTTTCATGCATATACTATACTCTTCAGAAATGTGTAAGCAAGTTCGCTTTGTCCAGCCTTTGTCCAGAATAGAGTAGGACAGACTCCCAGTAGAAAAAATGTGTCAACAGAACAACTCGAGACTGCTTGGTTTAGCACTCCTCAGGATCAGGTCCATTCATTTCACTTGTATAAACTCATGGTCGGACTCTGGTACATGTACATGTACGCGTCACACAGCAGTCTCCGTGCAAAACCTTGAATACTCTTGGGGTCCAGCGCGTGGAGCTCTTCAGGGGTCATCTTGAGGTATGCGCCGACCTCTGGACAGGGCGTGACCTGTGGGATATTGAAGCCATTCTGTCCTCCTGCGGGAGGAAGGGAGAAAAAAACAAGGAGTAAAACTGATGCTTTTCAACAACAGCTCCTGTGAGAGAGAGAGTAGAACATGCACTTCTCATTTGCATAGTTTGTATTGCACATAACAGACAGCCTCTGACATAAGTATTTAATGAAGATTTTATCGATAGGTAATCCAAACATGTTGAGAGCAATAGGTTTTTGCAAACTTTCTTCCCTACATTGTCGCACCATTACAGAGCCCATCATCAACCCCATTGGCCTTGGGGCTTCTGAACTGTGTATGAATAACTTTACTTAGCTTTGATGTATAAAACAAATTCACTTCTCCAAAATAAATGATTTACTGCAGTTCATCAGCTACAGGGAGCCCATCCACTCATGGCTATAACATGTTCTGAACACTAGAGGGCGACTTTTCTGAGATAAGTGCACTGTATTGCCTCAGTTGTCTAGCATATCCAGTAGGCAGCAACTCACCTGCATTATTGATTGGAGGCTTTGCTAAAAAAATGATTGTATATGCTATGGCAGTGGAAAGCAGGGTTGTTAAATATTGACTTCTAGGCAGTACAGCCCATCAGTGCATGTAACACTTTCATTAAAGGATGCCCATCAGATGAGGACCCCTGTATTTTGATGATGGGGTCTGAAAAAAATCTACCAAGTATATGTTACACAGCATTAAACGACTTCATTTTAAAATAGTCATTTTAGAGTGTGTGTTAAACACCACTACCAGATCACATGATTATCTTATTTGGTTTTTTCCTCCTTTTAAGTTACAGTGACAATGCATAACGCTGTGCAGAAACTCTGGGACTTCCTAAGGAAACGAACAGACACAAAGAAGCCCCACCATCCCGGTCTGCCATGCTGTCAAAGAAGAGCCAGGCCGCTTCCCCCGGGCCGTACTTGACGAACGCCACGTAGTGACTGGTCTCTATACAGAGCACCGCAAAGAGCTCCATCCTCTGCCTGGGGAATCTGCCCGGCCGCCAGGCACAGTCCGCCAGCTCCTTTGGGAGGGACAGCTTGCCCAACTGGTGCCCTTTTCTCCTGTGGTGGAGATGCACCTACAAGAAGGAGTAGAGCACTCTTATCTCAAGACCGTCCTTGGTAAGGCAAGCTTTAACAATGTTCTCTTTTTCCAATTAGGATATTTGTTGTTATCGTTCAAGTCAACATTTTACTTTTCAGTTTGTTTAAAAAAATCCTTTAATTAATACAGCAATAATTACATTTTTAAATACTTCTGGACAGGCTGACGCTGTTTCCTCTCAAAATTGTTTTATTCTTCACTGGTCCAACAGGTAAGTGCACAACCGAAGCTTCCATTGTTTATCTTATGTCCCCATCTTGTGGTGGTTCCTGGTATTAGATATTTTTAGCTTTCGAAGTGGAGTATATGTTTTTACAGTAGGCATGCTGTAATTGAGTGTATGAACTAATATACATGAGATTAGCATCTGCATTACATTTTGTATTCTTGTAAAGTGCTTTCCTAGTAACACCTATCAAGCTTCTCCAAGCTTTGTCCTATAGGCGCTGCACTGAGTAGTCTTCCTGTACACACACTGTACCCACTTTTACTTACTTGTGTGTTGCATTTTTCACAGAACTGCTTGATTTTCCCAGCTGTGATATCTGCATCCTCGTAACACTCCCTGCATTCGTACAGGGCCAGTCCACCGCAGATACGGCACTCCCTGGGAGCTGAAAACAACACAGGACATCTTCAGGAAGAGTGTCAAGAAAAACTTTCAGTTGCAGGACAGTGCTGTGATTTGTGTTGCTGTTGTTATCCTACTGCATTGAGACAGGCCTCTCTTGTAAACAGTATGTGTTGTAGTCCTGTTTTTAACTGCTGTACTTCCTGGCACTATACTGTTCTTATTTCTTCTACCGAACAGAATTGAAATAAAGAAATAAATATATAAGCAAATAACTTACTGTCTTCGAGTAAATCAGTGATGTCCACTTCCAGAGAAGGAAAGATTTTGTTGAACATCTTGAAGTCTTTTCCAAACCGAGGCATTTGGATAATAAGGCAGGATGGAGCCTGGGAAGGAAAGAGTTAAGTATTGAGAATCTGAAGTGACTGTGAATGATCTTCTTACTACCTGGTATCTTGAGAACATTTAGTTGAATCTTAAATATGCAGTAGCAATGTACATACATAAAAATTTAAACAGGTAGTTAGGCAGCAGCAATAGCAAACTGGCGAGTTCTCCAACTCCTCAGACAGAAAGAAAACCTCTCACCTCTGCAAACTTTAAGTCACTGTTAATGAAGGACCACTCCAGCAACTGCTGGCTAGTTGGGACGCCAACCTTTTCATTTTTATCCATGAAGATTTGGTAACAGTAACAGTCTTGGACTTTCTGCCCCATTGACCTGCACACAGAAAAGTTTCCATTGTAATTATTACCCTGAAATACAGACTGCATCAGTCTTGAAAGAAAGATACATATGGAACTGCATTGTTTCATTAGCTTACCGAACTTTCAGCAATGGATCCACTCGTAAAATATGATGGAAGAGTATGTTCAGAAATTCTTCTGGATCTGCAAAAAAAAAAAAAAAAAAAAAAAAACAGGAGCATTGGTGTATTCTTATTTATTACAACTGCACATATTTTGACAACAAACTGAAATAGAGCCTTTGAATATGTCATCCTAGTTCTTTAGCGCTCATCCCTTTTTAACAGCATGTTTTCAACCTATCAAAATGCTCTGCTTCCTACCACACCTCTCTGGGTAAAAGTGATCCCATTTCCTGAAAAGTACATTAAAATCAGCACCTAACCCACTGATCCCGCCCAGGCAATCTTATAACCCGACACACAAATCAAGGAAACATCTGGTATCGGACTACTCTTTTTTTTTTTTTTTTTTAAAGATCAAAGCACATATCCAGGTGCAGCCCTGCAGTTGTCGGAGGGCTGGTTTGTCTCACTGTTCAGATCAAGGAGTCTCACTGGCACTCGGTTATTGGTACCTTAATATCAGCACTACTAGTTGGCAGAATCTCAAATCAAATATATATGGTTATGGGGAAACAACCAATACATTTGCTGGATAGCGCCCAAAAACAAAATTGATTAGATCTTTTCAGATTCTGGAGATAGCACAGAGAAATGAATGTTTCTGAATCAATTCTCAAAGCCTTGCTAATGGCAGCAAACACTAATAAAAAACACTGTCTTTCTCCCCAGCTCCTTATTGGGAGTGTCCCTACAACTTCTTTGTCCTTACACACCCTTCTCCTCGGAGGTGAATCCAGAAGCAGCTTCCACTTTCTCAAGTATTCTCCGAAGTTTCATTATTTTCGTAGCGCACACGTATCCAAATCTGTGGAAAGCAAAGCAAATGTGATGTTGAGGAATGGGAAAGGAAGGGTCACAAAGTGGTGCAGTAAAGCAGCTGCTCTGTACTGGCTTGTGAACCCCAGCAAGGTTACTGAGAAACACATGCTTTACACAACATGTGTGAACACAGGTGAACGAGGGGCGAAACCTCATTAGAGTTTAGGAAAGGCGAATGGGAGAGAGCTTGGTCAGGTGTCTTTTGTATTACTGGGTACGTAATCCCATCACTGTTTAACAGATCCTAGATTCAAGCAGTAAACCCGTCAAATGACACACTTGTCAACTCACCATCATCATCATGGATATAATAAATGAATACAAGGTTCATATTACATGGCATTTACAGTACTGCCACTGAAACTGGGTAAAACTGCAGACTGTACCCCTAATGGAAATGAGATGGCATCCCCTGCTAGGCTTCTGATCCATGGAAGACTAATTAAAAGAAAGCAGCAGACGCTGTATTAAAATTCAACAAACTTCAAAACACAAGACAAAGCGACGGCGTTCCCTGTGCTGACTGGACTGCCACCCTGCTGTGGTTATCAAGGGCTTCTGGGAGCACAGCTAAGCCTGTAGGGGACAGCTGCACAGGCTGCAGCCTGCTTTAATGAAACAAACTATTAGCACTCACCAGGCTAGGGAGTTAACTAACGCCAGTGAGGCCGCCAGGGTTTCATGTTTATACGCTGAACTTTATCAGCTCTCTACAAAATTTTGGCATGTGTGGGGTGGGGGAGGCAAAACAAAAAACAAATGCTGGCCCTGGTGCCGTTTGCATTATTAAATTTCTCAGCTGAACAACAGTGCATTTACAATGTGAAGCCATTAGTCAATGGGTTTGTTTGTTTTGTTTGATGGAACGACAGCTTGGTGACCAGGGGAAGTACACCAATGTGGAGGTTTCTAAAAAGATTACACAATGCACCCAATGATGACGTGCAGTCCTGTGTAAGCAGCACTCACATGCGCAGAGCGTTCACAACGTCACGTACAGCAGCACTCACATGCGCAGAGCGTTCACAATGTCACGTACAGCAGCACTCACATGCGCAGAGCGTTCACAATGTCACGTACAGCAGCACTCACATGCGCAGAGCATTCACAATGTAACGTACAGCAGCACTCACATGCGCAGAGCATTCACAATGTAACGTATAGCAGCACTCACATGCGCAGAGGGTTCACAATCTCGGTCCGTAGCAGATCCTGAGTCTCTCTATAGTACTCCACGTCACTTCTACCTCTCGGTCTCAGCAGCACTGTGTCGAGGATGGAGCTGAAGGAAAAAAGGCTGCAGAAACACAAAGACATACATAAGCTTGGGAAGCAGAAGAGTCAGCTTGCCCCAGGATCGTCCACTTGCCCACCACCACTTGCCCCTAAGGGGATCAATCTGCTTCAGTAGCACAGAATCTATTTGTTCATGTCCCTAGTGTTTTGGATGCTACACACACACACAGTTTAGAATGGATTCAGGGAACAAAACAAAAAAAACTGCATAATACACCATTATGGGAATAAATATATCCATCAATAACTACAATACTCAACAATGCTAAAAATATCAAAAGAAACATCATAAATTCAATGACTAACATTTTGACTGGAAGCCTTTTTCAATTTTATTAAAAGTGGTTTTATTTTTAAATTGAAAAAGCTAATGAAACACAGACGCAATATTCCAGCACTCCTCACTGAGCAGTTTGCTAGCAGTGTGCCACAACACACCCTGATTGTAGTTAATACTTGTCTATTTAGATTCTTTATTGACTCTCTAAGAATAGACTATGTACTAATAACCTAACCCTTCTTCACCCACACATCTAATCAGCAGCTTTGCCCTGCAGCCGGTCTGCCACTCCCCCACATTCAGTTCTTTCCTCTAAGCAGGTTTGCACACCAGCTCACCAGAATAAAGTGGAGTCCAGGTAACAGGAGTTGTAATGCCCCTGGATTCCTTTCTTCTTCCCCACCATGACCTCCAGCCCCTCCATGTCCATTTTGGGAGGGGTGTTCTGCTCCACCACCTCACTCAGGTAGCCCCCAAATGCTGGAGAAAGCAAAACAACACTCAACCCAAGACACTTCAAACTAGCAAATCTACCCGCCGCGTTGAAGAAGTGAATTGTCACGTTTCTGTATCAATAAGCTTAAGGCCATTAATAGCAGGGGTGTTAGATTAGGATTGAAACTTTAGTATTAATATTGTGTTGAAACATTTGAACATATTGGGCATTTGTGTAACAAAAAAGCCATAATGAGTGCCGTTACTTTTTTTACTACAAAAGTAATGTGGATGAGATGTGTGCAGCATAGGAGTATATAGAAAAGAGTTTGAATAAATAACCTAACACTGTTACCTGACCTGCATGTCTCAGACACAGGTTAAACGTTTAGGAACAATTGTAAACAACGCACATTTTTAAACTCTGAACTGTAGCCATGCCTAATTAACAGGCTGTCTCTGTGTGTGGATTTGGGTTCATTCTTTCTCATAATAAAGCAGGTCTATTACCTATTGAATTGCAGCGCTCAATCTGGTTGGAGGAGTGGTGCGGAGACGGGAATCTGGAGTCTGGCCTGCAGCTCTTCAGTTTGACAAACAAAGCTTTCTTCGGCGCGCAGGTGAAGTAGCGCGTTCTCTTGAAGGTGCCGTCTGTACAGCCAGCACATTCATCCTCCTGCAAGACAGGAACGTGGGTTAAAGCACCCCCAGGAGCAGGGCTGCCAGCTCTCATCATTCCTCGGGTAACCCCAACAGTTCACGTTTGTGTTTCAAAACCAAAAAAATCTAATAAAATACCCATTGTTTTCTAGCAGTGCATGTAAAACACTCACAAATCAGCACCTGGAACAGTGATCAGTCTGTTGCTACAGCGATTGCTTTTCATTAGTGCTGGGTCAAACTGCTTATTAAAGAAAGAAAGGAAAGAAACACTGTTCTGTCCAGTAGAATGTGTGTTCATTGATTTCAGAAGTCATTTCTGCATTGGTTTCCTTTGTGAGGTATGTTTTTTGATACATAATTTATCAATAAGATTTATATACAAGCATGGTCATTTTTTGACACCCAATACAAGGAGCATATGGTACGTACGAATATCCAAATTGGTGTCCCTGTACTAATTGTAACAGACTACAATGCGAACACATGGGAGACTCACCAGTTCCAGTCCAGCTAATGGCTCGTTGAGCCCTGGGAGCTGCCCCACCCAGCGGATCACTCCGTAGAGAGGTGGGTTCTCCTTCACCTCCACCAGGGACCCCACCTCCAGGCCGTACTGGTTCCGGAGAGGCACTGCGAGGGCTGGGGGCTCGTGGACATCCCCAATGACAGACTGCACGGACAGGGAGAGCGGCGTGGGGCTGATGCTGCCATTGGAGCCACTCTGCTTGGTTTGGTTGAAGGGCAATGAGTGGAACTTGCTCTCGCTGGACAGTGACG
Organism: Acipenser oxyrinchus oxyrinchus; assembly: GCA_030684275.1. Taxonomy (NCBI): domain Eukaryota; kingdom Metazoa; phylum Chordata; class Actinopteri; order Acipenseriformes; family Acipenseridae; genus Acipenser; species Acipenser oxyrinchus. The sequence goes on from CM060261.1 coordinate 34,917,486, forward strand.
GAGTGGGGGGAGCCCGGGAGGGAGGAGAGGTCTGGCTGAACTCAGGGGAGGTGTCCAGGAGGGAGTTTGCAGAGTCTTCTCCAACTGCATAAATAAATAAATGACATGCCATAATAATGCTAAGAGAAGAAGCACGTTCAGATGTAACTGACACAGTAAACTTGTGTTCCTCAAGCAGAAGTGTTACTTAACCTCTATTTGGAATTCAATTAATGCAGAAAAGAATACGCATGTTGGATTTTTACAAAGATTGGTTAGAGCAACTAATTATTTTTAGACAAACTAAAAGGGCAAGGCAGCTTCATGCAAGGGATGCTGAAACAGCAGCTGTTGAGACCCACATTCACAAAGCTTTAGAACTCACTGTTACATAGGAGTTGAAACTTTGTGATCAGGGCCCTCTACAGAATAAAGCAAAAAGGAGAAGTGCTGACATCTTATACACGTATGCAACCTATATTTGATGTAAATCTTACATTATTTCTTCACACCAAGTAATAAAATAGAAGCTATAAAGAGATTGGAAACGTCCATTTATTTTGTTAGCTTCACTCTTTTGACGTATCTTTGGTGCACACATGAAGAACGCGCCATCACAAATGTTAGTGAAACTTATTTATCAGATACTGTTTGTATGCCAAGGAAACCTCCTGCCCATACAGATAGAAAACAGGGAGCACCTCCACAGGACAGTTACTGTGTCTTTTTACTGACCACATTTTGCTGGCCACCCAAAAATGTTGGCATTTTCAAGACACTTTACCTGAACCTCAAACCAACGCCCCCAAATAGGTTCCCACATTCCAGATCCAGAGCTCTTGTATTTATTTGTATCACTGGGTTTCAGAGGTTTGCAAGGCTTTTATTAATGCTATATATTCATCCAACACTGGGTACCAGCAGAAACCCCTAGGTCTTCCTACAGTGTACTGAAAGCATTCCAAAAACCATGTCTTCTTGAGAATGGGTTAGCTCAACAACTGCAAATACTTACCAGTTAAAGATGTGTAGCAGTTCTTGGTTGGACTCTGCAGCAAGTTAATTGACATTATGTAATTAATTGGAAATAATGAAAATTCACAAAATGTGTAAATGCACTAAACAAGAAACAACTGTATGTCATTTGTAACAGCACTAGTAAAAGCCTTTTGCACGAGCTGTATCTTATCAGATGCAGGTATTTACATGCGTGATCATGCATCATGGGGCACTATTAAACTACATGAAGTAGCAAATGGTACTCTAAACAAACAATCTTGATAGCAGTGTTGTTCTACTCTCAAAACACAGTCAAGGTTGGTTCATACTTTGCCACTGGGAGGGCACTGCGACCAGCTAGAGTTGAGAAAAATGAAACTCTGGCAAACAGACTAGAGAGACGGTTGCATGATTGAAGAATGAATCAGGCTTTGAGAGACATGTGCTCGAATCAAGGCTGTTAGGACTGTGCTGCTTGACCTTTGGGGGAATATATTTACCTGAATGTGGCCTCATGTTGCATTGCTGTAACTCACAAGCAGGGTCACAGACTAATGTTATTGCAATGATCGGCTGATCTGATAAATGCCAACAAGAGGCCTCTGAAAACGAGACACCAGGCATTGCAATTTCACAATGATTCAAGGCAACACTGTCACTGTAACTAAACCACAGGAATAAGGGGCGGACACTCCCGAGTTCCCAGCAATGCTTTTACAGTGGAACTGGTTCAGTAAATGGGGACGTTGCTATCAGGCTGTTTTGTTGTAGAGTACCCGGTTTAGCCTTTTGTATTACCTTCATCAATGTACCATGTGCTTTTTGATTTGGATTGGGGCTGGTGATCAATAGTGGTGCCATTTAAAGTGTAATAAAATGCAGATCTGCTTCTACTTCCAGACTGAGAAGTAATTCCTGTAGATGACAAAGTAGATCAAAAATAAAAAAAAGTACTGTAGGATGAATATATCTGCTTAAAGAACTCGAATCAGAAATAAAAATAAATACAAGATTTTTGAGAAATGCGTTACAAAGTGTCTGTTGTCACCCTGGGTAGGACAAATTTGAACATGCCCCCAAAATAACCTAGAATAACTATTAAATAGTCTTGTTTAAATAAAGAATTCAGCCAGTGACTAACAATGATTTAATTGAAGTGTTGGTCCTCAAACTGCCCGATTCATTTCACTTTTCATTAAAAGGTGAGCTTGAGTTTTGCATTTTGGTTGCTGCCAGAAAGCATCAAAACACATTGGGAATGACAAAAGGTTTACGTTAGACTGCTTCTACTGTTTTCCCAGTCTGCATAATAAGGCTTTATAAACAAAGGACTGAGAAAAGGATCCAAGCATGAAACTGCCTTTGTAAAGTTCTATATTCAGAAGAAATACTTTCACGCCATTCGCTTTCCCTTTGTATTAATCACTCTTTTAAGCCCTTCGCTTTAAAAATATGTCACACAATTCTCTAGCTTGCACCTCTCCACTGGAGTAGTTTTTTTTTTTTGTTTTGAATCTGCAGGCAGACAGATATGTCGTTTACTTGTATTACCAAAGGAAGTTTACACCTCAGAGGGGTTTGTTTCCATTTGAAACAGGAACACAGTCATTTCACACAGAGGAGGAAATGTTAAATCAGCAGTTTGTATTGAAGCAAATGAGTAAGGCCCTGTGAAAATCGTGATTTCACAGGGTGCGCGGAAATCGTGAAATTTGCCCAATACCGCGATTTTTACAATATTCTTAACAAATAAAAATAATAAAAATCATTATTTGTATTTCATACAAAAAATAAAACAAATCACATTAACGAAACAGTCTGGTTGCTTGTCAGTGCTCACACTGACGAGCTGACACATGCACAAGATCAGTATGGGTTACACATTGTATTTGTTTTGCAAGACCTAAATGGTGAACATGCACCTGATGTACTGAAAGCTGTCCTTGCAGATACACTTTACCTACAGGCTGTTAATTACAACACCGTTTCACAAGCTATTGTAAAGTGCTTGAGTAAATTTTATGTTAATTTTGATGTCAGTGCATTTATCTTTATAGTTGCTGTTTTAAAAAAAAAAAAAAAAATCTGTACATGTAATTTATTTTACATTTCCGTGCACATTCCGTGATTTTCACAGGGCCTTACAAATGAGCAAAGCCAGCAAAAGCACATGCCGAGGCAGGTTTGTAATCACAGTGAAGGAAAGCTGGGGAGCAGCGGAGTACAAACAAAGCACAGAGTCAGAGGTTTGAATTGTTTCGCCAGCGCAATGTTTAGAACATTCAAGCATGGACCCTGACAGCACAGCTTGCGTTTCAGCAGCGCTCTCCACCTACGCAGCAGATTTCTTAATTGTACATCCCATTGGCCTTCACACTTTTATATAAAACTAACCACAATAATGTGCAATTATCAGAAACACATGTGTGTATTTTCATTTAAAAAAGGGTGCTACACAGCTTACATTTAATCCTTTAGTACACTCGGACTTCATGCTTGCTAGCTGAAACTATCACGAGCTTAGCTTTTCAAATATTGCTGCACTACCCCAGAATACCACTAGATGACACCTAGCTTCTAGAGAATGAGTGTCAGGACCAAATCCCACAGTAACCTTACCAACTTCAAAGTGTGTAAATTGGAGAGTCTTTGTTTTATAAATCCTGTTGTAGTCAAATATGGAAAGGCATTAGAGTGCCTTAACTCTGTAGTGTTCTTGAGACCATCAATTAAAAATCCTGACCCAGACTTCAAAACCTCCAGGAGAGTTTGTCTAAGACTTGTTCAAGGGAGAGGTCCAGTGAACAAAGTGAAACAAAACATGTGAAAATCACTAGAAGCTGTATTCATAAAACAAAAGTTAGCCTTGTACCAAGGTGAAAAGTTTTTAGCAACTTTCGAAGCAGGTGAACTTTTTAACCAGTGTTTGACTTATGGTGTTAATTGTATTTTTGCAATTTCTGACAAGTAAGAGTTCCTTGCAGTTAGCATGTGTTTGAATCAAAACATTGTAGGTATTTACAGGTTTTTGACAGCATGACAACTACTTATTGTTGTTTATATTCAAATCCATGATTTATTCTTACATGATGTAATGGTGTTCTATATATTGTGACATCAATTTTACTTCTGTCTTCAAATCTGTATTAATTTTAATTAACATTATTTTATAAAAACTTTTATTTATATTATCATGCAATGCTGGCTCTAAGGATCAGCTTTGATTTGGCCTCCCCAGTGCATCAGCATGCATAACTTTTGAATGAATTTTGTTTATTTATTTATTTAAATGTTATTTATTTATTGGAGTTAATTAGTTCATTCTTTTCTGTTGAATCCCGCTGGCATAATCGTGTTCAGTCTATTTATCCATTTACTTTCTTTTATTCTTCTATATGTCGCATTGTCTAATTTTAGCTGTTCTAATACTACAAACTTTTCATCATTTATGTCATATCCTTGACTGGTGAAGTGCTGTACTATTGGTTCATTCATTTTTTTTTATTTCTAATAAATGAAAGGTGGTTCTGAATTCTTTTATATAAAGTTGTTCCAGTCTCTCCAACATATTTTATTTCATCACATTTTTCACAGGCTATTCCATAAACAACATTGCTATTTTTACAGTAGGTATTAGTTTTTAGTGCATATGTGTTGTTCTTATGTTTAATTATATTTTTACTTTTGTCAATGTATTTACACACTTTACATGTACTACTGCAAGTATTTGTAGAACCTATTCTGTCAATTATTCTTTTATGTTTACTATGAACTAAAATATCACCTACATTAGCTTCTCTTTTGAATGCTACAACTGGGCCCTAAGAAATACTTTTTTTTCAATGTTTCTGAATTATGTAGAATACGCAAGTGTTTCCAAACTATCTTAGAAATATTAGGCAAACGTTTACTAATGGGATTCTTTTGACCTTTTTATCTCTATTTTTATCTCTAGTAGAGCATCTTTTTTTAGTTTATCCACTTTTCTTAACTCCGTCTCTATAATTCTTTCTTTGTATCCTCTTTTTTTAAGATTTGTTTTTAATACATTTCTTTGTTTTACATAGTCACTTTCTTTTGAGCATATTCTATGTATACGTGTATGGGCCTATTTAGGAGGTCTACAGCTGCCAGAATTTCTGCCTTTGTAGCCCAAAAATCTATACTCCCGTTACTTCATTTTATTTTTTCAATATGGGTCACTGAGTCGATGTACATTTCATATTGTTTTATATTGCCTTCCATTAGTTCTATTACATTATGTCTAATTGTTTGATGGTCATTTTGTGAACCACACCTAAACATCTAAAAGAAACAGTTCCCATCCTTCTCTATTTGAACTATGTTGTAGTCGTCAAAACTATTATACTCAAGCAATCTAATCAAAAGTGTTTCAGCAGTGTTTTCCTTATTCTCAGATTTGTTTTGATTTGAAATTTTAATTTTCTCTAGACCTATTCTATTTTTTAATCCCGGTTGACCTATTAATTTGTGTAATTTCATTAACTTTTTGTTGTTCAAATGTTCTAGTTTTTTGTTCTCAAGGTTTAACTGTCTAATTTCTTATTTAGCTTCCTGCATTACCTTAAACGAAGTCTCTTTCAATACCTGATTTACATTTAATCTTTCCGCTTCATTAGTCTTCAGTATATTTACACACACACACACACACACACACACACACACACACACACACACACACACATGAACTGCGTACTATTTGCTATGTACCTTACCTTTAGATTTGGGCTTGCTCTGATTGGACAAGCTCTTCTCTCCCACCCCTCTTGATGCAAATATGTGTTTCTGGAGTCTCTGGTCCTGCATGGGGAACTCTAGAATACACAAAACATTTGCATAAATCAACATTTTTGGGGTTTATTTCCACAACGGTAACAAAGAATTCTAATGCAGTGGAATAATTTCTTGTTACAAAATCTGGATACAAAGTTTCAACACAAGATACAGCCTTCAGCTCAACCTATCAACGGACCTGAAGATCTCACTCTAACAGCACCAGCAACAGAGAGGTAACAATTTTAACTAAGATTGTTACTCAAGTGTGTCATTTTACTGTGGCCTGCGATGAAAAGAAATACATCTGCAAAGAATATTTACACTTAAAACAGTGATGAGAAAAAAAAAAGAAAAAAAAAGAAAGGTACAACCCAACTTTAGAAAGCCCGGGGATCAGTTTAAAAAGACATCCCCATACAGCTGAGAACATTTAAAATGTCATTTCCATTGTGATGCTGACTACCAGAAACAAATGAAGTTACAAATAAATACAGAAAGATAAATGAAGAGACAAGAGAAATACTGACCAGGTATCACATCATCAATATGCACAAGACGAGTGTGTTCTACGCTTGCGAAACTACACAGCAGCTTATTCTTTATCACTCCATCCCAGTCACCAATAGGCTTGTCCTGTAAACAGAAGCACCTTGCATCATTACACGCTGCAGTATATCATTATCTCGTAACCATCTATTTATAGTCCTGCCTCAGACACTCCACCCTCTGGAGGTTTGCAGCTTTTTTGAATGCCAAGTGGGCTGCGAGACGGCTTCTCCATGAAGAACAGGTCACTTAGGGGTTCAATCTACACCTGACCAAATGCATTTGCAAAACTAGTCCGAAGGTTTCCGGGTTAGCAACACCGATCCACGGCTACAAGCTCATGCAATTTGCTAGAGTTGAAATTATTCTGTCGTTCTCATAGCAAAACACAATGCTCATTGCAACCAGGCAACAGGGAGCAAGGAGGGAGAGCCAGCCCTGTGCGCTACTGTAAAAGGTACTCCCTCCTGGCAACTGTATTCCCCCAGGCGGTCTCTGCTCTGTGAACAGACACAGCCCTCCAGCCTCCGGGTTAGACAGGGCTTTGTACCTGGCTATGGGGTGGAAACATCACATCTAGAAGCCAGATGTTAAACAGAATGTATTGATATTTTTTTTTTTATTTTGCTCTTAAAACACCTCATTTCCAGATGTGATCATATTCTGTGGTTAAGAAGTACTGTATGCTGTAATGTGCGGGTGTGTGTCTGTGGGAAGGGGAGGAATCCAAGTGGACACAGAATCAGGTGATCTGTCTCCTACTCGTTCCCTACATGATCAGCAGTAACAGGCTACTGTTTTCAGAGTTTGTAAACAAAGTAAAAGGCCATACTGTAATTATACAGGGCATGGAAAACCAAGTCCTAATTTTATCCCAACAGATACAGAGAGCTGCCGTTGTAAGTTTGTATAGTGTGGTGCATAGGGAGTTCGGGTGTGATCACAACATAGAGTACCAATGAGCAGACAAACAGATACAGTCAGGTGAAAACAGCCAATCAAATCTCTCATAACCATGCTAGTTGTTTTCTTACCATGTCCACTCCAACATAGAAGCCTAAGGCTTCATTCCCGGGCAGAAAATCACAGAATATGACAGTCCCGTGCTCCGCTTCCTCTCCGTGCTTCACGATCACTCTGGAGTTGATCTCCAGTGGCACTGCTCTCCAGTCACTGTCTTGGGGGTCCACCAGTGCAGAATGGTCCGTCTCCAGGTCTTCATCTTCTTCATTCTTCTCCTCCTCCTTCTCCTCCTCCTCCTCCTCCCACAGCTCCAGCTTGTCCAGGGCCACGAAGACCCCGCAGTCATCCTTGCAGATGAAGAGCTGCTTGTTTTGATAGGAGCCCTCAGTGAAGCCGTGGCCCCTCCCTTCCTCCTAGTGGATTAAAGGAGAAATGCACCAGGGATGCCATTAGCCAAAAGCTTTTTCTTTTTATATAACAAAGAGCAAAAGAATGAGTAAAAGAACAAGCGAATAAAATAACTAAAGAAAGATGAACTTCAATACTGAACACACTTAACCCCCACCCCCAAACAGACAGCAACCCAGACTGCCTTTAATATCATGACTTACAACAACTGTTGCATAACCTTGCTCAAATACCAAGCAGCTACACGATACGCAAACTGGATCACTCAGTACAGTACATGCACTGAAGAACTACTATCCTGGCAACCAGATCTGTGAAGCAGCTGCTGGTCAAATCTCCAGGGTAATGGGATTACTGTTTAGTCATACCAGATGATTTCCTTTGCACGGAGCACAGTTATTATTACACTTTCTTTTTTACACCAAGCAAGATTTAATAACATTTAAAAGATTCAATAATCTGTAGCGTCTAGCGATTATTATTGCAAGTATGGTACTGTAATAAAGTGTGCTCGGTACTGTACCACCCCAGTGGATGATTATTTTACGGCCAGTTGAGAACCTTGTAAAAGTATAATGGGATGAGCAAAGTGTTATATCACATTTTAATGATATTAATTAGCATACTGACACTTACCAATAACTCTACCCCAAACCAGATTCCTGACAGTGTCCGTTCAGGCATCAGTGGCCCTTTGAACCTCACCACCCCTGGCAGTTTGTCATCCCCAGACCGGAGCTGAACTCTGACTTTTGAACCACAGTCTACTTCCCGTAGCTGTTCAAGCCTGGGCTTGTTCTTGAAGAGGCAGTAGCGCTCTTCACAGTTCGTAATCGCCAACAGCAACTCAGAAAGCTTCTCATCAATGTCAGCAATGTCCTTCTCATCGAAGCTGAGGACCACACTGGGCTGCTCCAGGATCCTCAAACTCTTCTTGCCTTTGTTGGTTGGAATGGGGCGGCCCAGGGATGAATGTTCTTGGCACGACTGTCCTATGCTCCCCCTGGGGATCTTCAAGTACTTCTGAGGAGGCTTCTCCACCACGCATTCCTGCACCAGTATGTAGTAGCGAGGATCCTCCCGGAAGGCTGTGTTCATCTTGTCTTGACTCCATAAGGCCGAACTCATTATGACACCAGATTAAAACATGAGCTTCTGTATATTAGAAAGGGCCCATGCATTACAGTAACATAAAAATAAATGAATCATGGCGATAATCCTTTGAGATGTCCAGTTTTCTGCACGTTCTTGTCTTTTAATGCCTCTGCATCAATTGGTCTACTCTGTTGTCCATCAAGTCCTGCAAGACAGAAGTCCAGCACGTTTAGTTAAACTTGCAGTACAGTACAGTTAAACATAATTTGCTGTGAAATTCACATTGTCCACTATCTGGTTTAAGATTTTCTTTTTTACTACAGGGTCAAGCCAATGTTCTTTAATCTTTTGTATAGGGGAGAGTGACAGTGTATTTGAATTTATGAAGCCAAAACTGGCAGTGCTTACAAAGGCACCACGAAATGTTCCTGTCAGGACAACTGAGGAAGTCAGTACCTCCGCTCACTTTTTTTTAAAGTAACAAAAACACTTATTCACTGCCAAACATGAACTGCTTTATATGTGTAATGACTGCAGTATAGGACCTTAAGGTTAGGGTTTCGGTGTAGGGAGAAGATTATTCATTGTTTTATTAACAATAATATGATAGCCACTCAGAATGCAGTGTCTCGACAGGAGAATTTCGTGTTACCTTTGTAAGGACAGCCCAGAACTGATCTTGGGGAAATAACAATGACGTTGTTAAGCCCTGGCTCATTTAGCGATACGGTTTTGTTTTTTTCTTGGGAATCTTTATAACCTACAGCCTCAAGTTATTATTATTCTTTAATTTATTACCTATTCACTATCTCCTTTATTAATATTCAGTCAAAATGAAGGTCACTGATTGCTTCCTGACAATTTTACAAATGCTGGAGCTCAGGGATGACAAACATTTTTGTAAGTGTGAAAGAAGGATGCTGTTACTGCTGTATTCACAATGCACAAACACTACAAGATGGAAAAATGTTAAAAGAACACCACCAAAGAATTGTTTATTTTAGTACAGAACAAATTGATGTAAGCACGTGCTTGACACATACTCATTTAAATAAACTTACTTGCTATATATTTAAATAAACACTTGCTCGCTCGCTCTCTCTCTCTCTATATATATATAAAAAAATCAGACTATGAACATACTGTACTATTTTTGCTTTAAAAAGCACACTTGAATATTTGTCAGTTCTTTGAAGAATTAACAGCAAGACTACACTACTCTCTGAACGGCATATTTTCTACAAGATCCACACACACACACACACACACACACACACACACACACAAACAAACACAAGTCACTTGTCAAACCACAACTTCAAAGCACATTACACTATACTAACAGGTCAAAATGTGCATGACATTTTATAATCACTTATTTGCATGTTGCTTTTAATGACATCTACAGAGAAGCTGATGATTCTTCAAGATGTTAAAGACTGCCAATGATTTTGCCAAACATGCAGTAGCCAAGCTCTTAAAGAATAACCAAACACGTTTATCCACTTTCAGAGAACCACACTGTAAATCCTTGCTGCAGCACTGTTGGAAAGTGAACGTTGTTTTCACCTCATTTTAACTGCCAGACTCAGCTCTTTCAATTCAGACCCTTTCCTTTCTTTCTTTGCTACATCTTAAGCAAGCTGTGTATTAGAAATTGAACAGGCTCAACCCAGACTCCGCTGAGCAGGGGGTTTTCCCAGCCCTGAGAAACCCCACATGCTGAGCACTAGAAGTACAAGTAAAGTATAATACGGAAATGAACACGACTTGCACCCGCTAGAATTACCCTGAATAAGTCATACCATCAACACCCACATGCTTAGCGCAGCTGACAATACAGTTGTTTGTACCACAAACATGCATTGACCTATAGGCTAGATTACCAAATCATTATTAAGTGAGCAGTTAGGAGTCCTTCCAAGCCGTGTAAAGTACTGTATTTAGCTTACTGTAGCAGCTGTCATTTTTTATACAACACAAGCCCCTAAATAATTACACAACGTGTGTTTGTGTAAAAATACAAAGTGCATTTTAAATGTTCATCCAGAACTCCCATGTTGTCAGTTCCACTTGGACACTAAAGCTCATGAGCTACTTAAAGACAGATTCAAGCCTTGTGAATAGGACCTGCTGTTCCTTAACATCACCATGCCAGTTGTGGCTTATCAGACTTACTACAGTGAACGAGTGCCTCCTGAAGCTTTTCAATGGCAGGGTACAGTAGACAGTACAGGCTGCAGTACCACAGTAGGACAGCGGGAGTGTTTGAGGTGAAACAGAGAGGATAAACCAAGCCTGTAACTGTTCTAATGCAGACTGCATGAAGTTGTTTCTTTTGAGAAATGCCATAGGCATACGGTACATCTGCTTTACAAAAGGGACTTGCAAGACGCTAGCACTACTATTGTAGTTGTATTCCCATCTATTAACAAGGAGTAAACAAAGTGAATAGACAAACTAATCAGCTACTGCCTTCTTCAGTTCCCTCCCAATGTTCAATCATTCAGTACATAAAGACAGTAGTTTAAAACATACACTTCTGTAGACAAAAACAAACAAATACAATAATACATGAATTGATATGAATGACACTGGCATCCACTGAAGACGTGTGCTTGGAGCCTGGCACCGGACGAGAAAGCCCTTTCTGTTCAATTGCATGAGTGCTCAAAAACAGAACCCTTCATTGTGCACCAGTTTAACTGCGGTGTCACAGTGCCTCCTGTGGATGCAATGCTGCACTACAGCAGAGCAGCCCGCAGGAAGAGTAGGGTACAGATATCTGCCACAGTCAATAAGACAAGCTCTTATTAAAATACTGTGCTGCTTCCTGAAGATGGGATTTATAACCTCCCACTCCTGCAAATGGCAACAAGAAAGAGTGGCAGCAGCATGGCAGTTTGAGAGGGGGGCGTGTGTCTCCAAGGTCTGACTACAAGGAAACAAATCCCCAGAAGAACATGAATTATCCACTCAATCCCAAAGCTAAAGGAGGTTTAAATCAGTGTTAATGCAGTATGCACTGACGCATTTTAAGACATTAACCGACATGTAACTGTATCCTTAAATAAAAAAAGGGCCATTTAAAAAAGAAGGCGGCAGTGGGGTCCAGTGGTTAAAGTCACCGGTTCAAATCCCTCCTCTACCACTGACTGACTCACTGTGTGTTCCTGTGCAAGTCACTTAACCCCCTTGTGCTCCGTCCTGCGGATGAGATGTTAAATCAAAGCCCTATAGTAAGTGACTCTGCATATAATGCACAGTTCACAGCCTGCCTCTGTAAAGTGCTTTGTGATGGTGGTCCACTATGAAAGGAGCTATATAAAAATAAAGTTATTATTATTTATTATTAATTATTATTATTATTATTATTATTATTATTATTATTAATAAATAGATCAATGATATGCATACATAAATAAATACTGCGATAATTCAATAAAGGGTACATTAACAGATAAAAAAGACAAGCCACAATAAACATGCAAGGATATTTGTTATTGTACCAGTATGATGGAAAAGTAAGCTGTAGTCTCCACCCTTCTTAATTAAAACTTTGACAGCGTGGTTTAAAAATGTGATAGGTATGTTATTTAAAATGGCTCTGGGGGTGCGAATGTAATTGAATGCATAAGTGTAAGTGGAGCTACATGTCACCTCGAGTTATAAAAGCCTTGCAAGTAAGCATGTGGACTGAATGGTTGGCATCAGAACTGAAACGCCATCATGTGTGGAGGCATAAACTCATTAGGATTACAGCCCACCAGAAACTCTGTACTTACATGACTTGCCATGGGTATACACTAAATTACTGTTGCACACAATTTGTACTCACTTAGGGTTAAGGCCACACTAAATTCTATATACCGGTATATAGACTTACACAGTTATAACTGCAGTGTACAAAAATGCTTTTATCTTTATTTTTTATTAAAGTTTTTTTTCGTATGTACACAAACGGGTTAAATTATTATTATTATTATTATTATTTATTTTTTCAGTATACATTTCGGACAAAAGGCCGTCACATGAAAAAACAAAAATGTATTTGAAACTTTCAGAAAGTTTCTCTCGTACTAGCCGGGGTAACATTTTATAATAATTCGCCTCTTTATCCTGGCACCGAAATTAAATATCTCTCAACAAAGGTAAAAACATCTGGAGAACAATCTCTGTGTGTGTGTGTGTGACCAACTACAGTACAGTAGTTCTGTTTACAAATTAATTCTGAAACCTGTACGTATCTGTGTTATTCTGCAATGCAACGCAAACAGTAAAACACAAATAACTTCCGATATTGTTGTTAGTTGTAAGGCCTTGCTTTAATTAAACAAAAAACGGTATCTACTATGACCTTTTTTTAGACAAGTGTTACAATATTCGTGAAGGATATTAAAAAAAAGAACGGCAATACACACCGCGAGTCGGTTTTATGATGACAGATTACCTTAACTACCTGTATCTTCACAGTCAATCTCAACACATTACATTCGGATTCCCATTTTCATTTACAGCACAAACGTTTACACGAATAGAATATACCGCTGTCTTGGTCTTCGTGTTGTCAACGATAGGCTCCCAGAGAAAACCAATCGCGACATCTCTCTTTTTAAAACACCAGACCCTGGAAGGAAAGCTAATTCCGTTAACATTTCTTAAGATTATTTACAAGAGGAACAAAGTCAATCTACCTTAGTCATCCGCTGGGGGCACCGCCTATTCTTGCAGTTGATTGGTGTGGAAGCTTGATGAAAAATTACTACTGGCTTGAGGTCACGTCACTCCTTTCTAGACACACCCACAAGGGGGATTTCCGAAGTTTGGTTGAGCGGTCGGTGGGCGGGAGTTCATGCTGCATGACAGTCCAGTGCATTCTGAAGTGGGCGGTGCGGGGACAGACATTTAATGATAATGATGGTATGTCATTCTCATAAATGACTGCGTTGTGTTTTGTGCTGTTGAATGGAAAACTTACAAAGAGGGGAAAAAAAGTAGTACGATTAATAATGTGGGATGTACACATTGAGTACAGTATTAACATATTAGTCTAATGAAGCAACACATTCCTAATGTAATAATAATAATAATAATAATAATAATAATAATAATAATAATAATAATAATATGTGTGTCTCCAGTACAGTTCACTATCATTTTATACAGCTAGTTATATATTCCTAATAAAGTGGCCACATTACCAGTCTTTGGTGAAAGAGTGAGTAATAGACAGAGGGATTGGGAGACTGCAACAGGAATCACAGGAATTTCTGCTGTAAAACCCTGCATATCTTCCTCACACAGTCCATTCCTGTATGGAGAGTAAAGCTGAGGGAACACAAAGCGACTTTGTGGCTTGGAACTTGGTTTCAGGAGACTAGACTTCAGGGCACCGCATGGCACACCAGGGGAGACTTGGGGTTTGATACAGCAAAGTTGCCTCAAACTAGGTCTCCCGGTCTCCTGGAACCAGGTTTTAAGCCACTGTTCCTGAAAAAGTGGCTTTGTGTTCCCACAGCTTAACAGCAGATGTTCCTCCACTGTTGCTGCACATTTTAACTGTAATTTATTCCAGTACATGTCTCTACCTGGCCTCGGCATTGTGAAATGTCTGTGTGTGTGTGTGTGTGCCTTCAGCTCCAGCCTGTCTCATCATCACTGCCATTGTCAAACACATTAGTGAATACCTACTGTGAAGCTGCAGCCTGCCTTGACCTTGATCCTTTATGCATTTTCGTGTATCTTTAATTTACACCATTTCTTCTACAGATGGCGGGGTATTTCTATTTTTCTGTCCAGCACCAGTAGATCTTGTGAGCTAGCAGCTAAATGATTTGAAAAGTGTTGATGAGGCAACATGCTCCTGCACAGCCAGGTCAGAAGCAGATATTTCCCAAGCGCACTCTGGCATTGCAGAAGACATGGTCTGCCTGTGTTTGATCGCCTCTCCACACTGCCATTTCAACACTCTCTTTGACCAGAGATGCTGAGGACTGGAAGTACGACCGGCTGTGCCCTGTGTCAGCTTTACAGAGAGCCGACCGTCAATGAAACATTTCTTTAAGGTCAAAAAAAGCTCATGGGCCTGCCTGCATACCCGGTGGTCTGACGTAAGACAAGAAGCAGAAGCTTCACACATTACATGGATGGCTGCTCTCCTGTATAATACATAGTGCTCTGTTTTGCTTTGCAACACTGTCTTTTGTAATTAAGAGTTCTTCATACAAAAGACACCAGATGTCATAAAGCAAGCACAAGCACTAACCAGAAATAAGTGCTTATCCACACATTGTGCCTAAATAGATGCAGTTAAAGCAAATAAACCAGTACCTATCTTCTTTTTTAATCTATCTATCTATCTATCTATCTATCTATCTATCTATCTATCTATCTATCTATCTATAATTTTTTTTAACTGGTTTAATACACAAACCACTTATGTTCACAATGGGTCTCAAATTAAAAGTTCATGTTGCTTCTTTCTAGTATTCAAACATATACAGATATTTATTCCTAAAATAAAAAACAGCATGCAAACTTTGCATTAGAGAAAAGGCTTAGTATATTCTTCCCAAAGTTCTGTGTTTTCTTTCTTTTTATTAGTTCTCAAAGCCCAGTGAGGGCTGCTGTCGTGTCTGCATCATTGTGATGTCACCACTGTAGCATTGTGATGTCACCACTGCTGCATTGTGATGTCAGTCTTTGGCAGCATCGTGTGCCATCACCCACGAGTTTGGTAGAATTGAGATCTAAAGGGAACTCAGAAAGTAAGTCTTCTGTCAATCTGGGTGAGTTCCTCAACCTCCTCATTGCTCAGTTTGTTGCCTCTCAACCTAAACAAGAAAAAAAAAAACACCTCAAAAGAGATAATTGATATGTGTACATAATTCATAGTACTGTCCTGGTCAATTAGTTCAAGTCCACTTATCCTAAATCAAAATCAAACATATCAATAACAAAGCCCTTGTGTACAGCATTTTCACGGTTACTTATTTTATTACAAAAATAAAATTCCCAAAAAGCACTTACTAAAGTTTCCCATAGTAAAAGCATAGCAAAGTGTAATAAAGCAGTGATAGCACAGTAAAGTGTATGTAAGCATTGTAAGGAAGTGTGGAGTAGCGGTCAGGGCTCTGGACTCTTGGAGGGTCGTGGGTTTCATCCCAGGTAGGGGACACTGCTGCTGTACCCTTGAGCAAGGTATTTTACCTAGATTGCTCCAGTAAAAACCCATCTTTATAAATGGGTAATTGTATGTAAAAAAAAAATTAAAAAAAAGTGATATCTTGTAACAATTGTAAGTCGCCCTGGCTAAGGGCATCTGCTAAGAAATAAATAATAAAAGGAATAACAAAGTACAGTAAAGCATATTAATAAACATGGCAAACCAGGGTGAACTTTGGGAAATGCAGAGTAAAAGCATGGGAAAATTGTAGAAAATACCTTGCAAAGATACAGTGGTAAACTTGTAGAAGTGGCATGCTGGTTATGTTTATTACTACAAACTCCCTTACTGTCAACAGTTTTCTTAAATTGTTAATATATGTGTGGGTGTCCCTTTCTCAGGTCTTTCTCTGTCTGTCTAATTCTCAGTATATTAGTTTCAAAAGTGATGGGTAGCATTGGTTGATTAGTCATTATCACATCTGTAGAAACATTCACAGTCACACATGCAGTTTCCTGGCAGTAATATGGACTACCAGCTGAGACGATTCATACTGAGTACAGTGTCAAAGCCACAGCAGCTTTCCATTCTGTGCCCTACTTCTTCATGCTGATGATGAGTGATACAGTAAAAGCATGTGTTTCCCATAGACAAAGCAAAGCAAAGTGTAATAAAAGCATGGTACAGCACAGGGAAGCACTGCAGAGCAATAACCATTGTATAACCATGGAAAAAGCACAGGGACAAATTACAATGCACATTTACAGAGGTATAAGGAAAAGCTTCATCCTGTTCTGTAACTTACCACACTGATTTAACAGTAGCATTTTTCTCAAGTGCTTCTAGAAGATACTTGTAATGATCTTGTAATGTGGTTGTTTATAAGCCTGAAAACGCAGAAGAAATGTGTTGCTTTGTAAGAAAAAACATAAAAGCAAAATTCCATTCAAAATATATAAAAAATACTAATGATACACATTTGATTTTTCATTGTGCCACCTTTTTAAATGAAGTTCTGCAGCAGCAGCAAGGAGACTGGTTTTATGTGTTAAAGCAATATCCCATGCAGCAAAATGAGAATCTGTGCGGCTCACTCCCATTTAAAAATGTACTCTAGTAAATTTGCTAAGTCTTTTTGCAGTTTTCCCATGTTTTACCTATGGTTATACTACTTCTTCACCATAGTTTACCCTGGTTTACCATGCTTTATTACACTTTGCTATGCTTTTACTATGGAACCTTATTTAAAAATGAAACTCCAGAGATGAACAGACCATACGAGGAAGAATCAATAGATCATTGCTAAATAAAAAAAAACATCATGCGCCAGAGTGCATCATTTTAGCACCATACAGAGCTCTTTGAAGTTGCTTCTTGCTGGTGGTTACTGTTGCAATTCCACTTGTATTTCCTTTCATATGCCCCTGCATGTAGAGCGTTCCCAGTGTCTGCAGAGGCTGATTCATTAGGCTATTGTCTGCATGTTGATTTCCTGGATGAGAGTCGACTCTCGTCTGAACAGGTGGTTCCATCATCCCCAAGTAGCTCTGTCCTCAATAGACCAAAAGAAACCAGTCCACCGCGCCGCTAATCAAGTCCTTTTCTAATTACTCCAGCTCTAGTTTACGTCACTAATAAATATTTTTTTAACCTGTTTTCCAAATGACAGATTGGGTGTATTAATGACTGTACGACATACAAAACAACACATGAAGTGGGTCCTACACAAAACGAATGGAGATGAGGTTTCCATTCTCTGTTGCACCTGGACGTGATTAAAACTCTTAGAGCAGAACTTCAAAGGAAAGCCAGTAGACCCCTCTCTGAAGTGCCACCTTTACATTTCCACAGGAAGATGTGTGGACTTAACATAACCCCGGGCTAATTAGAAACACAGCTTCAGTCTGATCTGCTTTTAAACCGTCCCCAGGATTCGATTTCGGCAGCATGCATTACAAGTTTTCAACTATTTGTTGCAACAAATATGCTTTTGATCTTCAGCTTTTTCAGTGTCAGAACAAAAAAAAAGGACAACAGTAAGTAATGATGTAAGCAGAAACAGCAATAGAGAAAGATAACGAACACACAACACAGAGCATTCAACAGGTACGAATGAAGGCACTATGCACACCATGCACAGGCAGATGGTATAAATGAACCCTTTAAGCTCCAGGTCCTGCCCTGTGTGTGGTAATGAAGCACAAGGCTGCCCCCCGACACCCACCAGAGCTCCTCCAGAGAGAAACTCCCCTGGATCAGCCCGGCCAGAGCGTGCGCCCGACACCCACCAGAGCTCCTCCAGAGAAACATTCCCCTGGATCAGCCCGGCCAGAGCGTGCGCCCCGGCACTGCCGATGCTGTTGTCTACCAGGCTGCAGAGACAACAGAAAAACATTTCATCATACAGGCATAGTATCATATCATCATATGCAAGTTAACTGTCTGAGGAATCCATGACCCAAATCTTCTATAGAAATATCTATCTATATATTTAAACAACTGCTGAGATAAATTATTTTAAACCTTTTGTGTACATCCCACTTGTGTATACTGTAGGTCATACCTCCTTTCAAACCTACCTATATATATATATAGGTCATCACCAGTGGAATGAGATTGATGGCCAACTTTTCAAATCACAAAATCAAGTCCCACCTTAACCAAACCAAAGTGTCCAATCTTGTTGCTCGCCCAGAACAAGAGGCACCGCTACAAGTACGCCCTGCTGGACACGCTGGTGGATCAGGGTTAAGAGCTGGGCCATGACGTCACCCACCTGCAGGAGGAGTTGAGCGAGAAAATGCAAACAGCTCAGCTATCGCTAAAGGAACTGGTGGTGCAGGAATTCGTGGACTAGACGTGTTTCCATCTGCAGCCCTTCAGATCCTGTGAATAGGAAACAGCAAGATGATCACTCACCTTCCCTGATACGGACTCGAAATATCATGAACTAAAAAGCTGGCCTTCATAAGCATGCAGTCTCCACTAGATGGTGCTGTTGAATAGACTTTATGACAGTATGGCAAGTGCAAATAGAATAGACTAAAGTCAGCAAGCAGCTTTATTGAGAGCATGTCAGTCATACGACTTGTACTGGGAAGGCCAAAGCGTGAAGCATCATGAAAAGGAAATAAATGTGAGCATCTTTCATAAAGAGAAATCTACAATCAATATACCAACAATAATTACTATATCCGTTGTTGTTTGGAGTGGTAGCTTCCTTGTAAAAAAAAAAAACATGTAATCCCTTTAGAGCCTTGCTTTCTTTATTTTTTATGTGCCTGCATCATTCTTAGACATGTTATATTTTTAATGAAGATATTTCTACTCTAGATTCAACAATTCAATATTTTTTGTCCAGATGAGATTTTATTCATGATTTTTTTTTTCTTTTTTATAATGGAAAGCTGCTAAAAACTAGAACTCATTGCAAGATATTGTTTTACGTTTGTTATGCTTGTTTGCTTGTGTTGCTGTTTTTATGATTGTTTTTGTCCTGTTTGAATGGTTTATTGATTTTCTTGCTGCCTTCTCTTGCCAGGACCCCCTTGTTATGAGATGTATATCTGAAGGGTTCTGTCCTGGTTAAATAAATACATTTGAATGCAATGGAGTGAATTGGCATCAGTGTGCAGTTTACTAGCTTCAGATTCTCTTTACCGAGTCTGAGGATCCTCTAGTGGAACTTGACATTTGGACCCCAGATGTGCTCTGTTACTCTCTGAAAGAAGCATTAGAACAGCAGTCCGAGCCTGACCAACAGCACACTGGCTGCCGCTCCGTCTGTCGCGCATGGTGGTCTGCAATTCCACATCGCTGTAATAATATTACCAAACCTTAATTCCGTGTAGTGTACCTCCTCATTCCTTTCCTCTTACCAGTCAAGAGCAAAACAAACCTGTCTCCAAGTTTCATTCCATACAGTAAACATACTGAGCGACTCTAATGGAGACTTTAATCAATTTAGAATGTCAGGTTTGGAGAATAAAAAGAGCTATCCCTAGCAGTCAGATCGTTCCAGTGCATTACATTTCAGAAGAAGAAGCTGCAGACTAGCGATAGTATCTATACAATCGATGAAGAAGCTGCAGAGCGATAGTATCTTTACAATCGATGAAGAAGCTGCAGACCAGCGATAGTATCTTTAGAATTGATGAAGAAGCTGCAGACCAGCGATACGATCTTTGCACATGACAGTCTGCTGAGTGACTCGGGCCCAGGACTGTTTGATGTTTGACATCTCAAAAAAAAAGTAACTTTGTTCAGTTAAATGTGTTCTGTAAAGAGATGCAAAATCGCTTGGACTTTGAAACGCTCCTTCTGTATTTGAGTTAGTAAAACTCACCTCACCTACGTATTATCAGTCATCCCAAGAGTCACTTCTTCAAAGCTCCCAGACTCGAAAGTGCTTCCCCATGACAAACACAGGATCTGGGTAAAAGACCCTCCCCAAAAATGCTCCCTCTTTTAATGTAGTCAGAAGCCAGAGGTAACAGGCCTTGCAATTTGTCTTCCGCCTTATAACCAGAATAATGCCATTACACCTTACAAATGCTTGTGTAATGGCAATATGTGACAAATGGGAGCCAGGACCATTGCGCTTAATAACCTGTTCCGCGCTATAAAGGGTCGTCTGATATATGGGGAGTATATTATGGATCCCGGGCTGCTGTTGATTCCTATTCAATGACCTCTTGGTTGATGGGGGTGTCACCGTGACTAGTTCATTCTCCCCTGCTGGAGAAGGTCACTGCTGCAGGAGAAGAAGTTTTTTTTAGTTTTCGTTTTTTTAATCCAGTGCTATTTCTGTAGACCACATGGCTCCTAACAAAAACATACCATTCAGAGCACAGATTCTCAGTAGGAGCAGTCTGAGTTTAGGAATGCATCCTAGCTGGGTTTTTAGTCACGTAAGCCACGCGATAACCATCTCGCTTGTAAAGCTGAGATAAGGGCGTTCTGTCATACAGCCAAACTCAGCACAGCAGAGCCCCGTTGAGGTGCGTAACATTATTACAATACCCACTGCCATCTGTAATCAGGCCATGTCACATGTTCTGATAATTGCTGCATGACGCATTACCATGGCCTTTTGTTGTTTTTTTTTTTTGTAACTTCATCAGTGTAATTTAATAAAGAAATACACATTTTTAAAAACTGTTGAAAATTGGGTCAGATATTTTTCCCAAGTACAGATATAGAAAAGCAGCTTGCTTGCTTCTATTTGCTTTGAATACAAGATATTGATGAAGCTGTTACCCTTTATCAGTAACAGAGTGTGTAAATACATTAACTAAATCTAATTTATTAACTGCATGTATGGTCATGGGAATGCAATGTCATGGGTTATTATAGATCAGTATTTTCACTTGTCAAATTGTGGGTAAAATACTATCAAATTCTGCTGTCAAAAAACAGCCTTCCTGCTCTCAGTGTTCAGTGAGTTCTCAGCCTGGAGTTCTCAGCCAGTGTCCAGTGAGTTCTCAGCAGAGCAGCCTGGACCACGTCACTGCTGCTCCCTTGTAATATAACCCCAGTTAAATGCTGCCTCTCCCTTGTAATATAACCCCAGTTAAATGCTGCCTCTCCCTTGTAATATAACCCCAGTTAAATGCTGCTGCTCCCTTGTAATATAACCCCAGTTAAATGCTGCCTCTCCCTTGTAATATAACCCCAGTTAAATGCTGCCTCTCCCTTGTAATATAACCCCAGTTAAATGCTGCTGCTCCCTTGTAATATAACCCCAGTTAAATGCTGCTGCTCCCTTGTAATATAACCCCAGTTAAATGCTGCTGCTCCCTTGTAATATAACCCCAGTTAAATGCTGCTGCTCCCTTGTAATATAACCCCAGTTAAATGCTGCTGCTCCCTTGTAATATAACCCCAGTTAAATGCTGCTGCTCCCTTGTAATATAACCCCAGTTAAATGCTGCTGCTCCCTTGTAATATAACCCCAGTTAAATGCTGCCGCTCAAAAAGCTGTTGAGGACCAGTTCTAAAATATAAACAGTTTCTTTTTTTGGGTGCTTTATTGGTGCTAGGGCTATGTGCAGCTGAATCAAACAACATTAAAAATGATTTAAAAATAAAAGAAATAGCAATGAAGTCGATTGGGTGTCTTGAGGCTATGTTAAAGCCACCCTGAGTTTTCACTGTGGACTACGCTTCAATCAGACCTGGCTTCAACGTGCCACAATGAAAAGGGCCCGATGCATTTCCTCATCGGCTCTCTATCTGGCAGATCCCACCATTGCCTCTCTTGTAATTGTGCTACGCAGTGTCTTCGGCACAGGCTGCACATGGCAGATCTCCAGAGGGCTTCTCAGTACCTTCTGTACTTTTGCCCTGATCAAAGGAAGCGCTCGCTTCTCACTTGTTCCTCTGATAAGAGATGAAAGATGTCAGTGAGTGTAATGAGATGGGCCTGCAGCTTGCTCTGAAATCCTACTGTAACGGCAGGCTGGGGCGTGTCGTCGAGTCAACTCCTCTTCCATGCAAGACGTTAAAGGAATCTGCATAAGAAAACTTTACTAATGACAAAGTCTATTTAGAGAAATTCTTTTTTTTTAATTAAAACAAAGAACATTCCGACTACTAGCTTAATAAGATGTTGGTACAGCAGAGATTCTTGATGTTTTCTGACTTGTAATTGCTTTTCTTGATGCATTCTTGTGACTTGTATCTTCCACTGTGTTCAATACCCGCCTCTCTATAAGGTTGTCCCTCACAGGCAGGGGCTCCCTTCTCAAAATCATTGCATTGAAACATCACCGTTTTTTGGTGAGACATAAAATTCTAGAGTGGTAGTTTCCAGTGGGAGCACTTATCTGTGCCAGTTCAATCAATTGCAGATGTGGTGTGCCGCATCACTGCTGAAATATGTGCTTTTGTTTTTTTGTTTTGTTTTAGTTGCCCAGCATTTAGGTTGCAGATATCCTTGTGTGGACACTATGAAGATCCTGCAGCAAACAAGTCTGACAAAAATGATTCGGTGCGTCGGTCTTCAATAAGATTTTAGACACATATCCAGACTTCCAGAATATAATTCCTCTGTTTGAGCACAGAGCTATGAGAGATGAACAGCCCCAGTCAGAATTCTAAGGTAAAACTAGAAGACAGTAAGTCAAGGAGACAAACTTTTCATTGAATGGCTTCTGCAGTGCACTGTAGAGTTTCCATGGTACTTCTATTGCAGTCAGATTCGCTATTGCACCACCTCATTGGTCTGTTGCAGGTCATTACTATTGCAGTATTGCATCAAGATCATTTTTCTGTTAGTTGAGTAATACCTCATACATACTGCTGTATATGTGGTCAGGGTGGTCCTCTTTGCTTGGTAGAATGACAGCAAGCCTCTGAAGAGGCTCAGTCTCCAGTGCATTGCAGAGCTGTGCTTGAAGGCTTTAATGTGATCTCTGGGATTTGGCCCACGTGGTAAGCTTCTCAGTCCTCTCTATGTATTTATTTTTCTTTAAGCATGGAATTCATTCCAGTGATAATTGCTAATGTAGAAATGCAAAGAACTGCAGCGCTTATTGACTTTCTGGAATGATAATCCGCAATGCTATTCCCACACGGTTCACAGTCACAAGATGACGTAACACACAGTGCAGTGTCACTTCTGTTCATCTCGACAGTACAACACAGTGCAATGCAATGCAAAACGCATTTGAACTTTTTCAACCGCTGCTCCCTTTTTTTAAATAATTGTAAATGCATATTATAACCATGGGAAAAACAGGACAACTTCACATTTACCGTTCACCAAGTGTAACACATTGTGGGGACCAAATAAAACTGTAAGCTGTTGTGTTGTGCCACACCTCACCTGAGATTGTCATGCATGGATGAAAGGCACTAATATATATATATATATATATATATATATATATATATATATATATATATATATATATATATATATATATATAATGTATATAATGTATATAATGTATATATGTATATATGTATATATATAACTACTTGCCACGGTAATTGTAGCTTTCCAGATCCTCTCAAAGAAGAAGAAGAAGAAGAAGAAGAAGAATCATAGCAACTCTATTTAGGAAGCCTTTTCATTGGATCCTTTTCTGAATCTTTTTATTGTTTTTGTCGTCAGCAATGCCATTATCTGTCCCAGAAACAAGGCGAGCTCATGCAGACTTCGAGCCACGCTGCAGTGCAGAACTAAAAGAAGAAAATCCCTGCTGTGCTGCTGTACCAATTGTAAGCACTATCTAAAGAAACTACAAAAGTGAAATCAGCAGGATACTCCAGTATGTATGCATCCCAAAGCCTAGCCTGCTCAGCAGTGGGCCTTCTCTCAAGTCAGAGATCTCTGAGAAGCTCACGATATTAGGAGGGCAACTGTCGTCTTCATTAGTAACATGATACCAGAGATGCTGATTATTACCAGGAGGGGGCTTTAATCAGCCAAGATCATATGCTATTGAACTCGAGTAGAAGTGCAAAAGAGAATTGTTACTTTAGGAAGGATGCAGTTAAAAGTGAAGCAGAACAGTAAGTGGTATCTTATGATTACAACTACACCCCCCCACCTCTGAAATTTCTCTTTCAAAAGCTACAGAGATTTTTTATATGAAACATCTGGATCATTCCTGCTTTGTGCACTCTGCCTTTCCTGTCTAATTATGTTTGATGTGGGGAATGGTGAAAATATGAGCTTAATTAGAAAAGCCATTGAAAAAACAGCCAGGGTTCAGGCAAGAAGTTCACCATCTGTTTTGCCGGCTCTGTGATCTAACCGAGCCTGGCTTTCCCGATTGTTTTGAGAAATATTCAACTTGGACTCCATATTTCATTAACAACGTGCCCATGGCTATTACTGGGGGAAAAGTAGCGTTGACACAATCGTACACTATAAGAACAGCCCAGGGGCGGAGGCTGGGATCAAACCTGCATCCCCGCAGACCACAAGCGAGCAGCTTAACCACAATGCAAAAGAGCTGGGCTCTTCCAACCATTAGCATTAAACAGGTGCCACCTACAGCACACAGACCGCAGTAGTGTCAAGCAAGAAGGTTCTAGAAACTCTGGACTGAATCACTGAGTGCTGTGCAGCCACCACCTCTTAAACTGAACCCCCAATATGCATCAGCACACCACACCACACCACAGCTTTCTGCTGGTGATTCATCCAGTTGGGCTGGGTCAGTGTTTCCAGGTTTCTACACCAGTTTACTGCTGCTTTTAGAATATTTCGTTCCAGAATAATAAAAAAAAAATTACAAGCTATGGGTGTTTGCATTGCAGCATGCAAGCACCTGAACTCTGCTGATGCATGGAGACAATCAGCAGTGTGTGGAGTTTGGGAGCGGCAGTCTGTTAGTGGAAAGTTCTCCAGCAGAGTTGCTCCTGTTAGGTGCTTGTTGGACATTCTACACCAAACTCTGAGTTCTCCTTTCATCTCCAGCTCTCTGCAGTACTCGGCCTAAACTACATAGGCACCTTGCAGCTTGACATTTCTCCATTCATACTGTACCTTAACAGCACGCTGCGACATCAAAGAGGAACAGACGCCTTTGATGTTACAAAAGAAAGAACCCAGTGATTTACTTAAACCAAAGGAACATTTTGCTTGATATTTTTTCGTACCCTTTACAAAACGTATATCTTTCTTTCTCAGTGGACTACGGCCAGTTTTGCTTTACTTTATCTATAAACAACTAAAAGCATTTTGTCCACTAATTGACTAGTCCAATTTTAGTCCCTTAGAGGCACCAAAAGAGCATTCATGTTTTCTAAAAAAGAAAAGGTGAGGAAGGTAGCTTGATATAGATAGATAGATAGATAGATAGATAGATAGATAGATAGATAGATAGATAGATAGATAGATAGATAGATTACCTTTTACAGAACATTTATTTTAATTATTATTTAACATGTCAGGATAGCCCAGTCATGTTAGACTGAGCCACTGTCGCTTCAGAACACATGTGGAGATACACATCTAGCCAGGTTTGGCTCTGCCACTTGTTCTGAAGTCTTTCCTTGTCATGCTTGTGGGTTCACAGCACCAATTAAAAAATGTTGATTTATATAAAGTAGATCTTAGCAGCTTTCCTCAGAACTAAAACTTGAAGCAAGAAATTTGGGGTAACTTTTGATCCTGTTCTATCATTTCAGTCCCATATTAGGATAATTACTTAAGCATCTTTTCATCATTTGAGAAATATAGCTAAACTTAGATCTATTATTTCTGTATCTGATGCTGAGAGGCTAATGCATGCCTTTGTTTCATCGAGAATCGACTATTGTAATGCACTTTTTTCTGGGATTCCAAAGTATTTGGTGTCTCGCTTGCAGCTTATTCAGAATGCTGCAAGAATTGCAACTAAAACCAGAAAAGGTGAACATAGTACTCCTGTCTTGGCCTCCTTACACTGGCTTCCTGTGCAGGTTCACTATACCACAACCTGTTGACAAAGCAGGTTTTAAAGCAATCAAGGGTCTAACAAGCTTTCCTTATGAAACTTTAAAAGCTCATCCAGTGCAGTTTTCAATATTTCCCAGAGTAATTGTGAAAAGTGGAACACCACGTCCAAAAGTACGGCAGGTCTGATATTTAACACTGTCAGTTAGTTCCCTATTTAATGAACTTCACAATCATTGGAATTTTTTATTTTATTTTTTTCAAACATAAAAGACTACCGTACCAATTACCATTAATTCTTTTTTCTTCTTTTCCTTTCTTTACAGAAACTCACATATTCCAATAATTTACATTATCCTCAGAATCATCTTTGAAGTTCTAAGATACAGTAAGAAAAAGGATCCACTTATCTGCACAAAAAAAATGTTCAAAGCCTATAAATACCCTGGAACAGATGTACATTATCATTGGATTTGCTTTTTCTCTTTGCTCTGGTATTGGTAATGGAGTTCAGCGTGTCCCTCTCATCCTTAGCATTTAGCATCTCCTCTCTGCACAAGCCTGCCCCCCACTGTGCCAATCCACACTTCAAAGCACTCTTCCTATCTGCTAGAAACAAAGCACAAAGTGACAACATATGGCCCCTTTTCATTACCCCACATTTAAGTCAATGTCATAGCTTTTTTACTTTTGGCAACAACATAATGGGGTTTACCCCAATTCCTTCAAAGCCCCGTGTCCACCCCCACACCCTACCCCTTCTGTGCCTGGGGTTTACCCCAATTCCTTCAAAGCACCGTGTCAACCTTTTCAATGGTTCAAGTTTTAATAGCCGCTCCTTTGGGAACTTTAATGCCAGGGAATGATTGTAACTCTAAGCAACACTCATTGACTTACAATAATACCACCTGTCTGTCTGCTGCTTTAGTGACATGTTTTAATTAGTAGGTGAGCTCCAGCACGTCAGACAATTATTACAGAACAGGTTTGGTTTCAGTTTGAATGTGCACAAAGCCGAATCATGAATTCCAAACCATACCCAATTTGAAAGCACATTTTTGGGAGTTCCAGCCATGACATCGAAATGGCTTTCAGGAACTTAACTAGAAGAGGAAATCAGGAAACACAATGTTTTACATGTGTCTCACAATAATAATAATAATAATAATAATAATAATAATAATAATACAAACATTATTCAAGTGAGGACAAGGCTCCTATGTGTTTGGAAACATGTTGTACTTTTTACTTATATCCTCTGTGAGTTATTACCACAAACTTCTATCGAGAAAGCTTTCAAATATCTTTTCACAATTAATTATAAATACTATTGATTTAAATATATATATATATATATATATATATATATATATATATAATTTTTTTTACAAAAAGTTTAACATTTAGAAGAATTCCATTAGCCTCACCCATAAAATATGAAGAGAAAAAAGATGTAATTGCTGATATTTGTATGAGTCACTGTGTAATTACTCTTCATCATTCAGTACTAACTTGACACACAACAATCTAAAATTAGGCAATCTTGAGCACAGTATGGCTCTGATATGCAGTCCAATGAAAGCGGTCTCGTGGAATATCTTCCATGCGCTCTGATATGCAGTCCAGTGAAAGCGGTCTCGTGGAACATCTTCCATGTGCTCAGATATGCAGTCCAGTGAAAGCGGTCTCGTGGAACATCTTCCATGTGCTCAGATATGCAGTCCAGTGAAAGCGGTCTCGTGGAATATCTTCCATGTGCTCTGATATGCAGTCCAGTGAAAGCGGTCTCGTGGAATATCTTCCATGTGCTCAGATATGCAGTCCAGTGAAAGCGGTCTCGTGGAACATCTTCCATGTGCTCAGATATGCAGTCCAGTGAAAGCGGTCTCGTGGAACATCTTCCATGTGCTCAGATATGCAGTCCAGTGAAAGCGGTCTCGTGGAATATCTTCCATGTGCTCTGATATGCAGTCCAGTGAAAGCGGTCTCGTGGAATATCTTCCATGTGCTCTGATATGCAGTCCAATGAAAGCGGTCTCGTGGAATATCTTCCATGCGCTCTGATATGCAGTCCAGTGAAAGCGGTCTCGTGGAACATCTTCCATGTGCTCCGATATGCAGTCCAGTGAAAGCGGTCTCGTGGAACATCTTCCATGTGCTCTGATATGCAGTCCAGTGAAAGCGGTCTCGTGGAATATCTTCCATGTGCTCTGATATGCAGTCCAGTGAAAGCGGTCTCGTGGAATATCTTCCATGTGCTCTGATATGCAGTCCAGTGAAAGCGGTCTCGTGGAACATCTTCTATGTGTAGAGCTCTGTTGCACTTGAATTTTTTTTGAACATGCCATCGGAATGGATGCCAGCTAATGAATAAATTAATTCCCAACACAAACCATCCAAATTGTCAACACCAGTTCACATTTCCTGGAGGTTTGGAGGAAAACATAAATGTGGCCTTCTGGGCCAAATACCTAATCCACAAACACATTAGAAGTGAACAGGCTTTAAACAATGGAATGTGCCAACAGAGCGGGAGAAAGGACCAGAGAGAAGAGCATTGCTCAGCAGCAGCACATGTGTTTGGCATATGGCTGGTCTGGAATGTAATGTTCTGGAGTCGGGGGCAGCAATGATGGAACAAGTTAGATAAATATCACCTCTAGGAGCCTGGAAGCAGCTCTGCTGTTCAAACCGAGTATTTCAAACTACATTTAGTTTATTTAAAGCCCTGTGCTCTCTGCAAGAAAGCTGCTCAGTGCTGTCTCCATCAAACATAGTTTTAGATTTTGTGTAACCTAGCAACCATCAAGGATTCCTTAGCTGGGAGATTTGTGTGTGTGTGTGTGTGTGTGTGTGTATGTGTGTGTGTTTTCTTTACTTTTAGCCTTTATTTTACCAGGAAGAGACTCTTTGAGGCTAACTAAATGTCTCGCTCCTAAAGATGTCCTTGACATGGAAGCAGCACAAGTTCCCACACAAGACCAGAAAGAAGAAACCCAAGTCTGAGCGAGTTCGTACAGTTTTGAGAATGTTCTTTTTTTTCTTTTAGCTCTATTGTAAAAGCACAAGAATAAAGAGGAAGAAATACCATGGCTTATTACACAAGACCAACCCTAATGGGACAAGCAGGCCTTTGCCTCTCGCAGTTGTTGGGACCTGCAAAGAGAAATTTTTCCAAGGGATATTATTAAGTAATAAAAAATGAGGCCAGGTCAAATGTCTCAATTTCTTTAACAAAAAACAAAAACCCAACCACACAAAATTGTAATCTTTAACAGCAATTGCTACGCTTCCATCTGTATTGTAAATCCAATGGTAAACCGTTGCAAGTGAGTGAATCATTCATTTTCAAGGTGGGTGATCTTTTTATAGAGACAGATCTGTGGCACTAGAAAAGGAGTGCACAGTTCCCTTTGTGTACCAGGGCAGTAGGCATTTCAAATGCCTGGAAAGAACAGCCACAAATTACTTGGGCTTGATGTAAAAGGATTAAATTGGAGGCAGTAGGCAATTCACTGTATAAACAACCGATGATATAAACATTCTTAGCAAAGGGGCATTTAAAAAAATCATCTCAAAAATAAATACCAACCAGCAAAAAAGATTAAAAGAGTGAACATAAGCAACGACTCCACCACCTCTCCGGTCTCCATCACAACAAAATACCACTGTCCACTGGGCACATATACGTACAGTATATTTCACTTCTTTTGTAATGCACAGTACTGGCTTAGTGATGGTCACCAGACTGATATATAGACATTGCAACAGTTACCCTTGCCAGCCTCTAGTTGCATGTTCAACGACAAGAAATACTATTCATGAAGGCTGTTTTAAGAAAACTTCAATCTAATTATTCTGAACCGTACAGTGAAAAGGGACCTGAACTGGTTTCTCTTCCTTGAACCAGTACCTTTATCTCGTAACCAGCAAGACCAGAATAAAGACGCACAGCCAGTTTCAAGCTGAAAACCAGAGCTGCCATTTGTGGGATGGGTAACAGTGTAAGACGAGGGCCCTGTAACCTTGTAACACCCATCTTAAATTAACACAGGGTACGTCTTTTCAGGTGTACTACTGGAGTCAGGGACAATCTATCCATCAGCACTCAGCACTTAAACTCAAACTTGAGAATTAAAATGACTTGTTATTTTCCTTCTATAAATACATCGGAAGCGAGGTCATACAGATGGACTAGGTTTGGGAGGGGATCAGAAGAGAGAGAGAGACGACATCAGGCACTCAACTTGTATTGAATAGATAGATAGATATACTTTTTACTTTTTAAAAAACGTTTATTTACTTAATAAAACATTCAAAACAATCTGTAAACATTTACAATACATTATTTTACAAAAATGCAAAACACACAAAAATCATTTAAATATTTAAACAGAGTTCTTCCAACTCATCCTCCACCTCACAAAGTGTTCCATTCACACGCCACAACATCTCAAAACTAAGCAATTCGTGCACCACCTTATAAAATTTAAACTCAAAAGTTATACGAGTAACCACCAATATCCTGAACACTTCTACCAGGTCTTGATAAACATTTTTTAACTTGGCTTTTCCTACTTTAAGATGGCCAATTTTGCCTGCCCTAGAATAAAATTGGCCAGCTGAATCAAATACTTTCTAATTTTTTGTATATTTGACACCAAAAATAAAAATATAGTCTTTGTAAATGATAAATTCAATTTTGAAAAAAGGTTGCTTAAAAAATTGAACAAGAGATCCAGCCTTTCACAATCCATATAGCAGTGAAAGACAGTCTCTCTCTCCTGGCAGAGGGGGCATTGATCAATGCATGAACAGCCAAGATTGTATGTAAGAGTCTCCAATGCAAATCCCCTGATCTTTTACAGATGGGGGGTTTAAATAAAGTCCTCCAGGCTGGCTTATCCTCCTCTCCTGCCCCCAGCTCTCCATTTTTTCCACAAAAAAAAAACTAAAACATTTCTTGAAATGCGAGTCATCTTGCACCAACGCAGTCTCGCTCGCCAGACTCATCTTCACTTCCAGTAATACGCTGAGAAGGAATCTCGCCCTCTATTTTACCAGCCTCTGCCTCCTTTACTTTACTCACAACAGCAGAAACTTTATTTATACTTTTTATTTCAGGCTCCACAGGCTCTTTATTCATGTGGTTCCCCCTACACAGCCCCACTGCCTCTCCATCTTTGATTTCAGCGCTCTCATTCTCTCGATCAACGTTCTGATTTTCTGCTCCAACGCCAGCACTACTCAGCACTTTACTTTTTGTTTTAAGCTCCAGATTTAATATTATTTCGGTTCACCCCTGCACCAAACACCACCACTCGGCTCAGCTGCCTCCAAAAAGGAGACTACATGTTTTAACAATGGAGATTTACATACCAGCTGAATTCTTTTGGGGGCTGACACAATCTGCCCGTGCCGTGATAACTCATTCACGATTAAATCGTTTTTTAGAATCGTTTGATAGAATTCTTTTCTTTGCCGGTACCTCTAGTGGCGATCTCTACTACAGGGAAGATGGGAGAGCAGATCTGCTGTGTCTCATCTCTACTACAGGGAAGATGGGAGAGCAGTTCTGCTGTGTCTCATCTCTACTACAGGGAAGATGGGTTTTAGAGTTTTTAACCTCATCGCATCTCACCGACGGGACAGAATGCGTAGTGGCAGTGCATCACACAACACTGCCTCTTACACAAGTATACAATCTGCAGCAGACAGCACCTGTATATTAACAGAACAGTTCAATGGTTTAAGATAAAGAGCCCCGAGGTTCATTACTGCGCTGGGTTCCACACAACAAATCAGCTTGAATACAAGTCTTCTGCCAAACTGAACACATTTGTATTATTATCATTTTTTTATTTACTGGTAGTTGTATAGCATCAGGATTACACATTTTGACTACAGTACAAATCAAAGTCAAATAAATAGATGGTATTACAACAGTCTTCCACTTAGTGGCGCTGTGTTCTATACAATAAATAAAAAAGAAAACCACAAAATCACAAGATTTGACCAATGGAACAATATGTTAAAAAAAATAATAATAATCATCATCTTAAGGGGAAAGCTATTTTAGCCATAACACTGAGCACTCAAAATAAGCACATTTGGGATCTGTCCGTTTTTATTGGACAAACTCCTTGTGTCCTGCTGGGACAGGTCGAGCAGCTACAGTACAGTTTCTGTCTTCCTTAATGGGACTCCATTTATAGGCACTGGAAAGTCAATCAGTTCATTCCTTTTCCAAATATACATGACTACAGTCACTGCTATTAAAGTCTTATATCTTAAAATAATTACACCACCGTTATAAAAAAGAGAAACAAAATGTACCTGAGAGTGAATTTATACTTGCCAACAGTAACAAAGCCATTCAATAAAGCCCTCCGTTCATTCACAAGTGCACCAGGCCCATTCGATTGCTTATAATTCAGGAGTACTGTAAGTGGTCTTCAGAACAGCTTCACGTGATAAATGGATTCAGAAAATAGATACAGTTTGGAGTGTTAAATAAAATGTAATAAAGCCCTAATAAAGTATGTATAAAGTATTTTGTAATGTGATACTTTGTACTGTGATATTTTGTAACGATTGTAAGTCGCCCTGTATAAGGACGTCTGTTAAGAAATAAATAATAATAATAATAATAATAATAATAATAATAATAATAATAATAATAATAATAATAATATATTGTTGACAAGTACAGTTAGTGTTTCAATGATGTATAATGACAACTAAAAATAAGAGAAAGGTTATGCAGTACAACACAACAAGGCTACATATACACATTGCAGAATAGTAAAGCACATTACAGTCAGTTAATGAAAATAATACACATCTGAATAGAATACTCGAGGTAGCAGCTTTTTATTTCTGAGTTTTTCTTCTTTTCCCCTCATGAAAGTCCTGGAATTGCTCATGTTAGTCTGTATCAGGTATCTCACAAATGCCCGACTTCCTGAGGCAAACAAATCTTCAACAGCAACTGCACCAGGAAGTGCTTTTAATGGCTTCCCACAACCCTCACAGGATTAGAGGGATGGGGAGGGGAGATCCCACCGCCTCACAGGATTAGAGGGATGGGGAGGGGAGATCCCACCGCCTCACAGGATTAGAGGGATGGGGAGGGGAGATCCCACCGCCTCACAGGATTAGAGGGATGGGGAGGGGAGATCCCACCGCCTCACAGGATTAGAGGGATGGGGAGGGGAGATCCCACCGCCTCACAGGATTAGAGGGATGGGGAGGGGAGATCCCATTGCCTCACAGGATTAGAGAGGGGTGCAGGAAGGGGAGGGGAGGTCCAATAATCCGATCCAGTCCAAAGGCTGGTAAAGAGTTCCTTGCAGACCCTGATGCACAGAGCAGTGGCTGGAGGGTTCACCAGTTTGATTGGCAGGTTCACCAGTTTGGATTAGCGGGTTCACCAGTTTGATTGACGGGTTCACCAGTTTGGATTGGTTTGTCTGTGCACAGTATTTGCAGCTGTCCATGGAATCCCTTCATCGTTTTGCAAAGGTAGAGAAAGTGTTGTCTGGACCTTTATCATTCTCTGTGCTTCAGTTCCATGCTACACCTAGGTAATCCGCTGCTGTACGTGTGCAAAGCAAGAATATCGATGAACCGATCACGAACAACACCCCCGTCAAGCTCCGTTCCTTCATGTTGTTTTCCTGTGTGAAGCAGAGACGGGGCTGTGCCGCGGCTCAGTACTCGTAGAAGTGGTGGTAGTGATGATGGTGCTCGTGATGGTGGTGGTGTTCATGTCTCTGGATCACCTTCCCTACATGGCCTTCATACAACACCAGGGCAGGCAGGTCCCGCACCTTCTCCTTCTCCAGCAGCGTCGTGGGAGGCTGGAAGGACTTGTACGGCCTTGACGCCTCCTTTGCCCTCTGTTTGTGTCTCTTGTGGGTGGGCTGGGGCACGGGGAGGTGGGAGATGTTCTGGCCGACACGTGCTGGATGGGAGGGCGCTGGGGGTGGGGCGCTCTGGCAGGTCAAGCCCTTGTTTCTTACAGCCCTTCCGCTCGGCTGAGAGGGGGCCACCACAGCGTATTTGCCCTGGATCTTGGGAGACCTCAGCAGGTGCTTGCCAGAGTCCTGCGAGCGCAGTCTCTGCTGGAGCTCCAGTCCCTTGGTGCCGGAGGCAGGGTCCAGCAACTGGGACCGCAGTCTCTGCTGGAGCTCCAGCCCCTTGGTGCCGGAGGCAGGGTCCAGGGTCTGGGAGCGCCGGGGGTGGGAGGAGGACGAGGAGGGAGTGTTTTCAGGCTCATGGGAGCGAGACCTGGTCTGGTTCACCACTCGAGACTGGTGCTCTGGTTTAGCAGGTTCAGGATTGGACCCTACGATAATAAATTAAAGATTAATAAATATTCGAAAAAGGACAAAATCGAGGCCTTTGTATTTGAGTGATCATTTATAAATGAAGTTAATTCAAGGAGGGTCTGCGTTATAAATACAATATGCAATGCCCTGTACAAGCCTCCATCACCAATCCGCTGCAATCAATATTTCGGTGTGTATCAAAGTGAGAAATATTAAAAAGGCTTTTCAGGAGGAAGGCAGGGTGTGCTGTCCTCACCCGGTCCGAACGTCGACGTGTAGTTCTCAATGCCGGCCAGGTCCAGGTAGTGGTTTCTCCTCTCCAGGTTCTCGTCGACGCAATGCCGATAGCAGCCATTCTGTCGGGCGTGGTCACTGCGGTGGCTCCTGCAAGGGAGAGTTAGCAGCACATCAACAGGGATGGAAACAAGGGTCCCATTGATTAGAGGGATGGGGAAGGGGGATCCCGCCATGCTTTTGGAATGGGTTAAATTTGCTCTGCAAAAGGAGTCTTATTTCCATCCCTGCATCAAGCACGTGTATTTATATGTTTTCAAACGACTGATTACCAATAAAAAAAACATTTCCGTCTTCAGATAATACATGCAGATTTCAGGACTCGCAGACTAAATCTATGCAAGGAGGAATCATAGACAACACTTTTAATACATTGAAGCATCAGCTTCCCCTTCCCTGGAAATCTGACACTCCCCTTGCATGCTCACATCTGTCACACGGATCCACAAAATCAACAGGACGGTTTGTCATTAAAAAAAAAAAACTGCCTTTCATAAGCAGCTGTTGTCAACTCGTAACGCAGCACAAAACTGAGTGGAACGGCACATGCTTGACATTCCTTTCCAGCACAGCCCTCCCCATAGCTGAGAGTGCAGCTGCACACATCGAGGAAAGGCAGGCTGGTGTGCTTTTCTTTCTAAACAAGAACTGCATTCCTACACAGAACTGATAAAGACAGGAGCAGAGTCGCTTTCAATATGTAGGCCTATGATACAATATGTAGGTCCTGCCTTATTGCTGTATTTTTCAACCACAGTTCTCACTCAGTTCTCTTTGTAATCTGATGTATTCAGTGTCTGCCAGATTTGCACTGGAAAACGGTGCAGAATAATAACAAATATTTAGAGTTGCGAGCCCTGGTGTTGATACACTGTCGTGAGTTGAGATGTTGGGTTCTGTAGACCGAGACAGACTGCTGCCTACCTCAGGGGGGCCCGGGGGTTCTTGTCAGAACTTTTTGGCTCTTCAGTACATTTACTTTCAGTTCTTGTAGTATCTGAATAAAGAACAGAGACAGAACAGTACAGTCTTGAAACAGCAGCTCAAAACAAGTCACAGCTTTCAATACCTCCGGTGTTCAGACTTTAAAACAGTGTTATTGGAGGGGTGAAGAGACAAGAGTTTCCCCAGGTCTGGAGCGGCTTCAGAGGCAAGGGAATACATTGCAAGTCCCCTCACCCCTCACCCCCTCACCCCTCACCCCCTCACCCCTTCTACCCCTTCTACCCCTTCTACCCCTCCACCCCTCCATCTCCCTCTCCATACCTGCATGGTTCTGTGGCATGTTTTTCCTCTTGTGCATGGAGTCTGGGGCCACAGTGAGCTTCATTCGCAGTGTTTTGCTGGTGCTGGGAGAGTGGTTTACCGAGGCATCGACTACCTCGTATATCGTGTGCAGCAAACTGGTTATGTCCTGGGAGAAAGAAAACGCAAAATCTTCTGTTACTTGTCTCACAAACCCACACATGCACAAGATCAGGTTTTTGTTTGTATCTGTTTTTGGATATCACTGGGTTTTGGACTGGCTGAGATGAACCGAGAGGTTTATAATAAGCTATCTGTATGTTGCTAAAGTGATTATCAAGAGATAACCACACAACAGACCAGTGAGTTTTTAAAGTTGTAGGTCATTATTTACCATGCAGAACTCTATACAGAGCACTTTGCACAATAAACCTACCATGGAGCTTTACTACAGAAAAAAATAAAGACATCTGAAATCTAAAAGGACATTTAATAATTTAAAAATGGGAGAAAAACATGAAGTTTCTTAGATTTGACATTAGGTTTAATTAGTCTTACACAGTTTTCCCTCTGAAGGTAATTACAGCAGAACTATAAGCTCTCCAAAGACTGTCACTGAAAGAAGAAGGTCCACAAAACAAGGCTGGAATCAAGGCGTTTTTTGCCCTATTAGTTGTGTTTTTCAACTGCTTTGGCCCACGCACGCACACACACACACACGCACGCACACACACACACGCACGCAAGCACAAAACTCTTTTTCAAAATCAAACTTGTACGGCGATTGCAGGTTCTGTCTGTGCAAATGTTCCTGTTAATTGAGAATTACTCTTCTGTGTATTGTCGTGTATTGTATTGATTCAATGTACTCACGGTGCATCTGCAATGAAACTTTGCGCTTCCTGTAGAATTCTCACACATTCTACATGCCTGCCTTTGTATTACATGCATTCCCTGGCTTTGCCACAATAACACACGGGTGTGTCTGCTGTAATCTGGGAGTCCACTGAAGACAATGCAGTGCGTCTTTTCTTTAGGATTGGATTATTGAGCCCAAACCCTTAAAACTTTTCTTAACCATTTTATATAAAAAAAAGGGAAGATCTGCATCAGATTAAATGGAGCCAATTAATTCTGCTTTACTACTACAAGTGGGTAGGCCAGGGACATACTGTAGCTTACCTTAGGGGTCAGTGGATGAGCTGCAATTGAACCCCAATGCCTCCTGACTCATAACACATTGCAAACACAACACAAGGAGTTCTGAACTACAGATAACGGCAACACAATCGGGCCCGCATTTGCGCTGGCTGTGTTGACTGAATGAATAACACATGAAAGGAACAGGGAAAGGTTCTTAAATTTAACAGAACCTGCAAAGACTCAAGTTCAAAAGGTTTATCATGGCCCGTGTGCGAGTCCCCTAGCTATTACAAGA
Organism: Acipenser oxyrinchus oxyrinchus; assembly: GCA_030684275.1. Classification (NCBI taxonomy): domain Eukaryota; kingdom Metazoa; phylum Chordata; class Actinopteri; order Acipenseriformes; family Acipenseridae; genus Acipenser; species Acipenser oxyrinchus. The sequence goes on from CM060261.1 coordinate 34,955,141, forward strand.
TTTTTCTGAACCTTGTGATAAACTCAACCCTCCCACAGGCTGGGGGCTGATCCCTCACTGCCTCCTCTATGGTCAGCACCCTGCTCCGCCTCGCTAGCACCCTGGACACCCGCTACAATAATGAAGAAGCCTTGACGTGACAGCTTACCTCCCGGGTGACTTTCCCATTGTTATCAAAGTCATACAGTGTGAAGGTCCACTCCTGCCTGTTATCTTCCTCTACTGACACATCGCACTCGAGCTCCTGAGAACAACGCACAGTCAGAACAGGTTCCTGCACCCACAACAGCAAGGCAATGCCATGGGAGCGACCAGCTCACAGTGCAGGACCGCCCTGAGACTGGAGATGGGTCCAACACTGAAGACTCATCCACAGCAGCACTCTATATCAAGATCAACCCAGAGACCAGATATTGATCCCATGTTCTATATATCCGATTCACCTATGCAGGGAAGGAAATACGACTCCCATTGCATAGCAGTTTGATCCATTCCAGGTTTTACTATGAGTTTAATAATATGACTCACCTCAGCTTGTTACCTATACACTGTGGCTGATCAAGCTCATAGTAAAACCTGGAATGGGTTAAAATGCTATGCAATAGGAGTCTTATTTCCATCTCTGCTACGGATGCTGACAGTAGAGCTCTACATTAGTTTTTTTTTTTTTATACAAAGGTTGTTTAAAAAGTAAAAGGAGTGAAGTAAGAGCCCTGCAACTCCCACAGAAGAGGGACCTAGAGATTTAAAATGAGATCAGAATATATTTCAATATTAAATGTGCCAACTTCAAACATGTTTATATGTGTGTGTGAGTGAGCGTGAGAATGAGGGGATTAGGTCTGGTTGGCATGGTTTTTTTCTCAAGTCAGCATTTGTTGAAGATCCGATTTTTTTTTTTTAACTAATTGTATGCTATTCTTCAATTCATACACCTCATTCAAAACAAGAAAATCACCCGAGCCCTTGCTGGGACGTTCACTCCCACTTACTTCCAATTTGAGTTGTTTGCTGGAGCCGCTGTGCACGTGGCTTTCCTTCCCCAGTTTCTTCTCATCATTGCAGCAGCTAGCCGTCTTCTCCGGGGGGAGGGCGACTGGAGACAGAGCAGGAAGAGAGTGTGTGAGAGGAGGGTTTACACAGTGCCAGAGAGTCTGTGAGAGGGAGGGTTTACACAGTGCCAGAGAGTGTGTGAGAGGAGGGTTTACACAGTGCCAGAGAGTCTGTGAGAGGGAGGGTTTACACAGTGCCAGAGAGTCTGTGAGAGGGAGGTTTACACAGTGCCAGAGAGTCTGTGAGAGGCAGGGTTTACACAGTGCCAGAGAGTCTGTGAGAGGGAAGTTTACACAGTGCCAGAGAGTCTGTGAGAGGGAGGGTTTACACAGTGCCAGAGAGTGTGTGAGAGCAGCGTTTACACAGTGCCAGAGAGTCTGTGAGAGGAGGGTTTACACAGTGCCAGAGAGTCTGTGAGAGGGAGGGTTTACACAGTGCCAGAGAGTCCGTGAGAGGGAGGGTTTACACAGTGCCAGAGTGTCTGTGAGAGGGAGGGTTTACACAGTGCCAGAGTCTGTGAGAGGAGGGTTTACACAGTGCCAGAGAGTCTGTGAGAGGGAGGGTTTACACAGTGCCAGAGAGTCTGTGAGAGGGAGGGTTTACACAGTGCCAGAGAGTCTGTGAGAGGGAGGGTTTACACAGTGCCAGAGAGTCTGTGAGAGGGAGGGTTTACACAGTGCCAGAGAGTGTGTGAGAGCAGCGTTTACACAGTGCCAGAGAGTCTGTGAGAGGAGGGTTTACACAGTGCCAGAGAGTCTGTGAGAGGGAGGGTTTACACAGTGCCAGAGAGTCTGTGAGAGGGAGGGTTTACACAGTGCCAGAGAGTCTGTGAGAGGGAGGGTTTACACAGTGCCAGAGAGTCTGTGAGAGGGAGGGTTTACACAGTGCCAGAGAGTCTGTGAGAGGGAGGGTTTACACAGTGCCAGAGAGTCTGTGAGAGGGTTTACACAGTGCCAGAGTCTGTGAGAGGGAGGGTTTACACAGTGCCAGAGAGTCTGTGAGAGGAGGGTTTACACAGTGCCAGAGAGTCTGTGAGAGGGTTTACACAGTGCCAGAGAGTCTGTGAGAGGAGGGTTTACACAGTGCCAGAGAGTCTGTGAGAGAACGAAGACCTCCAACAGCTGCACTGGGAGGTCTGGGGTCTGGAAAGGAAACTAACGAAGACCTCCAGCAGCTGCACTGGGAGGACCGTTGTCTGGAAGGAATAGCATCTTTTGTTTCTGAATTTTTTGTTAAAAAAGAAATCACAAAACAATGCTGCAAGGTCAGAGTTCTGTAACAGAAATAACAAACCTTTTAAGGCTGCCGTTTAAAGAATAAACAGCAGCCTCTTTGTTCACCCTCTAATTCAAGAGTGTACATGCTTTAATCAAGTAGTGAGTTTAGATGTTAAATACTGACAGAGCTGGATCTGTTCGGACGAGTTACAGAATTGGCTGGATCTCATAGGTAGCGGCTGACAGATTAAATGCTTTACTTTACCATCTCTCCGCGGCGCACTGTGATGTTCTATTCTCAAACTCCAAAATGCCTTTTGGATGGAGATCAGACGGATTTAAAACAGAATTACTAATTAAGCAGTTACATTTTAAACACTCTTTGTTGTGTTAGCCAAAAGGCCAAAAACAGCAGCTCTCTGTCTTCCCCCCCCCGATAGATTTTTTAAAAAAAAACACACATATAATAATAATCTGCCCCCTCCATAAGATAAAGTCTTAGGGAGCTTTGGCGAGGCAAATAACATGAAAACTGTCTGCGTTTTGACCAGTGGAGGCTTTCAAAGGAGACATTGTGCACAGGCAGCCTTCTGTGTGACAAGCTTTACTTTATGAACATGGTTATCCAGCAAGTAATGAAACATTTCAAGAGCAATCTAGACCCTGAAATCATGATATTGCAACACTGCTGCCTATGAATTTCTTTAGTAATACCGACTGCTCTGGGATGACTAGTGTTAAAGCTTCCTGCAGGCTGTGAAAGTGTTCCTGCTTTCTGCATGGAGAGCTAGACGTGTTTCAGCTGCAGAGCATTCGCTGGCCTGTGACTGTTTATTCACACGTGGCACCACCGAGCCTCAACAATTGAGTTCCTGGCTTAGTGTCGTCATTCGATAAAGTGTAGTGGCTGTATATGTAAGTGAGCGTTACCACCGCTTTGGAAAACAGCACAGACGCTAACATGTGCACAGTGCGCATTTACTTTATCAGACTCAAAAGCAGAGCGGAGTCTTTCCCTCCCCAGACCGTTTGAAATTCTCTATGCAACTGGCTAAAAACTCACATTTATACCCAAAAGCTTGTTTGATTTCTCCCCCCCCCCAACTGGGTATTAAAGTATTTAAATCTATGTATTATCAACTGATAAGAGCATATTTCAAAGTTCTATTTATCTGTTTCCAGGCATTAGAAAACATTTTAAAAAGCAGCAAAAATGACCTGCAATTAAGCAGGATGCGGGACTCTGCAAACAGAGACGACCCTTTCATGAATCTGAACGGAAACCACAAGGGGGTCCAAACGAGCCCACGTTGGGCCTCCAGTCTGCCTTTTTATTAAAATCACATGTTTGCAGCATCACATCCTTTTATACTGCAGGATCAGGATGAGTTCTGAATGAAAGGGTTTACAATCTGGGATGGAAACTGAAATAGCACTCTCTGAAGACAGAGAGCAAGACTCCCAGTCCCTGGTCTCATGCTGAACGAGCACACCCAACACCTACTCGGAAACAGTCTTTGAAACCCGACCTCCCCACTTAGGAGAACCTTCCAGAGCTTCTGCAGGAGCCGGCCCTGTCCCCCAGGCGCAAGCAGCGAGTCATAATTTCCACTTTTCCAGCTCAGATGTGTTTATGACCACCACATTTCAGAACAAGACCAAAAAAAAAAAAAAAAAAACAGTCTGGTCTGGCTAACAAAGAGTTGCTGTCCCCTGCCTCTTGAAGTCTGTGGAATGGCACTCATTTTTTAAAAATTAGACAGTCAAACTGAACCCACTCAGTTCACCTGAAATCAAACCTATGAATTCAGGTAAAAGAGTCTCTGCTCCCCTTGCCCAGCCAGGCAAGCTGCAGCAGTTCTCAAACTAACAGACAGGGGGTTGAGTTTAACAAGCTTAACAAGCAGAGTGTCGCTGCAGGCCTGATGAACTCCTGTTCTGTTCAGTACAGGCTTTGAAGATTCATTTTCTGAGACTATGGACCCCCTAAGCCTTGAATTGCCATTAAGACATTGGACTCAGGCGCATGCCAGAGGAGCAGGGTCATCGCAGCAGCGCAGTATCACTCCCAGTTTCCTTCTCTTTCCAGCGCGAGCAGCGCTTTGTGATCAAACGTAATGAGAGCCGAGAGTCAGCCGTGGAAGTGTCTCTGCATGCTGTTTTCTCTGCTGCGTTATCTACAGGCTCTGAGAGACAGATGAGAGGGATTTTTTGTGAAGGCAGTAACAAGCACCCCAGGATCCAGACCCCCTGCTACTCGCTGCACCATTTCACACTCCGCAGTGCTTTTGTTTATTCCGTTTAGTTTTCTTTTTGCTGCTTGCAGCTTCTCACTTAACTTTAACCTTGGCAGCTATTCCAGGGTTTCTTAACTATACATTTCCTTTTAGATTCTGCAGTAGCTCAAATGACTGACTACTCCCCCACCCATTCCATCACCTGAATCAAACTGGGTTACACTGCCCCCCTCTCCCTATCACTTCCAGCTAACAAGGTTTTTGTTATGAGTTGATACCTATGTGTTGTTCATGGAAAGGGGAAGTTTAGATGCACACATTGCATGAAATAATTAGTGCTGAGAGAATCCATGTGATCCTGTAAAACTGAAAAATCTCTTATTTCTAGCATACGTTATTGGGGCCGCGTTTGCTTAGCCTGGAAGCACTGCTCGGGGGGAGTGGGGGCCCCACATAAACAATAAGACTGTCAAGCTGTCCTTGTCTGTGCTGCTGCCCAACTGGATGCTATAGCTCCTTCACTGCCAATTACAAATCCCGTGGCAAAGTAGGAGCAATAAAACCACCTGAAGCACTTAAACAAAATAGTGCTGTTCACAGACTTCCAATTAATCCATACTGGAAATGGCTGTATCGGGGCAACGCTGACCAGTGGACGGACACGCACACACAGACACACACACAGACACAGACACACATCTTCAGCGAGCGGGGGAGAAGCTCCTATGGAACAGCCTGGCCGACAGCACCAGCACATCGTCGATAATCTGATCACTACAAGTTGACTTTGTTCTTTTGCAGGGAGTTCAAAAGAGAAAAAGAGAAACCCTGAAGCAACCAGTGTCTTACTCCCCGTACATCTGAATACAGAACTCAGCCAGACAAAGTCAAAGAATTTGAGAGGAAGGAGGCTAGAAGGAGTTAGAAAGGGTGTAAAGGGTTCAAGTTGACACATGCACACTACAATGCACCACAGCCACAATGTACCTTCTAAGTGATAGTGCTCATCACCCAGAGTCTCCAGGCATGCTTCTCCTGCGGGGTCCTGTGAAGAGAAGGAAGCAAGCATTAGCAATTGTTTCCATTTCCAATTCCTTTTAAAATCAATTCCCAATTCCAATTCCTTCAAAAGGAACTGGAATTGAGGAAAAAGGGAATGGGAATTGGAATTGTGGGAATTGATTTTAAAACGGAATTGAAAAAAAAAGTAGTTGACCCCAGCCCTGGTTTCCTTTTACTTACAATTAAAAAAAAAAAAAAAAAAAAAAAAAGAACAAATTCTCTGCAGTGGATTTATTCTTGCCCTTATTTGGCAAAGCTGTTCTCCACAAAATATTTCCTAACGGCAATTCCCATGTGGTTTTTAGCTTAAACCTGGCATACAACAAACCAAAAACCCCCATCAGCATGAACTGTTCTGTAACAAACACACAAAGTGAATAAACTCAATGTCTTTATGGACAATAAATACCTGGGAATATTTAGGACCGCTTCTCTAAGCATTGGACACAGGAATTAAAGACCAGCTTGGAAAAGGTATGCATATCAATGCTATAATTTCACTCTAATGAAAATGATAGCAACTGAATCTCAGCAACAAGCAGAACACATTGATAACACTAATACTCCCCACCCGATCCCACTCCTGTATCGCTATCCAGAGCGCTTTTAATAATTGCAGTGGGGATGTCTCTTGCATTACATTAAAGCAGCAGTGCAATCACTAGAGAGCTTGTCACCTTGCAGTCCGGGATCTCACTGTGCTGCATGCTAGGACCTTTTTGTTTTATTTGCAGCGCATGAAATATTGGCACAAAACACGGGTTCCTCGGCTCTGCATTTGGAAGGTATTTTAAAAATGGAACAAATAGATCTCCAAACACAAACAGCTGAGGCGTGATTGCAACCCTCTCCTTCACACGCTGTCTCTCTCTCTGAATGCAGTGCCCATGTTTCACACCCACGCGCTGGCGGGTTATCTGGTTGGTAGAGTTATTTATGCACCATGTGTCTGTTGTCACCACTGGTGTGCGCACCCCAAGGATCAAATTAAAAGTTTATTTTCCATGTGATGAAGGAGTCCTGAAATAGACACCCCTAATAAGCCAGCATGCATATTCTATAGGCAGTTACTTGTACCAGCAAATACAAAAGTATATACAGTACAGTGCATGAAAACAACAGAATTATATACACCCTGGAGTCTGAAGGCAGGTGTTCCACGTTTTGTACAGGTTTTTGGCTGCTTTCAGGGTAACATGAGCTTTCAGGGTAATAAACTACTGTAATAAACACTCCAAACCCCTTCTCTCGATAGCTAGAGAGACAGACAGACAGACAGACAGACAGACACTGTATATGTGCACAGTAATGAAATTGGTAAAGCTGGCTTGTTGTTTTCAAGCCTGTATTAAAAGGGGTGGAGGAGTATTTCTGGAGCAATCCTCCCTCCAGCTCTGGGAATCAGATCCCTACCTGTGGGATAACACTGCACTCTCCCTGTGGTGTCCGGCACATCTGGGAGAAGTGCTTTCAGAGACATGGGAGAACCTCATCAGCGAGAGAGAGAGAGCGAGAGAGAGAGAGAGAGAGGGGCTGCAGCCCTCCGCTCGCAGTGCTACAGTAAACAGCCTAACAGGAGGGTCTGTGAACACTCAAAGCTAGAGCTGCTGATGTTAAAAACACGCCTGCCACCCCACCCCACATATATAATGTAAGCAGGAACATGTTCTATGTTTTTTGGCTCTGGCATCAAAGACTTAAAAAAGAAAAAAGCATCGTGGAGTTCTTGGACTTTCCATGCATTGAATGTCATCAGTTCCCTGGCTCTGCTCTATATTCAAGGACTCCCTTAAAAGACCTGCTCAGCTGCAGAGGAGCCCGGTTTGAAAGTGCTCTGTGGATTAGAACCTGCCTGCTGACTGACAGGCGGAATGGGGCGCTTCCTCCTCTCTGGAGGAGCAAACCTCGAACGGAGGACAAAGTCCATCAAGAAAATCGGATTTAATCCCCAGGAGTCAAGGTCGCCTCTTAGAAGATTATTCAGAGACCCCACCCCGTCAGGTTTAGAACTCAGTGGGTGGCCGAGATACTTCGACTGAGGAGAGAAACTCCAGACAGGTTCTTTAAAGCTGAAACTTTATCATCAGCCTGCTATTTAAACTTGGTCTGAACTCCACTAATATAGTCAGCCAGACCCCAGCACGGAGGGTTGGATTACACAGACAGGGGGAGCACTGACACCAAAGAGATTGCAATTCTGATCAGGTTATGTATACAGTATATACAGATATTTATATACGTTTTTGCTCAGAGTCAACTTCCCAATGTTTCAGTATGTTTAACATACCTTTGCCAAGAGAAAATGTGTTTGAAAACAAACAGTAGAGGTACAAACAGTGAGTCACATTTTCTCAAAACTCCAAGCAACTGCACTAATTGCCCCAAGCAGTCAGTGCAAACACGCCAACCCAGCCCCCCCTCTCTGTAATGGAGCTCTCCACCCAGCCCCCTCTCTCTGTAATGGAGCTCTCCACCCAGCCCCCTCTCTCTGTAATGGAGCTCTCCCACCCTCTCTCTGTAATGGAGCTCTCCACCCAGCCCCCTCTCTCTGTAATGGAGCTCTCCCACCCTCTCTCTGTAATGAAGCTCTCCACCCAGCCCCCTCTCTCTGTAATGGAGCTCTCCACCCAGCCCCCTCTCTCTGTAATGGAGCTCTCCACCCAGCCCCCTCTCTCTGTAATGGAGCTCTCCCATCCTCTCTCTGTAATGGAGCTCTCCACCCAGCCCCTCTCTCTGTAATGGAGCTCTCCACCCAGCCCTCTCTCTGTAATGGAGCTCTCCACCCAGCCCCCTCTCTCTGTAATGGAGCTCTCCACCCAGCCCCTCTCTCTGTAATGGAGCTCTCCACCCAGCCCCTCTCTCTGTAATGGAGCTCTCCACCCAGCCCCTCTCTCTGTAATGGAGCTCTCCACCCAGCCCCTCTCTCTGTAATGGAGCTCTCCACCCAGCCCCCTCTCTCTGTAATGGAGCTCTCCACCCAGCCCCCTCTCTCTGTAATGGAGCTCTCCACCCAGCCCCCTCTCTCTGTAATGGAGCTCTCTCACACACTAGCTACGGCACAGACAGGGTGCAAGATCTCTCACCATCGATGCCACAGAGGCTGCACGGCCCCGCTCGCTAACCCCCGCAAAACTCAGCTCTGGATTCAGAAGAAAATAAATCAAATTAAATCTAAAATCAAAACACTCTTCGCTTTTTAATCTAACCGAACAGATATCATTCCAGTGCCCCACGCTGACAGAGGGGTTAGCCATGAACAGGAGAATCCAGGAACCAAGAACGTTTTCATTGGTTGGTGTCTTTGAGTATGAGTAACAGCGGCACTGATACTTCTTACTTCTATGTACTGCTCTTACCTGATACAGGTCAGACATCTTCAAACCCCAAAACAGCAATACAATTCCCTCAGCCTCTTATTTGTTGTGTCTCCTGCAATGCTGAAGCGTTATTCACTGCCAGTAATATCCAGCATCAGAGTCACACCAAAGAAACTAGAGAAGGCGGCGGCGGCGGCCTCATGAGCTTCACATTGGAATCCCCATCAATCTTTTTGTTTAGCTGACATCCCTGGCTCTTGAACCAAATCTTGAAGTTCAATAGCCAAGATAATATATTTAAGAAAGGGTCAAATCCCCTTGAAGGATTAAAGCCCCCCCTCGCTTATTAATTGCTGTGAGAATGCTCCTAATCCCCCCCAACTTCTCTTCTGACTCGGAACCCTACTTTGAGCCCAGCCCTGTTTAGATCAATACACGCACGCACGCACGCACGCACGCACGCACGCACGCACGCACGCACGCACACACACGTAAAGAGCACACAAGCTGCTCTTTTCCAAGCTCTGGTATCCTGCCATGCAGCGATTCTTATGGCTGGGCTGCTTTTCTAATTTGCTGCTTGAAGATCTGCTGAAACGCCGAGCTAGCCACACCATTCCTGTGTTTCCACTGTGCTCTGAAAAGCGCCAGACCTGGTGAATTCAAAGCCTGCAAGATTAAAGTAAAAAAAATACATCCTGGCACTCTAGGGCCACTGCAAGGAACTGGAGCTTCCCCACTGATTGAAGTCACAGCCGCTGCGCTACAAAAACATCTTGACATCCCAATAGGTGATATTTCATACAGCACACAGCTGGAAGACAATTAGCAATTATCGGTTAAAAATGATAACTGCGATTGTGATTATCTTACATCATGTTTCACAGAGATTCCCAGGGCCCCAAAGCAAACCCTCTCAGCACTCAGCTCACAGGCAACCCCAGCAAACCGCCTCAGCACTCAGCTCCAACCCCAGCAAACCCTCTCAGCACTCAGATCCAACCTCAGCAAATCCTCTCAGCACTCAGCTCCCAGGCAACCCCAGCAAACCCTCTCAGCACTCAGCTCCCAGGTAACCACAGCAAACCCTCTCAGCACTCAGCTCCCAGGTAACCACAGCCAGGAGATGTCAAACCCCTGAACGGTTCTGCGAAAACAAGCATATTTACTGGGTTAATCTGGGTGCAGAGAATAGCCAGTTCTCGTAATCCTAACAGCAAACTCACAAACACGTTCTCCCATTAGCGTCAGCGGACTCAAGCAAAACAAATAGCAGCACTGCAGAACACGTTTAATTGAAGATCGTTATTAATTTTTTATATATATATATAAGTCACGCAATAGGAAAACCATGCAAGCAATCCTCCTGATGCTTTTCACTGGAAATCTGAGGCCAGCTGTAATTAATAACAAGGTAGGTGACCCTGATTGGAAACGTGGCTGCTGAAATATCCTGCCTGCTGAAACAATCCAGACCGCAGCAAACACGTTCATTCCCAAAAGGATTTGCATTCAATGCCAAAACCTGCTTTCAGATAATTAAGTAACAACGCAGATTGATTTTCTGGAGGTCTTCTGGACGGGATCCACTTTGTTTTGCGGTTTGCTTTTTGCAGTTGGAATGACCTGCAAACACTTGTGTAAAAGGTGCTTCTCACCACAGAGTGGCCCCCGGGCACCTGCACAGCAGCTGCACACACTCAGCTGCCAGGGAGAGTCAGTCTCAGATCCCAGCTCAGCCTTGCCATCTCTGCCAACGGACACAGAGCACAGCACGTGGACTTGACTTGTATACGAGGTACATGAAACCAAAAGGTACGCCTGCATGGGAGGAACCTTCAGATGTAAAGAATGTGAAGTGAATAAGCTGGGACAGGTAGAACAGGTCAGTGCTCTGCATGCACCACTACAGCACGCTTGAGTTACTGGAAGGGCTCATATTTTAACCAACGTGAAATTCTTCTGCTTGTCCCTCAGCTGGCCTCGGAGTTCCGGGGTGTCTATTAAGGAACTTTACAAGCAGCGGCATAAACAAGATCACCATCGTGAGTGATTGCCCTGAACAGCTGAGGAGCTGCTCTTGTCTTCTTGAAATATCTTCATTTACTCCTGGCTCCAGTCCCATAAAAGCAGGTCAGTGCTCCCTGGAGCCTGTCAATGCCTACGCTTAGCACAGACAGAGCGGCACACTGAAGTAGCTGGGGTCAGGGCTTTCTCGTACTCCTCGCAAAGGCAAAGCAATGCGTCCCATGCACTGGGACCACGTCTTAAAGCCTCTGTCACAGTCAGCAGCAGTGACTTGGGGAATGTGTCAAAGGGCCCAGAAAAGTTGCAAATTGATATAACAGTAATCATACCCTGCACATCAGGAATGGCAGATGTGGTTTGGCATAACAAGGCTCCAGCTGTGCCGACTCTAATGTCTGGAATCTGCTTCCGTGGCATGCAGCTGGTTTCACTGATGAAGCCACACTTTGCAGAAGGCCCCAGCTTCTACAGACCCCCCTGTTAGTCGCTGCCACATCCACTGTCGGCAGCACTGCCCCACTCATCCATGCTGGAGTCTGTTTTACAAGTCTGCTCAATGTCTGATCACACGAAGGGACTCATAGTGAAGTGAATTCCCTTATAAAAGTTTCCCATAGTAAAAGCATAGTATAGTAAAGTATAGTAAAAGCACAGTGAAAGCAAAAAAAAAAAACATAACAACAACAACAACAACAACAACAACAACAACAACAACAACAACAACAACATGATTAACTATGGTAAATGCATAGAATAAGCATATGAAAAGCATACACAGATACTGTGGTAAACTTATATAAGGGTTCAGAAGGGAATCATTTGAAACTATTGAACTAGCAAGAAATTACTCGCGTTACTGCTGCGTCCTGCAACCACGCAGCTTTAGATATTCTGTTGTGGACTCGAAACCTAGATAATTCGGGAGATTCAAATACCTGAGCGGAGAGCCACTATACTATTTGCAGGGACCCAATAAATCTCAGAGCCCTCGCACCAGGCACAAAGATTATTTACTGTCTATCTAAAGCCAACAGCACACGTTCTGACAATGTGCTCACTGAACGACGGTTTTCATTGATCCAGAGCCAGCGCTTACTGGAGCCAATCCCACGCTCTATTTCAGTATAAAAACTCCGGCGCTCAAATCGAGAGAGAGAGAGAGAGAGAGAGAGAGAGAGAGAGAGAAAAAAGGAAGAGAAATCTTGATAAAAACAGCTGGAAAAGCAGGCTCCACTACACCACCCTGATCAGACTCAAGTACCTGGTTCTTCTATTGAGAGCCTGAAACTCCTGCCAGAATTCAAAACGTAGTTACATTCATCCTTCCAGGAATAAGCTGCAGGTTCTACATTTAGAAGGGGCTACATTTCCTCTGCGCTGCAGCCACTGCACATGTGTTCCTTCATATAAACATGAGCAAAAACAGCAGTGTTGCATCTTTGCTGACACACTGCCTGCATGAAGGGTCAGCTCAGCAGTGCTGTGACCCATGCATTTGTGTACTCGGCACTCAATGGATTGAGTTAATTAGCCACAGGTCCCCAGGACTTCAAAGGGTGTGGATAAAGCAAAGATAAAGGGAGCTGCAGATCACACAAGGGAAGGTCTCCTCCCCCCATTTCTCTTTAAACAGAGCGCTGTCATAATAACCTCAAACAGCTCCTTGTCTCACTGCGACAGGCAATGGGATTCAGTGTGTCCTCCCCTTTCCCCGCTATCCATTACCCCCCAGACAGGACACCACACAAAACCACAGCAGAACAACAAACTTAACATCATGTCATCTGAAATTTAAACAAACAGTGATTACATACATATATACACACATACATGTATAAAAAATAAAAAGCAGTTGAATCATTTCAAGTGACATTTACAATTTATAAAATTGTGGATTCCAGTTTGCAGTCACCGATTTGCAGCAAGGTTAGCCCACCTCTGGGCTCACGTGTCCAATTGTTTTTGGGGGATCCCACCATGCAGACCACACCATCCTTCTTTTTATTCTCCCCATCTCTGCTTTCATACACCAACTGTAATGGCTCTGAAATTGAACCCTAAACTGAGCACATTCAGAGCGGATTACACAGTGGAGCCAGGCCCTGACAGGCGAGAAGTCTCAGACACAGTTAATATTACATTTCCTAGTGAGGTTCAAGCATCTCCCAGGTCACGGCAGGGCTGCAGAGTAGCTGTGCACGCACACCGTGGGGACCCAAGTGTTTGGTCAGGACCCCCAGAAGATTTTCTTCTTGCTATAATTCTTTGGGAGCCGACAGGAACGTTCTCATGTCAGCCTCAGCTGCCATCGGAAACCCCCTTCTTAGCTATTTTTTTTTGCACAGCTAATCAAATCTCTTATCAGATTCAAAGTCAAATTGAAATATTAAGCCTAGCCTATAACTAGAACTTTTGTCTTTTGCTACATTTTAAATGTATAATTATTTGGTTCCGGAAGGTTTGGACATTCTGCTACCCTGGGTCAAAGCTTGGCTTCTGATGTCATTTTTTCCCCCTCTATAGCCCATCACGAATGTTTATTTTTACAAATATTTCTGTCTGTGGCCTAATGCTGGTGTCAAGGAGAGGCTCTTCTTAATTTTAAGTAATATCAGATTGCTTCTGAAAAGGGATTTCTGTTGAAGGAAATATATACAATAACCCAGACCTAAACACCCCAGCAAAACTACAGCAACAGCACACAGAGAAACACAGGTGGCAGACAAGTGGTGGGGGTTAATGCAAGTTCTCACTGAGTAAAGTCCTCTTTCTCGAGAGAGATATTTTTACAATTTTAATTGTGCGTTTCTTTAAACCGCAGCATATAATAGTTTAAAGCCTGTTTCTGTCTCCACCAAATTAAAGCACACACATCCATGGCTCAGACCAACTTCATAGCTAAACAGTCTCCACTGTGTAGTTTAATTGTGTGTTCCCTAAAACTGCAGCCCCCAGGAGAGCAAGGATATAGTTAGAGAGAGTTCTAATTACCGGCCCATGCGCAGCTCTTTCAGCACACTACAAGCTCCAGCATGCCATTCACCCTCATGCTTTACCATCTGCACTGCAGCTCTAACAGTCACAAGTCTGCGAGTTGCCTTTTATTAACGGTGTAATATTTACGGTAAGCTTCAAGGAGCTGTACGCTCTAATTCAAGATTTAAAGCAGCACACAAAGCCTGGGGAGCACACGTGGGTCAGAGGTGCAGGCCTTCAGCCTTCACACACAAAGCCTGCCTGGCTCGCTCGCTGCCTTCCTCCTTCAGAGCAAATAGCTGCTGGGTTCTCTGTATGGGGTCCCGTCCCCACGTCCCCACGTCCCTACCCCAATACACCCAAACATCTCCTGGTTATTTATTTTGCAATCCTAAATAACCCTTTGAGAATTTAAAAATCTGTCATTTGAAAATCAAGCCTCCAACATTTGTATTTCAACTTGTTAAATACCGGTCACACAGATGTGATTACTGTCCGCTAAATAAATTATAGGACTGGAGAGATAGAGAGAGAAAGCAGCCATGCCCAAGAGGAATTCAGTGCACAGCATGCTGCCTTTGTTCTTAACAACAAAAACATGATCGAGGCAGAACGACAGACGGTACTAATTTCACTCTTAGCATTGTTATTAACAATGCCTTCAAGTGGGATTTTTGCATAGGAAACAGAGCCACCAGCAAAGCTGTCCATTGCAGCATCTGAAACAGAAAGTCAAATTCACATTTTCTGCATGTGGCTGAATCGAAATGTCCTGAAAGACAGTGGTCTTAAGTCACCCACACACCAGTCAGAATAGCATGCATATTGGAGCAAAGCAATGCTAAGAAGAGTGTGCATACTGGATCAGAGCAGAGCAATGCTATGAAGAGTGTGCATACTGGATCAGAGCAGAGCAATGCTATGTACTGGATCAGAGCAGAGCAATGCTATGAAGAGTGTGCATACTGGATCAGAGCAGAGCAATGCTATGAAGAGTGTGCATACTGGATCAGAGCAGAGCAATGCTATGAAGAGTGTGCATACTGGATCAGAGCAGAGCAATGCTATGAAGAGTGTGTATACTGGATCAGAGCAGAGCAATGCTATGAAGAGTGTGCATACTGGATCAGAGCAGAGCAATGCTATGAAGAGTGTGCATACTGGATCAGAGCAGAGCAATGCTATGAAGAGTGTGCATACTGGATCAGAGCAGAGCAATGCTATGAAGAGTGTGTATACTGGATCAGAGCAGAGCAATGCTATGAAGAGTGTGCATACTGGATCAGAGCAGAGCAATGCTATGAAGAGTGTGTATACTGGATCAGAGCAGAGCAATGCTATGAAGAGTGTGCATACTGGATCAGAGCAGAGCAATGCTATGAAGAGTGTGCATACTGGATCAGAACAGAGCAATGCTAAGTAGTTGCATGTACAGTACAGAAGACATCGCTCTGAAAAACCTCCAGCATCTTAAAGGGAAAGTCCCAGCACACACATAACCCCTGGGAGCCCTCACTGATTTTAATTTATTAACCCAGAGAGAGAGCCCCGCCCTCCCCACTCCAGACCAGGCTAACTACCAAGCAATCTGCTTTGTAGATTCAAACCGAGGTCAACTAAATTGGTTTCCTGAATCCCACAGAAGCAGTTAGTCATTAAAACCCATAGGCGCAGTTTCCTGAACTCGGCTTGGGTGCTGAGCTTACAAACAGCGCATCTCATGGGTGGACCCAGTGCAGGTTTAAATGAACACATACAGTACAACTGCCTGTACTGTATGCATGGACCCTTGAAGTCACGTCTATAGCTGCTTGACCCCTCCCCCAGGACGTCACGTTTTATTTGGAGCTGGTCAGCTTTACTGGTTACTGTAATGAACTTCAAAGGGGCTATTTATTCACACTTGTGTTGACTCATTTCAGTGGCGCACAGTGGGTTTAGTCAGGCACAGCTCACTGCGGTGGCAGTCTGGATGCTTTGAGAGTTTTAAAGGGCCGACTCCCCCTTTGCTGACACTCAGAGGTGGGAATTTTAAATGGCTCCTGCTGCTGGCTCAACCAGAAGGGTTTTCTGGACAAGCTATTGTACAGCACATGCAACGAGACTGCGCTGCTCTCCTCTAATATACACACCAGCTCTGGGCAAAATGGACTTCCATTGTGAACATGTGGGTGTCTGGGTGACGACTAACAGCACCGACTCTCAGGACATTGCTGTTAGAAACAGCTTTGCCTCCAGCGGCATTTAAAACACTACATTTTGTATGATGATAAAAAAGCCCAAGTAGTGAAACAGAACAGATTAGCTATATTGGGAAGCATTATGCTAATGTATCCAATTATGTAGTAATCCGGTTTAATTCACTTTGTAAAAGTTATCATAATTGTAGTAAAACAAACTCCAGCATATCCCTGCAATGTAACTGACTCTTTGGAGACTATCCTAAATGGTAAGCTCGGTCTGGCTGGTAATCACACACTTGTAAACTGAGGGCTTTTTGTTTTTAAACTTGAGGCTTCCTTTACAGACAGCTCCACCGCACACTGCTTAGTTTAAAAATGAGAAATCAAGAGAAATCTAGGCGCTGTTCCTGTGAAATCCAGCACCCAAACTAAAAGCTGGCCTTTCTCTCTTGGGGTCTGATTCAGTTAGCAAATCAATGCTTCAAAAACCTTAAATCAAGGTTATTTGAGAAAAAATAATAAGGGAGAACTTGCCACCAAAGCAAGGTCTTCTTTGCAAACACTTTCACAGGAGGGTTCCAGCAACGAGTAGATGTGCTCAGTGGAGTGCCTATACCTGGTGAGCTTTCTTAGTACGCTACTGACCTGCACACAGTGGAGATATAATAGCGCACCTTGATTTTAAAGCTGCACCCACACAGCATATAGAAATACACAAAGAAAAAACAATGCTGACCTCCAGAGGGGAACGAACCCCTCTGACAGCGATCAATAAAACCATGAAGAAGCACGGCTTCTTTTTCTTCTACTCTTAATGACTCACTTCCTCTTGGATGTTCGTTCTTCATTCCCTCATTGAGATCAGACCTCAGCCAGCCAGCAGGTCTGTGCTGGGCACACTGAGCCATTGAAAAACCTCTTTAAGCTCTTTGCAATGTGCCCGAATTCTCATGTGGGCTGTAACCTCACAATAATTAGACGCAATAAACAGAACATTACACTGGGTATGTTTACAATCTCCACCCAACATGCCGCCCTGTGCTATTTAAAGGGTTATTTCACACACTGTGTGTCTAAATGAATGTTCATAAACATTCCCACTTTCCAACTGAATTAAACTAAATGAGCAACGCTGGCTTCAGCTTTATTGTTCAGACCTTTTTAAAAACTTGCAATTAAAATAATTTTCAAGGGAGTGACACCATTTACAGTAAAGTCCTTCAAAAAAATGTCTTCTCCTATACAGCATGCCATACAATACCCCTGATGCACTGCGCATCCCGTAGCACACATCTGGGAGTGCCCATCCCGTAGCACACACACCTGGGAGTGCCCATCCCGTAACACACACACCTGGGAGTGCCCATCCCGTAACACACACACCTGGGAGTGCCCATCCCGTAACACACACACCTGGGAGTGCCCATCCCGTAACACACACACCTGGGAGTGCCCATCCCGTAGCGCACACACCTGGGAGTGCCCATCCCGTAGCGCACACACCTGGGAGTGCCCATCCCGTAGCGCACACACCTGGGAGTGCCCATCCCGTAGCGCACACACCTGGGAGTGCCCATCCCGTAGCACACACACCTGGGAGTGCCCATCCCGTAGCACACACACCTTGGAGTGCCCATCCCGTAGCGCACACACCTGGGAGTGCCCATCCCGTAGCACACACACCTGGGAGTGCCCATCCCGTAGCGCACACACCTGGGAGTGCCCATCCCGTAGCGCACACACCTGGGAGTGCCCATCCCGTAGCACACACACCTGGGAGTGCCCATCCCGTGACGCACACACCTGGGAGTGCCCATCCCGTAGCACACACACCTGGGAGTGCCCATCCCGTAGCGCACACACCTGGGAGTGCCCATCCCGTAACACACACACCTGGGAGTGCCCATCCCGTAGCACACACACCTGGGAGTGCCCATCCCGTGACGCACACACCTGGGAGTGCCCATCCCGTAGCACACACACCTGGGAGTGCCCATCCCGTAGCACACACACCTGGGAGTGCCCATCCCGTAACACACACACCTGGCAGTGCAGTGCATCAGGATGCGTTTTCTTCCTGTCCTTTCTGGTGAAAGCACACACACACACACAGACCCTTGGGATGTTGAATAGATTCCTTTTTTTTTGTTTGTTTGGGTTTACCCCTTATGCTACAAAGATGCTTTTAACACATGGATTTAAATTAAGCACAGACTATTCAAAACACAGCAGTAGACTGATAAGCAATCAGATAGAGAAAAAACCCTCCTGTTTCAACAATTTCTAAACACAGTTTATTTTGAATCCATTTCCTGCTTTTCTTGTTAGCTAGCCCTATTGTCTGCACAGAACCACTGGGATTTAAACTATTTTAAAACTGTAGCATGTGCACTCTCCTTGTAGCTAGAACCACTGGGATTTAAACTATTTTAAGAGGAGAGTGTTCAAGGGAGTTGTGTAACTCTTCCACATTTTTACAGGGGGGTCTATGGAACCCCAAGCTGACAAAGGGGAATTGTTTGAGGCAGGGTCATCAACCGTATTGCTAGTACATCCTAATGTTTCAATTCCTGCTCTAAAAAAGGTCAATTCACTGGGCATGCAGAACAATCCAAACTGGAAACCCTTTTGCGTTTACAATTTAAGCAATTCTGGGTGGCTGATAACTGAGCAGAACTTCCCCACAATCTGAACCAAAGCAAATCGGTGCAAGTCCAGGGCTGTGACCGGGGTCTAAACGGAATAGAACTGAAGTACCATGGCGTATTAATCTGCCGTTTTAAAAAAGTGGGAGCCACAAAGTGCATGCACTGATGCTTTAAGTCAGCAATATTTTTGGTATAATAAATTGCCCATTATTCTACACACAGTGGAACTGGGGATTAAAAGGGCATTTTCCCCACTTATAAGCTCTACTTATTTTGGAAAAGGAATTAAAAAAAAACAGAATGTAGGAGTTAATAAAATCGACCCTTTGTAAAACCCTCTGTGTATACTGGGGTTTAATCTGTTTTTTTTTGTTTGTTTTTTTTACACCAACTGTGCTCCTGGGTTACCAGATACGATCAGTCGGACAGTAATATGCAAAGTCTAGCCTTTTTCCACTGGTGCACAGCAATCAGGAGAGCTATAGAATTTCACTGCATCCGCATGTAAAGAGGGCTGGCTAAGATTTAGTCAGATTTCATTGCAATAAGTTGCAGGACTGCTGGGCAAATGCAAGAAACAGATGGAGGAGGACGACAGGGGAAAAATCCCATGCATGCATATACAGCATGTTCAACAGTTCACTCTGACCTGCTGTTTCAACCCTGGAGTCACCTAAAAAGAAAATAAAAGACCACACAGCACTGCTGCTGAATTCAGTGCAAAAATAAAAAATATATATTAAAAAAAAAGTGTTTGTTTGGCGAGTTTCTATTTCTGAACTTTTTTTAAACAGCAAGCTCCTCTCTTTAAAAGGGCTGGTGCGCAGGCAGCTTTCTTTAAGAAAACACGTCTGTCTGAAATCACACACGTCTCCATCAGGCCCAGAGCCGGAAAGATCTGTGGACTGCCAGGCACGGAGCCAGACTCTCAGCCCCTTTGAAGTTACAAAAACATCCTCTAGCTGGAATACATTCGTGAAACCGCAGGACAGGTCAGGCTTTAAACAACATTCACTGTGAGATCACCTGCCGTGTGCCAGCGCGTCTGAGCCTAGTTCAGCAACACGACCCTCCTTTCATTCCCCGACAGAGTCATCTTCCTGCAAGATCACCTGCCGTGTGCCAGCGCGTCTGAGACTGGTTCAGCAACACCACCCTCCTTTCATTCCCCGACCGAGTCATATTCCTGCAAGATCACCTGCCGTGTGCCAGCGCGTCTGAGACTGGTTCAGCAACACCACCCTCCTTTCATTCCCCAACCGAGTCATATTCCTGCAAGATCATCTGCCGTCTGCCAGCGCGTCTGAGCCTAGTTCAGCAACACGACCCTCTTTTCATTACCCGACCGAGTCATATTCCTGAAGATCATCTGCCGTGTGCCAGCGCGTCTGAGCCTAGTTCAGCAACACGACCCTCCTTTCATTCCCCGCCCGAGTCATCTTCCTGCAATCCTTAGACAATCAGCCACCAAACTCCTCTTGCTGTCGTTCAAAACTGAGCTCCACTGGAACAAACACGCAATTCAGCATTCATTCTCTCTCGCTCCCTGGTAAGAGTTTTCTGCACCATACCATACTGCAGCTCACAGGGGAAGCATGGTACCAACGTAGAGTATTGCAAAGCTGCAACCATGACAAAAGCAAAGTAATAAGACAAGCGTGGCAAACTGTACACTACCCAGGGAAACTTTTATAAATCAGGAACAAGTGGAAGAAATGAGAAGTCCACCACTAAAGTACATCGTTGTGGAAGTAAGACTGTGCAAGTTGCTAAGGGTCATGATATTCTATAACTATCAACAGTGCAGTGCATTGAAGATTAAATCTGTTACTCACATTTGGAAAGACAGGGCTGTATGGCTCCGTTGTAACTGAGATAATAACTATCAAAAGCATCAGTTATTTACAGCTTTGATGAAGGAAATAGCTGAATTTGTGAACTTTAGTGAAGTTTACTGCAGTAATGAAAGAGCTTGCAAGCTGTAAGAACATCAGCATAATCATTTATTTAAAAGAGACAGTTTATAAAAACTACAACAGGATTATAATTTCACAGAATATATGGGTTTTTTTTCAAAGTTATGGCAGGGCAGCTTCTCGAACTCCATAGAGCTCACATAAATTGTTTCAAAATTTCAAAAATGTAATTAGTAATTTGTGACCAAAGTGGATATATGCATCTCAAAAAATCTATCAAGTTAACAGTTAAAAAAAAGAACATTTACAGTAAATAGGAAACTCTGACTGAATATCACAGTAGAATAGTGAAGACAGCATGTGACATATACTGTAGCAGGGCTGGATTCTGGGTTAAATCTACGCTCAGTAGAAAGAACACACAGACCCCTAATCATTCCAGGAGAACTTGTAATTCCTGGTCTTCAAGCTAACACAGTAAAACTGCAACATCAGAGCAGCAAAGGCTCATTCGGGTTATCATTCAAAACATCTGCACTTTGAATAGCATCTGCTTTGTACAGAACAATATTTGGATCATCCCCTGCGGAACTGAACAGCAGCTTTGCAATCTGAGACTGTCTTTAAGGGTGAAGGTTCGGTGTAACAAAGTGCTCAAAGGTCAGAATTCGTTTTATGTGCTCAGCAGATGCTTCTGCAGACAATGGTGTTTCTGAAGCATTTGATAGCGAACAAACTGAGCTGAGCTTCTGCACCAAAAACAGGAAGAAACAACTGATGCACTTGGGCTCTGAATTAGTAGCCTCATTTTCATTGGCACGGAAGTGTATTTAAATGAATAGCTTTGACACCATGCAGCCTTGCTTGGTGTGCACTGAGCTGTCACATCAGGTGTGAAACTCAATCAGCTTCTAACAGGTCAAAGCATTTTGAGCTGTGCTCCTCGCAGTGCCCTTTCTGAAAACTTCATATATTTTGATTAATGTAAACAGGACACAAACTGAAAACGTGCAAGTATTTCACGAAGGTTTGCATCACCCAAAACAATTAATCAGCACAATTAATCACGCCACATGATATTATTTTTGCATCTATAGATATTTAAGTTGTTGTAGTGTTCAGCCACAAGCACACACTGGGCAGCTCTACACAGCGAGTGTACAGACAGTTTCCTCTGGAATCTGCCCTGCGTCAGAGCTCTCTGATCTGCACACCTTGACAGTGCCGCACTTCAAGCACACCCTGCTTCAGAGCTCTCTGATCTGCACACCCTGACAGTGCAACACTTCAAGCACACCCTGCGTCAGAGCTCTCTGATCTGCACTCTGACAGTGCAGCACTTCAAGCACACCCTGCTTCAGAGCTCTCTGATCTGCACACCCTGACAGTGCAGCACTTCAAGCACACCCTGCTTCAGAGCTCTCTGATCTGCACACCCTGACAGTGCAGCACTTCAAGCACACCCTGCTTCAGAGCTCTCTGATCTGCACACCCTGACAGTGCAGCACTTCAAGCACACCTTGTTTGTCTGCTTTCACAGCGCTGCTCCATCAGAGTGCACAGCACCCTGGATAACTTGAACAGCTTTACGCAGCCCCCAGTGCAAGGCCCCAAACAGGTTGTCTGAACACCAGGTTTAGAACAGCCTTTTATCACTTACTTTGGCCCCAAATGTTTTCCTTGTGTGCGCCTGATGCCATGTGTACATCTGCGTCAGTTCACCTGGGCCTGTTAAACACTGCCAAGAGAACTAGGTCACAGACCTGTGGTTAATTAGCAGCAGTCAGGGTGCTGGTTGGGGGTTCGGGTCTAGTTCCTGTTTTAAAATTCTGAACTCCAAAAATACCAAAGTATATTTCTGCCCGTTTTTTGTTTTGTTTTTTTCTTTAAGTGATCCTTAATAAAATTAATTTGCAGTCGATTTGGATTGGTTTTGTTCTTCTAAACAATTCTGTCTCCGATTAGTTAAGGATGTTATCCAGTACCTGAGTTTGACAAACTCTATGAACTTCCTCAAAACAACCTGAGGGAGTTTGGAGATGAAAGCCAATCAACTCTGAACCCAAACAAACTCAGCTAGCTCGGTTTCTCCACCATGGTTCCTCTGGTGGTGCTGCTGCTTAGTATTATTTGTGGGTTTGCTGTATTAAAACACTCGTGGCTTCCTTTCACAGACCTCCATTAGCAGTCATCTTGGATTGCCTTCCCTAATATGTGAAGTGTACCAGACTGACCGGACTTCAGTGCAAAGTTTTCAAAAATAAATATATACTTTTATTATTGTTTCATATCATAGCTAGTATTGAAAAGTTCCACAAAAGTCTAACCTACATTACAAGATTACTTTAAAGTTAATAAATGGTTGGACTGTCCGAACTTAAGTGGGTAAGCGGCGCTGTCAAAAAATATATATATACATAAAGTTAAAAACAGTCGCATCGGGGACTAAAGAATTAATCTGCAATCCGAAACAAATACGCTTTCCAGTAATTAGGATGGTCACATTATAAAGACAGTCCAGCAGCTAATGTCAAACCACGATGACCATCGATGCACACCACACACTCACCGCGAGTTAAAGGAGCAGGCTGCATTCACCACAGACAGCAAACGTCTTGCTATGTTCCAGAGTAAACCTGTTCGATACAATTCAATTAACAAATACCTAAAGCGTCTTGTTTCTAACGCGTATACCAATGGCAGATTCTCCAACACAATCGGATTCGGATCGCACTTCTTGCACTGGTAAAAATTAATGTAACCATGTTAACGCAAAAAGCTAAATTAAAACAGTGACATATCTACTCCCTTTATAAATTTAAAAAAAAACTCGGAACTTTTTGACACAGATTTAGCACATAGCGGAAAACAGGCAAATATTTTTTTGCCCACATCAGAACTTCTTAAAACAGAATAGCTTTTAGTTTCGTGCTATTACAGCATAGATAAACGGGTTGTAATCTAAAGTAACTGCTGAAAGAGCGGCATCAACAAAGACAGACGTGTGGTTAAGCAGAGTTATTCATTTGCTCAATCGAAACGTGAGTTTCACCGAATGTCGGTGACTTCACCCAGACATTAATATACAAAAAGGGATTAGCCCAATTTATAGAGTCTTTGGTACGGCACACTAAAAATAAATACACATAATTGTGTAAACTAATATAATAAATATTATTATTACAGTACTTTAGACTATTAAAACATATTAACAGCAACGCTTAAGAAACATTAAAGTGACTCTGTCCTTACCCGGCTGGACACTTTAGCCGTACTGCACGCGCTCTTGTGACAGCTCGAATGCTGGTGAGCCGAGCTGCAGTAATAGTTCTGTCGAGCAATCCAATCTTCAATTCCTTTCCGAGCCAAACAAGCACTGACTACAAAACTGTCTCCTAAAAGCGAGAAGAAAAAAACCAAACACAATCCATCAACAGGAATGCAAAGTGCAATCACCACCACATAGTGTAAAGCAAGCATAATTAACGCTGAAAGATGGGTTCATATTGCAACAACGACACAGTACAGGAGTGCGTGCAAATATAAGTACCAGTAATATGTCTTACCTTCAGGGCTTTCTCTGGGTTTACAAACGACAGCTTTTCGGAAAAGATGGTAAAAGCAAAAACAAGAAGTATTTGTTAGACAACGATACTACAATAACTAATAATAATATATCGGTATACGAGAAAGCATTAAAAAGATCAGCTATGCAGCCAGCCCCTCTGTTATTACTAGCATTACTAACTCACCATGTTTCGAAGGAAGTTTACCCATTTCAATGCATTGGTTTATTATACTTTCCAATCATTTGATGCGTTATATTCCAGAAATTAGAGCGGTGCCTGAGTTTAGACCCCGTGCGAGAAACAGCAGCCACCACTCATTCCTTCCTGCGCAGACAGAGCCCGCAACTGATCAAGTAATTTTAGAGCGCTTCTCTCTCTCTCTCTCTAGAGAGAAGGCGGTTATAAAAACCCTTACTTCTCCCACTGAGAAACGTGATTGACACCTCGTTGAGATTAGACCACTTCCAGGCAGCCTCTGTGTTTTTATTGGACCAAGGCGGCACATGAAAGAGAGTCGAGATCCTTTTGGAGTCTCCAAAAATAAAGAGTCGCGTCTGCATGCTTCGTTTACAGAGCCAGGCACTGCCAGAGGAACGCAGAGCAATGGAGAGAGAGAGAGAGAGAGAGAGATGTCATAGAAAACACGCTGATAACATAAATAAAGCAATGCTCTTTTGTTTTGTTTTTTGTTCACTATCGAGTCTTTGTGAAGTGACACAATGAAAATAGTTATAAAAACCGACCTTAAACTAATGGAAACTTACGCTTCGTGTACTTAAAGCAGTCTCATAGTGAGTCTGTTACACTGCAATGCTTTAAAAGTCTACAAGAGTCATTGTCATTGTCAAATCAAATCCTGCTGCAGAGGACGTCTATTTGAGCACATTAACCCGGGGTGCAACAACACATGCCAGTAGCAGCAAGCAAGCTGTATGGAACTCAGTAGAAGTGACAATGCAGCCACTTTATTAGGAACCCACATAGCCTTCAGCGTTCAGACCCATCTCATGATATATCACTGCCATGTGTTTGTTAGGGAGAATGGAATATTCAGAAGCGTCTTTATAAAACAGCTTGTTATGCATTTGACATGTATTCATGAATGCTTCAATGTGCCACTGAGTGTTGTGATTCCCACATGCCTCTTGTTGTCACTCCAGGGACAGTGAACCTCCTCTGCAGCCTCTCACAACTTTAAACAGTCCACTGACAAGCCTCCTCCATAAACAGGTTCCAAAAGAACACTGTCTGCAGATACATCATCTGCCTATCATTGACAGCTGCCATGCAGGGAATCACACTTTGACAACTGGAAATCAATCCAATCTATAGCTACTCCTTCGCCAAGTCTTTGATATGGAAGGATACCACATGAAAAGGGGCTAGATCTCCATCAGCTGCAGTCTGGCAGTACCGGAGAGATTGAATAAAACAGTAAAAGCATGGAGGTATCCCTTCTAAAAACCATAGCATTTTTGCAGGGTGTCCTTTCACATTTACCATGCTTATCCCATGCTTATACCATGCATTTACAATAGTTTAACCAGGTTTTTTTTAAATATGCTTTGCCATACCTCACTGTGCTTTACAATGCCTACCTACAGTATGCTTTACCATGCTTTCACTTTGCTTTATTCCACTTTGCTGTGCTTTTACTGTGGGAAACTTTTATAAGGGTAGCATGGTTTGTTTTTTAATAAGCTTTACCATACCTCTCTGTGCTTTACAATGCCTACCTATGCTGTACCGTGCTTTCCTGTGCTTAGAACTTAGAACCACCAGACTCAAAATACCGGCGAGAGCAGAACACATTCCTATTGGAGACAGCCAGCCTCGTTATACCATGCCATGGCAGTCAAGTGCCCCCTTCTGTGTGCTCTCTCATTCCCCTGCAGTGAGGGCATTGTATTAAGGAAGGATGGACTGTTCATTAAATACACTGGAGACCACCTCTAACTGCAGAAGGGTCCAGCTTTCCATTGTAAACTCTCTGCTGGTATCGGTACTGTAGCTAAAGGCCATTTTACTGGGCGTTACAGATGCCTGAGCCTGGTAAGTAATGCTTTAAGCAGAACCAGCTATATTGAACGATAGAGCACACACACAGTGGCATGTTACCCAGGTAAGAAATCAATATTAGGAGCACTTGGATGACATGAAATATCCCTGTAACACCCAAATGGAAATGCAGATGTGCTTGGTGTTAGTTGGTAATACTTATTTCCTGCTCAACAGAAGAGAAGTACATGTGGAATATCAATTTCATTAATGCCATTTAAAAATAAAATGTTACAACAGTTTTTTGTTGTTGTTTGTTTAGTTTTCAGCACTGCATTGTTAAAGCATTGTTCTAGCAGATAAGACAGTCACTAAGGAAGAGAAGAAGCAATGCATCCCAACAGCACAGTGCAAGGAACAAACGCATCTTAAGAAAGAACTGAGTGGCGTGAAGCAGCCACTGCAGAATCTAAAGGCATACAAATACCTGGCAGGATTTTCACATTGAATTCCTAAACCCCCTAGTCCTGGTGACAAACATCTTTACAGTAATCTATTCAGTAATAAAACTCTGCATCCACCCCCTCCAGAACACCATCACAATGCAGTATTCAAAGGGAGACAGTAGGACAGGTCCTTTCATCTCAGGATCCAATGCGTGAATGTGTTGCATCCTGAAACAGCAGTGATTGTAGCATTGCCTTGGGAATTAGAAATACAAAAATACAGAGTGAATATAGGACGGCTTCTGGAAACAAGAATAGTGTGCCGTGCCGTTGTATTTAATAGCAAAAAAAACTCAAATGAGATGGTTGCCTGGTGAAGTATAAATGGATGTATTATTGTTAAGTCTATACCACTATTGTCATTGGGAGCCTGCTGTCATCTTCAATGTTGTTTAGTCTGTAAACTGTAAAGTGCTTTATTTGAACGATCTCAGGAGTGGCAGTGATTAGAGCTACTATTAGATCCTGCATCCGGCCCTCATGGGAGGTTTAGCTGAAGATGTGCACGCTTTTGATATTTTAGGGGTGGTGTGTTTATTTTGATATTTTAGGGGGGGGGGGGTTATTTTGATATTTTAGGGGTGGTGTGTTTATTTTGATATTTTAGGGGTGGTGTGTTTATTTTGATATTTTAGGGGGTTATTTTGATATTTTAGGGGGATTATTTTGATATTTTAGGGTGGTGTGTTTATTTTGATATTTTAGGGTGGTGTGTTTATTTTGATATTTTTTTTGGGGGGGGATTATTTTGATATTTTAGGGGGTTATTTTGATATTTTAGGGGTTTTATATTTTAGGGGTATTTTATATTTTAGGGTGTGTTTATTTTGATATTTTGGGGGTATTTTGATATTTTAGGGGGATTATTTTGATATTTTAGGGGGCATTTTATATTTTAGGGGTGGTGTGTTTATTTTGATATTTTTTGGGGGGGGGGATTATTTTATATTTTAGGGGTGGTGTGTTTTATTTTTATATTTTAGGGGTGGTGTGTTTATTTTGATATTTTTGGGGGTATTTTGATATTTTAGGGGGATTATTTTTATATTTTAGGGGTGGTGTGTTTATTTTGATATTTTTTGGGGGATTATTTTGATATTTTGGGGGTTATTTTTATATTTTAGGGGTGGTGTGTTTATTTTGATATTTTTGGGGGTTATTTTGATATTTTAGGGGGTTATTTTATATTTTAGGGGTGGTGTGTTTATTTTGATATTTTTGGGGGTATTTTGATATTTTAGGGGGGGGGTATTTTTATATTTTAGGGGTGGTGTGTTTTATTTTTATATTTTAAGGGTGATGTGTTTATTTTGATATTTTGGCAGTGTAAACTGGCAATGCTAAATTAATTTTTAATAAAATCAGTTCTTGGCAGCCTTTGAAATTAAGCCTTCTTCGTAAAAATAAAAGTTTTGTTTATTAGTTTAGAGGCATGTTGGGGAGGAGGTTAAAAGAAATTCGATATGAAAATAGTATTATATGCCATATGGAAGTAATAAAGAATCACAGAGCGACGAGGCATGACCTTTGATTAATTGTCCCCTAACTCTCTCACATGCCTCAGGCGCGGCTCTGTTATACCTGGCAAGGCTACATTGTTGTATTTGTCCCAGTGATAATATAAATAGAAGCAAGCAGTTACTCAAATCCTGTACTTTTTCATGAGAGGATTTTTGCTGAATGCTAGCCAGCCCGACTTGATTTGCCAATTGAAGTGGAACTTGCACCACTTTAAACAGGCAGACAGTGCAGGACAGCCATCAGCTAGTCTTCAACCCAGCCCCAGTCGCACTGAGCGGAATGCATAGAGTAGAAAGAGACGATGCTTCACTGCAGTATGTGTGGGAAACACAAGCAAGATCAAGGCTGAACTACAGAGAGAGGCTGGGGTCTAACCAGTGGAGAATCTTAATACAGCCAGCCCTACAATGTAATCAAAAACAGCCTGTAGGGGATGAGTTCCCCTAATTCGTTAAAATGGACTTGCATCACCTACATTTGTAATCTGATACCTCAAACAGCATTTTTATTATAAGGGCAAACAAAAACAAAAAAAGAACTAAACACTAAGCAGTTGCCAATCAATATTAGGAACACTTGGGTGACATGAACTACCCGTGCAACACCCAAATGGAAATGCATATGTGTTTGGTGTTAGTTGGTAATACTTATTTTCTGCTCATCAGAAAAGAAGTACATGTGGAATATCAATTTCATTAATGTCATTTAAAAACAAAATGTTGCAACTGTTTTTTGTTGTTTGTTTGTTTAGTTTTCAGCGCTGCATCTTTAAAGCATCATTAAAGCAGTGCAATTTAGATGAATAATGCATAATCATTTCTGTATTCATACCGTTGCTTTTTGCATGACTTCTGCCTGGTCACAAAAGCAGAGTGGGATAAAGCACATACACAAACCCACCCCCCTGCCAAATACACACACAATCAGTGCATTCAGAGGAAAACAGCAGGTGATCCCCTTTGATGTGGGGGATCAAATGAGGTTTTGTGTATTTTTGTCCAAAATGACAGTCTTGCCAGGTTTGCTAATGGGTATCTAATAGAAAAAGAGAGTTTTATGATGCTCATTAATTACCAAGAGCTGTCATGTGCTGGAGGCAGGGGAGGGGAAAGAAAGGACAAGAAAGACAGACAGGGGAAGTGGTGAAGGTAAGAGGGGTGGGAGATTGTGAGAGATAGAGAGAGAGAGAAAAAAAAGAAAGGAGGTGGGAAACAGAACAAGAAAGAGGGGAGAAGAGAGCAGGAGAGGGAGAGTAGAAAAAATGAAAGAGGGGAGAAGAGAGTGAAAAAATGAGAGAGAGGGAGTTGACAAAGAGAGATGGGAGATGGCAGTGAGAGAGGCGGAGAGAGAGAGAGAGAGAGAGAGAGAGAGAGAGAGAGAGAGAGAGAGAGAGAGAGAGTAATCCCCTTACCCTGATTATACAGCCACCAGCACAAGGACTTCAAAGAGCACCAAGCCTGCCTTGTGTAAACCTTTACAGCACCAGCCGAGCACGTTAATTGAAGGATCCTTTAACAAAACGGCTGTGCTATCCCTCCACGCCTGTGAGTGAGCAGGCAGGGCTTGGAGGGTACTTTAGGGCACTGTTTTGTTAAATTCAGTGTCTTCTGCAAACAACACATGGCAGAGGCAGTCCAAATCACTCAGAAATAGGAATGTTCAGGCTCCACAGTTCACTGATGTGATCTGATCTGATCTGATCTGATCTGAAGCACAGAGGTGTGTCGTGTATAGATTCAGTGCTTCAGTGTGGTGATCTGAAGCACAGAGGTGTGTCGTTAATAGATTCAGTGCTTCAGTGTGGTGATCTGAAGCACAGAGGTGTGTCGTGAATAGATTCAGTGCTTCAGTGTGGTGATCTGAAGCACAGAGGTGTGTCGTTAATAGATTCAGTGCTTCAGTGTGGTGATCTGAAGCACAGAGGTGTGTCGTGAATAGATTAAGTGCTTCAGTGTGGTGATCTGAAGCACAGAGGTGTGTCGTGAATAGATTCAGTGCTTCAGTGTGGTGATCTGAAGCACAGAGGTGTGTCGTTAATAGATTCAGTGCTTCAGTGTGGTGATCTGAAGCACAGAGGTGTGTCGTGAATAGATTCAGTGCTTCAGTGTGGTGATCTGAAGCTCAGAGGTGTGTCGTGAATAGATTCAGTGCTTCAGTGTGGTGATCTGAAGCACAGAGGTGTGTCGTAAATAGATTCAGTGCTCTTTGAAAGTTTTCACTTCTCGCTTGGGTTTAATTTGCAGAGGGTATTGAGTTACACTGTGTTACTCCATCTTCATGGCATCCACTGAAGTTTTCCGTCTTGCCGCAACACGATTGAAATAACATTGCAGTTTTCCTTGATTTTACAGAATCTGAGCCACAGAGTAAGTGATTAGTTTTCACATTTGAATACTGTATGAAGTCTACTGTTACAGAGAATTAGTTCAGAAAGGCAGTCTGTAACTGTTAGTAATGGACTACATGGAAATGAAAACCATGTTGTGGATTACCACAGGTATGTGATATAAGTGGCTATTCCCAGAGATTGAACTCACCGGCCATTGAAACATTGTTTTCATGGATTCAATTAAAGGGTTATGGAACACACCTAGTATTGTTTGCAGCAAACAAATGATTTATTTTTGTGGAACATTATGCAGACATACAGTCCTATCCTGGGCACTTGCTGAGCTGGATGCGTTACTGTACTTCCTGGTGGATAAAGCTACAGCAGCTGTCTTGGGCAGGAAGCTGCAGGAACATGAAATCTCTGTCCTCCGCCCTCGTGAAAAGTAAAAACAGGATCTTCCAAAGCATCTGCGCGCTCGCTGCACTATTGCGATGTACCTGTGCTGGCCCTGTGGCACAAAGTGAAGAAAATAAACTAAACTAGAACACAGCCCTGTGAATGCATTCCCAAAGCTAGTCCTGAATACTACTGTCTGCATACAAAATGATAATGGAATAAAAAATAAATTCAACTTGCATGTAAATGATTGACTGAGCTATTGAAATGTATTAAATTATTATTTACACCAATTCATTAGGGACCAGTAAATGTACCCTTTTGCAAATATTGATACTGTGACTGAAAGTTATACTAAAACTGGGTGCTTCAATACCGGGACACAACTGTTATTACTATCGTTCCCCAACATGAACGGACTCTGCTGTTTACTCTGCTTGGAGCCTTGATAAAAACGCAGTCTGTGTTTACAAAATGACTTCCACTTGAAAGGAAAGGGTTGAAAAGCCAAAAGGAAAGTGAGGGAAGCAGCTGAAATGCTTGCCAGGAATGAGCTGTCTGTACAGGGCAGGGCCTGGGAGAGTGAACGATATTTAGAACTGGGAATGGGAATTCAGAGAGAGTTCAGGGGCTCATCTTATCAAAGTGAACACTGAATGAAGCGGGGGCTGCTGGGTCAAGGCAGAATAGATGTGGAAAGAGGAGCCAAGGATGAGTGTGTCAAATGCCTGAGATCAACTGTGAACACAAACGCAGAGCTGCAGATAGGGGTTACTGCCGCAGAACAATTCATTAAAAGGGTTTGCTATGCCTTTGGAGTCGAAATCGAGGGAAGAAAATGTTTTGCTTTGCATGAAAATATATGCAAAGCAAAACAGAATTTATCAGAATGATCTCTTTTGATGGAGTTTTTTATTCCCCCAGGAAGTGACCTGTTCAGAACCATAATGTAAGAAGAACAAAAATAGTAAATTAAATAACGAGGAAGCTAAAAAGTTTGAATCTAAATACAAAATACTTTAACGACTTAATGGCCCATTTACTGTTCTGTTGTAGCAGTCAGAAGTGAGCGTTTTATAACTTATAAAACTAGCCAGAAACAACCATGTAAATGAACAGTTCCCACGTGCTAGTTTTGTTTGTTGGTTTGTTTTTTCTCCTTGCAGAGGACACGCATCGCTGCAGACAGAACCGTGTACAGCAAACATAACTCTGCAGTTCCTGACTCTCCGACTCACCTAAAGATGTCACACCACATTCCTCTCTGATGAGGTCACCCTTCCATGGCATGCAGCTGCTCCCCTTTGGGTGTGACCGAGTAATGGTGGTTTACTCCACCACTTCAGAGCACAAATGAAAGGGCTTTTGTTTCATTTGATCCAGGCAACCAATCAGGAGAGAGACTGGAGAAGAGAGGCGAGCAACTCCGGTCCAGCTCGAGTAAATTTCTGTTTCCTTCAGAACCAGAACAATTGCTTGACAACATGTGTATGCATGCATGTGTGTGCATGCATGTGTGTGCATGTGCGTGTGTGCATGCATGTGTGTGCGTGTGGGGGGGGTGTGCATGCAGGTGTGTGCGTGTGCGTGTGTCTGTATGCATGCATGTGTGTGCATGTGCATGTGGGTGTGTGTGTGTGCGTGGGGGCGTGTGTGCGTGCAGGTGTGTGTGTGTGCGTGTGTGTGTGTGCATGCATGTGTGTGCGTGTGCGTGTGGGGTGTGTGTGCGTGGGGGTGTGTGCATGTGCTTGGGGGTGTATGCATGCATGTGTGTGCGTGTGCGTGTGTGGGGGGGGGGTGCGTGGGGGTGTGTGTGCCCTGTACAGACAGCAGCTCATTCCTGGCAAGCATTTCAGCTGCTTCCCTCGCTTTCCTTTTGGCTTTTCAACCCTTTCCTTTCAAGTGGAAGTCCTTTTGTAAACACAGACTGCGTTTTTATCAAGGCTCCAAGCAGAGTAAACAGCAGAGTCCGTTCATGTTGGGGAACGATAGTAATAACAGTTGTGTCCCGTTATTGAAGCACCCAGTTTTAGTATAACTTTCAGTCACAGTATCAATATTTGCAAAATGGTACATTTACTGGTCCCTAATGAATTGGTGTAAATAATAATTTAATACATTTCAGTAGCTCAGTCAATCATTTACATGCAAGTTGAATTTATTTTTTTATTCCATTATCATTTTGTATGCAGACATAGTATTCAGGACTATCTTTGAGAATGCATTCACAGGGCTGTGTTCTAGTTTTGTTTATTTTCTTCACTTTGTGTGCGTGCGTTGTGTGTTCCCGGTTCTTCTCCCCAGAAACTGGGCTTCTGAAATCTCTGCCAGATGTGAATATACTGCACATACTGTTGCCAATCCCAAGACAATCCCTCCGAAGGTCTTTCTGCTAAGAGCTCTTTATCCATGTCTGTAAATGAAGTCTATAAAATCATAAATGGTACAGATCAAGTTAACCCAAGAGCACTTTTTTACAGTGGGGTCCAAAACACTTTTTTCAAAGATATGGCTGAATGGTTGTGGCAGACATAAAACATCTTTCAATTGGAGAACTTCATCTCATTCATGTGCTAGAGATGCCTTCTCTAACAAGGACGATTTCAAAGCAGTAAACAGCGTAGAGTAAAGCAGCCCCATGCCTGGAAGCATTCAAATGGGAAGAATTAAATCTCTGAATTGCAGCTCTGCTTTAGTTTCTACACGTCCCCTGAGATGTCATTTAGTCAAGTTTTATAGATTTCTCTCAATAAGCATTACTCAAGTTTTGGTGTAGAAGCTTTTATTACAAAAACACAGCAGTAAAGACAGAGAAAAAACAACACAATGGAATTTGGGGCCAGCGATTCAGAGCAGGAGGGGTTTTTCAGAACCAGGCTGTCTCATCTACAGTTTACCCGGAATCTCGCTATCTCATGGATTTCTGCTTTGAAAGAGAGTTTTCTTGTAGTTTCATCTTCTGAGCCAGTTGTATTGGGCTGTATAGTTTAAAGAGAGCACAAACAAAAGAGGCTTGTTGTTTTTCAGCCACATGTGGGTTTCATTAAGCCTGGTTTGGCTGTTGCTTTACAAGACCCCAGAGTGTTAAAGGCTCTTGAGCTCACTATTTATGCATTTATGACTTGTTAATTAGCTATACAATTAGCAATAACATGTAATTCCAAGATGATTCTGGAATGCACTAAAAAAGAGTCCAAGGGCTTCAGTCCAGAACTGCGAGTCTCAAAACCATTTTTTTTTATTTTTAGAGAGAGCAGATTTCACTTCCAGCTTGTTTTTTTTTTTTTGGCTGTCTCAACAGATAATTTGTTATTATTCTGATGTGTTTTTGCTGAACCCCTCGATTGTGTTCCCATCCCCATGTATAATGAATACAACCCCATTCCTCCCGGTAAGAGAACAGTTGGACACCCAGGGGAAGTAGTCCGGCTATGAAACAGATGTTGAGTAATCCAGTGCACATCTGCAAAGCAATCCTATTTCTACAGGGATGCTTGTGAACAGGTTCATAATGCCCGTAATGTTTCAAGTCTAAGCAGCAGTGTCCTTTAAAACAACACAAAAGCAAAGCGTTATTGAGAAGTTGTATGTGCTGTTCTATAGGGCTGCCTTGATATATTACTAATCTTCTCTTCTCTACATTTGAATTCGACCTCATCAAAGCGCACGCATTTTTAATTGCAACCAGATGCAGCCTCTTCATTTACCATAACACTCTGCATGCTTACACGGTGATGTCAGAGTCAGATGTTTCAGGCACTTAGTGTAGACACCTCTGGGATAAAAAGGAGGCATGCTTAACTGGAACTCCAAAGATATACAGTGTTGAATTTTGTAGCTTTGTGGGGAAAATTCCTGTCCAGTGTGAGCTAAAGATAGACATTACAACATTACAACTACCGGTACAGCAAATCACAATGGCTGTCGCTGTATGCACCCCTTCCCGAACACTAACGATTTTTCATTACGTCTTCTTTACCCACTAAAATTTAAAAAGAAGCACCGTGTGTTGGGCCTGGAGATGCCCCTGAAGGAGAGCCTGTGCCCTGGCCACTGCACTCCCAGTTGTCCCATACAGCCCCACTGTTACTCGTCTTCACTATTATTAAGAAATCACACAGTATCTCAACTAGAACTTTAGCCGGAATTGGGATTAAAGAAGATCATTGAACCGTATCTTATTTCAGATGCATGTCCCCCAGGCTACCCATCTGCAAATGGCTCAGCTGGTGTAAACTGACAGGTGGCTAATTCAGTCTGACACAGCGTTGGCTTCATTATTGCTCCCTTGTTGTACCCAGGAAGCACAAGCAGGAAATCTAACAATCCAGCATCCCTGCAAGCCACTGGACTTCTCTGAACAGCTAACTTCTGCATATTAAACTGCTTTTTGTTGTTTGTGGTATTACCTTTACATGCTATGTCTTCACGCTGTAATAAAGCAAAAATAACTACATGGATATTGTGAAATTATTCAAATGTTTTATTTGACGTGATTTCTTGTGAAATGCTCAAAACTCCAGCTTTACTGGCGCAGCCAGGTTTTCTTTCTAATGAACCACAGTCACAGACAAGGCAATCCAAAAGCAAAGAGCCAACTCGGAACAGCTAGATCCATTGATCCTCGGCTGGCTCCTATTAAATCTGATGGGAAAAATCATCAAACTGGATTTAAGAACACGATTGCTGAGAAAAGCCCCCCCAGGAGCTGGTATGGTTGGTGTATCCAGGATACTTGTTTTATTTAATAGTGCTCTATTAAACAGAATAGGGTTCAACGTTCTGACAGAACAGAGCGGGGGAAGGTGATCACCTCGACACTAAGATGATTAATCACTGGCAGAGGGCAAAGGTTGCAGCGAACCAGTCGCTGGGAGCACCAGTGGGGATTCAGAAAAAAAAACACTTTAAACTAATTTGTTTGCTCTGCAAGCAATTCTGAATAGCTTTTAGATGCCCACTTGTAAACAGCTCAGCATTAAGATTTCAGCAGCAGATGTGTAGATTATTTGAGGTCATTCTTGATAATGTTTTGTTAATTTCTTTACTCAAGAAGCGAATGAATGTAAATTCTCAGCAATTGCAGGGAACTCCAAGTGATTGCTGTACAGGTAGTTTTAAAGTATTATTTTGTATTATTATCCTTTGAGAAAACCTCCCATGTTAGTATAGTTGTTATGGGGGTGTTAGAGACGTTGGTCTGCCAGTGTGTGTTTCACAATCGAATCACACCCGCTTCTCAAAAGCAGTCTTGACAGCATTAATAAGCCCTGTCCTTCAGACTGCTGTGAGCAGGACTCAGGGTAGAGCTCACCCCGGTCCCCCTCCCATTTTTATTAATATATTCATTCATTCTGACTGACGGGTTCAAAAGCTACACAGTATTAGCAGGCTGCCAGGCCTCAGTAATTGAATTTTAGTAATTTTTTAGTTGACATGGCTGCCGTGGTGTGCATGGATTAAACAGCTATGCTTTTTGAGCATGATACTGACCCATCACTCCCTCACAGTATTATGATGCAATGAAACGGAATGTGTTTTTTTGAATGATGCAATGAAATGGAATGCGTTTTTTGGAATGATGCAATGAAACAGAATGCGTTTTTTGGAATGATGCAATGAAACGGAATGCGTTTTTTGGAATGATGCAATGAAACGGTATGTGTTTTTTTGAATGATGCAATGAAACTGAATGTTTTTGGAATGATGCAATGAAAGCGGAATGTGTTTTTGAATGATGCAATGAAACGGAATGTGTTTTTTGGAATGGTGCAATGAAACGGAATGTGTTTTTTGGAATGGTGCAATGAAACGGAATGTGTTTTTTGGAATAATGCAATGAAACTGAATGTGTTTTTTTTTATGCAGTGATGGGGAATGCCTTTCATTCCAGGCTTTAGATTCTGGATCCAAACAGTCTAACATGTGGCTTAGGGACCAAATCATTTGAATGCCTTCGAATACAGCTAATCGATAACGAAAAAATGAAACTTTCGATGTGAGACCTGAACTTTATTATTATTATTATTATTATTATTATTATTATTATTATTATTATTATTATTATTATTATTATTATAATAGTGAAAAGGCTAATTCACTATACAAAAAAAACAATGAAAGTTTGATGACGTTACAGGTGAATCACATTGCTGAAAACCTGTGCCTCACAGGAACGTAGCTTCGCTGTCTCACAGCGTAACGAAAGCAATACACTCCATAATGCACGGTGGTCGGTTGCTTAAGAGAAATACAGAATGTTCCTTTTTTTTCTATTGCCCTTATATAGGACCCTATCTCAACATGTGGCCCCATACAGTCTGAGCAAAACCCTTCCAATCTGCCAGAGCTCAAGACAGGACCTGTGTTGAAAGCGCGCTCCTGTTCCAATGACTGCTGATTGGTTGAGCACTCTTTTTCTTCGGCTGCAATGAGGACAGTCAGGTTCTTTCTTTTTCCTCGACATTATGAAGTTTGCAAACAATCTTGTTTGTTTTTGTATTCTTTGTTGCTTTCATACAGACAGGATGACAGCCTTCCTATTTTTGTTTTTGAACTGCCGTACACTTCAAGTGTTGTGTTGGGTGTCAGATCCTACGCTGCAGTCACTGGAAGGCAGTAGGTGGCTTGCTAATGACTGGCGTGTGAGATAAGAACTGCTAAAAAAAAATGGGGACGTGGGGGGGACGGGGGGACAGGGGTGACAGGGGACCAGCACTGAGCTGGATGCGGGGCTCAGCCTGGACTAAAAATCTTTAACTGTGGTGCCCCATTCTTTTGGAACTCAGGTCTGCTTCACCATTACTGGTTTCAAGAAACTGTTGTGTGCAGAGCTATACTCTGTGTTTTCTCTGATTGTGCGTAATGATGTCATGATTTGTTCATTTTTCTTTCTTTTTTTTTGTATGAATGGTTTGTTGCTTTGCCAGGACTCCATTGTAAATGAGATGCACACTGTCATGGCAACACAACAAAATATGAGCAGTCTCAACTGACAGCCTCATAGGTACTGTCAGTCTCATACGTACTGTCAGCCACATCCATGCTTTACGTCATAAATCACAAAGCGGTGCACGTTCTATACAGAGAAATCCAGCACTGCATTGTAGTACAGTCGAACAGATATTCGTATTTAATGTTAGTACCTGTTTGCTTGTCTCCTCAGCCCCACTCACTCGCCTCTGCTAAACACACCTGAGCTCCGGCAGCTTGTTTTTAAGGCATGAACTACTGACCTCATACTCTCAAGCACAAGACTTCTGCAACACAAACATGGGCTATATTGGTTAGTTATCAATATATATATATATATATATATATATATATATATATATATATATATATATATATATATATATATATATAATCAGCCTTTTTCAATCCACTGCTGGATGAAGGCCTCCTCAAGATTCTTCCACAGAAGCCTGTCTGTTGCATCCCTCATCCACGTTGCTCAGGCGTGTTTCCTAATTTCATCTTGCCATCTTCCTGGAGGTCTTCTTCTTGGTCGCTTTATATCTCTTGGGATCCAGTCAAATATCTCCTTGGTCCAGCAATGGTCTGTTCTTCTTGCTACATGTCCGGCCCACGGCCATTTCAGTTTTTTCGCTCTTATAATAACATTGCATAATTTTGTTTGCGCTCTTATCCATTCCTTCCTTTTCCTGTCTCTTCTTGCTATTCCCAGCATGCATCTTTCCATACTCTGTTGAGTCGTTTGTAATTTTTGAGTTATTTTTTGCATTGAGGGTCCAGGTTTCGCATCCGTAATTTAGCACTGGCAGCACACATTGGTTGAAGACTTTCTTCTTGAGGCATAAGGGTAGTTTCCCTTTCAGAACCATGCTTAATCTTCCAAAGGCACTCCAGCCCATTTTTGCTCTTCTGTTGATTTCGCACATTTGGTTCTCCGTTGCCGAAACTAACTGTCCTAAGTGTACGTAGTTATTGACTTTAGAGTGTGATAGTAATTCATTAAATCCTTAGACAACCGTCTGACAGTACTTCTGAGAATTCTGTTTAGATGGCAGAATATGTTAGACAAACAAGATTTGCATAAAACAAAAAAAATCTCTAATATCCCACTGTTTAGGAAACGTTCCTTTTCTTCTTCAGCAAACAGTTCCCCTGGCTCCTGAGGGTCTTATTGATGACTATTGAGACCGTTTGTGATTCATTAATTCCTAAGACAACTGTCTACACCATTTCTATGGAGAATACTGTGTGGTTGGCTGGCGATGTATATTTATAACATTTTCACTGAACATTATTCATGATATCTCACTGAGGAGGCACCTTGTTATCAGGGAGTCTGTAAAGCTATTGTTCGCCGAGTGCTCTGCAACACAGTTGTCAAATTGTCTCAGAAAAATGCTGTACTATTATACCGGAGATGTCAATGGGAGCACTCAAAACACATTCGCCGCAGATCATAAACAAGAGCTCCTTCAACATGTATTAAAACACCTTTTAAAGCTGCTTTATGCTAATGCCCAGCTTAATTGGCATTAGAAAATTGCTTTGGCATGCTGATGGCTTTAAGATTAGCTAAAAGAGAAAGAACAAGATAAAGCCTTCAAAAGGCCTATTCCAGAGGAATTATGGTTTCCTTTGAATGTCATCCAAGTTTTAAATGCATTAAAGCCTTTTGCCATACATGTAATTAAACAGTACAAAAGTGTTCCAGTATCAAAGAACTGGGAGAGCAAGTCCCAGTGAGTCAATCTGACCACTGGGTATGAATCCCTCTCCCTCATCCAACTCTCTCTCTCTCTCTCTCACTCTATTTCCTTTTTTTTTTTGGTGTCCAGGATTTCTCCGGGGACTGAAGAGCTTAGAACCAGATCAAAAGAAGCTAACTGTCTGTAGCTTTTGTATTTCCAGGACCCATGTCCAGCGATAGCAACGTGTCAATCCCCGCCGTTTCCATGTTTTTAAATTACTCGAGTTGGCCCCCAATTCGGGAAGGAGCCCCAATTCTCTGGTCCGATTTCACTCCTCGGGCTGGCCTGAATTCTAATGTCTCAATTCGGGCTGGGAGGAAATTACATCAGTAAATGTCAATCAAAAATGTTCAAGGGAGTGGGAATATATGGTATAACGGGACATTTTGGCTATTAAATTCGGCAGATTTGGGTGATTTTGACGATTTTTCAATTGTTGTTTTTCAATTGGCACGTTCACAAAAAAAAATGCAACTCAGTTTTACATTTAAACTTTTAATTCCAAAAGCATTCAATTAAATGTTTACTTAATGAAATCCATCTGCTAAAACAGTATCTCATTTACAGTAACAGCATCTGTCACTGCAGCAACTTGGAGAAAAACAAAGACGCCCTTCGTTAGTATTTATCATTCTTATATGGCCCTTAATTTTAAGGTAAACAGTAAACTTACAATAAGCATTTGCTCTCTTTCAGTTTTAAAACTTAACTGTGGTTCACAACATAACACAGTAGAATGATTTATATCATGTAGTAATTCTAGGGCAGTATGGTCACGTTTGAAAATTTTAAACCGAAATGAAAAGGCTTTAATTTGCTTCGAAATAATTTCAAACTGGTTAATAGATCTAGCAAGCACGGGTAAAACTAGCTGAGTTTTATACAGCACGGAACTCATTTATTTTAACATTTTATTTATGGACATTGTGATACCTGCACGGTGGGCACAGTCTTCAGTAATATTCGTCGTATCGACAATAACAATCAAACATTTTGTTATAGACTTTCTAACAAGTCTGGCATGAACAGTTTTGGCTGTTACTTAATTAAACCATCGTAAACAAAAAAAAGGAGCACAAAATGCTTAACCTAAAAAAAGAACAGTCCTGTCAGTAGCAGGCACAGCTTACACTGCCTCTGGGTTTCTGGTCACATCAGATCAATTCCGATCTAATTTCAATGTTTTCAAGCAGATTGGCTTCATCACTGCCATTCTTATATCCACTTTGGCATCTGACACATTATTTCCCAGATCCAGCGTTTCTTTCCCTGTTCTGCACACCAGTCTGCCAGAGGTACATGTACTACATGAAACAAATGTGAAAGAATATCTAGATGGATATCTAGATGGATGATTGAGGAGGCTGTGTGGTCCAGTGGTTAAGAAAAGGGCTTGTAACCAGGAGGTCCCCGCTTCAAATCCCACCTCAGCCACTGACTCCTTGTGTGACCCTGAGCAAGTCACTTCACCTCCTTGTGCTCCGTCTTTCGGGTGAGATGTAATTGTAAGTGACTCTGCAGCTGATGCATAGTTCACACACCCTAGTCTCTGTAAGTTGCCGTGGATAAAGGCGTCTGCTAAATAAACTAATAATAATAGATGGATTTATCTTTTAAATTGCTGACAATTTGACTGTAATGCCATCTGCAGTGAATTCACATCTTGACCTTTAACTCGCAAGGATTTCTGGGGAAAATCGGTAGTATTTCCTGCCCAACTCATGTGATAACTCGGGTAACTCGGAAAAGCATGGAAATGCCTCCTTTTTCACCAACTCGAGTTGTCGTTTTCATACAGAAATCTGATATTATGGAAATATATTTCAGGTAAGATTTAGTGGAATTATTGTGGTAGAAGCACATACTTTAACTTGACAGGTGTTAACAGAAAACCTTCAAATAGATTAAAGAATAGAGTCAACGCCACTGGAGAAGAATCAATATTGTGGCCATGTACACAAACCACAGCAGTGATTCAATCATCTCCCAGCCCTGCTGGTGACCAGACAGGAT
This sequence comes from Acipenser oxyrinchus oxyrinchus, assembly GCA_030684275.1. Taxonomy (NCBI): domain Eukaryota; kingdom Metazoa; phylum Chordata; class Actinopteri; order Acipenseriformes; family Acipenseridae; genus Acipenser; species Acipenser oxyrinchus. Next base: position 34,996,836 of record CM060261.1, read on the forward strand.
GAAGGTTATCATGGGGTGCTGGCATTCAGCTACCCCATCTTATCTGGTGAAGTTTCAGTATTGTGGATGGGTTAGCGTTAGTGTTAGGGTTAGGGTTAGCGTTTGGGTTAGTGTCAGTGTTATCATGGAGTGTTGTGATTCAGCTACCCCATCTTATCTTGTGGATTGTGGTGTGGATGTGTTGAAATACAGATCATTCCAACAGTCTCTCAATAAATACCAGTTTGTAGAATACACCAGGTCAAAAGGGGAGGCCTCCAGTATCTGTGAGTCTGGTTCTGTACTTTGTGGAACTGGAGGTTGAGATTTTAAACTGTTGAACTTTTTGTTATGAAAAAAATAAAAAATATTGTTATTAAATAATTTTGTGTTGAATTTATTATGAGTTTAAGTGATATCAACTGCAGTTAGGTAGAAACAGGTTCTGCACGCAATCTGCACAAGCTACAAATTATTTTTCTTTTGAACTCAATAGAATCAAATCCGATTACATTTTTTTTATAAGGTAATTAATAAGGCAAACATTCTCACACAAAACATCCCGTGTGCTCCTTCGCCGATTCATCAAGCGCAGTAGGATGTGTTTGAAGCCGTGTACTGCAGTGTGTTAAATCTGTCTTCACTCTTTCATGGTGTTATCACTGGTTTTGTTCGTTCTGTGATGCCTTCCTTTCTCTAAAGGAAACACAATGTTTATGCACAGGAGCGCTTTCTCACAGCACCACGCTATATTAGCTGCTGAATGTGTGCGAGGGTCAGGAGGGAGCGGGCACAATCAGGACGACAACCAGAAGCACGCCTTGCTAATTACCAGGCTTATTCACCATTGATAACAAGGAACAGCCTTTCAATTTGAAATAGCAGTTTAAAACAGTAGATACACAGTTGTGATCAAAAGTTTACATACCCCCAATGGAAATTTATAATTTCTAGAAATTTCTCGAAAACAAAGAATTTTAGGAAAGATCTTTTGTAGCAAAGGTTTTGCATTTGTGGATGAGTAAAAAAAAAGTTACAAGAAATATATATTTTTTGTAAAACTCCAAAAATGCTAATTCAAGAGTATTCATACCCTTTAATGCTATGATAGTATTGTCTACAAGGTGCTAGAAATTGCAATATGATAATGCAGAACCTAATTCAAGAAAAGTCTAGAAAATGCTGGATTGTAGGTGAACATTCTTAGAGAGTATAAAAGGGTTAGGCGTAGGATGACTGCTGTCATTACTAATAAGTCAATATGGGAAAAAGTACAGAGCTGCAAGTGGGACTGGGGTTTCCATTTCAACCATAGGTCGAGTATTGAAGGTGAAGGTCTCAATGGTCGCAGGCCAAGGAAAAAGCCACTCTTAGGAAAACGACACAAGGACAATCGCTTAAAGTTTGCAAAATGGCATTTCAATGATGACTATGAGTTCTGGTTAAAGGTTTTGTGGAGTGGTGAAATGAGCAATAGCGTGAAACCCATGATGAATGCATGATGAAGTATTCAATAAAGTGAAACCCATGATGAATGCATGATGAAGTATTCAATAAAGTGAAACCCATGATGAATGCATGATGAAGTATTCAATAAAGTGAAACCCATGATGAATGCATGATGAAGTATTCAATAAAGTGAAACCCATGATGAATGCATGATGAAGTATTCAATAAAGTGAAACCCATGATGAATGCATGATAAAGTATTCAATAGTGAAACCCATGATGAATGCATGATGAAGTATTCAATAAAGTGAAACCCATGATGAATGCATGATGAAGTATTCAATAAAGTGAAACCCATGATGAATGCATGATGAAGTATTCAATAAAGTGAAACCCATGATGAATGCATGATGAAGTATTCAATAAAGTGAAACCCATGATGAATGCATGATGAAGTATTCAATAAAGTGAAACCCATGATGAATGCATGATGAAGTATTCAATAAAGTGAAACCCATGATGAATGCATGATGAAGTATTCAATAAAGTGAAACCCATGATGAATGCATGATGAAGTATTCAATAAAGTGAAACCCATGATGAATGCATGATGAAGTATTCAATAAAGTGAAACCCATGATGAATGCATGATGAAGTATTCAATAAAGTGAAACCCATGATGAATGCATGATGAAGTATTCAATAAAGTGAAACCCATGATGAATGCATGATGAAGTATTCAATAAAGTGAAACCCATGATGAATGCATGATGAAGTATTCAATAAAGTGAAACCCATGATGAATGCATGATGAAGTATTCAGTAACAGGTTCAATGTTTGCTGCCTGATGTTCAGTGTGCTGATGCTGTTTCAATTGTGATGTTTCTAACTGTGCATTTAAAGATCAAAATGTTTATTTTCTAGTTGGCTTTGCATCTCAAGATGAAAAGTTGCTTGCAAGCTGGGATCTTCAAAAGGCTGCAGCACTTTATTTAAAGTTAAGAAGATTTAGATCAAAGGAAAGAGAAACATTCAAACAACAGCCTTTTTAAATACGGACTTCGCACAGTTCAACCCTGTTACTGGATGGACAAAATTTGTTCCTTCATTACTTCTTTTTTAAGTGAGATGAAAGGCAGAGATGCCTAATTACTCCAGAGTGCCTTTCAATTCAGCAAAAAGAATTTGTGATGTCGAAGGAACGCTCAGAAAAGTTTGTTTTCTGAAATACACAGCGACGCTTTTATAAGAACCCTCATTAAAATCGAAAGAACTGAGAGAATTTGTACAATGTTAATGACAGGCAGGCTGAAGAAGGGCTCTGTTCTGCACACACAGCATTCTTGGGGTGACCTGTTTAGGAAAGAACAAAGCTGCTGAATCACAGCTCTGTTTAAACACCGAGCAGCACTCTCTCAAACAGTAAACATTGCAGCCCCTCTGACTGGCATGCACTTCAAACCACAGATCCGCTGGTATTTGTTAAAACAGCTCTGGAATGCAATGAACCCCCCCCCCCCCCAACACTCTCCCAGAAATAATAGCTGTTTACAGTAGACCTGCACACAGCACAGATCCCATCATACTGTAGAGAATACAGCTGGAGAAGGAGGTCCTGCCAACCCTGTTTGCATTACACATCTATTGCTGCTCCTCGAAGGATGAATAAGGGTGGTAACACGCCAGGGTCCAGGTTAAATCCCTCCTCCCATACATAGCTGTCAAATACTCAAGTCTCCATTCCCCTCACCTGCCCCCAATGGGAATTGTATGTTTTTTGGTAGACCTTGGTGGTTGGGTAAAGGTTTTTTTAAATTATTTTTCTACAGTGTTCAGGATTCTGGTTCTGGTTTTGTGCACATGTCTGCAAAGCGTCATAAAGAAGCATATTCCCACCGGCTTTCTGGAACCAACCACCAAAAAGCAATGAAAGTCAAAAACTAAAAACTAAAAATACTCAAAACATATCTGTTCTTTCTGTAAGGGGAGGTTGGGATTTAAACCGTCGATATAAAAAAAAAAAGATTTCTTTCTCAAGCTATTTATTGTTATCAAATAATTATTTTGTTTAATTCATTTATAATGTGTTTAAGTCAAATAAATTGCAATTAGGTAGAATCTAATTGCATAGAATCAGATGTCGTTCAAAATCTGCATAAGCTACACTTATTTTTCTTTAGAAATCTTTTTTTTTTTAAGTTAATTAATAAGGCAAACATTCTCACACAAAACATCCCGTGTGCTCCTTTGCCGAACCATCAAGCACAGTAGGATGTGTTTGAAGCCGTGTACCGCAGTGTGTTAAATCTGTCTTCACTCTTTCATGGTGTTATCACTGGTTTTGTTTGTTCTGTGATGCCTTCCTTTCTCTAAAGGAAACACAATGTTAATGCACATGAATGCTTTCTCACAGCACCACGCTATATTAGTTGTTCAGAGTTTTTCTGCCCCGTCCCAGCTTTCATCCATTCTGATTAATTTGCAGAAAGCGCACTAGTTATATCTCTTAACGATTAAATCAGAGGGCAGAGGGTTTGATCTTTTTGCTATTGTTTTAACTCTGGGAAACACGCGCTCGCCGGTACAGTCTCACATTCAAATACACAGGGGATGAGTGCAGCACGTTTACCTTTTCCTGCTGCAGAGTCTTCAAAACAAACACTTTGATCCTGTGGCTGCCAGGAAGCTTGCTGGGAGGACGCGTAGCACGCCAATCCAGGAAGCATGACGGCATAAACAGAAAACCCTGCATGAGACACATCACGATAGGAAGTTCTGCCCCTCCCTTGTCTTGGCTTGATAACATAGTATTCATAATACTGTGAATAACATTGAAATAATAAAAACACTACCACACACAGAGGCCTGCAAGGGTTACACCTGGTCCAGTCTTCTGATAAGCTGACCCTTAGAAAGCATCTATTGAAATCCCAATGGTTTCTGTTTGTGCTGGGTACCCTTCCCAGGAAAATTCCCATCCCAGTAGGATGTTCTTCAGTTTTACATGGTCAGTCAGAGTATGATTTTCAATGGTTTTTCCTGGAGTGCTAAATTAGGACCCATGAGTGACACATGCACTTTGACATAATGGTACAAAGGTCCTTATAGGCCTAAAAAAGAAAGAATGCGGCAGATGGAACGTGCACAATGTGGTTTCCATGAATACGGAAATCAGCCCCAATAATCCACTTGGAAACCCTGCAGTGCTGCAGAATTTATTTTTCTAAAAGGAAACAAAAACTGTCAACTTGCAAGAAACAACTTAGTTGCGCTTCGGAGCCCCCATCAGTGCAATTTAGATAAAAAGCTTTGGAGGATGTAGCCCTTTGTCCAATAATAAGAAATTATAATCTCTATATATATATATATATATATATATATATATATATATATATATATATATATATATATATATATATATATACAGTATATATATTAAATATTATAACAACGAAAATTAATTTCTTATCTGGCCACAAAGCCAGAAAAATGTTTGATTTCCTATACATGCTTTATAAGAAAGATTTAAACCATGATGGTATTTAGATCAATCAAACAGACCACACAACCAACGCTAACTGAACTGGTGACCCGTCACTGTGGTCCCTGTAGTTAAATGCTTCATTGAGGGAGGTTTGTTAATTACAACTCTGTACAACATCTGAAGAACAAAGGACATTGCTTTTCATTTCATCCATTTCATCTTCAAACTGTTTTTTTTTGTTCTTATTCAACAACATAAGAACAAAACTGCTACCTTTTCTCAAACGAAGCCCGTTTCATCAAGACTGATCCACAGTTTCATCAGCTAAGGAACCAATTATACATCAAGCTGCGTGAACAAAGATTGAGTTTGCATGTAGCAAGGCAAGGGGACGAGAAGAGGTGGCTCATATGCTTTAAACACCACGGCAGCCGTTTCACACTGCATGCTGATCATTATTTCTCCGCTGGACAGGGGAGGCATCTGCAATTATTAAAACAGCAGGAAAGATTATCATTATCTTTCCATAGCAAACATTACAAAATATAACTGGTGTTATGGAGTAAAAAGAACAAAATCTAGCATTTTTCTTTGAAGTTTTTTGACTTGGTATAAATATTGATTGGTATAACATATTTAAAAATTCAATAAACCAGGAAACATACTGTAAGCGTGGGAATGGTTATTTATCTTTAGAACAGAAAAGCGATAGAATAAGAGGAGCAGGATCTCGTATTTTAACCTGAAGTGTCAAGGCTGGTAGATGAGCCTCTGAAAGGCAGATACAGCTGCACGGGAGGCTGGGCAGGAGAGAGAGCTTTTGAGGAGGAGGAGGAGGTGGAGGGGATGTAATGGAAGAGTAGGCTCTATAATGATTAGTCTATAAAACAATGAAAAGTAAGAAGTGAATGTTACCTTCCTTATAGAATAGCTTCATGTCTTTAGATATAATGTAGTATTTCAGGGTAATAATAGTAATACTGATGATGATGATGATGATGATGATGATGTTGATGATATACACCCATTGAAGAAGACTAGAACACAACCCCAGTACACTCTCTGGCTGTTCCAGTAAGACCAGTGTACTGAGAGCTCCTGGCTCTGCACTATCGCTGGGCCAGTACACTTGCTGATCCACGCAGAATGAAAGAATTTCAAACTTAATTAAGGTGAAAGCTCAGAAAAAAAGAAAAACAATACCACAGCACATGAGGAAATCTTTTGACAAACTGGCTGGTAGACACAATGAACCGATGCTGCTTTTAATATTAATACTTCATCTGATGTTTTTTGGTTTTTTTACGAGATTGTGTGTCAGAGTATTGGGGTCTTGTTTTTTTCAGTTAAATAGAATCTGTTTTGTTTTAACCTTTCAATATAATTAAACAGAGAACTGAGCAGCAATTTAAAAAAAAAAAAAATGACATTCACGAAATAGATTCTTGTATGTGACAATATTAATTAGTGGCCTGTAATTATGGTGTAACTGTCCTTATAGATATAGCAATAACAATTATGTTACACTACGACTTCTTCAAAAACCTATTTCACTGTTTTTAATGCTTGTTTTGTTACTTAGTATTTCTTTAGTCTCTGTAGGGATAACAACTCCGTAATGAAAATGTAAGTCTACAGTGTACGTGTGATTCTGCATTTGTGCAGGGCTTGGGGGAAAAAAGGGGCTTTTGCAATCTTTAATTTTTTTTTTTTTTCATGCAAACAATCTTGAGTCGAGGCCCCAGAGTGCGCCTCCAGCTCTTTGATAAATGAAAGTAAATACTGTGGAGTCTGCTGCTCTCAACACTGCGGACAGTCTGAAAGAGGGATGCAGCCAGGGCTCAATGGGATGCACAGTAATTAGACCTTGATTTTAATATTGCTGTTAAAAATATGAAGTTAATTATTTGGAAAGCCTTTTCCAAAATCCTTACCAAATACTTAAACGTATTTCATTATATTTGGCAACGTAATATAATAGACAGCTGTCAACCACCCATCTATTAATTATTTGCAGATATAGGCATGTGTCTTTATACAGGGCTGTGAATAACATACACACGAGGAGTGACAGAGTCTCCGGTTTGGTTCTTGTCTGTGTTGTTCCAGCATCATTAGGAATCAGGAAGTTCACTTCAACACAATAGATCAAAGGTCACTGTCTCGAAATTTCTTTTAGGGATTTACAATAATCCTAAGGGATTTCCTTCAGGAGATCTCAGCAGGAGCATGTCTTATATGTAGGTCCCCAATAAAGAAAAACTAACGGACACTTAGACTCTGGGCTATACTTTTAAGAAGCAACTAATTATACAAACCAAGATCAATGCCAGGGAAATGAAGTTTCAGTAATGGTCCATGTGGTTTGCTATCTTGTTGCATGCTGTGAGTCCGCACTTCAACAAAAGCAAATGTTGTTTGGAGGCTGGGAATGGCTTTAGCCCGCAGGCCTTTGAGGGATGAATTAAACCCTCCTTCTTAAGTAGCAGACAAACAGGCTCCTCCAACAAAAGCACTGCTTCCATTTGCAGTAATGTGATTCATTCACCCCCGCACCCCTCGTAAAGAAAGACCCTGGCATTTCAATATGTGAAGACAACCATTCGGGTGACATTTAACAAGCCCAGAACCTCTGACTTTCTACCTAACCTACACCATGCCTTGAGGGTACCCGAGACAAGAGGAGCTTTCTCTCATAACCAACATCAAAGGGTTGAATAAAATGCCACATAATAGCCGGCCAGCATATATACAGCGTTAGAAGTGGAAAACGCAAATATAATGTATGCAGCTTCTAATGGGGTGCCAGATCAGAGAACAATTCCTCTACACATGGGGGTTATCATGACTTAACAAGCAAAAATGAAAGCAAAGCTTAAGGAATCCCACGTTGAGAAAGTGTGAGCGTTATGGTTGATCGGATGATGAGCAATGGCGATGATGATGATGGCGATGATGATGATGATGGCGATGATGATGATGGTGATGATGATGATGATGGTGATGATGATGATGATGGCGTTGATGATGATGGTGATGATGATGATGATGGTGATGATGATGATGATGGCGATGATGATGATGGTGATGATGATGATGGTGATGATGATGATGATGGTGATGATGATGATGATGGCGTTGATGATGATGGTGATGATGATGATGATGGTGATGATGATGATGATGGCGATGATGATGATGGTGATGATGATGATGATGGCATTGGCGATGGCGATGGCAATGACGATGACGATGATTATTAAGAGTGATGCGTACGCAAAGGAGGCAGTGTGGTCCAGTGGTTAAAGTCTAGGGCTTGTAACCAGAAGGTCACCGGTTCAAATCTGCCACTGACTGGCTCACTGTGTGACCCTGAGCAAGTCATTTAACCTCCTTGTGCTTCATCCTGCGGATGAGATGTTAAATCAATGTTCTATTGAAAGTGACTCTGCATATGACGCACAGTTCACAACCTACCTCTGTAAAGCGCTTTGTGATGGTGGTCAACTATGAAAGGCGCTATATAAAAAATAAATATATTATTATTAAAGGACGGTGTTTGATGATACAGTTAAGTGTTGGATCGTGAAACTCCAGTACCACCACTTGAAAAAGAGATCTGTATTTCAACAGTACTTTCCTTAATAACAATAATACAAATTAAAGTTCTAGTACACAAAGCAGTACACTAAGCTGCAAAATAAAATAAGAGATGTCTGATAAGCAAAATGAATGAAATGCATTCTGATTAGATGCGTGTCCTGGAAACTACAGATTCACCTAATGTTCCTTACCAATATTACCATCGAAAACTATTTGCCGGAAAATTAATGAAAAATGTGGTGGACAAACTCGATGACCCCCGAACATTTCATTTCAGTGTGTTCTGAAAATTGTGTCTTATCAAGTTTTTCCGGGACACCCCTCTGTTCATACAAGCAACAGAGGATCTTCTTCGTCCAATTAAATACCCATCCAAAAAGAGAAGTGACAGTCAATAGGAGATCACGGGATGGGCTCATTCATATTCCCGAGCAACTGGCATCCCTTCCAACACAAAAACACTTCTGTACACTGTGCATGAAGTTTCAGACCGGCATCCCTTCCAACACAATAACACTTCTGTACACTGTGCATGAAGTTTCGGGCAGACGGAGAAGATCCATTAAACAAGGAATTGTAAGTCCAATTTGTCTTCAAAAGAAGGTAAAAGAGCTCATTATGTTAGCTTTGCTTTTTCTCCACTATTTGATTGATCCCAAAAAAAGAAATTAGTCATGCCTGCTTATCTCATAACCTTATAAGCATGGGATTAAAAGATCAAAGGAGGATCTGGGTTAATATTATAGAGAATGTAAGCCTTTTATAGATGCTCTTTACACCATGCTTTTATTCCCTTTTTCCATGCTTAGATCAAAATACAGAGAATTCATATTAATTTCATGCATTATCCCATGTAATATTAATGACCATGTTCTTTCAGATTCGGTAAAAGAGTTTTGATGGCTTCAGCAATTTGCTTGGAACTAAAAGGCTTGAGGGTTTAACTTTAATGTTAATTATACTCTCTTTACACGCTCACCTATTATTGCAAATTAATTCAGGGCAAGTTATCATTAAAGAGATCGACTTGTGAGTATGATGACTTGTAGTATGATGGTATACCTGTTAGTATACAAGATGCCCCAGGAAACCTGGAACTGATTATGAGTGGATTTGCAGTGCAGTACAATGCAGTGGTTCTGTACTAAGGGCTAATGGTAGCACAGGGGCAGCTACAATGGTACCAGCCTTTGGTAGAATGGTACTACACAGGTAACAATTTCATATGTTGACCAACTTTTTCTGTATGGTTACCTTTATGAAGAGTTACCAGGGAAAATGTTTAAAGTGATGTTACAGCTGCCACACACTCCTTGTGCTTTACCATGTTTTTGTTTTTTTTTTACCATGAATTACCACACTTTTATACATGTTCACTTTAGCAAGTATCCTAGACACAGCTCTTTCTCCCAGACAGTAAAGATGATCAGTTCCTTAAAAAAAAGGACAGTGCAGCTCTTAAAATATTACTGTTACTTAAATCCTAATATCTGTGATTTACATTGTGAGAAAATAACCCTTAATCTCCCCTTGTTTGAAACCTTGACTTATTATTGCTTGTTTTTCTTGGCTGCACCAACTAAATGTCATTGACTATGGTAACGTGATATGCAACCATCCATAGCCCACATTTATAGAGAGTGTGTGTGGTCATTTTCAACAGGCAGTGTTCCTAATGAAGTGGATACTACATCCTGCCTAGCTCCTTGTGCACTGTTCAACACAACTTGCGTTATTTTTTTTTTTAAATTAAGAATTATTGTTCAGCATATCAGATCTCACTATTGTATTGGTGACTCTCCCAATCAGTCACTTGTCAGTAATTAGTTATTGTTTGCGTGCATACCCTGGTTGCAGTTGAGCCTCCAATTCATTTTGTAGAATAAGACGAGTCCCCCCAGATAGTTGGTAACTCCTTCCATACACACAGCTAGGCTGGCATATGACTCTTGGATCCTGATTGTCTCCAGAGGTCTGCATTTTTACAGCCAACACCTTGTCCAATTCTCTCAGCTGTTTCTGATCCAAGCACTAAATAAATCATCACACCCAGTCAGGAGAAAATCAAGGAGAGCGGATTCAAAGAGAGTTGTGTAGCACCTGGTTCAAATCAAGAGGGAAGTAAGCATGGAGTGAAGCGAGTCCATCATCAACTCAATACACACTGCTCTCAATACACACTGCTCTCAATACACACTGCTCCTCTTAGGTCCACTTTGAGAGAAACAAGACATATAATAACATGCTGCCTTTGACATAACCACAAAAGCATATTTCTCATTCTTCAGCAATGGAATATGTTGCTTTCTGTTATAGCTGCTGTAGCTTAAATGGGCTGAAGGCATGAAGAAGTTCACATAAATTAGGTCTATAATTTTTACATCAACTTGACAAGATCGCCACAGAGATGTTGCTCTCCCACTACACGCTGGGTGATCAAAGTTCACATCATGAATAACTCTTAAAACAAGCTGCTGCTGGTGCAAATGGATGGGATGATCAGATTCTCCTTGTTGGAATCATTACTGTGGTGAGGCTGTGTGAAAGTACACAGGACTTTGAAGCGAATCGTGCAGGCAAGCAGTTCATTGCATATTAAACTGTGCACTCTTCTTCGCTGCTATGCAAGATAGATTTTCATCAGGTACTGTGAGCATGGCTGTTGTTGTGGTGCTTGGCTGTTTGTTTGTTTGCATGTGCCTTTGACATAACCACAAAAGCATATTTCTCATTCTTCAGCATGTGTGTGGGGATTGCAGCGGGATTTCCGGTGCCAATTGCTCTCATTGCATTTTTTCAAAACATATCATTTGAAATTTTAAGGCAGCAAGGAGATTGCTCACTATGTTCATCACTATGGAAATTTATGAGTTCCCCTTGGTTTGTAGAAAGCTGAGCCAGTTAAACCTGAACCCTGGGTAGCTGTTAAGATTGACTTCTGAGAACAATAATGTCTTTAAAACGTCCCCTTGCTAAAGCCGGGGCGGATTGTAATTGGACTGGGGCTTGGCAGTTCAGTGGTGTGTTAACCACAGCCACCAAGCTCACACTGAGTGCTGGGATGAGCATAAAGGAGTGTTGTCCATTCATTTCCGGCTTCAGAAGCCTCTTTTAATTAACTGCAAGCCCCCCACGAGGGAGAGAGGGAGCATTATGCTTATTGAACTGGAAACCACCCAGGAATAGAGGACCCAAGTAATAAAATCAGTTTGAAATAATGGAATGATTACCATGCTTGTTTCTGAGGAAGAGTGTCAGCATCCTCGTGCTTCTCACCAAACCGCATGGCAAGCGCAGTAAGATGTAAACCGGAGTTGCGCATCTCAAGGATGTATTTCGGCAGCAGTACCTGCTATTGTGTGTCAATGAATAGATTTCACACAGCTCTGTGCTGTTCAGGGTGGTGTTACTCTCCACATGGAAAGACGCACAAACATTGGTCATCTTTGGTCCTGCAAGCTTACTGTTTTGTGTTTTTATTTTGTACTTTTCTCAGCAGATGCCTGTATTCCCATCTGTGTTAGTTGTTTTTTGTTCTATAAACTATTACAGCTGACATGTTGTTAAATATTATAAGTGAACATTTACCAAAACCAAACCAGGAGAACTCGAAGCTTGCGTGAACGTTTAAAAGTTTCCTAAACAAGCTGGAAAAAAATAGTTAAAGGTTATGGGTGAAGTGAAGCGAGAAGCAACTGTTTAGGTTAAGGTTCAGAGTGAAGATAAGGAAAGTAAAACACTGAAAGAAAAGTCTCAAATTATCCAAATATAGTTAGCTGTGGTACAGCACAGGATAATAAATTAATACGTCGGCACTTTTTATCTCAGAAAATAGAAACAAAAGGAAAAAAATGAGTCTGGCTGTTTATTCAAACTTGTAAACTTCCTTTAGTTTAAACTTTTGGGAGCTATTTTGTGTTTTACTGGAAAGTTATAGTTGGATCTATTTTGAAAGGTTTCAACTCTGATGTGAGAAAAAGCCAGAAATGTGTATTAATTAAACTGAAACAGCACAGTAATTCCACATTGAAAATGTGGCTATGCAGCTGCTAACTTCCTTTGTCATAGCACTGTTTTTACATATGTGGTTTTGCATTTGCAATGCAAATGCAGTGTTGTTAGACACAATGTAAACATTGTATCATCGGAAATCCTTTACCGGCCGCGATGACCAGACTGACGTTGCTATCTCTGCATTTTACAAGCAATAAGCAATACCCTTTGTCCACAATATCGACAGCTTTTCTGAGGATTTTAAAGCTGCTCAAAACTGATGGAACTAGTTAATCCAGCGGGGCTTGGTGCACCCGTTGTGTTTTCTTCACAGAAGTGGTTTCCGAATAAAAGAAGATGTGCAATTATTACTTCTCTAAAAGCTTTGAAGTCTTTATTAGAGTTGAGTCACCCCGCAAGGAAGATGCTGACAGTACAGTACATATCCAACCAGAGCCAGGAGTCTCTGCTCATATTGCGGTCTGCCTCTCATTCTGGAGTCCCATTTGGTAACAGAGACAGAAGGGTTAGCCGTCTGACCAGTAAAAGTGAACTTTCCCCAAGCAATCTGAAATCCTAGACTTTGGAGTGGTTCAACCCCAGCAGTCTCCATGTGCCTCTTTTTTTTACTGTCAATATATCACATCCTCCTACAGGGCATAAAGTATTTTCAGTAAAGGCTTTTTACTTTAGTCTAAATGAGGCTCCTTCTTTCAAACCCTTCTCTCCTCTCCTTCATAGGCAGGGGAGGGTTCTGCAATCCCTTCAAGTCTGCTTTTTCATGCTGCTTCCCGGGTGCTGAACTGGACGAGAAGATTGATGCGCTGCCGTGATCTCCAGGCTACGTATGAAATGAATCCCTTTGCCTCAGATCTGATCCTCGTAGAAAAAAAAAAAAATTTTGCCCTGGTGCCTTTCTTCTCTTTTATCTTCCATGCCCTGACTGTATATTCCTATGGAGATACCTGAGCTTCCTCTCTTATTTTAAAGCTCTTTATCCCCATCAGGTTAACAAGGGAACAAGGCATAAGGATCACTGTTTATCCACTCCTGTGTGGATTCAGAACAGATGTAACGCCCATTCCATTCCTGAACATCACATTACAAAATATCACAATACAGATAAGAGCAGTTCTGAAAGTACAATAAGAACAAATTTAAGTAAGAGCAAAATAAAGAATACAGTAAGAGTGAGTTTGACTAAATGCAGTTATAACTTATAGTAAATATTTGCTTATATGAGTAAAGTCCAGTAAGAACATGTAGTAAGTATGATAAGTGGATGAGAATGATTTCCCAATAAGAGCAAATACAAAAAACATGAGTATGGTTACCTATAAGAGCAAAATGAGATGCAAGATACAGTTATAGTTAGGAGCAGTAGTTGGATGAGGCAAGGTATGGAACAGTTCAGTGCAAGTACAAGCTGAAGCACTGGTACAAATGGGTGCCATATAGTCCAGTATAGTTGAGAGTTCTGGTGTTTACAGATGCTGTCTGAACAGGTGTGTCTTGAGGAGGTGCCGAAACGTGGTCAGGAACTGAGCAGTCCTGATACCCGTGGGTAGGTCGTTTCACCACTGAGGGGCAAGGATGGAGAAGGAGCGGGCTCTGGAGGTGGGGGAGCAGAGGGGGGGGTACAGCTAGTCTGCAGGAGGTGGAGGAGTGGAGGGGGCAAGTCTGGAGATAGGAGGGAGCAGAAAGGTCGAGACAGCGATAGGCGAGTACAAGAGTTTTGAATTGGATGCGAACAGCAATAGGGAGCCAGTGAAGAGAGCTGAGCAGTGGTGTAGCATCCAATTCTTGGCATCCAAGTCTTGGCATAGAGTAAGAAGCGCAGCCTCTCTGGAGCCCATATTGCTCTCAGATCCTTCTGGTTCTTGTGTTGCGGGAGGTCCGGTCCCTCTCTCCCAGCCCTAGGGGTCAGCATTGTAAACATCAGCCCATCGAGATAAGAGGGCAGCGGCACATGCTATTAATTACCTGCGCTCTCAAGTCCTCCCAGTCACATATCTGCTTTTCCCTCGTTATGATTCAGCTGGGCCAATGAAAGCAGATGGGGAGACAACTCTCCAGCACTCAGTGTCACTGCAGGTTTAACTAATGCTGCCCTGGGGCTTCAAGAGAAGAGCTCAATGAGAGGGCACACTCCTTCACTGCTGGGGACCTCCTGCTGATGAGGTCCGGAGCTCTGAGGGATAGGAAGCCCACCCAGGGGACCTCCTGCTGATGCAGTCCGGAGCTCTGAGGGAAACCCACCCAGGGGACCTCCTGCTGATGCAGTCTGGAGCTCTGAGGGAAACCCACCCATGGGACCTCCTGCTGATGCAGTCTGGAGCTCTGAGGGATAGGAAACCCACCCAGGGGACCTCCTGCTGATGCAGTCCGGAGCTCTGAGGGAAACCCACCCAGGGGACCTCCTGCTGATGCAGTCCGGAGCTCTGAGGGAAACCCACCCAGGGGACCTCCTGCTGATGCAGTCTGGAGCTCTGAGGGATAGGAAACCCACCCAGGGGACCTCCTGCTGATGCAGTCCGGAGCTCTGAGGGAAACCCACCCAGGGGACCTCCTGCTGATGCAGTCCGGAGTAATGTTAAACTGAATCGTTATGCTTCTTTTGTAATAACACTGTCTTTACACCCCTGTTTTCTATATACAATGCAATTGCAGTTTATATTTTCAAGTATTTTGAAGTTGTGCTGTCAGAAATCCTTTAACAGCCTTGCCAACTTCCTGCCGTTTCTGTTCCTCCACCTCACTGATCTGTACAGTGACAGGTCCAGTGTACTGCATCCCACTCTGTGCACACACAGCCTCAGCATGTCTGCTCACTGATCTGTACAGTGACAGGTCCAGTGTACTGCATCCCACTCTGTGCACACACAGCCTCAGCATGTCTGCTCACTGATCTGTACAGTGACAGGTCCAGTGTACTCCATCCCACTCTGTGCACACACAGCCTCAGCATGTCTGCTCACTGATCTGTACAGTGACAGGTCCAGTGTACTGCATCCCACTCTGTGCACACACAGCCTCAGCATGTCTGATCTGACAAGGCTGAAAATCTACATTCCATTTGATCTGCCACTGCTCCACAGTCATTAGGCAGTTAGCATGGAAATAGCTGTTAAAAAATACATTGCCGTGTCAGTATGTATCTTCTCACATAACGTACCATAAATACTTTATTTAACATTTTAAATGCTAACGTTTACACTCACACGTATGCTCTATTTATATTCTATTCTACTATGAAGGCGTTTTGGATAAACAGTCAGAAATCCATTACCAGCACCTTTATGAAAGGTTCAGTACTGGTAACTGCAGGGAAGGTACAGTCCACTAGTTCTGACAACACATTTACACCAGTGCTGAGATCACACAAACAACACAAAAAGTTGTGTTAGAAAGCTTCAACGAGGGTGTTCATTTACAAGCTCAATGTACCTACTTCAACCTCCTGCTGTTTTGATCTGCCCTGCTTGACCCTTTGTCCATTTCGAATTGGACAATAAAGGCCAGTCTTCCTGACCTGCTCCGGGGCTGGCACCTACCTGTCAAAACACTGAGCTCAGCTCTGTGTTAAAAAAAACACCTCTCCTGCAAAACTGTGTGCATGCGTGTGTGTGTGTTCTGTGTGTGTGTGTGTGTGTGTGTGTGTGCGTCTGCTCTGTGTATGTGCGCGTGTGCGTGCGTCGTCTTGGCGTGTGTGTGAGCGTGTGTGCTCTGTGCGTGCGTGTGTGTGTGCGTGGATTTAAGAATCGTTGAATCAATTACATTTTTTGTATTTCTTTCTGCCTTTCCACGTCAAGGGCCTTATTTCCCCTGACCATCACATCTCCTAATAATCTTCAGAGGAGATTCATCAAGTTAGTTCCAAATCAAAGCAGGACGACAAACCCGCCGCTCAGGGCTGCATCCCAGCAGGATGCTTTGCATTTCCATTTGAATCTTCCAGACACAGAGTAAGATTAAAACAAATAGGAATTTAAATCAGGAGGCTCTGTCTACCCTGATGCAGGAACAGCAACACACTGACACGAACGGGGAGCCCCGCGCTAGGATGTCTGCAGCAAATCAAAGACAGCTTGCTTACAGAACAACAAAACGAGGCGGAACCATTATATATTCCTTTTGAAGTTATCTCCCCCCTCCCTTTTTTATTTAAAGGAAACAGGGTCGCACAAGTTATTGTTGGAGCTCCAGAGTTCCACTTTATTGAGTCCTAAAAATAGGCCTGTATCTCCAACTTCTTTTTTCTTTTCTTTCTTTGTTTCTGTTATTATGAGAAACATACTGTACTGGCAACTAACACTGTGACCCGTGCGCAGAAGTGCAAAGGCTAAATGAATATTGAAAACAAAAACGGCAGCGGAGCCTGGAGCTATGAATAGGGGAGCTCTTGTCTCCCAGGGAATCTTTCCCAGCATAGGCCCTCACTGGGGTGGCTGACCTGATTTCAGTCTATTAGTAATGTCTCTCCTGCTCCTTGTGTATCTGTCCTGTGCTCAGCCATACAGCAGCAGGTTATTTCTGTATTGTAGAACACTGCTGTGTTTACAGTGGCCAGTCATTACAGTGTTTTGCTTAGCACTCAATACGATAATCCGCCAGATTACTCTTGCGTCTGTATTGATCATGTGACAGTTTATACACGCCTCAGTACTACTGCTGCTAGTAGATATTTAATTTGTTTTGTGTTATTGTGCAATACGTGCGTATATGGTAACAGTATGATATTAATGTCTTGTTTTTAATTGTTTTGTATAAAAAACAATGTGAATAAAAACTAAGTGAATTTGACTTTGTATATTGCATCTAAGGCATACGCAGTTAGACAGTAAAAATGGGAAGCCAACTCCAGGACCGCGATATATCCAAACAGTACAGCGAGGGGTGATATAATGAGGAGTGGGTGTAGTTTAGTTTAGCTGTTATATAAAGCAGCTTCTCACATTGTACAGGATTCCTTTTCCAAGTTTCCTCGTCAAGAAGATCAAACACCTGCCTTCCACCCACAGCACAGCAGCTTTGTTTCTCCATGCTGCCTACCCTCCCCCCTCCCCCTCCTCCTCTTGTACATTCAAGGTAAAAAGTTCTCCAGGTCAAAGTGTTTCTGCCTCAGCCCCAGTTTCTCACTCCAATCCTTTCATGAACAAAAGCACTCAGAGCCATCATTTGTCTTAGAATTCCTTAAAGAAAACAGAATGAAAAGCCTAACTCCTGCTCTTTTTCCCTGCGCTTCTTATTCCAGCAATCCCTTTATCTGGTTTTCATTGCAGGCATGTTCGGAGAAGGCTTTTGGGAGCCAGTCCCTTTCTCAGCCCCTGTGATGTTGCTGCAGTCAGATTAGAAAGGCCCTTTGAAGCTGCTGCTGTTCTCTGTCAGCCCGGTCACTGCAGGACCTCAGAAAGACCCGCGCCATCTGGCAAACTGACATCAAGACTGAATGAAGTGACTGAAAGAGTCTCATCAAAGCAACAATGGCTGCCTGGCAGATTTGTTGATTTGGGCTTTTGTCTTTCATGTGTCACATGCGGCAGTCGCGCAGAGCACCGAGGCCATGGCTTGCAGGAACACATTGAGGGAATCTGCTTCCGGAGGCTTTGCAGGAGGGCCGAAGACAGGGCTGTAATAGGGAACAATCAATTTAACCTGTGGGCATCTGTCGAGCAATTAGACAATTATTCCAGCCTTCCTCCGGCGTTCTCATGTGTTTAATGTGTGCGTCTTTGTTTCTCATCTGAAATTAATTTCCTGTTCAATAAAAGCACACTGGACAGGAGGCTTGTTTGCATGCTGACAGCAAGCTGTCACGCTCTGATTCACACAAGAGGCTGGTTTCATTTGATCCTGAACCCTGGGATGTGCGGCATTCTTTCCAAGAACCCTCCTTCAGACACCTTGCATTGCTTGCGTAAAGTCTAACCACGCATATTTTAATTTAAAATATTTGTGTCACACTTTTTCAAAATGCATGACGCAGGAGAACAAAACCCAACCAACAAACATCAAACATGGCATTGTTGTTATTGCTGCCTGCGGTTGCTGTGCCCTGTCATGACTTTCCTTCTCATTGTAGTGTTCATAATGAGCAGCCATGCAGGCATGTGCCTGTGATCTCACAGCAGGGGATGCTGGGATTGCCGGGACCTCCAGCAGCCAGCTCCCTTTCTCTCAGGCCCCTCCCAGACTCACCTACATAATGACAGAGAGAGCAGTGAAATTGTTGTTGCAGTTTGGTTAACCGAGAAAGCAAATGTAGGCGAGAACAGTATTGTGTTTTTTATCAGTTTATAAAGCATAGGTTTACAACAGAAACTGAGAAATATTCATTCATAGTACAAAATGATGTAGTTCTAGCCAGACTGGTCTGCATGTGTGGTTATAGAGCTGGTATCCGTAACGGCAGTGGATCACATTGATAGGACAGAATCTGGAGTGGAGAACTCAAGAGGGAGGGGGAAGCAATGGAGTCTCCAGACCCATCTAACCCTTACCATCGCTCACTGACACTGTCTGCCAGGGTGCCCAGTGACCACTGTGCTGAACAGTGTGGTGGTTTAGTGATGCTGATTCCACTGAGCGATTCATGGAGACCACGCCCATGCTCATTATACTATCATACTGCATACAAAAGTTAAGAAAAGCTCACCATGGTTTGTTTTTGCATGCTTACTTACTATGCATTTACCATAGTTCACCATGGTTTACCATGTGTTTTCAATATGCTTTACCATATCTCTCTGGGCTTGACAGTTCTTAATTATGTGTAACCATGCTTTTGCTATGCTTTATCACACTTTGCTTTTGCTATGGGAAGCTTTTATAAAGGTTGAATGAAAGCATCGAGGGTGAAAGGCTGCTGCATTAACACACTGCAGTGCTTCCCCTGCAGGAGTCGGTCAGCTCTCTACAGCTCTGTGCACACGTTGAACGGGTTGGGAATGGGGGACTGAGTGCAGAGGGGAAGGTCAAGCTGGATCCTGAGAATAGTCTTGCTTCCTTTTTTTTTATTGTACTGCTCAGTGTGTATATATTGAAGAAAAAAAATGGCTGTAATTGCAGCAGTAATCAATTTACACAAGCACCAGCACCAGATGTTTGTTTTATCAGTGGATATCGCGTTTCCAGAGAATAAATATTAGGGTGCCTGTTCATTATTAAATGACACTGTGGATGTTTCTCTCTTTCCGTTTCAGAGACGATCCCATGATCTGTGACATCTGCATGGTTTCTAATCCCCTTCAGAGAAACTGGACATTCGGAAGAATTGCATTCTATTGTATTGCATGTGAGTGAGGGGTGAGGGAGAAGTGAGGAATGGTGAGGGAGGAGTGAGGGTGGGGTGGTGAGTGAGGGGTGAGAGAGAGGGAGAGGGGGTAAGTGAAGGGTAAGGGAGGAGTGGTGAGGGAGGGTGGAGGGTGAGGGGGAGAGGGTGCACAGCTGGACGATCCTGCCATCTGTTTGTTTGGTTTCTATGTGTTACGCTGCCGTGATAGCGTTTCATTTCAATGCTGCATCTCTTCCATTGTTCCCTGCAGCCCATTACAATGATGGATCTTTGGGGAATTTCTCGGATGGTTGCATCAATCTGCTATTGATTATACAGTATATATTACAGTTACACAGACAGCTGTCTGGTAGAGTTAGAAATGAATACAGAACAATCCCTAGCCTGCTCGTTCACAGCCACTGCTGTAGGAGGAGGTGTTTTGAGTTGAAGCAACGAGCAAGCATGCATACAATGTGCTGAGCACATCTAACCATTACAAAAGATTTGCTGGAACTTTAAAAAAAAAAAAACTGGCCCGCAAGCCATATGGAAAACTCATCAAATCTGTGGAAAATATGAACCCAATGTAACCTGGTTTGACAATGGTCTTGAAAATAATAATTTAAGAATATATATAAATGAGAAATGAATATTGCCGTCTCTCTCCTTTAAGGATCTTGGTACCCTTTGATTGTAAATGGGTTAATTAACATGTAACAGAGAAAGATGAAGAGGAATTATCATAAATCAGACACAGAAACCTTCAGCTGGACTATACATGTGGTTAGAGGTGGCAAACATCTGCGCTGATCGTAGATTGGCAGCGTACAGTGTACAATGTGCAGTGTACAGCATATACTATAGTGTGCAGTGTACAGCATGTAATATACAGTGTGCAGTGTACAGCATGTAATATACAATGTGCAGTGTGTAATATACAGTGTACAGTGTACAGCATGTAATATACAGTGTGCAGCATGTAATATACAGCATGCAGTGTACAGCATGTAATATACAATGTACAGTGTACAGCGTGTAATATACAATGTGCAGTACTTATCCTCTCCAGTAGGCGCAGAAAGTTGAAAGCTATTTTCCCAGCTCTTTCCCACTGTAACTACTCTGAACTGGGCAAGCCAACATCTGTGGGCAGAACACATGCTAGAAATTCTCACAGGTAGTAATTAACAGTGCAAACAGATGTGGGCTCTGTAGAGGAATTCTTCAATCATGCCCTGCAGGACAATGGGGATGTTTCCCTGATCTCAAGAGTGCCACCCAGACAAACAAGTTCTGGGAACAATCAGCTGGTAGGACCCAGGCGTAGATTTTCTTATGTTCTGAATCTAGAAAGATACTCTGCATGTCATTTGTTGTTGCTGGTGCCGAGGGTTCATGCACTTTGAACAGAGCTGATTCTGTGCAGAGCCAGCTTTCATGTTGGCATTCGTTTTTTCGTTCCTGTCAATCTTTTTATTGTGGTGAAAGATAATGAATTTCAACACATCTGCCATTTGTTAGCCCTGTTTGGTGTAACTGATCCAACTTTAATCTTGAATCGTACATGAACTTCCAGAGGGTACAATGCACCACAGCTGAAATAAAACAGATGGCTCGCCGGGATGCTGTGAGCTCCAAAGACCAGCATCTGGAAGGAGCACATGTGCATCTTATTTGAGATGGGGGGCCCTGCCTCATAAAATCCACTTTAAACACTGGTGCTTGGTATCCATGAAGCCTTTCTCAACTGCCTTTGAAGAGGTCCCTTTAGAAAAGTTTACACTTTATTACACTTTGCTATGCTTTTACTAAAGCAAAACCATGGTAAAGCACAGGTTACCTATGGAGATCTATGA
This sequence comes from Acipenser oxyrinchus oxyrinchus, assembly GCA_030684275.1. Lineage (NCBI taxonomy): Eukaryota > Metazoa > Chordata > Actinopteri > Acipenseriformes > Acipenseridae > Acipenser > Acipenser oxyrinchus. The sequence continues at coordinate 35,018,477 of CM060261.1, forward strand.
TAAAAGCATTGACCATTGTAAACTGTAATCAGAGTAATCTGGAACTATGGTAAATGCAGTGACCATTATAAACTGTGTTAAATCTGGAACTATGGTAAATCACACACAGAAGTGGTAAACAAGGGGAGCCAGTGCAGCCATGGCAACTGGCTGTGTGATAGCATGAACGCTGCTGCAGACGGCTCAGCTGGGAGAGTAGGGGCTCAGAGTCCTGGCACTGAGTGTAGATTCAGCAGGCATGATCTATACTGGAATAGAACTGCATTCATTATTGCCAGATATAGAAAGAAAGAAACGCTGATGTACAGGTAAGTAAGCTGGGCTGAGTTGAGTGGGGGACGGAGGGGGGTGATGCTGGGACGCCAGAATCACCGTCGAGCTCTCTTGAGGTGTCGTGGGCTAGTCGACGAAACACCGAGGATGGAAGGTGCCCACTTGAAGACCCCAGAGATGTACCCTACTTAGCTCAATCCAGACGGTTGTCATGCTGATGCGCTGGGAGACCGCACTATGGTTGATCCCGGAGCCAGCATCGCAGCCTTTGTGTGTGCTGATGCGCTAGGGAGGCAATAAGCTGATCCCTGGAGCCAGCATTACACTTCAGCCATCAACACCAGACAGAAGGATATCTACATCATCATATGGAAGGAAGCGCAAATGGATGGAGACACATATGGATCATATTAGTTTACTGTGAAGCTATGTCTTAGTTGGTGCTTATCTTGGCGAGAGCCAAGTTCAAATCAGCATGAAGTTTTAACATCTACTCTCATGTAATGGAAATCTGGATTTCCCAATTGGTTTCCTTTTATCAGTCACTGACCCTGTTGAATACAACCCTGTAATCGAATTTCTTCAGCACAAACACGTTGCCCAAAGTGCAACAGCGTAGAAACAGTAGGCTATATACTGCTGACAGCACTGGCCTGCATATCAGTGAAGAGATACAATAAGTGCAAATCCAGTAAATCTGGTGGGCAAACCAGCTGTGCCGTTTCTTACAGAAGCAGGTGGGGGTCAAAGTTCAAATGTCCATGTGAGGTTTTCTATAATCAGGAAACAAAGACAGTCACCACAGATACATTCATAGAGAAAACATGAAGTCCCAGCGTTGGAAAAAAATAATTTGGAATAATTGTACAAGATAAAGAAAAAGGAGGTACAAAAAAAAAAACCTACCAAACATTAAAATGACATTTGATGCTCCATTGCCTTTTAAGGTGAAAATAATGAAAGCAGTATAAAATACATGGGCCAGTAGAAGGGCTAAGACTGCCATCACAAGAATAAGCTCCCAAGCCCTCGGCCTGGGCACTGTACCAGTGACAAGCTGCCGAGCACAGAGCTCCTTGTCACTGCCAGCTGCACAGTGAGCTCACTGCACTGGCAGCACCGCCTCACTTCACACGTGAGGAGAGCTCTGCCATGTTCAGGGTTTCTCAGATATGAAAAGGTTAGGGCCTCCATTGTCCTCTGTGTGTGTGCGGTGACCCGCTTCAGCGGGTTTTCACAGTGAAGATTAGGTTACGGTTCCTCACAGACTGTCAGCCCCTCACTCAGCGACACGTTGGAGCACAGAGTCTTAAAGCTAATCCTCTTTGAATAACCCAACACTGTGACACTCACATATATGTCTGTCAAGATTGGGTGGTTGTGAAACTGCGTTTCAATAGCACAATGATACTGTACATCTCAACGGCTACTTGTCTCCTAAAGCCTGTCAAAATAAAGAAGTGAGATTGTTTTAGTGTCGTGTTACAGATAGAGATTTGACAGCAGAAATGGCTGCAGACAAAGTGAAGTGTAGAATGTGCAGCCTAGACAGGTAGGGTTACCCTATCTCCAGAGTGAAATCCACTGAAGCTGTAGCAACTCTGGAACTGTGTATATTACCAAGTGAAACATCGGGGGGGTGTATTGCAGATCACAACAAATATATTATATATAAAATCAGCTATAAAAATGGCTGTGCTAATCAAGACACAATTGGGACTAACTTAAAAGGCTAACCTGGCTGGTGGCACGGCCAGGATAAAACATTAAAATAACGACATGGTCCAGGAAGTTCAAAGGAATATTATTTGTATTATTATTAACTGAGCACACTGACACTTAAATAATTGGGGAAAAAAAATGAAAACAATCGAAAAACTAGGACAAAAAATGAGGCTGAAAACTGAAACAATGCTAGTTTCCTCAGGAGGTCTGGTAACCCTCCCATACACCCCACAGTCCATACAGCACAGGGACCCACGTCTGCCTGCCTGCAGAGAATTACATGCGAGTGACCACTGTATCTCACAGCTTCCTGGCAGGCAGGATGGTCCTCTTACATTACAGACATAGAGATCTATGTTACAGACAGACAGGGAGATCTATGTTACAGACAGACAGGGAGATCTATGTTACAGACAGTCAGGGAGATCTATGTTACAGACAGACAGGGAGATCTATGTTGGGAATGTTGTGACCGGCTCAATCCACAATTTCATAGGGACTGTTCAAACCTACAGTGCGCCATTTATTTTAACAGCATATAATAAATCACCCAAAGGGACTGAAGCTTTTTATTCAAAGCAGGTCACTCACTTGCATTGAGAAATGCACGAGCTGCCAAGAGGTGGAGAGCGCTTGGATCAGGTGGCTAAAAGACCTGAGGTTTTACTGCATTTCAAATGGTCTTCCACTGTGATACTGCTTGCATTGACTCTCTACACTGAAGTAATGCTCTTCTTCTCTGACCCTGTTCCTGTGATGGTACTGTGAGGGTTGCCACCTGTCCCAGTTTTCCCTGGATCATCCCGGTTTTGAGGAAGGTTTCCCGGGAATTCGATATGTCTTCCCAGGACACTGAATGCCAGGACCATAAACTGAGCACAAGTTAGATAAATCAGGATCCAATTTTACACAATAGACTCTCAGTATTAATTGGTTGTCAATACTATAGCAGTAATGCTATCATATTTCCCCACTCCCCTCCGTCCAGAGGTGCACCTTTTCTGTACCTCAGAGGTGGCAATGCTATACTTGAGTGCCTTGTAGTAACTAGTGCAATCTTGATTTAAAACAGGCACCAGAACAGAAATAAGTGCATTGCCGTGCAGTTCAAACATATGTCTGTGTTCTAATGGCCTGGGAAACTTCCCAGCCCAGTAACCTGAATCCAGATGCGCGAGGTTGGTTTGCAGTGTTCACATACTGCCTCCTGCCGGATTGGAACTCTCCAGAAAATACTGTGAAACTTCTGTAGCGTCAAACAGCGCCACCTTGTGGTAAACCGAAAACAATGCACAACATCCAATTCTGTAGATTTTTTTTTTTTTTTTTTTTTAAATCAGATCAGTGGATTGGAACTATATGTATGGTGTGGTGAATACCAACAGGATCATGCTTGTTTCTATATACACACTGTATATTTTAATAAAAACCTAATTTAATTGCTACTTAGTAAAAGTGTAACATGTTTGTTCATCAGATTGAACATGTACACACAATACACAAAAGAAAGACAGACCCTGATATTGTAATGGTAAAGCTAACATGAGAGAGAGAGAGAGAGAGAGAGAGAGAGAGAGAGAGAGAGAGAGAGAGAATACGTTATTTTGTTAAGCTGTGGCACCATGTAGTTCGAGCACTCAGCTGGCACTAGCTAGGAAACAACACAAAACAATATTTAAAAGACAGAGCGTTTTAGTTTTGCAAAACAATATTCTCAGCTAGTCTAAATGATTTAGGACGCAGACTGTACATGTTTTCTTCTCGTTCAGTTACATCATTGTCTTAAAGAGAACTGAACTGGAGTCAGGATAGAGCTTCAAGTGGTTTGTAAAACCTGCCCCCATAGACCTCCAATCTAACAGGGGGCGCTGTGATAAACAAAAAAAAAAAAAGAGGGTATTCTGATGAACCTCTCTGCGATCAACTATAAATCCTGTGCGGATACAAAACAAAGAAAAACAGTAGAGACGCGCAGGTTTTGGAAAGTAAATACACTTAATTCTCAGCCATTTACTGTACGCTAAAAATCCCAAACATGGGGAAAGCATAAAAAGCACAAGTCCGAGAAACACGCCTGTGAAGGTAAGAAAGGCAAAAGGCGAAATTATTGTTGTAGGAGAAAAAAAATCGTCTGAGAGCGGATGAAATCGCCGGTATGTTGGTTTGACATACGCTGATAGTACGTACTCTGCTGCCAATAAACAGAAATGTACAACTTATACTGTGTGTGTTTTGCCGTATTTATTTTAGTAAAACTTGTGTAAGCTATTATTTAGTGTCTTGTTTTGCTTACTGGCTCTCCGTTTGTTTGAATGCTTTTAAATAGCGTTTCATGCAGCATCATATTGGTTTAACAGCCTGGTCAGATACAAACACTGTAGGACTTGTACTGAAGGGGTGGCCAAAGTTGGCCAATCCAACCCTGTTCTAAATTGTTTAATTGAACCAATTAAACCCCCATCCACACTCTGAAGTAGTTAATTTTATATAATGTTACCTGTTAAACCTGGAGTGGAATGCCCCCCAGGATCACAATTGTATACTCCTGCTGTACTAGCTCACAATCATAACAACACAAGCAGAACATGCTTTTAAGTGATGACGATGAGTAGAGACATATCTCAAAGTCACACAGAGTATTATTATTATTTTTAATGCACTGTAGGATCTAAAAGAGATGCAAACCATGTAATGGGAGTGTGGGCAGATGCAGATGCAGGATTTACTGTTAATAACGCACACCTGAGCTTGTGACCTCCCTGGTTTGAGTTTGTATAATTAAGCTCAGGCATTGTGGTTGTATAAAGCTGTTCTGCTGTGAGGCCAGTGTGGTGCAGCATCAGAAACCAGGAGCCCCCTGATACACGGATGAATCCAGAAACGGGTTCAGGAGATGCAGGGAGTGTCATGCTCTTGGCTTGATTGCAGATGATCTCTTTGTAGCAGCAGCAGCAGCTCTGTGATCTTAATCACTTCTTTTCTTTTTTTATTAAAGACTGAAAAGAAAAAGAAGGGTCAAGACTCCATGGACACAGACATGGATGAGAAAAGCCCGACTCCCGTGAGAGCAGAGATGCTGCATGAAAAGCACATGCGCTCATCCCTGGCCAAAATAAAAGGTGAGCTTTGGGATTTAAGTGTGTGTAGAAAGGGGTAACATTTACCTGCACTGAAGCACTAAACTAGAGCATCTCCAAACGATTTATAAAGCAAGTTCAGGATTGACTAAAAATGTGTTTTTTCTTCACATTTAACAGAAAAAGAACAGTCCCCTCTACAAGAAGCTTTAACACAACTGACCCGGCAGCTTCAGAGGCAACTGTGAGATTGTACTGTATTGTTGTTTAGGTTCCTTGGGACACCCTATGTGATACATTTGAATAAATGCCTACAGGAAGGCCCCGCGTGCCTTCTTCTCATTCGCCGTCACAGATTTCATTGCGCTTGGGTACTCTCGGATCATCAAGCACCCAATGGACTTCAGCACCATAAAGGAGAAAATCAAGGCTGATGAGTGCCAGTCACTGGAGGAACTCCGGGTAGAATTGCTGCTTCTTTTACTGTGTAGACTATTCAGGTGATCCTCTGGTACACTAGAGAGCACTGAGACACAGGTGGAAAAATAGTACTGGTCTGCAGAAATCATATATAATACTGCAAGTAAATTATTATCCAAGTGTTGATAAATTTGATGCTAATCAACCAAACAAACCAGGGATCTAGATGCAGAGTTCAAGTCAATTCAGGGATGGAAGTAAGACTCCTATTGCATAGCAGTTTTACCCATTTTCAGTTTTAAGTCTGGGCTTCATTAGCCACAGTCTATAGGTAGCAAGCTCTGGTGTGTCTTATTAAACTCATAGTAAAAGCAGGAATGGATCAAACGGCTATGCAACGTGAACCTTATTTCCACCCATGTAATTCCTCTGGAAGTTTAGTGTGCTTCTGTCAGTAAAAATCAGGTTTAAACCAGTACTGGACACAGGCTTGTTGCATGTGTTCGATTGCTTGTCTGTGAATGTGCTTCAGTAGTCTGGATTAAATACAGGGGAACAATGGATTAACTGATTTAACTGTTTCTGTTTGGTAGGCTGATTTCAAAACCATGTGCGAAAACGCGATGATGTACAACAAGCCACAGACCATTTATTTTAAAGCTGCCAAGAAGCTGCTCCATTCTGGCACCAAAATCCTCAGCCAGGTAAAGTTTCGTCATTAACAGTAGTACACGTTGAAATCATTTTAAACCTAGTACACAATAAGACATGATGAAATACATTGTAAAGGAACTGATGAGGTCATGTGCTTTTCACATGGCATCTTAGCTGTCAGGGCCAGGTAGTGGTTTCTGAACTATAGTACTGTGCATTTTTGTCCCAGTCTGTTCTCTTGAAACTTGATAATAAAGTAAGCCTGGTCTAAACTGATCGCAGGTTTGCTCTTTTAAATGTTATTACTTTGCAATCCCAATGTGGCGGAGCCTTTTCTCTGCATGTTCCAGCTTGATGAGCAGGCTAGGTGTACAGTGGTCTATGAGATGTGCTTTATAATAGCACACTGAGTGGTCTAGACTTGGAAGATTTCCAGCACACTGCTGTGTACTCTCTTTTATTAGCATTTATTTAAACCGTTATGTACAGTCTGCTGTCTGTCCTTTAGTACACCAGTTAGCAATTAGATACAGCAAAACCTATATAATAACAATAAAAGGGTTCATTAATAAACTCAATCCTAATTACTGCTTCCGTCGGTGTAGTAAACTTGCTGACCCTATCACTAGAATGCTCATTCTGTGGGTTAGAGAGTCAGATACGTACGTAGTACAGTAACAGTTCTTAAATACATATAAATAAATAAGCCAAGCCAGTTACACAAACAGATCCACAAAGGCATGAAACACAATTCATAACAGTGGTTTGTGCATGCTTAGACAGCTGTACTGTGCCGATTTTTAAATTTAACCTTGGGCATATGTTTTGTGATTTTATATCTTTCGTATTTTAAAATGCTCTCATCCTCTGGTTTTATTAATAGGACCGGCTCCAAAGCTTGAAACAGAGCATTGAATTCATGGCAGACCTGGAAAATGCCAACCAGCAGAAAGCGAAGGAGTAGCAGCAGCAGCAGCATGAGGAGATGGACCGGAAGGAGGACTCTGCGCTCGACCAGTCCAAAGAGCCAGCTGAGCCCATGGACACTGACGAGGTGAAGACAGCCTCCACTACAGCAAACCAGGAGACCGGAAGGTAATACTGAACACGGGAACCAAGAACGGGAGAGAAACCAGGGAGTGTCAGGCAGACTGTCCACCCATCGAGGCTCGTTTGAAACAATAGCTTGAGATGCCCTTCTTTAGAGATATCGGGGAGTGTGAGGCAGACTGTTCCACCCATCGAGGCTCGTTTGAAACGATAGCTTGAGCTGCCCTTAATTAGAAATATAGGGGAGTGTAGGGGCAGACTGTTCCACCCATCGATTTCTGTACACACTAAGGTTATATAAGTAATAATATTGCATGTGATTGTGTGACACCTTTATATTGCATTACATTAATCTGTCTCCTTTGTCCAGGCAAGACTCCAAAGACTTCGTATCAAAGAGCATCAGTGCAACAGAAAAGGAGCTGGAACAGATCGAGAAAGTCATTGAGGAATCGTGTGGAAAATTAACCCGGAGAAGGTATGTGTAATAGACTGCTTACATGTGTAACGGGCGGTATGACTGTTTATTGAAACAAACTGTCTGGAACTCCCCTGGCACACCCTTGAAAACGTGGCCTTTTTGTAGATAGAACCACATGGCCTAATGATGCACAAAGTGCAAGGACTGGACAGAAACTCCTGTAAGATGGTCAGGAAGGGATTTCTTGCCATAAGCACAACTTGCCAGGTTTGAGAATATTGTTTGTGAACAGAAGCTGCTGTATAGAACTGACTGTTTTATTTTCCCCCGTGTTTAGTTGGAATTTGAGAGATGGAAATCTGATGGGACTGATGGGAGGTAAGAGTCAACGAAATGAGATCTTCACCCCCATCACACATGTGTATCCTAGTGAGACAAATGAAACAGAAGTAACTCAGTGACTAATGCAACCGTTTGACTGCTCACAGCTTACTGAACACCAAGCCAAACGTTAACCTGCCCCTATCTTTTATACTTTGACTTCTCTCACCTGTAATTAAACCGTGTGTGTGTGTGTCTGTGCTGCAGAACCCGGGTACTGTCGGGTGAAGCTGGGAATGATGATGGACAGGTTACAGACAGGCATCAACACTCTGTTGAAGACAAGCGCAACAGAGTAACTCCAGGTGAGTCCTGACAAACTAATGGGGTGCCCAAGCTGTGTTTAAGAATGCTGTAATCTAGATGGTGGAGTGGGATGCGGCACATTTTACATTGACTGTACTTTTTTTAATTGTATATTTTGTTTAATCTTGTTTTTAGGAGGGTCCTGTGTTGGTTATGGTGGTAGTGTTAATTACCGGCCGTTAAGAGAGCATGCGCTCACTATATATTTTAAAGTTGTTTTTGTAACTTTGGTTTCATGTGGGAGTAGAGCTGAATTTGCCATCCTGTCACCTGTAGAGTAATAGCTGCCTGTAATTTAATTGTATATCATTTTGGACTTCTTCCCAGTGTCATACATGAATTATGGGCCTTAAAGTTCTTACGCCCCAGTCTACGACTCCAGTGTTGCAAACGTCAGCAAAGCAGACTCAGACCTCATATATTCCTTCTATGGAGAGGAATCAAGCTTGAAGGGCCCAGCCAGGTATGTACCGTAACCGCTGAATACATTCTGGTACGGCAGACCTGAGAAAAGGCTGATCTGTTAGCAGCAATCAGCGATTGTAGACAGATCATCTCAGCCAGCTCTGCCCCCACTGTTCACTGCCCGCAGGTTAGAATCATGAAACATTCCAGTCAAGCACCAAACCGTTTAACTTCATGCAGCGCCTGCTAGGGATTTGGTCTCAACCCTTTTGAGCTACAGATTTCATGTTTGCTGGGTTATATAAAGGGACATATCTTCAAGTGGCTGTGCAGGCACTAGTAAAATCATGTGGTAAGTCATGCACGGCCTTATCTATACAGATGTCCAATGGGATTTTAAAAAGAAACATGTTCTAGCGCACATTTTAAAAACATCTGGCACAACATTAGCTTAAAGGAAATTCTCAGTTTGCTTCCCTTACCTTCCAGGAAGTCTGTTGCTGCTTTACATCTTGGGTCATTTCACCTCAGCAGTGTCTTTGTAGTCAAAGCATTTTTGGGGAAGCTGGTTGGCTTGACCTTGACCTGCCGTAGCATGGGTACCGATATACTGCACTATTACAGAGTGGCGCTTGAGCGGCAGCTGCTGTTATTACAAAGGTTCATTTCATATTTTATTTTTATTTTTATTTCTTGTTCGTCTGTAGTGTCCATCAGTTTTTGGCAGCTGCAGATGAATATACTTACAAGATAGCAGACAACATACTGGATGCACTGACCAATGGAGAACATTCCAAGAGCCTGAGAGAAATGGGAACGGTAAGAAGCAGAATTAGAAAAAAAAGCTTCAATGTCTTTTTTTTTTTTGTAGATAACAATACTGTAGTGCCAGTCAGATTTAAACACATGTTTATTTAAAGCCCTATGACCGGTACGACTCAATCGGAGAGTAAAACACATGTTAGTAAGGCATGGTATTGAATCTCGAGGACAATTCTGTTCTAGTTTTTTCCTTTTATCAGCAACAAAGGAGTTTGATTCTTTATGGGATTTAATTGGACTAGATAAATATTGGTTTAAGAAGAGTCAATATCCTTTCAGACAATGCAAGGAAGTGAGGAGCGCACAGACAGGCCTGATGATGTCGAGGTGAATCTTCTTTCTTGGTCTGTGTACGGAAATATTAGTGAACCAGAGCCTTGATGAACTTCATGGCTGCAGCTGTACAAACAAGTGTGTCTGTGTGTGTGTGTGTGTGTGTCCGGTCTCTTTGGCAGTCTAACGCTGTTTGACTTAGCTACATTTATCTTACAGGAAAAAACAAAACACAAATCTCATCCACCCGCCAACATCATTATTATTGACCATGTTTGTGGTGCGTGGAGCGAAGCCACGTGCCATGCTCAACAGCAGTGGATAGGGATAGGGAGAACCCCTGATTTGACACCACACTGTGCCTAAACGTTTGCCATCATGGTCTCATTAGATCGTTGAATCACATGCCAGCAGCAAGGACAGATTTACCTCCATGAGTGCTGTTGCGGGTCTGGAAACGACATCCTTCGACTCCAAAGGTAAGTAGCTAATTCAAGACGAGTCAATGGCAGCTATTAAACATCCTTCAAAAAATGAATGGAATAGTCCACCCGCAGGATGACTAACACGTTTAAGAAAAGCTGTAAATTGATGCAAGCTGGCAGCTTTAAAAAATATATATATATATATATATATATATATATATATATATATATATATATATATATATATATATACAGTACTGTGCAAAAGTTTTAGGCAGGTGTGAAAAAATGCTGTAAAGTAAGAATGCTTTCAAAAATAGACATGTTAAGAGATTATATTTATCAATTAACTAAATGCAAAGTGAGTGAACAGAAGAAAAATCTAAATCAAATCCATATTTGGTGTGACCACCCTTTGCCTTCAAAACAGCATCAAGCATCAATTCTTCTAGGTACACTTGCACACAGTTTTTGAAGGAACTCGGCAGGTAGGTTGGCCCAAACATCTTGGAGAACTAACCACAGTTCTTCTGTGGATTTAGGCAGCCTCAGTTGCTTCTCTCTCTTCATGTAATCCCAGACAGACTCGATGTTGAGATCAGGGCTCTGTGGGGGCCATACCATCACTTCCAGGACTCCGTTCTCTTTTACGCTGAAGATAGTTCTTAATGACTTTCGCTGTATGTTTGGGGTTGTTGTCATGCTGCAGAATAAATTTGGGGCCAATCAGATGCCTCCCTGATGGTATTGCATGATGGATAAGTATCTGCCTGTACTTCTCAGCATTGAGGAGACCATTAATTCTGAGCAAATCCCCAACTCCATTTGCAGAAATGCAGCCCCAAACTTGCAAGGAACCTCCACCATGCTTCACTGTTGCCTGCAGACACTCATTCGTGTACGCTGTCCAGCCCTTCGGCGAACAAACTGCTTTCTGCTACAGCCAGATATTTCAAATTTTGACTCATCAGTCCAGAGCACCTGCTGCCATTTTTCTGCACCCCAGTTCCTGTGTTTTCGTGCATAGTTGAGTCGCTTGGCCTTGTTTCCACGTCGGAGGTATGGCTTTTTGGCCACAAGTCTTCCATGAAGGCCACTTCTGACCAGACTTCTCCAGACAGTAGATGGGTGTACCAGGGTCCCACTGTTTTCTGCCAGTTCTGAGCTGATGGCACTGCTGGACATCTTCCGATTGCGAAGGGAAGTAAGCATGATGTGTCTTTCATCTGCTGCAGTAAGTTTCCTTGGCCGACCACTGCGTCTCACGGTCCTCAACGTTGCCCGTTTCTTTGTGCTTCTTCAAAAGAGCTTGGACAGCACATCTGGAAACCCCTGTCTGCCTTGAAATTTCTGCCTGGGAGAGACCTTGCTGATGCAGTATAACTACCTTGTGTCTTGTTGCTGTGCTCAGTCTTGCCATGGTGTATGACTTTTGACAGTAAACTGTCTTCAGCAACCTCACCTTGTTAGCTGAGTTTGGCTGTTCCTCACCCAGTTTTATTCCTCCTACACAGCTGTTTCTGTTTCAGTTAATGATTGTGTTTCAACCTACATATTGAATTGATGATCATTAGCACCTGTTTGGTATAATTGTTTAATCATACACCTGACGATATGCCTACAAAATCCCTGACTTTGTGCAAGTGTACCTAGAAGAATTGATGCTGTTTTGAAGGCAAAGGGTGGTCACACCAAATATGGATTTGATTTAGATTTTTCTTCTGTTCACTCACTTTGCATTTAGTTAACTGATAAATATAATCTATTAACATGTCTATTTTTGAAAGCATTCTTACTTTACAGCATTTTTTCACACCTGCCTAAAACTTTTGCACAGTACTGTATATATATATATATATATTGTCAATGTATTTCAGAGTCGGAGCAGTTCCAAAGGAAGCGGGATGAAACCACCCAGTTACTCCGGGAGCTGCAGGAGGCGCAGAACAAGCCGGTCAGTGCGAAACCGCCGCCCAACATCATCTGCCTGCTCGCTTCCACCATCAAAGAGATCCAGCTGGGTGAGTGAGCACTGCAGCAGCACGCTTACTGTTCTTCCAGGTTCTTTCTTTTTGGAAATTGTGTAGCCACCTTTAATGGTCATGGAAACGAATCACAACCGCAGAATGTAAGAACATAGCATTACTCATCAATAAACCTACCCACTGGCTCTAATAAATCCAATGTGAGGACGCATTTGTTGTGATTTTAGCCATATCATAAATAAAACTGTTAAACAATTAGGTGATTTTAAATAATCGTATTAAAAAAAATTAAAACATTAGCACATTAAAACAAAAGCAGTGGAAAGCCAATATTTCTGTATCTGTTTGCAGCTGAGAAGGTGACTGGAAATCTAAAGCACCTGGCCAGCCAAGTGACTCCAGGTGACATCACCAGTGTGTACGGGATCAGGAAGGTCATGGGCGTTGCTGTGCCTGCACGCCTGCTGGAGCAGAGCCTGGTAGACCTGACTGCAGGGGAGTGTGCAGCACGCTGCAGTTCGGTTGTGAAGGTCAGGATACAAATACATATGAAAGTGTCATTGATTTTTAAAAGGTTAGAAGCAAGTTCTTGGTATGTTGCAAATCCACAGCGACAAACATAACGTGTCCTTAATTATACCAGCTCTTGGGGTTCTATTCTAGGCATTGGAAAATATTCACACGAGATGGATTGTAAACAATTCAATTGCTTTTACTGTCTCGGTTTTTAGTAAAGTGGCAAGCGGTAAGTTTATTGGTTCAGCTGTTCAAGACAACGCTCACTGCAGGATGATGAAGTGTCGCTGCTACTGTTCCAATGGGACTGGTCTGACAGTATACAGTTTATATCTTACCTGTTCTATCTTTATTGTTTCAGATGCTTCAGACTCCAGCAGGAGCCTGACTGCCAACCAAGAAGACGTCCCACCTATAGCAGTGTAAGCCAGTACCTTGTTTACTGGAAAGCTTTTTTCAAATTCTGTCTGTGCAAGTTGTGTTCAATAAAAAAACACACACTAAACGAAGCATGTTTTTGTACTGTACAGAATGTATTTGCTCAATATTTGTACATGGTTTTAAACAATAAACTTTTTTTTATGATACCAATTGTGAATCATTGACATGGACTGATTAACTAACATTGCACCCACACCAATGTGGTGTGGAAATCTTTTGTTAAAGGTATACCGGCTAACCTTTTTATAGTCCTTTTACAAGCTTGCTCTGGGCCATCTGGAATTAATTAGGGGTGTAATGGTTCGTTATGTAATCTATGAAATAGAGATACTTTCTTTACATGTTGAATTGTAAGAGGTACAGTATGTACAATTTATATTGTGATACAAGAATAAACGCGTAGATCATAAAGTGGTTCTTGAATGAATGTGTCCCTAACCTATTTTTAATTTATTTTTACTTAAAATATGAAATGATCATCTGATGTTATTATGCATCATAGATCAGGACCATCGCATGTAGCGCATTGTGATACATTAGGGTAACGTTCCACCCAAAGGAGGCTGCTGCTGTGGAAGGAGGATACATCACTCTAGCTTAAGATGTTTGGTCAATCCTTTATTTTATACCGTACAAAATGCAAAATCTCTGCAGGATTTTACTGAAGTATAAATGCGCTGCTCTGGGACACGGAAACAGAGAGTAAATAAGTAACATTTTAACTACTTTCCCTATAAACGAGATCAGCTGCCCTTCATTTGTATATATTGTTTAGGCACAAGAAGTTTTAGAAAATTCACAAAGCTGGTCTTCCCAGGGAGTGCTCTGAAGTGGCAAACCTGTGTGGTTTTTAATTTTTATAAATAATGAATTGGCACTTAAGCATTTAAAAAAGAATTGTACATTTTTTTTTTTTTTTATACAATGTACTGCACAGTGCGTAACACGTGATTTCCAGTTTCAGGAGTGATATCGGCATTATTTCAAAAGAAAAAGAAGAATTTGTATAGAACAGCATAAAACTTAACTCTGCCCTAAAAGCTGCCATTTTAAAAAACAGATTTTGGTTAAAGGAATTTTTCCAGATACCATTCCTGGATTTTGTTTACTTTGTTGTTGTTGTTGCGAGTTTATCGTAAACTATTGGTATGTTGCTTGGCAGCTTTCTGATATCAAATACTGTATTGTTAACAAAGACTTTAAATTACCAGGTGAATAAAGATAAGATATTTTGTTTCAGACAATGAAACTATTTTTATATGGACACATTTAAAATCAGAACATACCACAGTAATAAGACAAGTGCACATCAATATCGAAGCTTGCTAATGTGGATTCTGAATACCGTGCACATGTTCAAAATGGTTTTAAATGGGCCAAAAAAAAAGTGTATGCTTTTTATATTCACAAATTTTAAAAGAAAAAAAAAATACATACATTTATTTTATACATAAAAAAAACTGACCTTTTTTAATCTTAAAAGTCTGCAAACTTATTTTTTGTTCTTCAAGTAAGTGCATAACAACTGCCTGGAAATATATCCAAGCAATGGTATTAACAAAATATTTCAGCATTTAAAACTCTGAAGCAATATAAACTTCAACTTGAAACCTCAGGTTTAATGTCATTCAGGCAATGCAATGAATTTGGGAAATGGCAGCATAGTAAACCTTCCCTGTGGTCGAATTGACACCAGCTTTTAATCCAGACGAATTCCCAGTGTAGTCAAATGCAGTATGACAGCCATTCCTTTAAAAACCCCTCTGTGTAATGAACCCCCAGCCTTACCATGACCCGACTGTAAATCTGTCAATTCCTCATTATGAGGTAATGCCTAATTAAAGCTGCATCTGACAAGACGGTCCTCATTACCTCATTCAACACGTCTCGTCTCGCTTGCCAAGAATATAACCCCCCCCCTGGATTTTACGACTTGCTATAAAACGTGCCTTGTTGAGTCCTGTTCACAAAATTCCAATGACTTCTCCAATTGCATCATAACACTAGCATAAGGTAATATTAAATATTATTAAGAAAATATTTGTTATATAAAAGAGCCTTTGCCACAAAAAAGTGGCAGAAAATGCCTATTTTTCAAGTTTGGTAGCAGGTTACTTGTCCCCCTTTCTCTCACAGTTCAGTGCAGCTCCTGTGACTTGCTCATGTCTGTGCACACAGTGTAAGTACTTGTCCCTCTTGCAGTCTCAGTTCAGTGCCATCCCCTGTGACTTGCTCATGTCTGTGCACACAAAGTAAGTCCTCAGCTCGCCTTTGCCTTTCACCTTGATCAGTCCTCTGCACTCACAAGAATAGCCAAGTTTGTGTAACACATTCGACGTTTCCTCTGTGACCTACAAAAACAGAAACAAGGCTGTCTGGACAGGGGCAGGTATGTTTCTTTGGTTTTATTAACCACTTACTTGAATATGCTACAACAAAATGTTATGTGGGTAAACTTCAAGGTCAACAATGATTTAAAAGTGTTTCCATGGCAAGTGACCAGTAACCCGCAAGGACGTGTAGAAACTCTGAAATAAGAGTCCTGTGTTTCGCAGACTGTGTTGTGTCGCTTAGTTTGCATGTCACTTACTGCATTTCTTGTTTGTGCTTGTTCAAATGTATACCAGGGATGGAAATAAGACTCCCATTGCAAAGCACTTCGGTCCATTCTTGGTTTCACTAGGAGTTTAGTAAGACACACCTAAGCTTGTTACCTGTAGACTGGCACTAATCAAGCTTGTATTAAAACCTGGAATGGGTGAAACTGCTATGCATTAGGAGTCTTGTTGCCATTCCTGACACAGAACACCTACAAGCAAATCTTTAATAGTAAGACCTCCCCGAGATCCCAGCTCACCTGGATTTTGCCCAGCTGTCCTGTGCTCTCCATCCTGCTGGACACATTAACTGTGTTCCCCCAGATATCATACTGAGGTTTGCGGGCTCCAATGACTCCAGCGATAACAGGACCGTAATTAATTCCTGATGTAAAAAATAAATAAATAAATAAATAAATAATGTACTGCTGTATTACTATACACTACATCCACTAGACCAGGACTGTTCTGTTTAATGTCTCTATTTATTTATTTCAATTATCCATTTAATTAAAACAATGCTTCAAATGTACGAAAGGTTGGTTCTATTGAAATATTTGATAATAAATACATGCAAATCTATTTGAAGTCCATCCCTAACACTTGCTGGATAATGGACTTGTTTGTTTTATGGAGTGGTGGAAGAGATTCAAATCCATTGTGTGTATCAGCAGCAGTGCTTTGATGTGCATGCTTGTGTTTGTTTAATCAGTTCTGAAATCCACTACAGTGAGTGTCAAGGACAGGCACCTATACTTGGATAAGGCCCTCCTATTTGGGGGAAGTATACTGTATATTCAATGCAACCTCAATGATCTGAACCCCTAATAAACACAATCCTTGTCTCCAGAGGTGTTTGGATAACAGTGTCAGCGTATGTGATTTCCTATCGCAGGGCGAGACGGCTGAGTGATTTATAGCAAAGCAAAATCTCTGCTCACCGACACGCAGTCTGAAGCTGTTGAATGAATGTCTGTTTATTCCATCCAGTTTCCCCATCAAGGCAATGGCAAACTCCACCATGTTTCCTATCTGTGTGTGCTGCCTCTCGCGATCCTGTAAAACCAATGTGGAAGATGAATACATGTAGAAGCTGGCTGTAAGACCACCTCACAATTCAGGTCACTTTTTATTTATTTTTGTCCTGTTTTGCTCGGACTTACATCAAGGTAAAAGTCGTCTTCAACATCAAGACCACTACTGACTTTTGATTTATAGATTAAACAAAACAAAATAATAATACAAAGTAGAAAACATTAAAATTAGAGCACTGAATTGCATCTAAAATAGGTTGAGCTGTTGAATGATGTGTTATCTATTTCATTATATAGTCAAAATCCTTTGGTATAACACTAATTTGTTACAATTCCTTCAGTCGTAAGGCCAGGCCACCCCCCCATTAAGATCCTATTTTGCTGGTTGCTTTATTGACTGGCCTTACTAGCGAGGTTCCACTGCACATTATTATATACGTCACTACATGAACTGTAACCCTGAATCCCAACCTGGTTCTCCAGTGTTATTAATGAGCCGCTGAGGAGCTGCACTACCTGGTTGTTCTCGTGTCTGGGGGGCCCGGTGAGTCCTGTCGCTGCCATGTAGGTGCTGCCGATCGTTTTGATTTTCTCAACACCACTGAACTTGGGTTTAGACAAAAGCTGCAGAGAAAAAAATCATTACAGTCTTGCAATACCATTGTGTATCAATACGTGTATTGGAAACGTATAAACATGGCGAATTACATTATTACAAAACAGACGAACAAATATATCCGACAGTGAACCGATTATTTTGCTTGACATTACTTAAAAATAAAAAAAAGTTGCGTTTAGTACCACGTAGATATTTAAATAATAAAAAATCACCATCCGGACTTCATCTGGGTACCTGTGCCGACACCACTTGCACAAACCACCGGCTGTCAAAGGATTCCACCGAGTAGAGTTTGCATGGCTGATGGCTGATTCTTGTATCACTGGCTTGCTAACACATTGCAGGGTAGCAATGGAATTACCTCATCGAAGTCTGCGATGATTTCATTCAGCAGCCTGAGACACTCCAGCCCTTCTTTGTTGATGTCACACTCTGTGTAAAACTCCTTAAAATCCGGCACGGAGGCGAAGAGAACACACACGCAGTCGTAGGACTTGTAGTATAAATCCTGGAGGAGCAGAGCACACACACACACACACACACACACACACACACACACACACACACACACACACACACACACACACACACACACACACACACACACACACACACACACACACACACACACACACACACACACACACACACACACACACACACACACACACACACACACACACACACCAGTATCAGCACGGTAACAGAAACACACGAGATCCAATTGCACACATTAAACAGAGGCCCTTGAGATGGAAATGCTGGAGGAGGCAGTGGAGATTGGCACTACAATGGGCACGCCATCCAAAGCCTCTCCGCACAAGCAACAAGACATGGAAACGACCAGCACAGTTGGAGGATCTGTTTAGTTAACTGCCTCAACAAACGAATAATGCCCAAACTAAACATCGTTGATTGTTATTTTTACCCAAGTTTCAGGAAGTCATTTACATCACCTTTATCTGACTAGAGTGGGAGACACAAAGCCCCGGTAATAAACTACAACACAGCTGGCTTTTTGTGGGGTGGAAATGGTAAGTATAATATTCAGATTTTAAAACCCACTGTGATCTCCTCGTTCTCATCCCCCAGTATCTACACCCACGGGTGCCTGCAACAGGCCTGGAGGTTAATTCATTTATCACTCAATTGGTATTACCTTGTCCAATGTATCTTCTTTCTAATTCTGCACACTGATCACTTTTGAAACTGTATCCAATTAATACCATTATTCATTTGCATTTATTATTTTTATTATGATGATGATGATGATGATGATGATGATAGGTAGGTAGATGCTAGGTAGGTAGTGGATTTGTAAATATATACTGCACATGGCATTACTATTATTGCAGGTGACTGTGTAATAAAATGCTTGGAAGGGTTATGGTTCCGTGCATGGCTGGGTTCTGATATGGAATTTGAATTGAATTCCAGCAGGATTGCAACGCATTGCTGCTGCAGTTCACACAGTGATGTTGATCGTGCCGTTCCTGCAGGAGCCCTACCTTATACTTTTCAGTAAGTGAACTGTTTTTGAGGGCTCCCACCTCATTCTTTTTATTGTCTCCGATGAAGAGGTTGGCCACGTGGGCCGGCAGCACGTTCTCCAGCAGGAGGCGGTTCAGGTTCTCCATCGTCTCGATCTCCTCCTGCTTCTCGCGGTTTTTGTTCTTCCAGAGGAAATCCAGACGGCAGTAATACTCGGTCTGACCAACAGAGCAGGGCACAGTTCAATCAATCCATGAATCCATGAATACAGACTGTGGGAATGCTAATACACCCTTAATGAAGCTGAGCTCAGACTGTGCAAAACCTCAGGGTGTGAGGATTTCAGTTTTTGGTCAGCAAATTGCAGATATAAACAACAATAGGCGCTTGTGGAAATGTTAGACCACTTTGTGCTTTAATTAGGCATTTTAAACAACTTCTAAAAAGTAATTTTAAATTAATTGCATTTGTGGTCTATTAAAGTCATCAATTAGGTTAGACAATAAATAAAATGACTATTTTGACAATTTCCCAAGATTTTCAGTTACAGTGGTTTGATTTCATATGCACATCAAATTAAAACTACAGAAGCAATGGGGTGTTCTAATACATTAGCACACTACTTGTGTGTGTATGTATGTATGTATGTATGTATGTATGTATATATATATATATATATATATATATATATATATATATATATATATATATATATATATATATATATATATATATATATATATATATATATATATATATATATAACATTTATTTTTGTATTATTATTTGAATGAAGATTTGCTTACCTGTCGCATCAGAATCAGCATTGTTAAAAAAAACAACATGAGGTAAATGCAGCTCATCATTCCGGGATCCTTCATGAGTCCAGACACATGGAGAGTTCTGCAACAAACACACACACAGTTATCAATATGCTCCTACTCTCTTTGTAAATCAATGCAATGCAATGACAGAAGTGCGTACTTGGTTTGGTTGGTGTACAGCAGGCAGCTGTACTTCTGGAACAGCTGCCAGTGTGTGTTCAGGATGATGGTGTAATAGGCAGAGAAGGCGAGCGCCAGCAGGAGGAACTTGAGTTCGAAGCTGACCCGCAGGAACACGCAGCAGGTGATGAGCCCCAGGATGCAGCAGTAGGTGAAATACTGGAGGACAAAGAAGAACCAGACTCTCGTTTTCTATACATCCAAGCGTCTCCACCGAAAACAAACATCGGTGTATTCACCCATCCTCCTAAACCACTGCCCTGTCCCAGGATTGGTTGTCATCTCTGGGCTCAATGGTATCTATCACTGGCTCTTTGTGGGCCTTACCGGGAGCCCAGTGACCACAGTGTTTGCCAAGTGTGCAGAAGGCCATAGAGCCCCTAATGAGGTTTCTATCCTTGCAGACAGACAGCAGGTAATTGGATGCATGTTTGCAAGCCTGCTGCGTTTGATCCTCGCCATCAATGAAGCAAAATGAAAAATATTTTTTATGAATGATTTCCATTACATGAGAGTAGATGTTAAAACTTCATGCTGATTTGAACTTGGCTCTCACCAAGATAAGCCCCAACTAAGACGTAGCTTTACAGTAAACTAATGTAATCCATCTGCGTCTCCATCCATTTGCGTTTCCTTCCATGTGATGATGTAGATATCCTTCTGCCTGGTGGCTAAGTGTAATGCTGGCTCCAGGGATCAGTTTAATTTTGCCTCCCTAGCGCATCAGCACACACAACGGCTGCAATGCTGGCTCCGGGGATCAACCACAGTGCGGTCTCCCCAGACCATCAGCATGACAAACGTCTGGACTGAGCAAAATAGGGTACTGTTCTAGATAACTAGAATACCTTCACATGTGCTTAGATTCTTCTAGACCAATTTACTCATACAGCATTCTAGCAAGTACAAGCCGACAAATGCAGAATCACCCCAATGTAGCTCCAGCATTTTGGAAAAGAGAAATCTCTCTGCACTAAAGTGCTGCCAACTTACGCCTACTAAAAGCTTCTAAATTGGCAACAGTACAATTAGTTCATACATTGCAGCCATCTCTCTTGTTTACAAGTGCGGTCGGTGGCCTCTCCACATTATCAGAGTGTCACCCTGTGCATTTTGCTATAACTCTCATGCACACCTGACAGTGAGCAGGAGGCAAACAGAGAGAAGCTGATAACTGCATGCACGTCTCAACATCTAGACAAACTCCTATTAAAAGTGCAGTGTGATTGAATGCCTCCTTCACTGATATCTCGCTTTATTCTATAGAAGGCTTCTCTCAGGAGCGTGTGCAGAGCACTGCTCTACCACTAATGCAGCAATACAGCACATCTATAACGATTATTAAGGTTAAATACAGATCACAAACAAGTCCTGCCAAGTCCAAGCTGCTGTACTCACCGGCAGGCAGTAGAGGTCCTTTTCTTTGCAAGATTCCAGTGACTCATTGTAATTTGTGGCATTGAAACTGGTTTTGTCATCATGCGTTTTAATGAAACACTGCAAAGACAGGAGTGCTATTAGTAAAAACCCCAGGGAATGGGCACTCCCAGGCTGTAATAAAAGCACAGGGCTGGGGCTGACAGGCTATTAAAGGATTCATATACCACGAGTCACAGTCAATAACCTGCTGGATGGCATATGAACAGCTTTATTCTCATCCAATCAAAGAAACAGACCCTTTCAACCACCAGGAAGTTCGGTTAAAAGCACCCAACACCAAGTGGAACTGATGAAGTAAAGAAATGGAATAAAAAGGTCCATGAGAATAATTAGTGTCAAAGGCAATCTAATCAATCACTAATCAATCTAATCAATCACATTACAACTGGACTGAAGTGCTCTGGACTAGCCTGAGCCTGGACTCAAACAGAAGTGGATTTGCAGTGCCAATGTGATAGAGCAGCACTCACTCACCAAGTTCAGCACGGCTGTGACCAGTGTAATACTGATGGCAACGATGGTCAGTGGCAGCCGCACGTAGGGCTTCTTACCCACCGCTTTCGAGAGGATGGAGAGCCAGCGAAATGACACGGACCTCTGTGGACAGCAGTGCTGCAGACAGAGAGAGAGAGAGAGAGAGAGAGAGAGAGAGAGAGAGAGAGAGAGAGAGAGAGAGAGAGAGAGAGAGAGAGAGAGAGAGATCTTGAGCAAACAGACAAGCACTGGTTCGTATTAGTTATCCAGCCAGGTGCTTAGGAAACAGAAGCATGCTGCACTACCATGCATGACGGCTCATTTGGTCTGTATGTAGTACACCACATAATCTGTTCAGAACTGTGTGGTTTAAGTTACTGTATCACAGTGAGATATACACCCAGATGCTCACCACCAGGTACCCGGCGAAGCACACAGCCAGAATGAGCAGCAGGAGGCAGGCAGACACTCCCAACGAGATGCCCAGTTCAGGGGTCCTGAGCAGGGGAAGAAAAAAGGAATCAATCAGAACACACACAAACACACACAGAGGAATCAATCACCTTTGATCAGAACACACACACACACACAGTAGGATCAGTCACCTTTGATCAGAACATCACCTAAATCTGATCAGCTCATCTGCATATGAAAGGGTCATCACACAACACAACTTAAAAGAAATTCATTGAGGCGTTTTGGTGCAATCTTGTTAAAAATCGAGAGAATATAAAAAAGCACTCCAAGATGTTTTTCTGACAGGCATGTTGCATAGCAGGTCTAGGTCTCCCTCCACTGGTGCTTGTTATACTTCTCAAGTCTCACGTCAGTACAGCAAATAGCCCTGGAGATACAGGCACAACCAATCCACCATGCATCAACCACACAGACTGCCTGCCTTGTACTGGGGGCTCCTTTCATACTGGTGCCTGTGCTACTCTTGCTACTGTGCTGCAGAGTGTCCTTTTAGAAAGATTGTACCCCACTGTACAGCGAAGATGAAATGTGATCCGACAGGGGAGTGCCTCATGAATCACTCCTCTACAGCGAAGATGAAATGTGATCCGACAGAGGAGTGCCTCATGAATCACTCCTGTACAGTGAAGATGAAATGTGATCCTACAAAGGACTGCCTCATGAATCCCTCCCTGCCCCACCTAGTGACACTTCAAAACTACTGTACCACACTTACATCTCGGCAACAAACATCTGGATCACAAAGATACACAGGAAGATGAATGAGGCACAAGCGATATAGTATTTGAAGCTGGGAAGATCTGTGGCACGATACTAAAAAGAAAGAGAAAACAACATTAAGTACAATCATTTCAAAAGGGTGAACTATGCATTTACAGTTAGTACGGTATTTAATAAGGGTGTGCAAAGACTCAGAATTGTCATTTATTAACGCGTTGATTTCATCACAAGAACAGAACCCCTCTGTGAACTATCAGCAGGATCCGAAGCAGAGCTCAGAACCAGCATTGCGACTGAAGGCTGAACTCGCAGCAGTCATGGGCCCCACAACGCAGGGACACACAGCCACGCAAGGATGAAGTTTTGACAAGAAACACAAATCCAACTAATACTCTTAGCCTTCAGGGGATCTTTTTGTTTATTAGACCTGTTGGGTCCATCTGTGCTACTCTATTTAATAAATGATATCAGTTACAAAATGAGCAAATCAAGACACAAACCAAGCCTGGAGTCATTTATTTTTTTAATGTAATGTAAGGGTAACCTGTCCACCAGTGACATGGAAAATTGTCTGACACTCACACACACCTACAGGGACACACCCACAAATACACAAGTTACGACTGGGTCCTTGAAGAATAAAATGTGAAAATCCCTCCACATGTAGAGCGGACAGGGATTCCTAAACAAAGGGGAACGTACCTGCTTTTCAGTTCCCTTTTCAGTGAAATACAGACATCGGGAGAACCCCTCATTCTTAATCCACTGCCTATGAAAGACAAACAGGGTTCATTGAGGAAACACAGTGGAAATGAAGAGCCAGTAAGAGAGTCTCACACAGAAAAGAGCTACAGACTTGAATAGAGCCTCAAGCAGAAAAGGGCTATGGACTTGAATAGAGTCTCACACAGAAAAAAGCTACAGACCTGAATAGAGTCTCACACAGAAAAGAGCTACAGACTTGAATAGAGTCTCACACAGAAAAGGGCTACTGACTTGAACACAGTCTCACACAGAAAAGGGCTACGTACTTGTTAGACTGCAGCCCGTCGATCGTCGTCATCATTTTATTGTGCAGGTCCTCGTCAAACTTCTTCTTCTGGGACTTGTTTCTGAGTAAAGAGAGAGAGACACACTTATCAGACTGCCTCGCCTGTCCTCGGGTCCGGGCTGCATTGCTATCCATGCCGGTTAAATGTAGCACATGCTGCAGGTCTGTGAGCAGAACGAGAAAAACAGGATGAGGCGATAGAGCCAGTCATGTACACCCGATTAGGAAGATCCTTCGAGAATTATTCCAGTTGCCAGACCTGGTGCTGGTTTCCCAATGTTTGTTCATTCCACACCAGAAAATGATGATTTCACCAACTTATTTTTTCTAAAAGCTGCCCAATTCCATTCTTAGGATATTCCAGTTATATTTCAGGATAGTTCCCACTGCCAGATGTTGACCATTAATAAGCTATTGAGATGTGTTCAATGTCAGGTGAATTTGTGTCTTGAGGTCATATGACCCAATCTATTGAGATGTGTTCAATGTCAGGTGAATTTGTGTCTTGAGGTCGTATAACCCTCTCTATTGAGATGTGTTCAATGTCAGGTGAATTTGTGTCTTGAGGTAGTACACCACTCACTCTATATATATTGCGGGTGTCGGGGTCCAATATAAATCTACTATATATCGAGGGCAGCGATATAGCGAGAAAACCACAAAAAAACAAATAGGCTAACAAATACTGTACAACCACTTCCTCGTTTTATCGGGGCGTCAGGGTCCAGTATAAATCCTCACGAACCCGCTTTTCTCATTTTTTGTATAAAAAGCAGCACACCATTTTAATTCGTACAGTGGAGGGTAATTGCTTCTCATCAACTTCAGTCTCCAATTAATTTCATGAGTCTTCCTCTCCACAAACCCGCTGCATTGAAAGAATCCATTCCCAACACAAGAGGCTTGTTGCTAGGGAGTGGACGTCACTGCCCTGTGACTTTTGCTCGTGCATTGCTGCCACACGTGAACACCTCGTTGACTAAAATAAAAACCGTTTCAGCAAGTAGATATTTAATTTGCTTTGTGTTATTGTGCAATACGTGTGTATATGATAACAGTACGATATTAATGCTTTGCTTTTAATTGTTTTGTATATTGTTGTTTGTGACGTGCAGTATGAAATAAAATGAATAGCAATTCTAAGTGCCTATGTACATTGCAGCTAAGGCATACACAGTAAAAATAGAGCGCCAACTCCAGGACCGCGATATATCAGAATCCGCAGTATAGCGAGGGGCGATATAACGAGGGGTGGGTATATAAGCCTTTCTATTGTAATGTGTTCAATTTCAGGTGAATTTGTGTCTTGAGGTCATATCAGCGCCTCTATTTTCCTTATTGTACCCCATGTTTCATTCCTCTCCACCTTCTCTGGAGCCCAGCTGGAAACCCAGGACCTGTCTGGAAGGCTTTTTAGTTTACGAATCCAATACAAGTGGTTACATATACAATGAACAAGCGTGCTATCAATTACGCTTTGAAATGATTTAGATTATGATTATAAATGTTAACACTTGGCTAGCACATATATTACAAGAATGTTGTGATGCATATTAGGAACCTCAGAACTTTCATCCCCCAATAAGAAAGCTGCATTGCAGGGCACACCACAAGAGAGACGACGACCGCTGAACTTTGACATAGAATGTCTAGCTTTAACAAAGCGGAAGGCAAGGGAAGCAAAAAAGCAAAATAAATCAATCTTTAAAAATTAGAGACTGAAATGGTTTAAAACAATAAAACCTTGTGCAGTACTATTACTTATTATATGATTCATACACACAACCACTCTTAACAGATCCCTAACCTGCACTGTTACAGCTCTGTCAATATTAGTATTATACTTCTTATTATTCTAATAAACGAATGAACGTTCCACCTTGCACCTGGCGGTCAATAAGCAGTGCAGCCAGTAAAGCCAGACCCAAAGGAGGTGTTGAGAGAGAGATTCACCAGCACAGCAGGGTTAGTGGAGAGCTCAATTGAGAGGGTAGGAGGAGGCAGGACTCACTTATAGTTTACTAACGAAGAGGCAGAAGGTGGCAGGAGCTCCTGTGTGTTTCCATCCAGGCTGGCAGACAGATGGACAGTGAGAAACATCATACAAAACACAGGCAAAAGAGAGGACTAAACAAGACTAGCACTGCATTCACAAGACAAAGAAACTAGCGCGGTCCCTTCGGACCTGAGGACAACATGTTTACTTTACTGACCTCCGGCTTAAGGGAAGGATTTTCCGTAACAGGAAAGAGGAAAGACAACATGTACAACATGAAGAACATCAGCAGGGATACGAAGCTCAGGGTCTCCCCCGCTGTGCAGGATTAATGCCTTCTGCAACCAGTCAATACACCAAAATCACACCCTGACCCATCGTGCAGGATTAATGCCTTCTGCAACCAGTCAATAGAAATATCACACCCTTTTTGTAAGTATGTGGAATATTCCGTAAAATCTCTAAATTCCAAAATGCAAAGTTTCACGCTTACCTGTCATTTGTCTTGTGGCAGTTTATGGAACGCAAGGGTATGTCCTAGAAAACACACACACACACACACACACACACACACACAACACAATTAGCCTTATTACAAATTTAACTATTCAACATAAAAACAAATAATATATATATTATTTATATATATATATATATATATATATATATATATATATATATATATATATATATATATATATATATATATATATTTTCCTTAGACCCTTTCAAACGTATTGGTTACTGCACTAATAAGGATACTTCCGCCGTGAGCAAAGTATTTATTATTAGAAAATAAAATCAAAAAGAAAACATCGTCTGTTCCAAATTGTCTGCCTGCCAACTTGATTTCCTGCCCTGGAATGCCCGCCCTGCCCCCGAACGCCCGCCCTGCCCCTGGAACGCCCGTCCCCTGTCAGGTACCTTGTGGAGCTTGCCGTTGCAGGCCAGGTCTTCGCTGGTCAAGGCCTCCCGGTTCTGGAGGTGGGCGAAGGGCTTGGCTGCCCCCCAGGACTCCAGGTAGCGGGTCATCCGCACGGACGCACGCATCTTCAGGCCGTCATTCACCCGGGGCTTAGGAAGGTGGCCTCTGTTCATGGGCTGCTCCTTCGACTGGGTCAGAGCATTGAAAACAAGAGAGCGCATGTTAGAAGGAAAAAGCTGTCTGATATTATTAACTATTGGTATTCTAATGACAACCCAAAACCAGAACGGTGCTAAAAACGTGTGCTTATAAATAGCAGTGAAACAGTGTTTCTTCTGTTGCTTTGAGCAGCGCAGGTGATGCCCGGTGTGCGCAGAGTGAAGGGGCAGAGAAGAGCCCATCGTTACCTGGGGGTCTAAGACCAGGTATGTCTTGACATTCTGCTCTTTCAGGTAGGTGTCTCTCAGGTGCCCGTTGCCTTCCTCTACTTCATAAGCTTTGTTCAGGTGTTTCAGCGTGGCGTCGGTGATGTGGACTCGCCTGAGGGGGAAAGCACATCAGACATAAATAGCATGGTGGAGTGGAGTAGAGCACTTGCTAAATTGGTAAATGTGCATGTTAACTTTGCAGCTTTCCCATGCTTTTCTAATTGTTGCACTATGCCTTTACCATAGCTTACTGTGTTTTTTCTTTATAAAGCTTTTTCTCTCTGGACTTTTACAATGCTTACCTATGCTTTCACTACATGCTTAAATACACTTTTACTCTGGTAAACCTGTACAAGGGTCAGTCTCACCCAGGCAAGCCTCCGGCCTCCATGTGGTTGGCCAAGGTGACATCATGTGACCACACGTCGTACTGCCACTTCCGCAGCCCGATGACCCCACAGAGCACGTTCCCCGAGTGAACCCCGACCCTCATGCTGATATCCACTCCAGTGGCCTCTCTCACCCGCCTGGGGAAAACAACAAGTGAGACAAGGAGAAAGAGGGTCAATGGGAATAGATGAATCCCCTACTTTTGTTGCTACCTACCCATATGCAACACAAATAGATGGACTGACCCTAATCCCTATTATAGGAATGTATGGTTTCTGCTTGGAGACCTGAATGCATTCCCAGTTGCCTCATAATGCCTAACAGAGAGGTATCTGAGAATATTAGGAGGAGCTGTATCTGACTGAACACAAGGTACCAGCACATGCCTCATGCAGATAACATATCTCAGCTGTTCGGCAGTACGTTTGCCTGAATCATGCTGGCACAGTATGGGAAGCTCCAGGCAGATTGCTCATTATCCGTTCATTGGTGTAAACATTGAGGTATATTGTAAACTCCCCTAGATCCTACACCCAGCACATTGAGGGACATTGTAAACTCCCCTAGATCCTACTCCCAGCACATTGAGGTATATTGTATAACTCTCCTAGATCCTACACCCAGCACATTGAAGGACATTGTAAACTCCCCTAGATCCTACACCCAGCACATTGAGGTTTATTGTAAACTCCCCTAGATCCTACACCCAGCACATTGAAGGACATTGTAAACTCCCCTAGATCCTACACCCAGCACATTGAGGGACATTGTAAACTCCCCTAGATCCTACTCCCAGCACATTGAGGTATATTGTATAACTCTCCTAGATCCTACACCCAGCACATTGAAGGACATTGTAAACTCCCCTAGATCCTACACCCAGCACATTGAGGTTTATTGTAAACTCCCCTAGATCCTACACCCAGCACATTGAAGGACATTGTAAACTCCCCTAGATCCTACACCCAGCACATTGAGGTATATTGGCACAGATCTACATGTTCTTCGTAATTCAGATAAAAAGAAGCTGTAACTCTGGTGACAAATGGAAAGTCAATCCTTTATTAGCGATACTCGATGATCTTGTAACAGCCCCCTGGACCCCAGTGTTAAGGCAGGTCACTCCACAGCCCGCTCCACT
This sequence comes from Acipenser oxyrinchus oxyrinchus, assembly GCA_030684275.1. Lineage (NCBI taxonomy): Eukaryota > Metazoa > Chordata > Actinopteri > Acipenseriformes > Acipenseridae > Acipenser > Acipenser oxyrinchus. Next base: position 35,047,438 of record CM060261.1, read on the forward strand.
CACTTGATAGCCTCACACATATCCAGTCCCATCTTCACACAGTTCTTTGCATGGTTCGGGAGGGATACAGGCAGCCCTGACACACAGTAGTAACAGTCTCCTAAGATTTTTATTCTCATACATTCATTTTCCTGCAAAAAAATAAATAAATAAATAAATAAATAAAAACACTAGGAAAACAGCCCACCTATGAAGCATAGGTTATTCAGTAAAAAGAAAACAGCATTAGCAAAAAACTGGAAGAAAGTCAGTAACAGAGCTTTCTTCTTAATTAAGTAACAAACTCTGTAACTTAAAAATGCTGAAATCTAAGGTAAAACCATAAGAAACTAAATAGAAAATGGTTTCAGCTAGTGCCTTCTTTATTAGATAAACACTTCAGCTGCACCTTCTTTATTAGAGAAACACTTCAGCTAGCACCTTCTACAGTGTACGATCAACTGAAGCCATGCAAACCGTAAAAAAAAACATGCAAACCGTATTGAGCTCTCAGTCTCCCTTGAGCTGTATACACAACGTTTAAATAAAACTCCAGAACCCCGAAGGTGGCCCCCTTGCCTTCGCGATCTGGTCGAACTTCCCGAAGAGCTCGTTCAGCATGATGACCAGCTCCTTGGGAGAGCAGTCGCTGGCCAGGCGTGTGAATCCCACAATGTCCGCGTACAGGATGCTGCCAAAGACAACGGCATCAGTCACGCCGAACATAAGTCCATGCATCCAATAAACACACTTATTATTATTGTACTGAAAAATGATTACATTGTTTAGTGCCATGGAATTAAACTGGGCTTCGGAAAATGACTAATTCAGCCACCTCCTAAAATGTGGGAGAGAAAAGTGGTACATCTATTTTAAAAAACCAACAAGCAAAAAACCAGACAGGATAATAAAAAAAAGGAAAAGAAAAATAATGTGCAAGAGAGAGCAGTTAACGAGGAAGAACGTTACTTAAGATAATCCTGTCTATGGTGATTGCTTCACGTTTTACCATCCAACCAAAGAGCTCCACAGTCAAGCTGCAGCTCCACTGCTAAGAGGTTAATCACCTGACTTCTGTATCAGTTAGTTGCTAGGCAAAAAAAAAGTGTGGAATGATAAAATCACAGCTTTCACGTGGCAATCATTACCCTGTGCTTGTAAAACCGAAAACAAAATGAAATAAAATCGCTTCACTTCATTTGGATTCATTCTATTAAATCAAAGCCAGATCTGCTTTCTTTACAAAACGCTTTGAGATCGCCACGGAACAATTGTTTTGACATCATTTCCACAAGCAATAAATGCAGTCTGTCAACCTGGCTGCCTGTCTACTGTAATCTTCATTGCAGCAAACAATTCATTGTGTTGCATGACGTACACTTTCACCTTTCATTCATATATTTTTATAGCTATTCAGATAGGAACATGCTATATTTATCAATGCCCCTCCAGTAGCTCTATACACTGTGAAAGCAAATGATACTGAAAACCTACAATTTTAATAATTAGCTACAGTGTAAATTATTAATTATTCATGAAGCATTTCTAGTGATTGGCAAAAAAGCTGTGCAGTACCTCACGTTCCGGTGCCTCTTGACATACAGGCTGTGGAAGTTGTTGTCCTTCACCTGTCTCTGTTGAGCATCCCTGTCCTTGCTCTCCTTCAGTCTCTCTATTATAGCCAGCTTCATTTCCATGGAGATATAGGCTGGCAGTACCGACAGCAACAAGGTCTCCTGCAAACAGAGATCTCGTTACAGGAGTGTACGTGTCTGTTAACACTGCACAGCTCACATCTCGTTACAGGAGTGTACGTGTCTGTTAACACTGCACAGCTCACATCTCGTTACAGGAGTGTACGTGTCTTAACACTGCACAGCTATCTGTGTCTGTACCAATGAGACTCTTTCTACCACTTTAGCACTGACACTGGGGACAGGTTTGATAAATAAATTCATAAATAAATGCATACAATTGTGGGGCTCTACTCCATTCATCTAAATGACGGCTATTTGGGTATTTAACACAGGGCCTAATGAAAGTCTATTGTGTATAGTATAGAGCAGGGGTCTCCAACCCTGGTCCTGGAGAGCCCCTATCCTGCAGGTTTTATAGGTGTCTTTACATCATCAGTGGCTAAAGATCTGGAACACCTGTTAATCTTGACTAACTAAGCCAATAATTGGTTCAATTAAGTAACTGAGAGATTGGTTGAAATGAAAACCAGCAGCCACAGTAGCTCTCCAGGACCAGGGTAGGAGACCCCTGGAATAGAGCATCTTCAGCCCATGTCTAAGTAATATGTAAAAACCCCAGGAGAGGGTTTCTATTGGAACCAGTGTTGAATGATTGTTCATTGTGTCTGCTCCCATGTAAGAAATGGCATCAGTGTTGAATGATTGTTCATTGTTTCTGCTCCCATGTAAGAAATGGTATCAGTGTTGAATGATTGTCCATTGTGTCTGCTCCCATGTAAGAAATGGCATCAGTGTTGAATGATTGTCCATTGTGTCTGCTCCCATGTAAGAAATGGCATCAGTGTTGATTGATTGTCCATTGTGTCTGCTCCCATGTAAGAAATGGCATCAGTGTTGAATGATTGTCCATTGTGTCTGCTCCCATGTAAGTGCCCTCCCCTCCCTACCTGCTGCCTCTTCTCGATCTCCAGCTTCATGCGGATCTCCAGGCAGCTCAGGGTGTCCAGGAAGGTCTGCTCCAAGGCACTCTCCATCATTTTCTTGTGGAATGCTCCCACAACATTGCCACACAGGAAAATGATTACATTTGGCAATATCTGGGGGGAAAAATAACACACCAGAAGGAACACCATTTTTTTTTTATTTATTTATTTATTTATTTATTTATTTATATATATATATATATATATATATATATATATATATATACATATATATATATATATATATATATATATACACCGCTGGATTTAGTTGTTGAAAGTTTGCATCACATGAAGTCCCCCGTTACAGCCAATTTATGCTAACTAAATATTAAAAAAAAAAACACACACACAATACGAGTCTTGCCTGTGTTGCTTTAGCACCAGGACCGTCATTCTCTCAGTTAAACAAACTGAGCCCTCACACACATTGAGCCTCTCCCCTTCCTGAACCTGTTAACACCAGAAGCTCACGCTCCCCGGTCCGACCTCTGCAGAGCGATAGACTCCCTTTCCTGGAGAGCAGCAGAAACAAAGCGCCCTGCTCTGCCCTGACCTCCGACACTCTCACAGGAACGAGCACCACATCAGAACACTTCCTGTCGCTTCTCTAACCTGCTTTCTAGAGCTACTTGCTAACCAGAGCGTTACGTTATTTGATTCATGTTTTTACACAGCTATGTATTGTAATGTGCCGCAGTATATTTCAGCCGTCCTTGGAGAGGAAACCTGCATACTGGGCGCCACTCTGCTCCCACCCCCAGGCTGCGGGCCCGGCTCACCTGGAACACAAGGCTGAACCGCTGGGACTCGTCAAACACTCCGACAGCGATGCCGACGATGACGAGGTGAGAGACGGAGGAGAAGACAGCGAGGACCACGGCCTCCGACATCCCAAATGGCAGCATGGTGTATAGTGTGAAGATTATGAACAGAAAGAAAGGCACCTGGAGGAGAGAGAGAGGGAGAGACACTGAGGACAAGCTAGTAAACACACATGCACTTCAGTGATGAAGAGATCTCAAAACTCCCATTTATGATGTGTATAACCTTCTGTTTCAAAATCCCCCCCCCCCCCAATACTGTCGTCCCTTTCAGCTAAACCTCACTGCTTGACAAGGACTGCCTCATGTAATAGTGAATGAGCTCATACCTGGTCCCAGGCACGGATCACCTTCCCGTTGAAGATGAAGACGTAGCCCATTGCGAGGAGGCAGATCCACACTGCCACCCCCAGGAAGCGCATCCACCTCTGGAACAGAGACTCTGTGCACACCAGGATGAAGACCAACAGGAACAAGGCCAGTGCGCTGCACACCGTGCTGAGGAACAGCGCATGCTCCGCGGCGATCTGCACAGAGAAGCAATTCAGCAGCCGGGATTACACCGGAAAACATCAACCCACAGCTCCACGCCACGCAGGGAACAACAGCAGTGAGTTACTGAGAGAAAACAGGCTGGTTACATTTGAATCCAGCATCCACACAGATGAAGAGGATACACAGACACAGGTCTGTTATCAGCACGGTCTATTAATATATTCTAACAGGTCAGGCTTGCCAGAAGTCAAGCAGGGTTTGGTCAGATTCAGTACCAATAAATACCTGGGGCTACAAAGTAGTGGTGGCCCAGTATGGGTGCTTTCTCCCGCTGTTCCCGCTGGGCCAGACCTCAAATCACTGCCTCTGCTGGGTGTTGAGGAGGCCGGAGACGTTAAACAAGTCTCAAAACTCAAGGTTAAAGACAAGGCCTAACTTCCCTCGGATTGGGCACATTTACAAATAAAACAAGAGCTCAAAAGAACAGGGACAGAGAACACGGTGTTGCATTTCTCCTGTAAATACATGTTCTAAACACTAAATACAGAGTTTATAGACTGCCCGAAAATAAACCGAGCGACCTCCAGTAACAGTGCAGTGGTGTTAACTAATGCAAGAGCTTCAAAATGGACACTTTTCAAATGTCCGATTATAAATACTACAAACAACATTCCAGGGACAATACCTTCATGAGGCGGCAATAAAGTTACAGCACTCCTTCACTGTACACAGAGACAGCAGACAGGAAGAGGCCATTTAAGCAGATTACCCAGGAAACATGACTCCGAGGAACTGTGTTTGCAGCACATGTTTGATAAACCTGTTCACAGCAGAGGTTATGAAGACCAGCTCTGCAGTACCTTTGCAAGGAAGCTGAAAGACGCTTCCCTTTCATTTATAGAAAGTCTCCTTTACTAGGCCAAATAAATAATAGCAAAAAAGAAAAACTAATACAAATCACACGATGCATGCAGTGGTGCCAATACCTGACTGGCGATCGCACTCCGATGACACAAGCTCAGAATTCCACAAGGGCATGGAAAGAATTGTGTGCGCCACGCATCAGCTACGGAATGATTCAATATTTCAGCTCCTTCATTGGTGTGTTTGGTATTGAAGGTGAACTGTTCACCTTTGTGTTAATGTGTTGTGTCCCCCGCTCCCCCACCCCCACACACATTCTACTGGCACATTGATGCTCCTTATTGGCTTAGATTCTCAAAGCTCTTCACTCCTAATCTTCATCGGTGAGTAGAACATGCCTATCTGAGGTTCCCATTCTGTTTATGTGTTTAGTTATATAGAAGGCTGGGTTGTATGTTCACAGTGTTAGATACCAGGACTGATGATATCGGACTTCCTGAATGACGTCAAGATTTCACAAGTGTTGGATTTCAAAAGAAAACATGTAAAGAAAAACAAAAGAGGAACAGTTCACGTGAGTCTATCTCAAACTTTTATTGCACAATTAGCAGATGCAATGAACACTCACTGCTGCAAAGGAGATTCTTTAAACAAAGGGGTCAAGAGTTCAATCATCTCGTTTCACTTTTTATAGTGAGACTGCGTGTGTCTGTCTGTGTCTGTGCCTGTCTATGCACGTGTGTGTGTGTGTGTGTGTGTGTGTTTGTATGTCTGGGTAGATGTGTGTGTCTATCTATGCATGTGTCTGTCTGTGCGTGTGTGTCTGTGTTCTTTATATAGTTTTACAGCAGTATAAGCAAGTGAGCAGTCACAGAAAAGTCAATATCTTTAGTTCAAAACAGATTACTCCTGTAGCATGAAGTCAAGGTTATATGACTTTAAAGCTGCTACAACGTTTACCCAATGTTTTTGGTCGTAGTTTGGTAAAATATATATAAACAGATTAACAGGACTTTTTTTAAATGATATTTTCACAAAATCATTCAGTAGTCAAACAATTATTTACTGTAATTTTTATTTTCACTCATTTGACGTGGCTCTTACTACTGATTTTATTGTATTCTGTAACAGGCTATTATCTGTATCGTGATACTTTGTTACATGATACTTTAATGTGATACTTTGTAACAACTGCAACTACCTGAACAGCTCAACGAAATGTTCCCACCACACAAGAGCAACATGACTACAGCAACCCCACTGCAACTACCTGAACAGCTGAACGAGACGTTCCCATCGCACAAGAGCAACATGACTCCAGCAATCCTACTGCAACTACCTGAACAGCTCAACGAAACGTTCCCACCACACAAGAGCAACATGACTACAGCAACCCCACTGCAACTACCTGAACAGCTCAACGAGACGTTACCATCACACAAGAGCAACATGACTCCAGCAATCCTACTGCAACTACCTGAACAGCTCAACGAAACGTTCCCATCACACAAGAGCAACATGACTACAGCAACCCCACTGCAACTACCTGAACAGCTCAACGAGACGTTCCCATCACACAAGAGCAACATGGCTCCTGGTCTGCTGTGTGGAGTGGAGTTATTTTTCCTGGACCTCTTTGTTAGGGGTCTGCAGGATTTAAAGTTATTATTTTTTCTTTTTTGTTTTGTTATTGCTCTACTTTAGTGCTGCAAGATAGAATTGTGAACCTGCTGCAGGTTCCATTATGACATCATTTCCAGTTCATGTGCTACGAGCAGTGCATCACCCTTTAGTGCCTCAAGCCTCATGAGCACAGCCACACTTTGTCTGCTGTGTTAGTAAGGCAACATTGCAACGACAGGCATGCAGTACATGAAAGCGAATCGGTACTCACCAGCCCACTGGCAAAGAATACGATGAGGAGCCCCAGGCAGAAGACCACAGCAATGCCCAGCAAGAGGACCAGCAGCTGGTGCTTGCTAATGCAGCAGTACTGTTTGTACAGAGAGCCCCGGTCTGGTTCCTGGTCATTTAAAAAGTATTTCCCTTTGGCGGGCATGGTGTACACCTCAGTCCCCAAAGAGCATAGCAGGCCGATTGTGAAAATATTATACACACTGCAGCGTGTGGATGTAAAGAAAGCAAACGGACGAACCCTGTGAAGCGGCTGTGATGCTTGTGTGCTGCTCAGTGCAGAGAGTCCTGCCCCGAGACTCACATAGTGATCTCAGATTGTTCTCTCCTCTCCCAGGCACAGTAGTTCAGATCACAGCACTCAGACACACACTGTTCATTCCTCTTCGTCACCACGTGCAGCTCAGAATCATCCTTCAGCAGAGCCCTCTGTGCAGAGAAGGGGAGAGGGGGGAGATGGGGGATCCTTTGCAGCTGATTTTCCACAAAATAAACTATTTGTTCTTCCGTCCTTCCCGAGTGAACCCTAATTTACAGCCATTGTGTGACGTGAGCCCTGGAAAGAGACAAGACAGAGGCAGGGTGAACAAAAGACCTGAATGAACACAATGTATAGGGTCAGTACATCTTGCACTGCTGGGGTTTGTGGACTATTAAGAAACATGCTTTTGTTGAGCAGTCATAAACTCTCTCTCTCTCTCTCTCTCTCTCTCTCTCTCTCTCTCTCTCTCTCTCTCTCTCTCTCTCTCTCTCTCTCTCTCTCTCTCTCTCTCTCTCTCTCTCTCTCTCTCTCTCTCTCTCTCTCTCTCTCTCTCTCAGCAGGACAGGCTGATCTCAGGGCTGTGATCTGTACTGGGTGTTTAACATCCTAATGTAAACTATGTAATCTTTCCACAAACAATGCAGATCAGCTTACTCTATATGGAGTCAATTAAAATGAGGCTGCGCAAAAAAGCCAAAAAGTTACGGGACTGTCCTCCTGTCACCCTGCCCAGAGAATTTATAAATAGCCCACTCTGATCTAAACAAGCCTGTATGTTTGCTGTGGAAACTCATTCTGACGATGAAGTGGTTTAACAAATTGAACCCTTTCATTAATAACTACACACAAAAAAAACATACAAAACACCACACCACCAAGTGGAAATCCATGGTGCACAATGCATACAGTTTGTGTAATCCATGGTGCACAATGCATACAGTTTGTGTAATCCATGGTGCACAATGCATACACACTCTCTAGGGGCCAGTGTGGTTATTATTATTATTATTATTATTATTATTATTATTATTATTATTATTACTATTAGCCAGATTCAGACAATAAATCACAACTTTAAAACAGTTGGAGCACATCTGCTTCAAATGGTTACATAAAATAAAACAGCGCAAATATAAACAAACCAAAAAAAAACATTTTTTTTGGCTCAATCTGCATAATTTGTTCTGAAAGGACGCAATCTTTGTTAATGTTGGGAAATTAGTAGGAAACCACTGGAGAATAATTAAGTGATCGAATTAAACTGCTTTGAAGTTATTTATTAGTTTAAAATAAAAATGTAAGAGCTTTGAAAAGAAAAAACAGTAATGCTGTGTGAAATTCAGAACACAAGGGTACTGCAGTGAATTCCTTGATATATCAGAGCTCTAACAACACCTGTTTGGATCTTCCCCAACTCTCTGCTTTGCTCTTTTTTTTTTAACACTAGAACAATATACCAATAATGTTGCATTTCCCGACTCCGGACAGCCTCTTCTGGTAATTCTACTTGGTCGCGCTACCATGGTGACAGCCCACGCCAAGCTAACAATGATTGTAAAGTGTGGTGTCACATTGCCCGGCAGTGGTGACTGGGGCCTCAGGAAAGGGGTGCTTGTAGACATTTCTTTTCAGTGCCAGGGAGACGCTGGGGCTGGGCCCAAACTCCCCAATATCACGTATTTATGGGGTGTGTTTTAATTGAAAGTGTCAATACTGTGCTTTCAGTTCAAACACTCGAAACCCCAACTCCAGAGCACTGCCTGAAGATAGTTCAACTCCCATAAAAGCACGGCTACCAGTGCCTGTGGTGGGTCGAGCGACTGAATCATTGGGAACCCCAAACACACGAGAGCCAGGGGCTGCAGAGGGGACTCATGTCCACAAGTTCATAAACCCCCTGTACTGACAACAGTGAGGAGGAGGAGGAATTCGCCGGAGCGTTCGTCTGCTCTGATAGTTCATCACAGAGAGATGTGTGACTGAAGCAGCAGCAACAACAACAACAACAACAACAACAACAACAACAACAACAAACACATAGGGTCACGTTATCTTGCACTCTACCTTGCTATATACTGGGGCAGACCATAAACAGACCCCCAAGATAGCGCTGAGGAACAGTCAACCTCAATATGAATGACATGTACTAAACAATGACATACTGACATCACAGTATTCTATTGTAAGTAAGATTGGGTGTGAACTGTTCTGTGTGGGGGCACAAAACACAAACACTGAAAGATCTCCAACTCCTTCTGTGCAGTTTGTTTTAAAAGGGAAACAAACTGTTAAGGATACAGGACTTGCGAGAAAACTGCTCAAGTTTATGTAGAAGCTCAGTCTAGCCCACTGTCACAGTCTACAGTGCACAGCAGAGAAAACCCATCCAGGCCGCGGAAGTGTGCTCTGTAATTATCATCTACACAAATGGAAGGGTTGGATTTGTTTGGAGGCTGGATGCTGTCACTGACGCAAGCAACAGAGTCCTCACCCAACATCATTAAACCTGCTGCAGTCAGACACAGACTCAAAACCACACACCACGTTCCACCAATCACAAACCACACACACCACGTTCCACCAATCACCCCAGGATAGGCTTCACTGGGAGTGTCACTCCGTGCGCAACACAGACTTTCTGTGTGGAAGAGTAAGACACAGAAACTCTAAACGTCTCCCAGCACAGCCCCACAGCAACAGAAACCTCTAGCCATCGCCCAGCACAGCCCCATCTGACCCACAGCAACAGAAACCTCTAGCAATCTCCCAGCACAGCCCCATCTGACCCACAGCAACAGAAACCTATATCCATCTCCCAGCACAGCCCTATCTGACCCACAGTAACATAAACCTCTAGCCATCTCCCAGCACAGCCCCATCTGACCCACAGATACAGAAACCTCTAGCCATCTCCCAGCACAGTCCCATCTGACCCACAGCAACAGAAACCTCTAGACATCTCCTAGCACAGCCCCATCTGACCCACAGCAACAGAAACCTCTAGACATCTCCCAGCACAGCCTCTCACCCACAGCAACAGAAAACACCACAGCTCTCTTAAACTAACAAGGCCGGCATGACATTGTAATAATGGATATTTGTGCGAGTATAAAAGCAGGTTTTGGAAAACCCAGAGAATACCAAAACTCTTCCCCACCGCGATATACTGTATAATTATCTTCCTCACTATCATCATTATCCAGATCTTTCATCCCATACATACTCCACTAGGTTAACACAGTCACTGTGGTCTCCATTCCTCTTCACAGGACGCTCTGCAGTTTGAATAGAGAGAGCTGTATTTGCTTGCTGCCTTGTTCCACGCAGCCACTTTGGCTTGCAGTTTGCAAGTGATCTGGCAGAGAAGTGCAGGATCCCTTGTCAGCCTGGGATGACTTCACTTAATACAGGAGGTTCATTAGCCTGGTGTTTATTCATATGTTTATTTAGGAATCTGTGAGAACTGATAGTGTCCAGAGCATCTGTGTTTAAACAGCAGAGACATTAAAACAGCACTTCATGAAAGCCTGCCTTGAACAGCGGTTTGCAGGCCAAACAGTGTGTTGTAAAGGGATGGGAAATTCCACTCGCGACTCAGCACTGCAGGGCAGAGTCGAAGCAAATCGCATTGATTCAAAGCTGGTTGCCACCACACAAACAGGATTGTCCCGGTAAAGTTATGCCGTGTTCCGATTTATTCTGCTCTGCTCAGTTGATGATCTTTAAATCAAGCTTATTCATTTGCACTGTTTGTTTACAAAAACGTCCCTGTCCCAACGCAGATTAATTATAACGTAGCTCAGCACTAGACATGAAGTTGCTGCCGTACTATTCTTAAGTTGCCATGGCAACCCCTGAAAGCACACAAGGACAGCATCTCCTGTATAAAGTTGCAGAGCCCAGCAGACACACTTCCCTGGCAGTCTTGATAAGAGGGAACAAGGGCAGGACGGACATGGAGACTGAACTGCTCCCTCAACCCCCAAGAGGGTAGCTGAGACCCACTGGCAAGGCAGCAAGGAACCCCCTTCCCCCCACACGATAACCATTGCAACTAGCTGTGTTTCTGAAGGACTATGACAGAGAGATTGCACTCTTTTTTTTTACAATAAAACAAAAAATCAGAGCCACTTGACTAGATTAGCAATCTTTGCTTCGTGTAACAATGTGTGCAGTGTCACGTGATGCTTTATCCAGCGTCAGGAACAGCACGATCACACTCAACCTCTTGTGAACAGGGGCCTCTACTGTTGAAGTGCCGGCAGGGGCTGCGCTGTGATTGGACGAGGTTGCCCCTCAATTACACCTGCAGCACTTCTGGAAATTCTGTATGCAAATTCACACAGAATGAATCCCATCATCTTCCTGTTTTAAACGAGGAATATCATTAAATAACTGCCTTCTCATCTTCTCCAATATACACAGAACACCCAATAAAGCATGAGTACTGGGATGCAGGGAGGGGAGGGGGTTCGTATGAATGCCGGTATTTACTGCTTTGTTCCAAATCATTTTGATGTACAAAATCCTTTAATATCATTTCAATATCTCTTGTTCCAGCTCCCGTATGGATTGAAAGGACTGCATACAGAACAGAGAAAAACAAAAATCTGAGAATTGATTCTGTAATCAATCAGTTTATATACATCTGGATCAGCAAAAAAGAAAATGGTGTAGACTTCTTTCCGCTTCCAATGTACTCATTTCCTGTGTGGCAGTCAGAATGCTTCCTGCAGTTCCACCGCTCTTTCTCTGTGCAAGTGGTCAAGCCGAGGACTCTTCCAATGGCAATGAATCTGGTTTCCCTTAAAGAACAGAGGAATGGGTGTTCAAATGTTTTTGTGCCGTGATTCTAATTATATATACATATATATATATATAGCAACTGATTGATAAAGAACTACAAATGATTTGGTAATACGCTATGAATTTGAATTCACTGAACTTATATTAATTTATTTACTGACTCATATTTCACTCAAAAGATCATCCTGCTTGCATATTCATCTTATATTTACTGACTAAAGAAAATAGTCTTACAGAATAGACACATTACAGCCAGTTGATGTATTGCTTTCACTTGTAATTGACATTTACACAGAGATTCTGCCTAACCAGTATTGCTTACTGAGATTAATGTGCTGATTTCTAAGATTTTGATATTAACCTTTCCTGCTTTTGTACTGCATTTTATTAATAAACTTTAACTAAACATTATAAAAGATAGAACAGTGCTGCAGGTTTTACTGTGCAATTGTTTCCTCGCGATCTGGAGCTCATTTGGGAGAAAGGTGTAACTAAGAACGCTAACTGAATTAAAATCGCTACACACATTCATTATCTTCAATGGGTATCTAAGCACCCATTCCCTCCTACATTCATCTCCCGAAAACACCAGCCATCTACAAGATAATCAGATTCTGAACCACAGCAGCTTACTGACTGCAAGACGCAGTCGATCCCACTAAGCAAAGCCCTTTCTACACACTGCCACCCAGGCAAAACAGCACCAAGTCCACTGCACACACAATGTTAAAACAGGCTCGGAGCTTAATCCTCTGCAAGCACACTAATTAATAAATGTAGACCTACATATACAACAGACAGACAGACACGCGCAGGCACAGACAGACAGACACACAGGCACACAAACCCAGGCACAGACACACAGACGCTGCATTTTGAGCCCCAGTGTGAAACACAGGAAAAGGCTTCTCTCGGTTGGGTGAGCTGTGATCTCCACGACAATGTCTTTGATTACATTGGGCTTGGTGTACTGTGTGACTAACACGCTTCAGGAAGCCAATTAAGAAGTCCTTTTCATAAACTGCTTTTTATTATTATAAATCAAAGAGAAATAAATCTAACCCTGTTTAAACAGTGGAAGCTGATTTTGGAAGCTGCTGTTTAACAAGCTTGCAGTCGCTCACAGATTTCCTTTCCTCTTATCTGCATGCCTGGCCTGACCTCCACAGGGAATTCTGCCGAGCGCTACTAAAAGATGAGACAAAAGACCAACACCCCATCACTGCCGTGACCAGGATTCAGTAGCTTTCCACACAGCCCCTTACGGCTGCTTCAGTCTGTGGTGAATCGGTAATGCTACAGTATCTGCAGAGCAAAGGGGACTCATGTTTTCATCTGCCTAGTCCATGTATTTAATTCCTCGCTGGCACTGTACAGTCTTCGTTTGTACCATATATCAATCCAACAACTTGTTTTAGATTCAGAACAGAATTCAATTAGCCAGACCTGCGTTTTAAAACCATGCCTGGTTCAAGACGCTTTCTGCCAAACCTGGATTCTTGTTAAAGAAAACCACATCCTAAACCAAGCACAAAAGATGATTTTGTGAGAAGCCAGCGCCACAAACCCAGAGCATGGGCTGAGCGTTTCAAATGAAATGCTACTGTGCGCCCCAAATGACAAACCATCAATCAGTTAGCTGTGTTACTCACGTGTGCCGTGTCTACTATTGTATTAAATAGACAGCCCACACAACACCAGCATTTCAGGTTGTATATGGACAGCTTCCAGAAACATGGGGGTGCATTGGGGGTAGTGGGTACTTCCTGGTTTCAGCTGAGACATCACTGAACCAACAACGAGAGTGATTTCATCATCATGAACCCTTACTGTACAGGCCAGAGAATGAATCACACAGACAAACACACACAGAAATGACTAACCTTTTCCAATTCCACTGCAAGGGCCAGGCCTGGGGTGTAAAACAGCTGGCATAACTAGTTTAAACATTACAAGATTAATGGTGACCTTAAAGGAAAATATGAAATGTGACTATGTACACCACTGGACTGCATAAGAGAGAGGCTTGAAAGGATATGAAAGGGTACAGCTTTGACCCTGTACATGTGATAGGAGCTTGCACTTTGCACTTTGCACTTTGCAAAAGCAGACATCATTGGAAGCAGCTGCAGATGCACTGCAAGATCTAAAAAGTGTTTTTCACAAGTAGAACTAGAACATTCTGTTAAAATCCGTACATTTCTTGTTGGCAGCATAAGTTTAGCAAGAACTTGTTTATGCAACAGGTTCCGAGGAGGTGAAACGAGGTTATCGGTGCTTAGTAAATGCTGAACCATTGAATTATTATTTAGTCATCTGGCAGACGCTTTTATCCAAAGTGACTTACAGAGACTAGGGGGTGAATTATGCATCCACAACTGATAATGACAATGACAATGACAATGACAATCTGCTAATCAGTTCAGGACATGCATTATTGTGTTAGCTTAACCTTAGTTGGTAAATTAGTATTCAAAAGGACAGGTATGTGGACATCAACGCACTACTTGAGGATCCAGAGGATGAAACTTCCAGCCACATCTTGAGAAAGAGTGTCTGGTGTGCAGGTAGACTCTATTCATCTATTGCTGTTACTGTAAAATCGGTGACTAATATAATCGGTTTCAGAATATATTGGCTATAACTGCTTGTTGTTATATTACTATGTACGATGTAATGAGTAATGTTTAATTAACCGCTTAATTCAATATATTTTGAATAATACTTGTCGTTGTCTTCATTATCATTTAAAACCTATATACGCAGGATAAAGAAATAATTGTTAATACCACAACCCACTCCTGGTACCAACAACCTCCTTGTAATCTGTGCTGCTTAACAAATGAATCATTTCACAGTACCTGCCAGCCCTGAGACTTACTGGAACTCCCAGCTTTCCTGTCTTCATTAAATCCCTCTTTGCTCAGCTCCTCTAGGGTTTCTAGCAGAGAGGGAGGGAAGGAAAGTGGGAGAGAGGGATGAATGGCGCAGCTCATTGTTCAAGCCTATTGGCCCTGTATGACTGGTATTAATGCTCAGTTCATTTTGAACTTGCCATTGAAATATGTTTAGCGGTTGGTCTCGTCTGGGCAGTAGAGCAAATCAACATCACAGGCAGAATCCCCAAACTGTTCAGCACAGCAGGTGTCCCTGGCATTAAGATTGCATGCACCGGATTGCACCGATTCCTGAGATTGCAAGAGGTCCCTGCAAGCTAATCACAAGTTCAGCTGCTTTGTGTATTATAAACCAGACAGCATTTACTGTACTGAAAAGGATCCGAGCTTTCTCAAGGGCAAGTCAAAGGAAGATCAGAATATAATAGAAGATTAAAATAAGGCAACAAATATGCAAAGATTGTGGCTTCAGTAAAGCACAACAGAGGTGGTCAAAGCAAGGAGACTGAAGAGGATTTTGAATTTTCAAAATGTAAACAAATCTCTCCGACTTGCTGGACTCTTGGATGCTTCTAGACAGAGCCCCCCGATCACACATCACCTCCCAACCACTGAGCCCAACCCCCAGCAGATGTGTCTCCCAGGCACTGCGAGCTAACAAGAGGAGCCCCGCTAACTGAGGCTGCAACACAGCAAACTCCGAGGATCACACTGTACCAAAGAGTGTGTCTCCCAGGCACTGCGAGCTAACAAGAGGAGCCCCACTAACTGAGGCTGCAACACTGCAAACTCCGAGGATCACACTGTACCAAAGAGTGTGTCTCCCAGGCACTGCGAGCTAACAAGAGGAGCCCCACTAACTGAGGCTGCAACACTGCAAACTCCGAGGATCACACTGTACCAAAGAGTGTGTCTCCCAGGCACTGCGAGCTAACAAGAGGAGCCCCACTAACTGAGGCTGCAACACTGCAAACTCCGAGGATCACACTGTACCAAAGAGTGTGTCTCCCAGGCACTGCGAGCTAACAAGAGGAGCCCCACTAACTGAGGCTGCAACACTGCAAACTCCGAGGATCACACTGTACCAAAGAGTGTGTCTCCCAGGCACTGCGAGCTAACAAGAGGAGCCCCACTAACTGAGGCTGCAACACTGCAAACTCCGAGGATCACACTGTACCAAAGAGTGTGTCTCCCAGGCACTGCGAGCTAACAAGAGGAGCCCCACTAACTGACCCACTAAATGACCCCACTAACACACAGGCTGAAACCATTTCACTAATTTTGTGACCTTTCAAACAAATCATTTGCACCTGAGCTGATTTCTCTGTAAATCTTACTTATTTATATTCTATATTCATTTTTTAACTTTATCAATGTGGTGTAGTTTGTGTAGATGCTACTTGTAAAGTCTAATTTGAAAGCGTCATGAAGAACGCTCAGGTGCAAACAAAATGTGAAAATACATGAAGGCTATATTTGCATCCTGAGCCATTAAAAAAAGGCATAATACCACAGCAGTGACATCAAAAAATGATAATTCCTCTAGAGGAAAATATACTTGACCTTTGACCCATTCATCTCTGAGACCATAACTTTCCATTCAGACACAAAATGTCTTGTTTTAAATCACTCGACAATACCCACAGTACAGAAATGTTCATTAACGATCAACAAAATGAGAATATGTTTTTAAAAAAAAGAAGATGTAAAGATAGTACATTCGTATCTCAGAGAAACTGGAGAGGAACAGGAAATTAAAACAAGGTAAAGGCAACCATCCAAATCAAGCTGAAGCACTAACGGATAACGACACAGAACATCTGTACAGCACTGAAACACTGTGTTTAAAAAAAAACCAACTGTACTGCTGAACCTCATCTTCTTTAATATCAGCATCACAAGGGTATCCATGGATTATAAAAAATAATAGATGGGCCTCTTCAGTGGGTTACAGGAAAACAATTCCATCTCGGGTTTCTGTGACACTTTGTAAATTACTCAACCTCCCCTAGATGGAATTATTTTCCTGTAACTCACTGAAGCCCATACCTAACATGTTACCGATTCAGCCGAGTCTAATAAAAGCAGTGCTAACCCACTCTGTGCCTAACCCTGGCTGGTGCACTTTTATTTTTAAAAAGCAATGTTACAGCAACCAGGTCTGAGCTCTGAACTGCACTGCGGATTTGGGTTTCGTTACTGTTTCAGCTTTCTCGTTCCTCTTCCCTGTTCTGTTCAATTCCTTTTTTCTATTTTCAGCAGTCTGTGTTTGAGCTCGCAGTCTAACAGAGTTATTAACCCCTGCTGGTCCTGTTCATTGGACACCAATAAAGACACTTTCATCCCATGGGACAGCAAGGCTGAATAAGTCGTAGCAGAAGTGTTAGTCATAGCCCAGTGTTCATTACTCTGTACAGAGCAGTGTGTGTGTGTGTGTGTGTGTGTGTGAGTGTGCGTGCGTGTTACACCACCTGTCAGACATTAACCAGCACACCGGAAACATTCACTTTCTGCATTGATTGGCCCCTACAAACGAGCCCACACATGCATCTTAAAAGGGTGATGCAACACAAGGCAGCTTTAAAACCAAGTTAAGTGCAGGGCCCATTTTCCATACACCTGCTTCAAAACAGTTTCAGTTCTGCGGCTGTTCTTTTCAAGCCGATTGGCAGCTTGGAAGCTACCCATAGCTGATCTTACCTGGGGATGTGGCTTCTGCAGATTAGCCTGACAGTGAGACACTGTTACACTGCACCACCCCTCTTACATAAGCCCTGCGAATGCAAAGCGCTGTGACATTTACCACAATTGAGACCCATTTCCCTAGCAACACTCGGAGAGGGGAGCTCTGCACAAGAACATAACATAAGAAAGTTTACAAACCAGAGGAGGCCATTCGGCCCAGCTTGCTCGTTTGGTTGTTAGTAGCTTATTGATCCCAGAATCTCATCAAGCAGCTTCTTGAAGGATCCCAGGGCATCAGCTTCAACAACATTACTGTGGAATTGGTTCCAGACCCTCACAATTCTCTGTGTAAAAAAAGTGCCTCCTATTTTCTGTTCTGAATGCCCCTTTATTTAATCTCCATTTGTGACCTTGTCCTTGTTTCTTTTTTCAGGTCAAAAAAGTCCCCTGGGTCAACACTGTCTATACCTTTTAGGATTTTGAATGCTTGAATCAGATCACTACGTAGTCTTCTTTGTTCAAGACTGAACAGATTCAATTCTTTTAGCCTGTCTGCATACGATATGCCTTTTAAACCCAGGATAATTCTGGTTGCTCTTCTTTGCACTCTTTCTAGAGCAGCAATATCCTTTTTGTAAGGAGGTGACCAGAACTGAACACAATATTCTAGGTGAGGTCTTACTAATGCATTGTAAAGTTTTAACATTACTTCCCTTGATTTAAATTCAACACTTCTCACAATATATCCAAGCATCTTGTTGGCCTTTTTTTATAGCTTCCCCACATTGTCTAGATGAAGACATTTCTGAGTCAACATAAACTCCTAGGTCTTTTTTATAGATTCCTTCTTCAATTTCAGTATCTCCCATATGATATTTATAATGCACATTTTTATTGCCTGTGTGCAGTACTTTACACTTCTCTATTAAATGTCATTTGCCATGTGTCTGCCCAGTTCTGAATGCTGTCTAGATCATTTTGAATGACCTTTGCTGCTGCAACAGTGTTTGCCACTCCCCCTATTTTTGTGTCGTCTGCAAATTTAACAAGTTTGCTTATTATACCAGAATCTAAATTATTAATGTAGATTAGGAATAGCAGAGGACCTAATGGTACTCCACTCCCTGTGGTACTCCACTCGTTACCTCGCTCCATTTTGAGGTTTCTCCTCTAATCAGTACTTTCTGTTTTCTACATGTTAACCATTCCCTAATCAATGTGCATCCATTTCCTTGAATCCCCACTGCGTTCAGTTTGAGAATGAATCTTTTATGCGGGACTTTGTCAAAAGCTTTCTGGAAATCTAAATAAACCATGTCGTATGCTTCGCAATTATCCATTGTCGATGTTGTATCCTCAAAAAAATCAAGCAGGTTAGTTAGACACAATTCGGTTGCCCCGTGCAAATATTCAGTGACGGCACCTCGGTCCACTCCAGTAGGTAGCGCGGAATCAATGGTGCTGATGCTCTCCAGGTCCGTCATTAACGCGACGCAATGTCCTTGAGTAGCAGCACAACAAAATGTCCATGCAACGCTGCGGTATGGAGTAATGACACCGGTTCAAATTGACTCCTAGAGGAGAAACCTCAAAATGGAGCGAGGTAACCAATGGAGTACCACAGGGATCAGTATTAGGTCCTCTGCTATTCCTAATCTACATAGTAAGCAAACTTGTTAAATTTGCAGACGACACAAAAATAGGGTGGCAAACACTGTTGCAGCAGAGAATTGTGAGGGTCTGGAACCAACTGTCCAGTAATGTTGTTGAAGATGACACCCTGGGATCCTTCAAGAAGCTGCTTGATGAGATTCTGGGATCAATAAGCTACTAACAACCAAACGAGCAAGATGGGCCAAATAGCTTCCTCTCGTTTGTAAACTTTATGTTCTTAAATCACAAAATGTGCCTTTTATAAAATGCAACACAGACAGGCAGTGATTGTATTTGATTTGTGTTACCTTGAAGTGGAAATGTTTAACCCTGGGACGGTATCATGGGACTTGCCCCAGGATTACTGCATCTCAATATAGGGCAGGGGGGTCCAGTCCCAGTCCTGGAGGGACACTCCACTCTACCTTTAATTCTAGAATGAACTGCTGCAGGTCTGGATGGAGGTTTAATAGGTTCAATGAAACAATATACAGTAGAACAGGGTTGGAACAAAGCTGAGGAGTGGAAGGGCCAACTTTGGCAACCCCTGATATAGGGTGATAAGGTCAATATTGTCCATTACATGCAGATTTTCCTGGAAATGACAGGAGCCGTCATTTTGGTGCTAAGAATCAAAACGTTGTCGGAACTGAGGAGTGCTCATCCTGTTTCGATTCTGCAACACCAAGCCCTTGAAACAGTGAGATGTCCTGCAATGCACAGGGTTGTATAGGAGCCACTTGTACCTTGTTTCCACTGCACACACAGGGCGGGCTGGGCTGGTCCAGCACCAGAGAAGCCTCACTGCATCCCACTGCAGGGCCAGCGGAGTCACCTGTACAGCACCTGTACACACTCCTGCCAGGCGTTACTTATAACATTATACTGCAGGAGAAAATGACACCATATGGAGAAATCTCAGTGGTTTCATTGCCAGAGGTATAGAACTCCACTCTAGTGTAGATGAAACTGCAGCAGATCCATCACACACTTTTAATAGGCGGGCGAAACGTGGTCCAACTGATGACATTTACACTGTATTCAGAACCTGACTTTGCTACTGTTCTGATGGACTTCATCAGCCTCTTTAGTTTGGCAGAGTGTTACTGTAAAGAAAGGGTCCTTGGATAACGTCTGACCTTTGTGTTTATTCAGCTCTCAGCTGACCACATCTGAAAGTCACAGCTGTTCTCCTCAGCAGTTTAATACTAAAACCAACTCAGACCTTTTGCTGCTCCCTTTGGAACACGCAATAGAACTCTATAGACCTGTAACACCACCATGCCTGCAACGCACAGAACATGCAACAGAACTCTATAGGACACGTAACACCACCATGCAATAGAACTCTATAGACCTGTAACACCACCATGCCTGCAACGCACACAACATGCAACAGAACTCTATAGGACACGTAACACCACCATGCAATAGAACTCTATAGACGTGTAACACCACCATGCATGCAATGTGCAGAACGCAAGTTTCATAGTCGTAGCTGGAACACACAGAATAATAAAAGCACTGCTTTGAAGTTCATGCTTAATCTGAGGAAGACAATGCAGGACGGTGCCACAGAGAACACAGAGTACAGACTGCTGCACAGAATCACATTCTCATTGCATTGTCCATGTCTTTTGCAAATGGAATGTCTTTCGTTTGTCTGGTAAAGTAAACATGTGGGTCAGGTGTCACAGCACTGGGATGTCTTCCATGCACGGATTACAATTTAAGATCAAGCACTGGCTACAGATATCATTCAAGTTGTGCTCCTGACTCAACATGAAGGGGGCGTGATTATAGCAACACTAACTCATTTCAGCAATTTCCGATTATAAAAAAAAAAAAAAAAAAAAACACTGCCAGGTCCTGTCAATACACTGCTTTTGCATTCTTTAACTTAAATAACCAAACAATGCCCACTGAACAGTGGTACCCAGGGCCTGCTGCGATACTTTGTCAGCAGCGACTGTCCGAGCCTTTCTTTATTTTTGTATTCATGGATTCTTTTTTTTTTTAGTTATTTCAGCATTTCTCATTTTCAGACTGAAGCTGCCGCCCTGTTCTGTTGCAGGACCCAGATCAGAGGCGGTGCACTTCCTGAGCAGCACGCAATCCCTTCCTCATTCTCAAACATGCAAACAGCGAGGCCTGCCTCAGACACTGCTGGATATCAATCAGCAATCCCACGACATCCCTTCCTCATTGACAGAGATACCCATCTGCACTGCTCCCTGATTCTGTGGTAACACAGGTCCCAGGTCCCATGCGCAGAGGAACCTGTACAGTGTAGTACAGTACAGTACCCCCAGGGCTACTGCTGATATCACGCTCCATTCTGTAAACCCAAAACACCACCCCCTCATAAAGGAGATCACTTCCCCTTTTTTAACTGCACAAGTGACACGCTCTCAGTGCAGAAGTGCATCGTCATTTACAAAGCAAGAGCTTAGATTAAAAAAAAAGATGAAACAAAGTGATTACTGAGATAAACTGTCACTGCTTCTATTTGAGATGTAAATGACTCCTACAAAAAAAACTGCTAGTTTTGTAACATTCACTGTTTCAGAAAAACCTAATTGTCTATAATAGTGGGAAATATACAGTGAAGATTTGGATGGCCACATATTTATTTTATAATGGAGACTACATCACTGTGCAAGCGAATGCTGAAAAGGCCTATTATTACAGTCAGCGATGCATAAACTCCTTCATCACCTTCCGATTCCCTTCCGCAGTGATGGAGTCTGGAGAGCATCACGCACGCCGTCTGGGTTCAAACAACTGCAAGATCACTGCAGCACAGGAGCACCGCCACTAATCTGAGGTAATGAGAGAGAGATCACTGCAGCAGAGGAGCGCCACCACTAATCTGAGGTAATGAGAGAGATCACTGCAGCAGAGGAGCACTGCCACTAATCTGAGGTAATGAGAGAGATCACTGCAGCAGAGGAGCGCCGCCACTAATCTGAGGTAATGAGAGAGAGATCACTGCAGCAGAGGCGCGCCACCACTAATCTGAGGTAATGAGAGAGATCACTGCAGCAGAGGAGCACCGCCACTAATCTGAGGTAATGAGAGAGAGATCACTGCAGCAGAGGCGCGCCACCACTAATCTGAGGTAATGAGAGAGATCACTGCAGCAGAGGAGCGCCGCCACTAATCTGAGGTAATGAGAGAGAGATCACTGCAGCAGAGGAGCACCGCCACTAATCTGAGGTAATGAGAGAGAGATCACTGCAGCAGAGGAGCGCCGCCACTAATCTGAGGTAATGAGAGAGAGATCACTGCAGCAGAGGAGCGCCGCCACTAATCTGAGGTAATGAGAGAGATCACTGCAGCAGAGGAGCGCCACCACTAATCTGAGGTAATGAGAGAGATCACTGCAGCAGAGGAGCGCCACCACTAATCTGAGGTAATGAGAGAGAGATCACTGCAGCAGAGGAGCACTGCCACTAATCTGAGGTAATGGGAGAGATCACTGCAGCAGAGGAGCGCCACCACTAATCTGAGGTAATGAGAGAGATCACTGCAGCAGAGGAGCGCCACCACTAATCTGAGGTAATGAGAGAGATCACTGCAGCAGAGGAGCGCCACCACTAATCTGAGGTAATGAGAGAGATCACTGCAGCAGAGGAGCGCCGCCACTAATCTGAGGTAATGAGAGAGAGATCACTGCAGCAGAGGAGCGCTGCCACTAATCTGAGGTAATGACACAGATAAATGCTCTGGTTTTACTTCAAAACTATGGAAAAGATGGTCTTTTTCCCCCCCCACTGTTGAAGCTGTGACAAGGTATCCCATGAACATATGTAGCAGCTTGTTTATTACATGACGAGAGAACAGGTCTGCGTTCCCCGGGGGCTAAAACAACACTGGAGAAGACGTTATCCGAAATGTTTGCCTTCTTTTTGAGGTGCGATTTCTTGCAGGAAATGACAACTCCACCGCTTGCCAGCTCAATCTCCCCCAGGTTTACCCCCCCCCGAAGATTCATTTTCAATGCTTTATTATTGAATTACCCTGACTTTCCAATGAACTAATCCACAAAAATAATTGTAGCAGAGGCTGGAGGGGTTTTAATGAGTCCTTCAGGGAGGAGACAGGAAACTTGTTACCTGTGTTCAGTCAAGCCCATCTTAATGCCAGCTGCGGCAGGTGAAGGGAGACCAGGCAAGGCGCGCATTTAGGGAATTTTAACAGATTAACGTTCCTCCAGTCTGGGCTCAAAGGAAGTAAAAGGGCTAACAGTCTGGCCTGGGTTAAGAACTGAGCGTGATTTCCATCAAACATTAACCAGCTTTCAAAACCTTGAATCCCACAGAGATAAAAGCAAAATGAGCTCCAAATCCAGAACAAACAGCAGCACACACCAGAACTGCCAAAACCATGCCTCTCCACCCCGTCCACCTCAGAGCTGGAACAGCATTCGAAGAGGTCGTTTATAACCTCCTACTGCTGCAATGAACACAGGGGCGTGCTTACTGAGCTCTTAAGAGGTAGCAGAAAGCAGGTTCTACTGGAGAGGAAGCTCCTTCAAATCAGACTGGTAATCGAGGGAAACGTACAAAAACAGAGAGCAGCCATTGCGATTGCGGGTTAATTGTACCGGAAGATGACACTGAAGATGACACTAAAAAACTAAACCACAAAATACACAAACAAACAAACAGAGTTAGGAAGACAATACATCATCAAAACACTGATGAATGTATTGCAAGCTGTGATGGGATTGCTCCAAAATAACGCAGTGTAATGGGTCTAACCTGGTAAAGTACCTAGGTAAAGCACCTTGCTCAAGGGTACAGCAGCAGTGTCCCCCACCTGGGATTGAAGCCACAGCCCTCTGGTCAAGAGTCCAGAGCCCTAACCACTACTCCACACTGATGGTTTATTTAGATTTCCAGAAAGCTTCTGACAAAGTCCTGCTTAAAACATTAATTCTCAAACTGAATGCAGTAGGGATTCAATGAAATGCATGCACATGGATTAGGGAGTGGTTAACATGTGGAAAACAGAAAGTACTGATTAGAGGAGAAGCCTCAAAATGGAGCAAGGTAACGAGTGGAGTACCACAGGGATCAGTATTAGGTCCTCTGCTATTCCTAATCTACATGAATGACTTAGATTCTGGTATAGCAAGCAAACTTGTTAAATTTGCAGACAACATAAAAAATAGGAGGAGTGGAAAACACTGATGCAGCAGCAAATGTCATTCAAAATGATCTAAACAGCATTCAGAACTGGGAAGACGCATGGCAAATGACATTCAATAGAGAAAAAGTGTAAGGTACTGCATGCAGGCAATAAAAATGTGCTTGAAGAAGGAATCTATGGAAAAGACCAAGGCGTTTATGTTGACTCGGAAATGTCTTCATCTAGGCAATGTGGAGAAGCTATAAAAAAGGCCAACAAAATGCTCGGATATATAGTGAAAAGTGTTGAATTTAAATCAAGGGAAGTAATGTTAAAACTTTACAATGCATTAGTAAGACTTCATCTAGACTATTGTGTTCAGTTCTGGTCACCTCACTACAAAAAGGATATTGCTGCTCTAGAAAGAGTGCAAAGAGAGACCAAAATTATTCTGGGTTTAAATGGCATGTCATATGTAGATAGGATAAAATAATTTAATCTATTCAGTCTTGAACAAAGAAGACTAGGCGGTGATCTGATTCAAGCATTCAAAATTCTAAAAGGTATTGACAATGTCGACCCAAGGGACTTTTTCGACCTAAAAAAAGAAATAAGGACCAGGGGTCACAAACAGAGATTAGGTAAAGGGGCATTCAGAACAGAAAATAGGAGGCTTTTTTTTTTTACACAGAGAATTGTGAGGGTCTGGAACCAACTGTCCAGTAATGTTGTTGAAGCTGACACCCTGGGATCCTTCAAGAAGCTGCTTGATGAGATTCTGGGATCAATAAGCTACTAACAACCAAACGAGCAAGAAGGGCCAAATGGCCTCCTCTCGTTTGTAAACTTTCTTATGTTCTTATGTGATCCTTTATTTACAAGATGCATCACATCATCATATCAAGTATGAATCAATGGGGGCATTGTGGATCAAACGGTTATATACATCGGTATGCAGTAGTGAGTGTGAGAGAGAGAGTGAGAGTGAGTGTGAGGGGGAGTGAGTGGGAGTGAGAATGAGAGAGTGGGGAGTTTCGGAGGTTGGCAGCTGAATGAAAACAGTGCCCATATAAACTGTACACTGAGCTTCAATAGCTTCCTGCTTTTAGAAACCATGGCATCAGGTTAAATGCAAAAATCTCCTCGGCAAAAGTCTTGTTACTTGATGAGAACTAAGCCAGCTTTCAGAGACAATGTGCAAGGCCAGGGCGTCAACCCACTGCGGTGCCCGTCTCTCCCTCCCCCTCGACTTCAACAGGGTTTGGTTACTGGGCTGCTAGCCAAGCTGACTGGAGCTCCCCACTGTCACTCACTGACAACCAGCCTCTTGTGCTCAGGGTCTGGGCTTGGGGGTCACAATGGAAAGTTCTTTCCAGACTACAGGAAAAGAAGACAGAGGAGGAAGAGTGGGCTGCCCAGCCCAGCCCAGCCCAGCACAGCCCAGCACAGCACAATGACGGCTGGAGTCTCCCAATTGTTCTCACCCTATCTGTGCCGTCTGTAGGGGTCTGGTGGAGGAAGAGCCCTGGAATGTGATATTCCTGAAACACCACAAGCCAACTTCACTTTTCATTGTTTGGTTTGGTTTGGTTTTTGTCCAAAGGATGAAGCGTGACTCAACTAGATTAAATATGTGGTTAGCACCATCTAAAAAAACAAACAAACAAAAATGTGTAAAATAAACAACCCGTCTGGCAAAGCATTTGTGCCTTTCAATACGTATTCTTCTGGCCCTCAAATCAAGAGCAAGAGTTCACCCCCCACCCCCAGTTAACAGTAGAATATATTACAAACCCCCCACCCAACTGTGAACAACTGGAAGTCTTTACAGTAATAAAGAGAGAGAGAAAGAAAGAATGGTGACTAAACACTTTCAAACAAGTATTTTAAGTGTAAACCAGTGTTTTAATGTGTGCTGACTGGAAGTGAACCCACAGGCAAGTGATGTAAATAGAAACAGTTAACATTCACAGCAGAATTCAGAAGCAGTAATAACTGTGCTTTACCATCAGTGACATTTCCGACTTTCACTGAAAATAAAGTGAGTGGAGCTGAACATCCTGAACAGATTCTTATCAATGCAACAGCAAAATAACTGAGCAAAGAGACAACCTGCCTGCAGAGTACTGGACAGTGCAGCTGGGCCTTGCTTTCGTTTTGAGTTAATGCTACACACAAACATGAACAGACACAAATGCTTAAAAAAAAAAGAGTTTCTTGGCAGGGGAGGTATGTGCTTCACATGTGTTGTGTTTGCGAGGTGGTACCAGAAGCTGCCTGGGCTTGACTGCACTGCAGAGCAACACTGCGTGCACCAGCTGCTCTGTCTGTTTAAATGGGATCTCCGCGCTCTATCCCAACATGCAGCATCCCACCAGACAGAGAGGAGAACCTTCCCTTCAGCGGGGGATTACTGATCTAATCACACAGAATACAGAGGAATAACTCGCACTCACACTGCTGTCTGCAGGTCAGTGCAGACAGCTTTGCCTCTTTGTATTAATGTGTGTCAGATCACAACATCACCAGATTGCTCTTCAGCAGGGGTGTTCGACCCTGGTCCTGGTAAGCCACAGGGTCTTCTGCTTTTTTATTCCACCCCAGTTCTCAATTACTTAACTGAACCAATTGTTTTCTGAATTGGTCAACACTAACATTTTTTCCAGGTCTTTTGCCATTGAGGATTTAAAGATACGCAGAAAACCTGCAGGACTGTGGCTCTCCAGGACCACGGTTGGCCCCCACTGCTTTACAGTATTGCAATTCCACTTGGAAATCACGAGACAGGAAGTACAGGTAACCTGTACCTGGAACATCCAGGGGGTGGGAGAGGGGTAATGCAATCATTTCAAGGAGTGTTGTAAAAGATCATGAGTGAATGTTATTCCCAGTGCCACCAGTTCTGGCACTTTCCCTCTCAACTGGGAGAACTCAATCCCTCCTGGCTCCCAGTCCTCTGCTCCTCCTAATGTGTAAATATTCGATATGTATGTATGTATGGTGCTTATCTGATCACATATCCTTCAGCAAACAGGGCTTCTAAAGAAACTTTTGTACCAGACACAAAGTTTGAAGACTTCTCTGTTTTCTCTAAAAGTAGCAATAATAATAATAATAATAATAATAATAATAATAATAATAATAATAATAATAATAATAATAATATAGTCCTGCAGCAGACCGAGTTTTAGAAATAAAACTGTTAGCGTGGACAGAGTGGTTGATAGGATTAACGTGTCACTATTTTTTATTGTAACTTGTTTCTAAATAAGTAAATAAATAGCTTTGCGTTCTGGAGAGGAAACCCCAAACAAACACACAGACTTCACCGTGTGCTGGTACCAAAGCTATCAATCATGTAGGCTTAAATAAATAAAAACATACATATGAATATTACAAAAAAAAAAAAGGCTCTACGGAATGTCATGGAATTATTTTGTAAACTAGTGTTTAGTATGTAAATTATTGCCGTTATGTTTTGTGTTTTCTTTGTTATCAGTACTCAATGTATTTGCAGAACATTTTAGAACCATTTTAAAATGACATAATAAACTCATAAAAACACAGCGTTTAGATAAGAGGATTTTTAAAAGATAAACATATACAAGACAGGTATCTAATTACCTGCTTTCCACTACAGATAGCAAGTATTCACAAATTACAACCTTTACAATGTATCCGGCAGGGCTCCTATACCGCCCGCACAGTAAAATCAACTCCGATTTACAAATGAAAATGACCCCGAACAAAGCTGTGTACTGAAACGACTAGTTTCAGTAAAAGTAATACCAATAAACATTTGTTAAAACACGGGACGGTTTAAAAAGGGTGCAGGTACCTACACAAACTTATCATCTTAACCAGAAGTCATGCGAGCAGTTAAGAAGGTATTCTTGCTGTAACACGGACACGGGGAACTCAAACAATACAACAGCTACTAAAAACAGGATTTATCTATCTGCATCCATTTCACCGAGTTAACAAAAACTGCAATTACCATCAAGCAAAGGAAAAAAATATATATACACAGACGCTTTATATTGAAACGAATTGCAAGTAAACACTGTGCGTGTCTAAACAAACCCCCAAATGTTGATCAGTTTTCATCTGGTAAAAAAAACCACAAACATTGACAGTTCTAATGTGAAACTCAGAGCTCACCTGTGTATCGGCTGTTGAATTCGCAATACAGAGAAGTGCGGTGGAGATTTAGTTTTGCTTGCGATTGAAAATTCCTTCTATCCCTTCTGTGATCCGGATTTGTCCCGTGAACACAGGTCCGCTACAGTGTCAGCGGGACAGATAGTCCATTCCTTGTTGAGACGCGCGTGTCGCACTTCCCGCTGCGGTGTAGCTACACTGCTGTCTGCTTCACTGACTGTGTCTTACATTACAGAAAGGTACATCCATCCATATGCACTCGAAACGCGGAAATGAGACGAAGCGCGGTTAACAAACAACAAAAAGAAAAAGAAAGACCCAGCAAAATAAAACATCTGGCAAACAGACGCCAAAGACACAATAGTCTGGTTAGGGTTTGGTTCTCGTCTTTATTTTGCCATCTGCAAAATAACGCAGCAGTCTACGTGTGTCTTAATCTGGCAGACTTCATTGTTTAATGAGAACGAGAAGGAAGTTGCGCGTAAGTAGTTTGATTAGACGAGATACTTGGACGGGAGACTGGACTGTGCTGTGGAGGTACAAGGAGATATAGCCGACCTGTTTGAATGCAATGGCTTGCACACCCTCCCGCTGCTGACATGGTAGAGTGCAGCTGGCAGCGCACACCCTCCCGTTAAACATTTTCTGTTACTTCGCCAGGGAAAGAAATGACACCCCCTGCATAGCAGTTTGATCCAGTCCATATTTTGCTATGATTTCAGGGATGGAAAGAACACACACCCCCTGCATAGCAGTTTGATCCAGTCCATATTTTGCTATGATTTCAGGGATGGAAAGAACACACACCCCCTGCATAGCAGTTTGATCCAGTCCATATTTTGCTATGATTTCAGGGATGGAAAGAACACACACACACTGCATAGCAGTTTATATAAGACATGCCTGAGCTAGTTATTATGCCTAAACATTGTGGCTAATCAAGCTCGTATTTAAACGGGTGAAACTGCTATGCAATATGAGTCTTATTTCCATCCCTGTTATACAGAACCAAGTCACAAAATCATGTAATCAAACTTAAATAAATACATCCCCCCAGCCCCCATCACCTTCATTATCTAATGCGATTGTACGGCTTGGGAGAAGTGGAAGTAATTGTTTGTATTGACAGCCACAAGTCAGTTATGCAGTCTGTATCCTGCTCCGACTGCTGTCATTTTACAATATATACCGAAACTGTATTACTGTATACAATCCCTTTTTTTATGTTTAGTTCCCAAGTACAATCTCCTTTGTGTCGCTTTACTTAACATATCAAAATGTACCACAATATGGAAAATATAAAATATGCAAACAAGGAGTCATAGAGATAAAGAACAGCTGCACTACAAGACCCTTATCACTACCTGATTCATAATGAGATTTGCATCTCCTTATATGGAAGTGACTCAATAAAGGCAGAGCGATAGAACAGTCAAGGGGCAAAGATCTAGTTTGTTTTTGTGTTTCTCAAGCAGATCGCCTAAATGAAATAAAATAAAAATGAACAAAACGTCTTGCCCCTTAATCTGGACTCTGATTCAGTGCATCTCACTTCAGAATTGGTGTGACTCGTCACAACATGTATGAGCTTTTTACACAAGTCCTGAAAGATGATCTTCCTCCGCTCTCCTCAGTTTCAACAGCCCGCTTCTCCATGCCTGTTCTTTTCAGCTGCAGTCTCTTCAATTGGATCCCAGCAATGCTGGAGATAGTGTGCGATGCAGACCACGGACCTTGATGATTCCACCCCAGTGGGAACCGAACCCCGACTGCATGCAGAGCTGAATAAATGACCATTTCATAACCGAGAGACAAATGCATTTTAGCATAGTGAAATCGACAGGGCTGCAACATTTAAATGAAAGATTTATTGATATTCACAAAAAATACAGTTTACAAAAAGATCTTAAACCCTCAAAGAAGTACAGCTAGAGAGTATGCACGATGATACAGAGAAAGAGGTTTATTTGAATAAAAGAAAAAGGAGAAAAGAAAAACATTCTCTAAAAATAAAAGAAACTAAAACAAACTGTCCAACTGTCCACAATACTTAATATATATTAGAAGCTGAACATTTCTGAGGATATCATAACATACCCAATTTGGTTCAAGTTAAGGTTTGTACCAAATAACAAGCCAAAAGACGAAAAAAAAACAAAACAATTGTCAACGCCAACTGAAGCCCCGATATTGAAAACTGCAACAACAAATAAAGAAGTGCAAACACACAATGGAATTCGCACTCGGGTAAAAGGATAACTCCTAGCAGCAAACAATACTGGAGTAATGAAGGTGCCTCACACTGCAGAGAGAACATCTTTACATTCCAAGCCAAGGAAAGAAAATGTGAAAGATAATAGTACTGCACATGAACAGCACGGATAAACTGGCAGACCCCTTCAATACCAACACTGCAATCAATCATCCAGACGCAAAACACCTTCATGAAAAAAGACCAGCGCTGTGGCACTTTATTGCAAGAACAGCAAACCAGCATTTGGAAGTTCAATAATCATTGCTTTTATATCAAGAGAGAGCCTTTAAAGCTGAACCAACATCACGATATATCAGAACTATTATACACATATCTATCTATCTATCTATCTATCTATCTATCTATCTATCTATCTATCTATATATATATATATATATATATATATATATATATATATATATATATATATATATATATATATATATATATCAATAGATATATCTATCTATATATACACACACACACACACACACACACACACACACACACACACACACACACACACACACACACACACAACTTTGTTGTTGGTATTTTAAGTTTTTTTTTCTTTATTGAGTCTTGGAAATGACCAGATTAGGGCTGAATCAGAAGCAATATCTTGGGGAAATGTGTGTGATATATATATATATATATATATATATATATATATATATATATATATATATATATATATATATATATATATATAATGAGAATGTTTCTGTAATTGTACTTTTCAAAATGTTTTGCATAAAACTACAAATGTATTTACATGATTTGAGGCAAATAAACTGACTTTTTAATGAAACCCGTACAGAATAGCTCACTAAATAACAGCACCAATGTATTACATTTTTAACATGTACAGTACCGAGATGTCGTGCTGTAGTCTCCCCCTAGTGGTTTATAAAGGGAATGCACTCAATTCTGCAAACTAAGAGAATATATACATTGTAACGCTAACGCACTTTTAAAACCGTTCCCTTTTATAAATCAAATAAAATCGGTATCAATATACTGGTTAATCCAGGCTGAAAATAACTTCTTAAATAAAACTGGTCACCAAAATATCCTTTGCATAGCCATTCTCAAGGAGAAATACAAACAGAATATGGCCTCAGAAAAAAAAAATATAAAGCAGATGGACAGCACCTATAATTAAGAGAGCTGTACATTTATAAATGTGTTTCTGTGGATTCAATAATTAATAGAACCGTATGGGAGAAGGTCTGGACTGCAGTTCTAATCCAGGCTCTGGAACAAGGTTAAAACAGTGTTCAAAATCACCCAGAAGGCAGGAGGACGCTATCAGCTTTGCGTTCGGTGTTTTAAAATATCTATAGAAACAACTTTAAAACTGCTGCATGTTGTCGGGTACAGGACTGAGATTTGCAGGAAGCAGTTTTATGTGTCATTGGTACCCGTGAGACTGATGAGCAAATAGGAGACGTATGAAACACAGGGCAGTTTGCAGAGTCTGCTGGAGCTGCCCCCTGTCTGATCGTATGAAACACAGGGCAGTTTGCAGAGTCTGCTGGAGCTGCCCCCTGTCTGATCGTATGAAACACAGGGCAGTTTGCAGAGTCTGCTGGAGCTGACCCGTCTGATCGTATGAAACACAGGGCAGTTTGCAGAGTCTGCTGAAGCTGCCCCCTGTCTGATCGTATGAAACACAGGGCGGTTTGCAGAGTCTGCTGGAGCTGCCCCGTCTGATCGTATGAAACACAGGGCGGTTTGCAGAGTCTGCTGGAGCTGCCCCGTCTGATCGTATGAAACACAGGGCGGTTTGCAGAGTCTGCTGGAGCTGCCCCCTGTCTGATCGTATGAAACACAGGGCAGTTTGCAGAGTCTGCTGGAGCTGCCCCCCGTCCGATTGTATGAAACACAGGGCGGTTTGCAGAGTCTGCTGGAGCTGCCCCCTGTCTGATCGTATGAAACACAGGGCAGTTTGCAGAGTCTGCTGGAGCTGCCCCCTGTCTGATCGTATGAAACACAGGGCGGTTTGCAGAGTCTGCTGGAGCTGCCCCGTCTGATCGTATGAAACACAGGGCGGTTTGCAGAGTCTGCTGGAGCTGCCCCCCATCCGATCGTATGAAACACAGGGCGGTTTGCAGAGTCTGCTGGAGCTGCCCCCTGTCTGATCGTATGAAACACAGGGCGGTTTGCAGAGTCTGCTGGAGCTGCCCCCTGTCTGATCGTATGAAACACAGGGCGGTTTGCAGAGTCTGCTGGAGCTGCCCCCTGTCTGATCGTATGAAACACAGGGCGGTTTGCAGAGTCTGCTGGAGCTGCCCCCTGTCTGATCGTATGAAACACAGGGCACTGCAGAGTCTGCTGGAGCTGCCCCCTGTCTGATCGAATGAAACACAGGGCAGTTTGCAGAGTCTGCTGGAGCTGCCCCCTGTCTGATCGTATGAAACACAGGGCGGTTTGCAGAGTCTGCTGGAGCTGCCCCGTCTGATCGTTATGAAACACAGGGCGGTTTGCAGAGTCTGCTGGAGCTGCCCCTGTCTGATCGTATGAAACACAGGGCGGTTTGCAGAGTCTGCTGGAGCTGCCCCTGTCTGATCGTTATGAAACACAGGGCGGTTTGCAGAGTCTGCTGGAGCTGCCCCTGTCTGATCGTATGAAACACAGGGCGGTTTGCAGAGTCTGCTGGAGCTGCCCCTGTCTGATCGTGATGAAACACAGGGCGGTTTGCAGAGTCTGCTGGAGCTGCCCCTGTCTGATCGTTATGAAACACAGGGCACTGCAGAGTCTGCTGGAGCTGCCCCTGTCTGATCGTATGAAACACAGGGCACTGCAGAGTCTGCTGGAGCTGCCCCTGTCTGATCGTATGAAACACAGGGCACTGCAGAGTCTGCTGGAGCTGCCCCGTCTGATCGTATGAAACACAGGGCACTGCAGAGTCTGCTGGAGCTGCCCCCTGTCTGATCGTATGAAACACAGGGCACTGCAGAGTCTGCTGGAGCTGCCCCCTGTCTGATCGTATGAAACACAGGGCACTGCAGAGTCTGCTGGAGCTGCCCCCTGTCTGATCGTATGAAACACAGGGCACTGCAGAGTCTGCTGGAGCTGCCCCGTCTGATCGTATGAAACACAGGGCAGTTTGCAGAGTCTGCTGGAGCTGCCCCGTCTGATCGTATGAAACACAGGGCACTGCAGAGTCTGCTGGAGCTGCCCCCTGTCTGATCGTATGAAACACAGGGCGGTTTGCAGAGTCTGCTGGAGCTGCCCCCTGTCTGATCGTATGAAACACAGGGCGGTTTGCAGAGTCTGCTGGAGCTGCCCCCTGTCTGATCGTATGAAACACAGGGCACTGCAGAGTCTGCTGGAGCTGCCCCGTCTGATCGTATGAAACACAGGGCGGTTTGCAGAGTCTGCTGGAGCTGCCCCCTGTCTGATCGTATGAAACACAGGGCGGTTTGCAGAGTCTGCTGGAGCTGCCCCCTGTCTGATCGTATGAAACACAGGGCAGTTTGCAGAGTCTGCTGGAGCTGCCCCTGTCTGATCGTATGAAACACAGGGCAGTTTGCAGAGTCTGCTGGAGCTGCCCCCTGTCTGATCGTATGAAACACAGGGCAGTTTGCAGAGTCTGCTGGAGCTGCCCCCTGTCTGATCGTATGAAACACAGGGCAGCTGCAGAGTCTGCTGGAGCTGCCCCTGTCTGATCGTATGAAACACAGGGCAGTTTGCAGAGTCTGCTGGAGCTGCCCCGTCTGATCGTATGAAACACAGGGCACTGCAGAGTCTGCCGGAGCTGCCCCGTCTGATCAGTATGAAACACAGGGCAGTTTGCAGAGTCTGCTGGAGCTGCCCCGTCTGATCGTATGAAACACAGGGCACTGCAGAGTCTGCTGGAGCTGCCCCGTCTGATCGTATGAAACACAGGGCAGTTTGCAGAGTCTGCTGGAGCTGCCCCCTGTCTGATCGTATGAAACACAGGGCGGTTTGCAGAGTCTGCTGGAGCTGTCCCGTCTGATCGTATGAAACACAGGGCGGTTTGCAGTCTGCTGGAGCTGCCCCGTCTGATCGTATGAAACATAGGGCAGTTTGCAGAGTCTGCCTGAGCTGCCCCGTCTGATCGTATGAAACACAGGGCGGTCTGCAGAGTCTGCTGGAGCTGCCCCCTGTCTGATCGTATGAAACACAGGGCAGTTTGCAGAGTCTGCTGGAGCTGCCCCCTGTCTGATCGTATGAAACACAGGGCACTGCAGAGTCTGCTGGAGCTGCCCCCTGTCTGATCGTATGAAACACAGGGCAGTTTGCAGAGTCTGCCTGAGCTGCCCCGTCTGATCGTATGAAACACAGGGCAGTTTGCAGAGTCTGCTGGAGCTGCCCCGTCTGATCGTATGAAACACAGGGCAGTTTGCAGAGTCTGCTGGAGCTGCCCCCTGTCTGATCGTATGAAACACAGGGCAGTTTGCAGAGTCTGCTGGAGCTGCCCCCTGTCTGATCGTATGAAACACAGGGCGGTTTGCAGAGTCTGCTGGAGCTGCCCCCTGTCTGATCGTATGAAACACAGGGCAGTTTGCAGTCTGCTGGAGCTGCCCCCTGTCTGATGCTGATGATGTGCACAACTGGATAGTTGCAAAAAGCAAAAGCAATGGTGAAAATTACAGCTTTAAAAACAAAATTAATTAGTATGTCATGTAAAAAGTATTACTAAACCTTTTTTCTCTTTTTTTACAAATGCAATTTTTTTTTTTTTTTTTTTTTTTTAAATACAATCTGTATATACATAATAAAACAGTAATTATAACCAAACAAAAATATTAAAATATTTCATGCTCAAATTATATTCCCATCTTAAAAGGACTACATTTCTTTTTTCTTTTTATTAGTTTTTTTTTTTTTTTTTTTAAGTTTTTGGTTTTTACATTTTCTATTGTCAAGTCTTTTTTTCTTCTTTTTTCTCTTTAATAGGCTCTAGGGCATCAATCGACGATCACGGTTTCCATTCAATCTGCAGCTTCAGCAGTGGCTCCACTTCAGCTTGCGTCATCAAACAAGGAGTGGCAGCAAAGATCCTTCATTCTTTCTGTGCAAAGCTGGTTTCATTTGAGCTATAAAAAAGTCTCAGTGCTGTATATACGGCACAGAGAAGCCACGACAATGCCGTGCCGCAGAGAGAGGGCAGTCTGACAGAGTCTCATGAGGCACAGCTCCTTCCCTATCTGCCGAGCTCCTCCGGCACGGAGTCCTTCCGGAGTTTCCTCTTCTTGCCGTGGCTGCTCGGTGGGTGTGGTTTGCTGTTGAGCGGCGCGGGGGAGTGGCTGAGGCGCTGCTGATCTGGACAGCCTTTACGAGAAGAGCGAAACTGTTTCCTTTCATGCTAAAGAAAAAAAGAAATCAATCAATCAAAAACATGAGTTGCTTACTCTATCTGTTACACATCAATTCATTCCTTCACTTCTTTTACAAAACACTACATCTGGTGTTCTGTCAAAACAAGAAAGGATAAACTGCCTCTTCATACATGAGGTGCAAACGTGTCTGCTTCTCACATTCCTCAACAAACAAAAAACGAGCCACAAATCAGTGCTCATATGTTGGCTAGAATGTAAGTAGATTTAGAGTTAATTACAACTATTCAATAAAAGGTTTAAATGAATTTCAACTTTGCTATACCAGTACCAATGATACCTTATATATTCAATGGCTGGTTTCACTGACCCTGACCCTTGGACTACCTTACCAAAGGTAGGTAGTCCAAGATTAGTGCTAATTTGTATTTGTAACTCTGCAGCTATAAACCGGTCTTATAGAGTTGGCATTTATTCTACTAGTTTTAACCCTGTGTTTGCTGAAGGGACAGACCTGTGTCTTGTTGCTGGAGGAATGGCTCTGTGCCTGGTTGCTCTTGCTGGAGGAATGGCTCTGTGTTTTCCCGTGGAGCTGTGCGGACCCTGTTGCTGTTTCTTGTCTGGGGTCGGCTTGCCGGTGCTTCAGGGTTTTACATGGAGTCTCGTCCGAGTCCTGCGAAGTTACAGATATCAGAGACCTCAGGGCTCCACACTGCGTTTGCACAGAAAACAACAACTAACAGCTCAGACAATGACCACCACAGTTACAGCTGACATGCTGCTCCCCTAATTGGGTTTCTGTGTCCGAAAGCATGAAATCTTGCATGTTAAAATATCTAAAACACTTTACAGGTTTGCAAACAAAAGCGCGATACCTATAAAAACAAAAACAAAAAAAAAACCTTACTTTCAATGTTGTTACTAGCCATGTAAAAATGTTAAATGATTTTGATAACACCCCGTGTTTCAGGGTAGCAACACACTGGCTGGTTCAGAAAACAATACAATAAATAAATACAATTAAATAAAATTAAAGTAAAATAAAAACAACATTGTCCTGGCGTTTCCTTCTGTATGCTCTGGAGGTGTATAAAAGGAAGCCAGGTGTTTGAAAGCGGTTCTGCGTGCTCTGGAGGTGTATAAAAGGAAGCCGGTGGAGCACTCACTGCATCACTGGAGCTGGATATCGAGGAGGAGGAGGAGGAGGAGGAGGAGTGTTCACTCCGCGGCTGCCCCAGGATCACAGCCTTTTCTTCACAGACATTGTTGTTGCATTTGTCCAGCTGCTGTGGCTCTACTAACAACGTCACATCATTGCCTGAAACAAAGAGGGGAAGATGAAGGATTTAAAGAAAGGCACAAACACGACAAGACCTCCCTTTCACACACAGCACATTCCAGTAGCTTTTAAGAATAAGTGACTAACCCTCCCTTGAGAGTATTGTTAGGAATGCTCGTGCATTCGAAGGTGTTCTTCTTGGTCTCAACATGGTCATGTAGACGAGTTTCACTGGAAGTTACCCTGACCTCGGCATGCAGGGACAATTTCACCGCAGAACCATAGTGATGTCACGTCAGACTGACGTTAAACTCTTGTGTGCAAAACCCAAACCTCGGACAAGTGCATGAATATACATATAAAATGTTTGGTTTCAGAGAAATACAAAAATAAACTTTTGTAAATGCTTCAAGTCACAGTTGAAGACACTGAACACAGTTGAATTTGAATCTCTTGGTACAGTACTTTGAAATGTTTTATTGTTTCAGAGACTGTGTTACCATTGATTGGAGACTCTCTTCTGCTCTGCGATCCCCACTTCTTTGAAATCCAGTCTCTGTATTCAGACACTTCTTGGGTCACTCGCAGGATGCGCCCCAGAATGCTGTCAATGTGGAAAGTTTAACAGTTAATCAGTATACTACCTGAGCACCACCCTAACCCCCCCCCCACTGGCCCCTCCCTGCAAGACTGAATGTTGAGCCTTCCCAGCCATGTTTGAAAGCAGCACCACTCTGGAGAGGTGCCTCCCTGGGACGTGTTTCATGACAGCGGTCAAAGAATCACAAGTCAAAATAATAGATCCAGTAAAAGCGCAAATCAACTGGATTGAGACCAAAAAGCAAGGAGGAGGCTGAAGGAAGACGGTGGTTTGCAAGGCTCTCACCTTTCCGACTCATTGTTGGGATAGTACTTGGCGATTGGGGAAACAGCGTGGCTCAGTACAATGTAGGCATAATCAAAGGCTTGCTTCACTTGCATGGCACCGTAGGAGCTCCTTCCAACATCATTTGCTTTAAAAGTAAAGGAAAAATGCATTTAAGAAAACTACAGTAAACCATGAAATTTGCATGAAAATGCAAAACTGTGTCTGTCTTTCTTATACTATCCCTGCATAATATATTTTTACAAATTAAAATAAGCTGTTCAAATAAAATCTATAGCCTCATCTGTCCCGTTATTCATTATTAAACAAACAAACAAACACACACACACATTGCTGCAACCCACATTGTAAATGTACCATTTCCTGGGGTTGATGGAGCATTTTATTTTACAAGGAGCCGAGCTGGCCCGTGCTGTACCTGGCTGCAGGGGGTCCTCGATGTAGAGCATCGACGGTCTGTACCCGTCCACCATGCTCTTCTGCACTTCCTCTTTAGCCACATACGAGCCGCCGTCCTTGATCCGGATGCCAGTCTTCAGGTAGTTGAAATGACGTCCGTAGAGTTCGAAGAATTCTATCAAGAGAACTCCAATGTTGGCATTGGGGCTGCTGGCGTCTTCCCTGTAATGCAACTGGAACAGCAAGGGATCGGTTTCATTAACAAAACAAAAAAAATACAATTAAATAACAACTGCCATCACCAGCAAGAAACAGCAGTGCAACACCCAGTAAACCTCTGTGCAACACCCAGTAAACCTCTGTGCAACACCCAGTAAACCTCTGTGCAACACCCAGTAAACCTCTGTGCAACACCCAGTAAACCTCTGTGCAACACCCAGTAAACCTCTGTGCAACACCCAGTAAACCTAAACTGAACAAAACGTAAAGGAGGGCTCTTTAATAAAAACAGTATTTGTAACAAAGATAAACCAACTCCCACAGATAACAATATCCGAGCCCTAAGACTGAGGGTTAATAAACAGATTAAGGTCTAATCCTGTCCTATTTTTTTCCGCTTTTCCTTTTAAAAACAGACTTTCATTCGGTAATCTCATACTGAAATCTATTTGTGCCTTTATTCCCTTGACCCATTTGTCAAGAATGCAATGCAAAAATAAATTTATATATATGAACATGCAGCAGACTTGTGATCACTTACCTGAAGGAAGCTGACAGCCATTAAGAAGAGGCTGTAGGAGCCGATCCCCCCTGTGAATACTTCATTCAGATCTCTCTGCAGCAGGAACTGTTTCAACACGAGCACCAGGTATGGAAGTACAGGGTATTTCTAGGAAAAGGGAAAGCAATCAACTCAATGAGTACGGATGCGTATGTATATGCACATATATGTTATGTATGCATATTGAGTAAATGGCATGTGTCCTACATCACCTGTTTGTATTACAACTCTTAATATTTATTACAGTACATCCCTATTTCCAACTTGAATAACAACCATAAATCTCAGTCCAGATCAGATTTAGAAACAGCTGTTGGATGAAGATATGCAGCCCTGCTTTGCAAAAATGTATCCTGCTGTATTAAATGCAGCGTTTAATTTCCTGTTCAGATGTATAAATCGTATTAGTGCTTGCCAGAGTGCATCCGGCGGGGAGATCATTTCTTACATACAAACCAGGCTTACACAGAACAGGTAATCTGCAACCTCGCTGCACTGAAGCTCCTCTGAGTGTTGTCAGTTCACTGATCCATGCCCGTATTGCAAACACAAATGAAAAGTTCCTTTGTTTTTACAGGGGAAAATGAATTCGCAAACCAAATCTTGTGTTTCAGAGTGCATCGTATTGTTTGTATTTAGATGTAGAAAGCCGTGTCATTCGGGAATTGGAGAAGTGGAGAGTACTTTGGAGAGGTAAAGAGTCAGCTGGTAGCAACAATGACATGCTCTGACCTCTTTAAACTCTTTGATGAGCTGAGCTGCTTTCACTCCGTTCTGCACGTTGAAGCTGATGTCAACCTTCACCTCAGTGTATGAATCAGTCAGTTTAATGATGGGTACCTAATGCAAGACAAAAATATATATATATATATATATATATATATATATATATATATATATATATATATATACACACACACACATTATTAAAAAAAATACTTTGTTTCATTACAAAGTACAAATACATAAATGAACTGGCAATCAAAACACTTTTGCAAACATTTCATATCAATATAACACTACTTTACTCTGCTATGAAGTCATGCAAGCCATTTCTCTCTCTAGGAAACTACTGTCTGCTTCGCACACTTTTTCATAAAGTGCTGACAAACTTCAAATTCTGTTTCATATATATCAGAATTGAATGAAGTTAAGATTCAGAGTACACCTGGAATTAGAATGTATACCAAATAAGTGAACTTTAACTGCTGGATTCACAAACCCAAAGATGCCAATACTTGACAGTGAACAGGACGCACCTGCCAAGCAAAATAAGGGTTGTTTTTTTTTGGACAAGTCAGGGCAGTAAAATACATGTGTAAAACTTAATGCAAGCATCCAGTCAGATGAAGTTGAGGTAAAATATATATTTAGTTTCAAGTGAAATCTATTCTTTTAATGTTCTTGTTCCTTCGGATCTCAAATGCAACTTGTTTATATCAGAAAGTCACTCCCTTTTAATTGTTAAAGGTCAAAAAAGAACTCTACACTTTCAAATAATAATAATAATAATAATAAAGAATAATAATAATAATAATAATAATAATAATAATAATAATAATAATAATACTCATTGAACCTAAAAAGAAGCCACACAAAATCCTTTCAGTGCGGCACACACAAGGCAAGAGCCCTTGAACTGGAGCTAATCATCCACTCGTTTGGGCTTATTTGCAACACTAAGCCTTTAATATTGTAAATGTTTATTTTAAGCAAAAAGTTGGCATTTTCTGCTTCATTTTATGTTACCATGGAAAACAATATACAGTGCTAATAAAAACACACTAATTGCTTATGTCATGTAAGCTTAATAAACAAATGTTTAAACTTAAAAAAGGTCCGTGTACAACTTTATAAAAGATGCTTGTTTAAACATGGGGTGTATTTTATAATTCGCTGGATCACCATGTTTGTCTCCATCAACATGAGGTCACAAAGAAAATGCAGACGGCAGGCTGTAGTTACTGCAACGTATTTATTCTGTCTACCTCTTTTCTGCAGAGAGATATATATTTTTTATATATATTAATGGCATATCAAATTAAGAGCAAAATAAATACTAGAAAAAGGCAGCTTTTGAAAAATGTTGTCCTGTTTCAACATGCAGTAAATAATGGTTTTAAAATAACCCTACAACACCTGCTCAAACACACTACACTGGCATGACTTCCTTTTACATTAGGGAGTAATGGGTCTCCTCCTAGCCACTGACAAGTGAATAAGACCGACGTCAGCATAAGACACATCCAGCCCTTGCCTTTCCATTCAGCTCAATGGGCTGGGATGCCACGCCATTACACATGCATCACCTAATAAAAGAACACTAAGCTCAAGTGTTAGTAATTTCTACTCTCAGGAGTCCTGGGGCTGGTTTCACAAAGCACTGCCAGCACTTAGCAGGCTGTGAGCCAGCAAGCAATCATACTTTTAAGATAGAACGCTAAAGTTTAGTAGAAATTCACTCAGCAAGTCTATACGATGAAAGGATAGAGTCTTTATTTTTATGGAAGTGAATTTCATTTAGCAGACTGCTACCTAGACTCCGCGCACACTGTGGTGGTGACGAGCATACCGTAGCTTTGTCCAGCACTTTGACCGAGTTCTCATCGGCGATGTTGTGCTTCCGAAGAGCTTGCTCCAGGGTCCACAGGGGAAGGCTGTCCCATTTCCCAAACACGACGAGATCAATATCACTGAGGAGAGGAATAAACAAGCAGGTCTTTAATAGGAGATCCTGAGCAGCAGCACCGCGGGATGGGTTTTCATTTTAACATGAGGATTAGGTGCCAGCACTGTGCCACAACATTCTGTGGGTTTCACTTTCTCCTTAAGAGCACCTCGTTTTAACTGGAGCTCACTGAAAGCGCAATCAAATGGTTTAGTTAACACACATTTAATTCAAGTTGGATATTTACTGAACTACATACATGTTAAACCTAAATATAAAACGCTACATGCATCAGAATACATGTAAATTAAAATGAAATAAAACAGAAAGAAACTCACCTTGTGGGTAAATACAATCCAGTGCTAAAGCTTCCAAATATATGAACCTGAAATATAAAAGAAGAATATATTTTTAAAATA
Source organism: Acipenser oxyrinchus oxyrinchus (assembly GCA_030684275.1). Taxonomy (NCBI): domain Eukaryota; kingdom Metazoa; phylum Chordata; class Actinopteri; order Acipenseriformes; family Acipenseridae; genus Acipenser; species Acipenser oxyrinchus. Next base: position 35,089,789 of record CM060261.1, read on the forward strand.
TATTCATTTACTAACTTACACCATATAGGACTAGATTGGAATTCAAATCAAGGAGAGACGGGTATGGACATTAAAACGTGACTAAATTAAGCCACTGATTGGTTCAATTAAGTAACAGAGCTCGGTTGAAACGAACACCAGCAGACCCTGCAGCTCTCCAGGACCAGGGCAGGAGACCCCTGATCTAGATGATGAAGTGCTCTATTGAGCCTGACTCTCAAGCTGCACATGGGTGCTGTACCCTGGATAATGAAGTGCTCTATTGTGCTGTACCCTGTGCATCCTTATTTTAATGTCACTATCCAAAACATATCGCATTGTTTCTGAAATGGTGCAATAACAGGTACAGAGACAAACAAAATAAAACACACCAGCTGCTTTATCTCCTGCAGTAATCACTGCGGACACTGTTTGTTCCTCTCGCAGTGGAACGATTACTGTACATTAACGTCGGTTTTCTAAGACACATGTTTACTTCGCTAGATACAGGATCATACTTTGATTCTACTCGGTGGAGGCTGGCGGGAGTTCTGCGGACCATCAACCCCACCCAAAGGCTCCTGTTTGTGCCCTTATCAACTGTCTCAATGTCAGGAGGGAGGCTAGCTAGCGAGTAACCGAATATGAAGTGGAATTAAAAGTGCAGATACTGTAGCATACATAACCAGAATCCAACATTACAGACATAACAATGAAACAGAGTACCTGGTTTCCTGGGACACTCTGCAGTAAGTCACGTCCCGTACCTGCTAATCCTGGTTAAACACAGAGAAACAAACACCTTCACTTACATCGGCGTTAGGCCACAGTTCTCTGATGACGTCTTTTATCCTCTGCACCACCTCCTTGCGCATCCTCTCTTCCTCGGGCCGGGGAGACATGTACTCGTAGAAGTCAAATATCTCCTCGTGTAACCTGAACCAGAGAGAGAGAGAAGCTGTAAGGAAACTACACAAGTGCATCTCTGCTACACTACGCTATTTACTGCAGGAGGCAGTGTGGTCCAGTGGTTAAAAATCCAGGGCTTGTAACCAGAAGATCCCTGGTTCAAATCCCACCTCTGCCACTCACTGACTCACTGTGTGACCCTAAGCAAGTCACTTTAACCTCCTTGTGCTCCATCCTGCGGATTGTAAGTGACTGCATATAATGCACAGTTCACAGCCTACCCCTGTAAAGCTCTTTGTGATGGTGGTCCACAATGAAAGGCGCTATATAAAAATAAAGATATTATTATTATTATCTACCACGTTCTCAAACAGTTCACTGTTAGAATGATTGAACCCGGAAAGAAACCGAGACTGAATGCCCCCGAAACACAAACACTTATTTTAGTGGCACTTTGCAGTTCCTGGTTTAAATATTAATGTAATCTGTGTCCACTGTAGAAATGCAATTAATGCTCAAAACAGGTGGGCAATCCCACAGCAGCTATAAGCAACACCTGTCTAATGATGTACTGATGACACCATTTTAAAAGCTAGTAAGGCGAGTAAGTGGAATACACTTTCTATAACAACCGATAGCATACAGTAGCACACTGTAGAAGACTGATGTGGATAGATTAATGCCTGAACACGACCCAGATACAATGCAAGAGGTGTGTGTGTGTGAGGGAGAGAAAGGAACAATGCTGATCTTTGCTAAAACAGAAAAACCCTCTGGGGAAAAAAAAGATTATTCATTTAAAATCCATGCTGAAGACAGGGCCACACCCAGGTTTCTTGACAGTGGGTGTGTACGCAGTAAACATGTCTCACAATGCTCTTCTCAGTGTCAGGATTAATGCATTGCACAGACTCCATATTTAACACTATTAGTCCTGGTTACCTAACAAATCCACCAGCATTCGCTGTTTCAGCTTTGGCACAGACTGCCAGTTCTGATTACCAATGTACTTTTAATTCAAGCTTTTATTCCTGCACCACAATCTCTGCACGGCTGTTATCTCTTTTGAAAACGTTTGTTTTCTTTTACAGATTGTGTGTCAGAGTGTGAAAACCCCCATAATAACCTGTTCTGAATTGACTGTGAACCATCCACTAGAACTTTGAAGACTGTGAACATTCCACTGGAACTTTGAAGACTGTGAACCGTATAGTATCAAAAACACATGCAACCACATCCACCGTACCTTTGAAGACTTGAAAGGTGGATTAAGATATGCAAATGCTGAGAGTAATGCTTCCTGGTAATGCACGGAGTAAAAAAGAAACCTGACAAAGCTCTTTAAAGCGATGGCAGCAGCAGCAAATAAGGGAAGAGGAATCCTGTGGCAATCACTGCCCTGGCTCCAGCCACCTGCTCACTACAGCAAGCGCAGCAGCTCTGCATGCTGCTCAGAACACCACTGCAACAGGAGCCTCCCACTAGAATGAACCCTGGAATGGTCAGGCCAATTATTCCGAAGTCCTCCGAGAGGAAAAGTCTTAGCACAAGGAAAAAGTCTTAGCACATGGTACTTCGACAATAATGACTTGCTTGAACCTCTTACACAACGCCACTAAACCCTGCACAGAGCGCTAACACAGCTCCACTAAACCCTGCACAGAGCACTAACACAGCTCCACTAAACCCAGCACAGAGCACTAACACAGCTCCACTAAACCCAGCACAGAGCACTAACACAGCTCCACTAAACCCTGCACAGAGCACTAACACAGCTCCACTAAACCCAGCACAGAGCACTAACACAGCTCCACTAAACCCTGCACAGAGCACTTACACAGCTCCACTGTGCCTGCACAGAGCACTAACACAGCTCCACTAAACCCTGCATAGAGCACTACCACAGCTCCACTGTGCCTGCACAGAGCACCAACACAGCTCCACTAAACCCTGCACAGAGCACTAACACAGCTCCACTGTGCCTGCACAGAGCACTTACACAGCTCCACTGTGCCTGCACCAGCATGCACAGTGACTCACATCCCCATTATTCTTACAGAATGAAGTCAATGCATGTGGAATGCAGTTGAGTCAAGTGTATAGTATGTAGTGTAGAATGCTAATTTGCACAGTACTGTGTATGACCTTTTAGGGGTCTTGCTAATTCCTAAACACTTCTTGACTTGTAAGGAAGAAGCATCAACAATGACCTACTGTAGACATTAGGGATTTCAATACCTGCCATTCAAGAACAGACTGGCATGGCAGGTCAGAGACCCACCATACACAGCACAGATCTCTGTATGGCAGCAGAGAAATATTAAGATTAGGTGCTGGTACTCCTCAGCCTAAGCCACTGTCACTCTCTGGATGACTTACAAGGCTTACAGTGGCAAGGCTTCAGAAAGTGGAGGGGACACCAACATGTCCCTACCATGATTCGATCATGGCTTCTTTCCACATTGGGATGCTTTGGAATAGCTGCAGAATACAGCAATACAGACAAAGTGCCTTACTAGTGTTATTACATTACAGTAGTAAGGCTGAGGAGTTTCAAAACAGAGCATGGACATCTGGATATCTGAATAAGTTCACGACGGCATGAATCTCTATAATTGGAACAGGTTTATTAAGCAGCAATTCTGCACATTTTATTGGTCAATTAGCAGCCTTTTACCCCTGAAATGACATTACAGACATCACAGCGAGCCTGATTGCTTCTGATCCCACACTGCTGGAGAGCTTTCTCGCTGTGACAAACACTGCCCATTATTCATCACACACAGCCTGGTGTAGCACATGTGCTTGCTTAGTCCCTGGCTGGCCATGCTAAAATGAATTGAGTTGACGCTCATTTAAAATCAATTAAGAAACGAGATCCGTTCGTCGATGAGCACTCTAGGCCAGGGCTGGGTCTTGTTTTATCAGAGCACTGCTTGCAGTTCAAACATGTTTACCTGTAGCTACAGGCAGAGTTCCAATGTATTGCAACACATTACTAAGCAAATCTACCCAAGGTCCACAAGTACAAAACAACATTTAACATCATGATCACACATTCAGCAACCAATAAAATTGAAGTTCCCATGACTGCAGCCTTTTGTTTCGAAATGAACCGTCAACAACCTGTGTAACATTAACTTTGCAAGTGATTAAGCACAGCTGTAAGAGTCCCAAGTTCCTACAGTGTGTTTGTTTGCTTGTTTTTCTCCCTTTATGTGAAAACCCCCACGGTCCCTACTTTTTTTATTTTATTATTTTGCAGGGATGTGAACTAAATTAAAAAAACGAAATAGTGAGCAGGCAAACAGTTACGACCAGTTAATGACCACCTGCTGCATGCAAGCTGCAGTGACCCACAATCAAGTTTAATTTAAAATGAAAACAAGATTCCACAATTGAACCTTCAGTGTATGCTCGTCTACTTCATTAGAACAGGCAGCGTTTGCTTTCCAGGTTGTTTATTTTCTACAGGTAGCATTACCCACTTTTTAACCAGCCATGCTGCTGCATATCAAACAAAGGTTCTGTCTGTTTTGAAATGCATTGTGTTCTCTCCAACCTGCTGACCCGCTAGGTCCCTGCACGCAAGCTGAGGTCCTCTGACTCAGGCCTGCTGGTTATACCCAAGCAAAAGCACGCCACACTCGGAGAGCACTCTTTTAGCTTCATGGCCCCGACTCTCTCCCAGCTTTAGTGCGTGCAGCTCCCACAGTCGCTCTCTTCAAATCAACTCTCAAGACCCACTTGCTCTCCCTTGCTTTTAATGCTCTCGAAGCCAGATATGTTATTAGCTGTTGTCTAAATTGCTATTTAAGGTTTTTCACTCCATCTTATCTGTACGATTCTGCTTAACACACGCATCCACAATGTTTAGAATTCACATCCTAGCCTTTTATTGAATGTATTTTGCCTATATTTATTTTGTTTGCATTGTTTTTTTTAGTGCTTGTATTTAATGTACTATGCCCTGTATTTAATGTATTATGCATTGTTCCTCACTCTCTTGTCAAGTGCTTTGTGATGGTGGTCCACTGTGAAAGGCGCTATATAAAATAAAGATTTATTGATTGTGTTAGAAGGTTAATAATATATAGGTGTATGTTGTTTAGTCTTGAATGTAAGGGGGTTATATAAGTTGCTCACATGACACTTTTTTGTCATTGATTTATAAGAATGCACTTCAAGCAGATTTTTTTTTGTGGATGTTTCACAACTCGAGCCAAGTTTTATATATATATATATATATATATATATATATATATATATATATATATATATATATATATATATATAAAAAAGCCACTACTACTTTCACTAAATCAGTGATATAACCCAATCTTGCCCAAAACAGGAAGCACCATTACAGTGCGACAGTGTTACCAGAACCAGGCTGAACGACATCAGCAAAGAAGAAGAAATGGAAGGTTCTGTCAGAAAGCAACAACATTCTGTCACTGACAGCACTGATACAAAGGGGGAGAATTCAATCAACGTTGTTCTCCTTATTTCAAGTGTTTTGGGGGTTTGGAACAAAACAATTTATACCAAGCACTGTTAGATCTATTTCCGTTAATTAGTATTCTGCATTTTTTTTTTTTTTAGTCACAACACTAGCTACTGCATTTTGTAAAATCTGCAACACAAACTATTTTTTTCTTAGTTTTTGCTCATGAATTATTATCCAAGGCTAAGAACAAAGTCCACAGCGAAGCACCGCATTGTGGGATGCTATAAATATTGCAGAAGAATCAGGGATGAGAATAACTGGGTTTCCAGAACTCAAGACAGTGCCAGCAATGACCCAGCAGCAGCCCAGCCGACAGTACAAAGCACAGCCGTATCTTCAGCACAGCGCTTGTCAGCAGGGTTTTACTGATCTACATGTTTCCACACTCCAGTCCTCAAGGGAAGCGCCAACTGTCCAGGACTGCATTTCAAATCTTTACACAGCTTTCCAGGGGCACAGTAAACAGCCCCTGTGGTAACAATCTGCCACAGTACATGAAATAGACAAATACCTGGCTACACTAGGTCTACACTGCTAGCAACACAGCTTATCAAAGCCAACAGATGACATTAATACAGCCTCACTGCCTTGCAAACATAGGACTTGCGAGTCATGACAGTGAATATCAGGAGTATGCAGCTCCGGCACTTCCAGTACGGGTCTTACTTCCAACCCTATATTTAACTGAACCAATGAAACCCTGAACGGGTCCTATACCACTTCCAATAGAGCCGTTATAAAACCTGGACTGGAACAGACCCCAATATACATACTGCATGCATTGAGATTAACCACCTTGTTATACAGTCTTTTAAAAGAGGCCCTTTTTAAACTCTGAATGGCAATTCAAGGAGCAGTCAGTGCGACACACCACTGCAGTAGTGCTTGTGGTCAGAACGAAATGTCTGGTCAGGCACCCAAACGCTCCCCACATTCCAAACAGCTGTGTTACTGTATACCTTCCTTCATAACCAGCCCATAAGGACCATGCTGCTAACCTGTCACATGAACAGCACAGTTATCCACAGCAGATGCATCGGATTGAAATCATGAACCTGTGATTGGCTGTTTGCATGAACATGAAGGGGTGTTTAGGCGATATCTTTAATAGGATATGGTCAAATATAAATGTACAGCTTGTAGCGACCCCTCATCCCCAAGTGAATTTAAATCAATTATATATATATATATATATATATATATATATATATATATATATATATATATATATATATATATATAAAACTGTGAAAGGGGGGGTATACACTACTATCAAGTCTCACACATTAGAAACAAGTCAGACATTGTAGGTACATATTATGCCATCAATTTTAGCAGGCACACTCCTAAAAGAAAGCAGGGATGAAAATAAGACTCCCATTGCATAGCAGGCTGATCCATTCCTGGTTTACTAGGAGTCTAACAAGACACATCTGAGCTTGTTACAACAGTACCTACACACTGTTAACACCTGGAATGGGTGAAACTGCTATGCAATAGGAGTCTCATTTCCATCCTTGGAAAAGAAATGACAAAACATCCTATTTGAATTTTCTCTAAACTAATGTTCCAGTGCACTTTAATTGCATCGCGTTGAAAACAAGTCGTCTCTCCCCGTGTCAACATCTCCTGAAGATGCTAAAAAAAACGTGGACTGTCAAATTAAATGAAGCCCTGACGATGCCACGGTTAGTCGCTGGGGGCAACTTTAAAACTACAGAAAGTAGTGTAGAACTTCCCAGTACATTTTTTTTTTTATTATTATTATTTTTTTAAAATTGAGCTGCGTGTGCCACTGAGGTATAAAAAAACGTGCTGAGGGCGGGCGTGTTATTAATAAAACAAAAATAAACAGTTTTAAATGTTTCTTTAAAAAAACAAACTACCCCACCCCCTTGGAAACACATATAACATTGTAAAATGGGGTTAGCGCTTTCAAACCTGAACCTACCATTAATGTACGCACTCGAGCACACAGGCACGCCTCCTCCTGTCCTTTAAAAACAGAACTAACTAAGGGTGAACCATATTTATTGCAATGCCCTTTGAGGTCAAGGCTGTGAGAGGCAGACAGGCCAGCAAACAGCTAACATTTGAACCAAGCCCTTTACAATCATACCACTGCCATGCCACTGTCACCCCCCTCCCCCTTTCAATCGCAACTACCTCCCTACACTTGAGAAAAAAACACCCCCTTCATATTTAGGTGTGTGTTACAGAGTATCGTGTCCCATTGCAACCTGACCTGATCCTACTCTGTTACCGTTAGACTTAACCCTGTGCACGCACATTAAAATTATATATATATATATATATATATATATATATATATATATATATATATATATATATATATATATATATATATATATATATTCCTTGCAGTAATGTTTAGTGCCCTACATTACACTCCTGCATTGCACAAAAAAACTCACAAAACTCAAAGTGAAATCTGTACACCCGATTATTTTTAAGGACGGAGGCCCCATTCGCTCCCTTCTCCCTCATCCCCGAAGGAGAGTTGAGTAACTACCCCCCGTCTCCCATGTGGTGGGTGGTACGTACCCCACCACCCCTTCGGAATAGTTCCTCGTTTTCCAAGGGGTCCCGGAACAGCCCCCGCCACCCCCATCCGTGCCGGGCCCGCGGTGCAAGAGGCTGGTGTTGAACCCGAACGTGCTCGCCTTGTTGTCCCATTTCCTCTTGTTTCGGTGGCTCCACACTCCACCGCCGCCGCCCCTGTCTGTCGGGTGGTTGTTTCGGTTGTTATTGGTCTCCAAGGGTAAAAAGTCCCCCTGCACCCCGAATTCCCCGCCGGCCCTCAAGCCCGACATGCCCTCGGTAGCGGTGGAGCTGGCTGTTGCCGAGGTAACTGCACTACTGGTCTTGGTGTTGTTCGCGTTGGTCCCGCTCGTACTCGCAGTGTAGTTGTTGTCAAAGTACAGATTCCTTAGCCCTTGCGTAGTTTCCCAAATTTGCATCCACAGGATATTGGCAGGTCCGAGTTGTTCCGGCTGAAACCAGGCGATTCTCGGATCCATCAAACGGCAATCTGCCTCCCGCAGGCTCTTCTCGGTCGGGTTGTATCTCACAGTGAAGCACAGCAGTATATATAATGTATATGCAAATTAAACAAGAATTTTTTTTTTTAAAAAGGGAAAACTTGAAGCGGCTGCCAAAGTTATCTCTCGCTGTTTGGGAACCCAAAATGAAGACGAAGAAAAAGCAAGCGTGCGTCCGCTGGCTGTCTGTTGCTCTCACTCTGTCTCGCTAGACCCCAGAACGCACTGGCGGAACTCATCACCGTTCTGCGCAGACTCGCACAAAGTGAAAGGCGTGGTGGCGAAAGTTGCGCTGTTACGCAACAATCAAAGAAGTTTTTCTGTTGTTACGTAGTAATCGGTGATAGTAATGGTTATGAGGTGTGTAGGTACCGCAGTGCACATTTAATCGTTGTGTCACATATACTGTAAAGCCAGATATATTTGCGACCAAATTATTTGGCGAATCACACCCATAAAACCTATTTTGCTCCAGAAATGTTGGCGCCCTGTTGCAATATAGAAGTATGTATTGTTAGTGGAATTTGATATTCCTTCCAAAAATGTTTGCGGGTTTTTTTTTCTTTCTTCTTCATACGTGAAAAACGCGTAATAAAAGGCTCACAAATATTGATAGCTTTACAGCATATCTGTATATCTTTACAGTATATATATATATATATATATATATATATATATATATATATATATATATATATATATATATATATATATATATATATATAAGAAAAAAGAAAAGTATATTTCAGGTACTTAAAAAGGTAGAATAATTGATTACAAATCAATTATCAGGACGTTTCGGACTACAACTCCTTCATTGGCTGAATACAAAAAAACAGTGCTTTAAGAAGTTGATAAAAAAACAAACAAGTAGTCTTTTAAACAAAATTCCAGAATGTTGATGATGATGATGATGATGATGATGATGATGACCTCATGAAGCCGATGAAGGCCCGAAACGTCCTGATAATTGATTTGTAATCAATTAGTCTACCTTTTTAAGTACCTGAAATATCCTTTTTTTCTTTTTTCTTATTGATAATTTTGGTACAGCACTTTTCCTTTTCTCAAACTATATATATATATATATATATATATATATATATATATATATATATATATATATATATATATATATATATATATATATATATATATATATATATATATATATATATATATATATATATATATATAGTTGTGTAGCATTAATTATAATATAATAATCTTCAATAAACCAAAAACACAAATATTGTTTAACATGCAAGAAAAAAATGAAATTTTAACAAAACCTCTAGATTCAACATTCGTATATTTTACAGCAGTGCTGGCTCCTCAGAGGAGGCAAGTCTGTATTATAAACAACTCCTATCTGCTATGACCCACAGTGTTAGCAGTAGCAGATCACGTGATTTGAGCACAGGTTTTAATTGGAGGAGTCCAGAGAGTTGTTTTCATCAGAGCAGACAAGCCTAAATCTAATCCCTGGTTTTAATTGGAGGAGCAACTCAAACCCTCCCGCCCCTTGCTGAAGCATTGCTTTACTGATATGCTGGAAGGAGTTGTAGTTTTCCTCTGTGTTTTTGCTAATTGGAAACACCTTTCCGCGTGTACCAGATAAACTACTATTCCCAGAAGCCTCTGCGCGCCCGTATGACCATTATGACACCGGCAGATCTATTTTCAAAGTTTCACCAGTTCCTTTTCTCTTTCTCTTTTCGCTTGTCTTCTTTCTATTCTTTAAGGATATTATCTTCAAGTATTGCTCATCTTTGTTAGACAGCTTTTTGGGTCTTCCAGTCCTGGGTTTTCTCTGTACTTGCTGATTATGCTTCAGATACCACACCTTGAAAATCGAGTGATGCGAGCTATTTCACTCAATGTTTTTCCTTCTTTATGCAAGTCAAGGTTGTTATAATAGTAGAAAACACTAGTGGAGGCTTTGAGTAAATTGTTGATGCTCATAATGCATCAGAAAAATGCAACATGTCTAAGACTTTTGCACAGCAGTGTGTGTGTGTATATATATATATATATATATATATATATATATATATATATATATATATATATATATAGGATAGCCCAGCTTCCTTGTGTCTGTGTTTTCAGGTTTCACGTTCATGTTTTTTTCTAAAGCAACACCCTTTACTGTTTAGGTAATGGGTGTGGCTCAAAAAACAAAACAACATGAAAACCCTTGAATGAAATTTAGACCACAGCAGATTACAATGCGGATTGAGACAGCAGAACACGTTTCCCTGCCTGCCTCACATTCTCTACATTCCTCTTTATAGAGCATACTCTGAATTTAAAAACAACAGTGTGAGTGTGAAGTCAACTTCATCAACCTGCAACTTTGAAACCTTATCTGGGGTAGCATGAAAATGGATCCGTTCTGCACATTAAGTGTACAGACATTACCTGCAGCCCACTCCACACCTTACCTTGAGCCAGTTCATTCAAGATGGAACAGTATCCATCTCTTTATTAACCCAGTGGCTTCTCAAACTCGGACTCTGGGCTTCTTTAAATGCAGTCGTTTGCAAACAGCAGTTCATTTAAATAACTTGGAAGCGTGATAGTGGTATTAGTGGAGTGTAATTTAGCATGAATAGCATTTGAAACAAACATGTCAGAGTCGTGTTGTTTAAATGGCCTATGGCCTCTCATGCCAGAATCTATACCCATCTTCCCGTGTGGTGGAATGTATATGAGCTGCTCATGTGTCTATCCACTGCTGCCACACAATTACAATGGAATAGTTGCTGATGTCTCTGGGACTGTGTGTTGCAGTTGTTATATACACCCATGTAAAAATATTGGCTGACCAAGGCCTTGCTTCAGCCTCCTAACCAGTACGGCTGCAGAGACAATCTTGAGGGTGTTTCTCATTGGAACGATGTTGAAATGAAGAACCAATATAAATATTGCAGTCTGGCGCATATAGTGTAATGCAAAAAAAAAAAAAAAAAAAATGAGCTCAAAAGTGTTTGAAAATAACTGGTTTATTCCTAAAAGGATGCGTTTTAGAAATCAAAGTAATATTGCAATCCACCCAAATTGTGATATATTTTTTCGTGTTTCAAAGTGTGGTGTAAAACAATTCAATGCACTGGTTTGCTGCACAGGTATGGTATTGCCTAAAATATAACTATTAGTAAATAAACCAGTAAATAAAACTGAAACTCATTGAAACAGTCCAGGTGAATCTGAGCGAGTCTGCAGCAACATTAAGGGTTGGGTTTCTTCTCCAAGGTCTCCAGGTAAGAGATAAACCTCCTCAAATTCACTTTCACATTGTCCAGGACACACAGCTGATCAGGGCTGTACTTCTCCCTGCCTTCCTTCCGCATCTACAGAAGAGAGAGGAAAGAGACAGCAGCATTTACCAACAGGTTTACTGACTCACTACAAAATGCATTCTAACAGTACCGTGTTAAGCCGAGGGAACGCCACACCCCTCTTTCAGGAACAGTGGCTTGAAACCTGGTTCCAGGAGACCTAGTTTGAGCCAACTTTGCTTTCCGAAACCTGTCTCTTGAAACCAAGTTCCAAGCCACAAAGTGTCTTTGTGTTCCCTCAGCTTTACAGGTTGTTTTCAATACATCTCTGCAATTACTGTCAACACTTTACAAGGGCTGTGAACTTTAATCCCAACGGCACATGTTTTGCAAGATGACAAATGCAGCTTTTTCTACTCGTAGTACGCAGTTTGTGAAAGAAAAGCTTTTGGAGGACTGAAAAAAATCAATTATCTGCTGCACAAGAAACCCCTGGGTTCCATACAAGATACAAACCCCTGCATGTTAAATATGGCAATGTTGCCCCCTGCCAGTCTGGCTCCTCCTACCTTTGCTTTGAAGACAGGCTGCAGAGTTCTCAGCGCTGGAAGCAGTTTGATGTGGCGGGCCGCTTGCTCAGCCTCCACTCCGTCAGCAAACACATCGAAGAGGGCGTCCAGCGCCTCCCCTGTCCCCACCAGACTGGGGTCCTTTGTCGCCACTTGCAGGAGGAAACTTCCAATCATCTAGAGAACAGAAAAAACCAGATCCCTCACAGCATCCATACAGAGCGTTCAAACAACTAGAGAACAAACCAGATCCCTCACAGCATCCCTACAGTGCTTCCAAACATCTAGAGAACAAACCAGATCCCTCACAGCATCCCTACAGTGCTTCCAAACATCTAGAGAACAAACCAGATCCCTCACAGCATCCCTACAGTGCTTCCAAACATCTAGAGAACAAACCAGATCCCTCACAGCATCCCTACAGTGCTTCCAAACATCTAGAGAACAAACCAGATCCCTCACAGCATCCCTACAGTGCTTCCAAACATCTAGAGAACAAACCAGATCCCTCACAGCATCCCTACAGTGCTTCCAAACATCTCGAGAACAAACCAGATCCCTCACAGCATCCCTACAGTGCTTCCAAACATCTAGAGAACAAACCAGATCCCTCACAGCATCCCTACAGTGCTTCCAAACATCTAGAGAACAAACCAGATCCCTCACAGCATCCCTACAGTGCTTCCAAACATCTAGAGAACAAACCAGATCCCTCACAGCATCCCTACAGTGCTTCCAAACATCTAGAGAACAAACCAGATCCCTCACAGCATCCCTACAGTGCTTCCAAACATCTAGAGAACAAACCAGATCCCTCACAGCATCCCTACAGTGCTTCCAAACATCTAGAGAACAAAACAGATCCCTCACAGCATCCCTACAGTGCTTCCAAACATCTAGAGAACAAACCAGATCCCTCACAGCATCCCTACAGTGCTTCCAAACATCTAGAGAACAAAACAGATCCCTCACAGCATCCCTACAGAGCTTCCAAACGTTTCCTCGAGTAAGTGATTAGTACAAAAGGGTGTGTAGCTTTATGATAAGAACTAAACGAACAATCAGTGATCACCCCTTTCCTAGCGGTTGGTTGTTCTCAAAACCTCAAATCGGATCTTAAAAGGATCCCAATGACTCACCACTCTTTGTGTAAACAGCAGTCTGCTGTGTCCTCTGGTCCTGAATTATGTCCTGTGCTTGAAGTACTGGCAAAGCATTAACCCTTTGCGGTCCATTTATTAATTCTGCGTCAGGCTCGCCAGGTCTAATTAATTTTTTCACGCGCAGTTAATTTTAGACGCGCTGTTTAAAAGTATTTTTTTCAGTCAAACGGGTTTAAATGGCCCTGCATATCAACAAAGCACTCACTAGGGATCTCCAGCCCCACCCCACCCTTTCGTTTGCTATCGCTTTCACATATGCTACCAAATAAAAAATAATAATAATAATAGTCGTACATACCGATCAATCGTCTCCTGATGACTCGTTTTATCACCAAACTCCTCAATAATGCAATCCAAGTCATTATTTTATTGCTATAACATCTCAAAAAGCTCTGCAAATGTCCGTGATAGTCTCTGTGCGCTGATACTGTACTCCCAGCTTGTTTCCATACGCCCCCATCTGATGCCAATGGGGTACTATGACTATTCATGAGATACGCCTTTTTTTTTTTTTTTTTTTTTATCGGCTTGTCTCGGCTCCTTTCGTTCCCACTCGGCCATTGAATGGTTTTCTCGGCTTTTCCGTTGAAAAACCGACTTTTTGCGTTTTTGCGTTTTTAAAATGATGTCGGACAGGGTCCGACAAAGGACCTGACGGGAACAATTGCAATGTCGGACCCAATCCGACAAAGGACCGCAAAGGGTTAACTAGGTCAATTCCTTTTAAGATTTGAAAATCAATCAAGTCCTCCCTAATCCTTCCTTGAATCAGCTCCCTCATCCTATGTGCGTGTCCCCTTCCTCTGAGCCCTGCAGATTTACCTGCAGCTTGTCCGCAGTGTGGTGCTGCTTGGCCAGCGTGCTGCCGGTAATCCCCAGGATGGCGATGGCGTTGACCCGCACGCTGGTGTGACTGCACTGAGCCGCCGCCTCGCACAGGCCAATCAGCTGCTGGGGGTTCATGCACTGTGGGGGAGAGATGGGTTAGGAACCATGTGCCGAAATATGAAAATATATCAAAACACACACTGCGTTAATGCTGGCCCTGGATGAAGCACGGAGTGTGTTGTCTTTCTTCAAAACTGCAGGTTTTTTTAAATTTTTTTTTTATAAATTTTATTATTTTTTGGCAGCTTACAGGCAAGCCCGCAGGCACCCACACAGGGGTCGCTGGTGCGCGGTGAACCAAGGACACCCTGGCCGACCTTGCCCTCCCTCCCCCTGTCCAGACTATAGTGCGCATCCTGCACTCCACGCAGACGCCCTTACTGGATGCGCCACTCGGGAGCCCTAAAAACTCTTTGCAAGTTTTGAGGTCATATATGAATATGTTCATGCAAAAAAAATAAAAATAAAACACACACACACACACACACACACACAACAGTGGCTTGTATATGCAAACAGTTCAAGTAGCTGCCTAGCCTCCGAGGTACCCCGACTGATTGAAAAATTCCCTGCTGTATGAGTCAGAACTCCCAGTCCCTCGAGGCATGACGCCAGGGTGTGTTTCTCAGATAGCAGCTTGTGCTCGGTCACTCTCCTACCTGAGGTATATTTCTAGAGGCCATTATCTGCAGCAGAGACCTCACTGCACTGGTGACAGCCTCCAGAAACTCGTCCTCCTTAGGAATCTCTGAAGAAGAACATTCATAAAAGGGTTATTCCACATCACGGACAAACAATACACAATACATTTCATACAAGAACTGTTCATTTAAAAATACATATCAAAAAGGCACATTTCCAATACAGATTTGTTTCTTCATTCACTTTGAACACATTCAAATCACTCAGAAAAGTCAGTTCTGCTAATAAAAACAACTAAGGTGAATGCACTTGCAGGGCTGGGGGGTCTAACTGCCAATACCCAACAGCTGCAAAAAAACAGAAATTGACAAATCAAATGTTGCTCCCTTTATTTACTTGGGGGCGTTGCTGTAACCTAGTTCTGAGAGAGAGGAACGGGGACACGTCTCACCTGGCTGGGAGAAGACGAGCTGGGACAGGTGCTCCGCGAGAGCCTGGAGAGCGACCACGCCCCCCAGCGCCTCCCCCTCCATGACTGACAGCATGTTGTGGAGGCAGAACAGCGCTCGGCACTGGACCCGATGCATCCTGGGAAATACAGTCAATACAGTCAGGCCTGCCCTTCCAGTGACAAGCACTCCAGGGAGCAGGTCAACATCAGTATCCAGGGGATTGGAGGAGCGTCTGACCCCAGACAGCTGTGCAGGACGCTGCACATTCTTCTATACTTTCACAGTGTCTATACACTGCTAACCTCTTTATTTCACTCTTTGCCTTGCACAAGGAATTAGTGAAAGCCACCCATGCAGTTAACTATAGGACTGTACTATCAACATGGACAACAGTGAGTTATTAAAAAATATTGACTGGTGAAATATCAGAGGAGTATTGACATGATACAAACGTTAGCAATCCGAATGATGGCACCCGGTCTCCAGTCTTACTTTTTAATTAAACTCTTCCAGGCTGGACACTTCATACAGGTGTCTAGAGCAGCACTGCTGGGGAATTCCGTCTTCTTCAGAACCTGAAGAATAGAAAGCAAGGGAACGCATGTGTGAGTGCTCTTAATGGAACATTTCAATGGACTGCTCCTCTCTCTACAATGGGTCTATGGTAAAATAAAAAGCAAGGGAACGCATGTGTGAGTGCTCTTAATGGAACATTTCAATGGACTGCTCCTCTCTACAATGGGTCTATGGTAAGTGAGGTCACAATGTTGAGAAGAACAGGAAGTGTTTGTCATTTGTTTAGAAATACAGCTGCCACCTCTTAGATCAGGTGCGTTTGTGTTAGCGTGATACCCGCAATAACCCTGGACAGTGTAATTGGTGGATACTGTACTAAAAAAAAAAAAGATATATTTGAATTCAAAGACAAATGTTCTGACTAAAAGTCCTGTTCAGCATCTTCCATGTTGAAGTGAGTTTCGGCTCTTATTCTAAAAGCATTGTGTAATGTAGGCTTCCCCCTAGTGGTATGCTGATAGTGCCAAGTTCAAGACATTAACATTGCATAGGCGTGACAGCACAAGTACAGTAGGTCACAAAGGCAAGGAATAAAGGAAAACATGGACATTTTACAGGCAAGAAAAAAGTAGAATTTCAGAGAAGTGAGAGAGAAATAAATGCAAAAAGAGAAATAAGAGCGAAAGGACAGGACGGTATTGTCAGGTCAAGTGGGAAGCATCAGTATATTTCTGTATTGAAGTGGAATACGTCTCTCCATGCTGGCACATACCTTCTCTGGGAGGAGGAAGCTGATGAGGGCAGCGTGGATCTCCGCAGACAGGCACAGCGGGGACAGCACCTGGGCACCGCTGCACTCCCACAGAGAGCTCTCTGCACACATGTCACTCTCATCACTGCTGGACAGCTCCTCCCACTCATCATCAGAGGGGTCTGAGCAGGGGATCACATCAATACATTAACCCGAGCATAAACCAGCGCACACTCACACACAGGGTCTGAGCAGGGATCACATCAATACATTAACCCGCGCATAAACCAGCGCGCACACACACACAGGGTCTGTGCAGGGATCACATCAATACATTAACCCGAGCATAAACCAGTGCACGCACACACACAGGGTCCTCATAATCACGTTCATAATCGTACAGTACCTGCAAGGTTAAAACTATTTTATTTATCAGATGACCAATGCAATGCAATCCGAAACGTCTGTAGTAGGCTAGGAATGTACACTATAAGCTTGGTGCATAAGGATCCCCATTATTTGATTGAGGACCCTAGAGACACTCAATCAAGTCAAGTAGTCAAACACTCCACTCTCACACCATATCGTGCAGAGAGACCCTTGACCCTTGTAAAGGAGATGTTTCATCTCAAGGGTCTATGCTGGACTGAAAAATGTACATACAAATATAAATACAAAGAAACAACACAAATACCATCAGAACAGCACATGTTGACGATGATCTCCAGGCTGGTCTGCTGAGCCGACAACAAGGCCGTGGCTTGCTTCACTTCTTCGTTCTTTGGCTGGAATAAAACACAGGAGGCATGCCTGTCACGTGACCTGTGCTCGTTAGCCTTTACCAGTTCAGAATCAGAGCATGTGAGCGGAGCGGAGCGGGACCATTTTGCTAGGAGCGTGGAGTGGATCGGAGTGGATAAAGTGCCCGAGTGGAGCGTGGAGTGGAGTGGAGTGGATAAAGTGCTTGAGAGGAGCGTGGAGTGGAGTGGAGTGGAGTGGAGTGGATAAAGTGCCTGAGAGGAGCGTGGAGTGGAGTGGAGTGGATAAAGTGCCTGAGAGGAGCGTGGAGTGGAGTGGAGTGATTTACACTAGGAGTGGAGCGGAGCTGGCTGCAGAATTAGACGCACCGGAGCGGAAATAAAAGCCTTGGAGAGAGCGGTTTCAAAGAGGAAGAGAGAGAGGAGCAGCGTTTATGAGCGCTCCACTCCACATATGCTCTGTTCAGAATCCACTCTCTCCCACTGTGATCACTTACTGGGAGCAAATCTGAGATGTCGTTGTCAGGGCTTGTGTTGGGTTTGCCCGTCTCCGCGTCACCCTCCTCCATGCCGTCCCCTTCCCTCGATCCCGTCTCCTCCCCTGGCTGGTCGCTGCAGGGCTGCACCTCCCTCCCCTCCCCCTCCTCTCGTCTCCGAGACTCCTGCTCCTTCAGCTCTAGGATGGCCTGGCCTGCATCCACCTCCAGAGTGTTGGAGAGAATCCTCATCACAGCGCTCAGCGTCTCGGCCTGGCTCGAGGAGGGGAGCGCGCTCTTCAGATTCCAAACGCAACCTGCCAGGCGAGGAGGCAAGCACAGCAAACAGGCAGGTTTAATGAGTGCTGGAGGGAAGCGCTACACCCACAGAAACCCTGCGTTTCCACTGCCCAGCACTGCTCAGTTTCACCCTCTCCAGTATCAATCCTGCACTGGGCAGTGTCTCCTGTTCTTCAGAGCTCTTTCACTCCTCCCCTGCTTGCTGAGACCTGACTGCACCATAAAAGAGTGGAAGTGCCGTACAACTAATAAAATGTATTTTAAAATACTCGCGAGCACAAATAAAACCTGAGAATGAACTTTCCTCAAAACACTTAATATTCTAAAAGCTAGGAATTATTTTTTATTTTTACTAGATGGTCGTGGATTGGTTCTTGACCCTGGTCAACGGTACCTGCAGCCAGAGTCCTGAGAAGAAGGTGCTCCATGGTGCTTTGTGAAGACATCATGACCGACTCCAGAACCTGCAGAGATGACGGTGTCAAGCGGCACAGGAGCTCAGGGTTGTCCTCTGTCACTGTCTGCAGGCAGTAGGCTGTGGAAAAGAAATGATACTAAACTCTGCAAAGAAACGATTCTGAGCAGCAAAGCCCGTGAAGAACACTCACCTGCAGAAACTGCCAGCTCCACGTTTTCAGAATGTCTCTCGAGACACGACATGACAACATCCAGCAAGCCTTCCTTACTGAATACTGACACAGCCCTGCTGCTGCTTTCACTGCACAAACAAGACGAAGCACAAACCCGTGTGAGTACAGGGTGCCCCTGCTCAATTACCATACCCAGTTTGTATTGTGAAAAGCTATACTTCAGAAGCATTTCTGCAAGTTTTCAGGTCCTTATTCTTCAATTGTCTTTATTACAGGTTTCTTTATTACTAGGTGAAATATCCAGCAATCCAGTAATGAAATAAGATGTTTTTTTTAACAATATACAAAATGCATTTGAATGTAAAGAAGTTGATACTTCTATATAGAGATATACCTAATCCTGTATAACACTGCTGAAGTAACAGATGCAATAAAACCATCCCACACTGATGCACATTCACAGTAATTGCTCTTGCACGAAGGCTCTCACTTACCACACGTTCCACAGCAGGTTTATAGCCTCATTGGCTATGTCTTCTGTGTAGTTTTTCTGCTCCTCTTTAGACTTTGACGACGGAACAGAGTTGGAATGAAACCCAGCACTGCACTGGAAACACACAGAAAGGAATTTAAAGACCCTTATACAGGGATGGAAATAACACTCCCATCGCACAGCAGTCTGATCCACTCCTGGTTTTACTAGGACTCTAATGAAATAAGGAGTCTTATTTCCATCTCTGCTACATACAAACCAATTTCCTTTGCTGCATTGAGAGTGCAGAAAAAATAGGATGGTTTAAAATGTATGTTCAGCCCATCAATCAAGAGATATTTTCATCTACGGGCAAAGAAACACAATGCAGATATGTTATTCCTTTAATAGGGAGGGGGTTTTATGTTTACAAGGAAGCGAAATATGAGACACAGCCAGACACTAACCTCCTTCAACACAGCCACAAGATGAGAAACAGCCAGACACTCACCTCCTTCAGCACAGCTACAAGCTGAGAAACAGCCAGACACTCACCTCCTTCAGCACAGCTACAAGATGAGAAACAGCCAGACACTCACCTCCTTCAGCACAGCTACAAGCTGAGAAACAGCCAGACACTCACCTCCTTCAGCAGCGCTACAAGGGGCGTCATGACGTCCTGCTTCACCATGTCGTCACACACCTCGAAGCTGCCACACGCACTCAGGTTCCTGTCACAGAACATTATCACAAACAGGATGTTTAAAACTAAAGGTTCTGATCATTAAAACAGCACAATGTGATTTAAAAATGACATCACCAACACGCTGCATTGATTCCTGATTTATGCAGAAATGCTGCCTGTAATCAAGTCAAGCATATGATGTCCATAAATGTATGCAGCCCAGTGCATTTTTTTTAATTTATCTGTAGCCCTCACCCTCACCCCAAAGAAAAAGAAAAATGTTAGAGGGTTAAACTATCTTAAAAGACCCAATGAAAGTTGCAGGACTGATGTGCATGCATGGATAGAGCACTAGACAGCAGCACTGACCTGAGAGCCCCTGCAGCAGTCTCCCGCACAGCAAAGCTCTTGTCCAGCAGCATGGGTCCCAGGCACCTGACCACGTCCCTCTGGAGGAAGGAGGGGATGACCTGGGTCTGCTGGACCAGCCGTGAGATGCTGGCACAGGCAAACTCCCGAATATCCGGACTGGGACTCTGCAGCTGAATAAGCAAGCAGGAATTACATTGGGCTAGACTAGAGCCTTATATTACATTGCCATGGACTACAGCCTGATATTGATGTGATACAGACAGTTGAATTTCACTGTAATATATACCACACCCTGATATTGATGTGATACAGACATCTGCAATATCTTAAGTTATACACACACACACACACACACACACACATTCTGTATAATGTATAGTACAATATTTAGTTTATACAGCCAACTGACATTTCTTTACAATATAGCCTTATCCTGTAACCAAATATTGTGTTAGCACATGGTGTGCACAATTTTTTACTCAGGTTCAGCTGTCAATTAAAGAACAATTTGGGTTCGTACAGTACCTTAGTGACGTCACAATTCCTCTACCTGGCTAATGATGTGACGTTGTACGTAATAACTGCACTAATAATAATAGCTGATGTCATCACCTGCCTTGGCGTGTTTTCAATATTGTGCCAATTCAATGGACTCAGACGGGGTAAGTTGAAAGCTACCGCTGCTATTTATTCGGGTGACATTTCTTTGTATATGAAAAAATAAAATAACATAATCAAGCAACAAGGCGTTTTATATTATTATTGTGCGATACATTATTTATCCAATATTTGATCACTCTCTTGACGCCTTTACAAGTTTACATTTCATTTTAATTTACAGCACTTACTTTTTCTAGTAAATCGCCGGCTGGGGAGAAAGCTTCACCTTCCTCCTCGTCTTTCTCTATCGCCTCCTCTCCTGCATTATTTCCATGTTTACTGTTGGGGGAGAACTGTGGTCTTTTAAACTTCCTCGACTTGCTTTTCCCCATTGTAAATACGAGTACACGTTACTTTTTTTTTAACTCGTTATTGCTGTATTCTTAAAGTGCTACTGGCTGTGGGTCACCATGTGGGTTTTACTGAGAAAACGCGTCCATGATTTTTTTTAATTGAAGTGCGCAGGCGCCGCTTTGCCCCAGTCACACGGAGGGTGGGGAAAGAGAGACTCTCGGCCCTTTACAGTCAGACTCCGACTGTCGGTGAAAGTGCCCGGATGCACGCACGTTCGATACAGTACTGCTGGCTGGGTCAGCACTATGCCATGCTTGTCATTTGGTAGGCAAACCATATGCGTCTTGTTTTAGCTGCAACGAGCTAAACACTTTCTTTTTAAATACGGGTTGACTCCTTAATAATCGTTCCCATAACACTATAGTTGGTTGACAGAAAAACAGGAATAGAGGCGTTATTCACATTTCTGCTGTTTGCCAGTTAGTATTCTGCTACAGATCATCTATTGCATGTTCTTTCCAGAATTAACTAGAATATATGTTAAAATAATGAGATACACAGTATGTACACTTTTAATTTCAGATTACAAAAAAAACAAAAACAGGCATCCTTCAAACAGAAGACACAGGCTGGTTGTTGCTACATGTAAATACAGTAATAAAACAAAGGCTGGATCACACATGGCAACATCTTAACACTGTTGCTTAATAATGACTTCATGGTTTTTTGTACTTGATATTCAGTCACCAACACACTTATTAATATGAATGAGCAGCTTACAATACAAGCAAATGAAAGTGGTTTTAGGAGTTTGGAACCACAAATAGTTTAGTTTTTTTTTCTTTCTTCGGGTACGTAAAGGACAGTGTTCAGTAAAAAGGTACACATTGTCCTGCTGGGTGGGCTGAGCGCTTGACAGACAGTACACAACATTGTGAACGTGCATGTTCTTGTCTATAAACAGTGGTGGGCACATCCTGGTAGCACTGCTCATTAACCCTGCATGCATTGAGCTGCCGTGCCCCTGCCCCCTCATTAACATCACTAAGTGCAGCACACATACAGGAAGGATTCTGGCAGTCATCACAAAGGATACAAACAGAAGGGTTAGTGCGTGTGTCAACCTTACCCTCCCAAGAACCAACTGGAGGGAGAGAACCATGTGATAGAAAAAGAAAGCCGATCTGGAGGTGCCATCACTGGCACACACATCTCAAACACAAGCAAATAAAAGCTTTCATTTGTTTTGCCTGAATATGATACAGATTAAAACCATATACATATCTAATAGAACTTTTCTAGTTGTATTAAATAGGTTTGAGCAGCAGAATACCTATTATATATATATATATATATATATATATATATATATATATATATATATATATATATATATATATATATATATATATATATATATATATATATATATATATATATATATATATATAATTTAAATGAAGCCCTTTATTGCACTAGCAGAAAATACAGTAAAAGCAACTCGCATGCTCTGTTTGAGATGTCAGTGTTAAAAATCAGCAGCTGGATTTACATCCCCTCCACGGTTCAGATCAATTGAAAATTGATCAGCTTAGCTTCAAGATGAGTTTTCGATTATTTGATTATTGGCTCTGAGCTCTCCCCAGAAATCAGGAGGGGTCATTGGGCTCATTTCCCATCCCGGGTGAAACAAGTGAAGAAACAGCTGCTTGGATTTATGATGATTTCTGCTCTTCTCAGACTCTGGAGAACAGCAATCCACACAAAGCCAAGCAGCTGCTTCTTCACTTCATTCCCTTTGAATGGTAAATTAGCCTGATCAAGAGCAATGACCCTCACCCGACTGTCAGCACCCAATCTCTGCAGAAAGGTCAACCCCAATAAATATACAACACTGGCTGGTACAGTCCAAAAAAAAGCATTTAAAAACGCAAGCAAACAGCAAGCAAAAGTATCCATATCTACTGTATTTAATAAAATGTTAAAACAAACAAAATATATACAATGTTAATAGTAGCCAACAGTTAAACCATTTCTGTGTATATATTCAACTTCTGTGATCCTTATCTGCAAGATAAGTGGTTGCTTAACAGAGAACTGTTTCAGCAGCCAATAAAAATACAGTACATACAATACAAAATAAATTACAAATTTATTGCAATAGATTTGAAAAAAAAAAAGTTTCAATTTTAGCAAGCTAATTGTTTGTCTTATAAAAGAACATGCTTCATCACTTCAAAGCTCACAGTCCTTGTAATAATTATTCACAATTCGAAATGTACTGGCTGTGATCACCTTTTCAGTTCATTCTGATATAAAGGCTGTAAGAGGTATACAAGCAGCAGCACAGGGAACCCCCCTTTAAAAGGATATCATACAGATCTGCAATCCTTTCAACAAAATATTGGAAGCCACCATGTCATTAAATTAACTGTTTCAAACGAAGGACACTTGCATTTTGTAGGAGTGAGGTCACTTCATGATGTCATGTTATTGCTCAGCAAATGTGCCTACGGTATATGCCTAAGTTTTGGACAATTTACCAAATACTGAGTTACAGCCAGAATACCTACCTACAAAACACACATCCTGGCTCAACTGTTTCAGCAAAACGATTCAAAAGTGAAATCTGCTGGCATGTGGGTTCTGCAGCAGTGACACACACACACAAACACACACACCTCTCCGTAATTATTCAATGAGGGGTGTGACATGAAGTATGGACGGATTTGACCAAATTCTGCTTGAACACTGAATTCAAACTGCGAACAGTGTTTGAAGCATGTCAAAGAAGCACTGCAGGACACACTAGCTTAGTACCAATATTGAGTAGTACTGACTCAGATGATCAAATATAAGTATATTGCAAGCAAAGAATAACTGTGACACTACAGCAAAAAGACCTGACTAAAAACTATATATCATGGACTTGAGATTTCCTTCAGACTCTGGGTTAAAAAATAAAAGCACACAAACACGGTCTCCTCTCACTCTGTACAATGGCATGGTCATCACCACCTGGGGCCCCAGCCTTGCACACACACACACACACACACACACACACACACACACACACACAGTGTCTCCTCTCACTCTGTACAATGGCATGGTCATCACCACCTGTAGCCCCAGCCTTGCACACACACACACACACACACACACACACACACACACACACACAGTGTCTCCTCTCACTCTGTACAATGGCATGGTCATCACCACCTGTGGCCCCAGCCTTGCACACACACACACACACACACACACACACACACACACACACACACACACAGGGTCTCCTCTCACTCTGTACAATGGCATGGTCATCACCACCTGTGGCCCCAGCCTTGCACACACACACACACACACACACACACACACAGGGTCTCCTCTCACTCTGTACAATGGCATGGTCATCACCACCTGTGGCCCCAGCCTTGCGCACACACACACACACACACAGGGTCTCCTCTCACTCTTTATAATGGCATGGTCATCACCACCTGTGGCCCCAGGACTCTAGTATTTACAGTAGTGACAAAGAGGAGCCTGTGGCTCAGCCTTGCACACACACACACACACACACACACACACACACACACACACACACACACACACACAGGGTCTCCTCTCACTCTTTATAATGGCATGGTCATCACCACCTGTGGCCCCAGGACTCCAGCATTTACAGTAGTGACAAAGAGGAACCTGTGGCCCCAGCCTTGCGCACACACACACACGCACACACACGGTCTCCTCTCACTCTTTATAATGGCATGGTCATCACCACCTGTGGCCCCAGGACTCCAGCATTTACAGTAGTGACAAAGAGGAGCCTGTGGCCCCAGCCTTGCACACACACACACACACACACACACACACACACACACACACACACACACACACACAGGGTCTCCTCTCATTCTTTATAATGGCATGGTCATCACCACCTGTGGCCCCAGGACTCCAGCATTTACAGTAGTGACAAACAGAGGAGCACCGTTACAACAGAAGCGACCAAGCTTGGGCTTGCTTGGCCTCACTCGTACGCACAAGCTAATTTACATGAGCAAAGATCTGAAAGTGCGGCAGCAACACAGAAATACATGAGAGGAGATGCAACCATTCCACATGATCAATGTTGTTTGTTTTTATGGAACAGTAACATATATATATAATTATATAGATAGATAGAGAGAGAGAGATTTTTATCAGTGCTGCGCTTCTTACTCACTTTGGTAATCAATTTAGAGGCTTCTGTGTAGTCTGTAGACCCGCGCTAATTACTTTAAAAGTTTAAGGGGTTTATCTTCTTGCAGCAAGCTTTGTTTTTATGATGAAGTGTGCTATTGGACATGCGGCCTGGGCTTCAAGATGAGTTTTCCAGTCTGTGAAACAAGAGGTTAGAAACAGTTTAATAAACACAGAACACTCCAATCTAAAATAAACATCCGCAGCGTGGAATATGCAGATGCATCATATCAAACAAAATAAGACATTGACATTTTTGCAGTTCCAACCAATTTGACTATTGGACCTTCTACCCCCAGTATATTCAGTGTGTATGGGTATAACTCTATTTGTTATCTAATCACTCAAAATCCACTTACATCATCACATGACATGTTGTACTCTGCTAGTACCGTCCGACACCGGGCTGCTATTCTGTGAGCATTGGTTAAGGGACAAAACAAAACAAGGGTTCCTGCTTCCAGTCTCTTATTAAAAAGATATTTTTCACTGACTCTGCAAGTCTTTTTGCTGGGGAGGAACGGGTCCTCCCACATCAACACACCTTGAATCCCCTGGCTGCCCAGGCACTGTAAGGTTTCTCACCAGCACACCACTATTTAAATGCTGTCACCGGAAGCAGGTGTGGTTTTAGCACTTCTAGTAAGAAAGGATACATTGATGGTGCCACGACTCGCTTGTGTATTCCAGCGAAGAACAAGCCTATCAGAGTTATGCAGCTAATCGTGAAAAATGGATGATTCCATAGAGATGTGAAGAAGGATACCTGTGAAGGAAATCAAGGACACACACTATTTTCAAAACAACAACATTTCACAAAATACAAACCGACCTATTGTGAAAGCCATCAGCAGAGAGGCCCTGCTTGTCGTGAGCACTCTAATAAGTACTAAACATCAGGACAGATGTAATACACAGCTGGGAGACAAGTGTTCTAAATATCTTTGTATTCCAAATTATGTTGTGAAATAATAATAATAATTATTATTATTATTATTATAAGCTTACCTTCTGTGTCTCCGGATCTATTAACCAGTTCCAAGCTCCAGCAGCCGTGCAAACAGAAACCACTATAAGAATCACTGTCAAAAAAAAAAAGCAACAGAACTGAGAAAAGGTCACAGAAAAGCCCAGTTAAGGAAGCTGTTTTATACTCACTCCGCCAGCGACCTGTGGCAGGTTGTAAACAGGAAACGTATTCCGTGAGTCTTCTTTCAAAGGCCTTGAGATCTAAAGGAGAAGAGTTATAAAGGGCATGAAGAGCCAGCCTATAGGACACAAGTGGCTCTATGTTGTCATGCTGTTTGCACCTGCCCAAAACCTCCAGAGACCTGTATCCCTGCAGGGGGCAGTCACTGGATTGTGTTTCCAGCTTCAGAGACCTGTATCCCTGCAGGGGGCAGTCACTGGATTGTGTTTCCAGCTTCAGAGCCCTGTATCCCTGCAGGGGGCAGTCACTGGATTGTGTTTCCATCCTCAGAGACCTGTATCCCTGCAGGGGGCAGTCACTGGATTGTGTTTCCATCCTCAGAGACCTGTATCCCTGCAGGGCCAGTCACTGGATTGTGTTTCCAGCCTCAGAGACCTGTATCCCTGCAGGGGGCAGTCACTGGATTGTGTTTCCAGCCTCAGAGACCTGTATCCCTGCAGGGGGCAGTCACTGGATTGTGTTTCCAGCCTCAGAGACCTGTATCCCTGCAGGGGGCAGTCACTGGATTGTGTTTCCAGCCTCAGAGACCTGTATCCCTGCAGGGGGCAGTCACTGGATTGTGTTTCCAGCCTCAGAGACCTGTATCCCTGCAGGGCCAGTCACTGGATTATGTTTCCAGCCTCAATAGCCAAACAGATTAAACAGAACTGAATGCAAGCCCAGTTAGTATTGAGAATGATTGTTTTGGAGATCTCTGCATACAGATGTGCCCCAGATGCAATCCCTGTAGTCGGTGTTTATTCCCTGCCAGGTTCTAGTCCTGCACTTGTTTGTTGGGTACTGTGCATCCGGAACCTCAAGCCAGCTCCTCCTCGCACCCATCAGAGTGGTTCTTGCAGGATGTGTACTTGTAGGATCCTGTGGCTGTAAATGGTTAAATCTACTGAACATGCACAGAGCAAAATAATAATAATAATAATAATACTCTCAAGCCGATTCCTTCTATGTGATAATGGTAGTCTGAACTGTTTAATGCTCAAGTATAACCCTATGATCCCAACCAAAGCACACTAGTCTTTTGTTTGGGACATATTTATATTAACGCGTTGTTGCTATGAATTGTAATGTGTTCAAGTAAAAGGGTTGGCCAATATTAATGGAACTGGATCTAGTATTTTAAAAGCTATTTTTGATTTATGCATTCTTTGTCTTTGAAATTAAAAACATAATTTGCAAAATAAAACTTTACACAAGTTTACATTTACGCTTGAGTCTTGCTTTTCTGTTCAGTACAACAAATATAAGGCTGTTTTAAGAAATTCAATTCGCTTTCTCGATAGCAAGTATATTTTTGAGTGATTCAGACTTGCAGCTGCCACACTCCGTTAGTGCACCGTACCGGTATATACGGGTACTGTTCCGGAACCCTGCAGTGACATCAAAAACGATTACATCACATAAACACGCCCCCCTTTCTTTAAAATAACCCAATTCTAATAGTAAATGTAAATTCCTTGCCATGTTGTGTACCTTCGGCCTGTTCTAAAGAGTTCATAGCTCAGCCTTTCTGAGAAGTTTTCCAACTTCTTACGGATGTTCAACCCTGACCCAGACGCTCACGTGCAAACTCCACGCTGATTGGCTGGTCGGCCGGCCGACCCCACATGTCTACTCCTGCCATATCATCGTTAATGTGATTGGTGCGGCGGATAAATCTGCAGCTCATCATAAACACCAGAGGGATAACCTAGAGTGCACCCCTGCCGATATTCCGGCATCTAGTGTAAATAATGTTTTAAATGTACAATACAATATAAAACGTTGTTTTTTTGTGTGTGTGTTGATGGAGGTTTACATATTCAGATAGACATTCAGTAATAAACCAGTAAATATTTGTTACAGTTGCGGGTCACGACTTTTATCGACAGCAGCATCGATATTCAATTAAACGGAATTTCTTTGACAGAATTCAGCAGCTGTGTGAATTCTGGTGTTCCACGCGGGGGCGCTGTGGCGGTTACGCGGCGGTTCTTTTTCCTCTTCTGTGCTGTTTAAATATTATACGCGTCGACTCTCTCGACTGCAGGAAACGCGGTCCCGGCTGGTGTAGAGAGTGTGGGCTGCAATATTACTAAACGGGTTTGTTTCGTAAGTAATGCTACACCGTCATCTTTCTCGGTTCGCTTGTTTAATGACGTGTAAGAACGTCTTGGCTGAATGCAGACCTTTGGGTTTGTTTGTGAAACTTGTGGTGTTTGTATATTGGCATAGATGAGGGTGAGGCCTAAGACTCCGATTATTTATGCATCCTTCAACTACTTGGTGGTGTTTATTTATAATAAACTAGGCAGTCTAAAAAAATAAAACGTTTTTAATGTTTCCTTGTACACTTTAAAATATTTTATTTTTCACCGGGCGACTGTATATTGTGTGATTTTTAATAGCACTTGTAGTAATTCCTCCTGTGTTTTGTTGATTGCATTTATGGTAAAATAAATAAAATGATCAATATAAGTAGTAGATATAACCTTAGACTTGGTCCGTCAGATTCGTTTTACACCAGCATCAAAGTACCTGATTGTAGTGTTTTTCGTCAGACACGGCCTCCTTTGCATGTGGATTTCACTACCGATATAACAGTTTATAAGTAATTTGAAATCTTCAACTGTTTAACAGCTGAAAAGGTCTAATTAGTCCAATGATCAGTTCAATGAAGGGTCTAGTTGAGTAATTGAGAGCTCAGTTGGAATGAAAGCCTGCAGACACAGAGCGTCCCCAGTACCAGGGTTGAGAAAAACTGATAATAGGCGGTCCAAATATTACTGTACAAGAAAAGCAATTAAGCTTTACTGTTACAAAATGACAAACATTTGGGTAACTGATCCGCTCCAAATGATTGCAGACATCAAGTAAAGGGACCGATCAAATAAACAAAGCAGTGAAACAAATCAGACAGAAACAATACCACATTTTCAGTTGGGAAGTTCCATAATAGACTGCAGTGACACTCTCTGTCAAGGCTAGTTTAAATGGTTTTATAGCGATTACAAAGATTGGATGAATCTTTGTTTTTTACCAATGTGTTTTGTCTTCAGGTTTTAAGATGTCTAACTGGGTGAAGGTTACCCGAGGTCAGGGCCACAAGCCGGCTGCCAGTGCAGGGTAAGCAAGCAACACTGCTGATGTTTTGTATTATTCATTTCAGCTCTGTTCACTTGCATGTTCCCAGTGAGTGTTCATTCTCCCCCCTCTTTCTTCAGGAACCGCCATGGTCCTGGGAAGATTCCATTCCTATTGAAGTAAGTGAATGATTGGAGTTGAAGTGCCTTTCACTTCAACAGGTTTTGATTTTCATAGCTATTTCTGTGATGCAGTTCTGCAGTAGATACAATAGGATTCTGTGGTTTTTAATCGCTATAGAATTACATTATTATTCATATTGGAATATGGTTATTTTATTTGTTTTTTCTTTTTTTGCAGTAGCATCAAGCCCTACAAACCCTACAGAATGAGCCCATATCCAGTTCGAGATGAAAGAAAGGATGCTTATAACGATGACACACGCAAGTGAGAGTTGTTTAACTTGCTTTTCACATACTGTGACTTCAGTAGCTGGTTTATGTGGTTCCATAGTTAACTATACATACGAAATGTATGATGTGGGCTAATTTGTCTCTTTGATTAAACAGTTTTGAAGAGTTACTGGACCAACAATATGACTGTTCATCCAGGACTGAGGACTACTATGAAAGGTACCAGTGCTCCCAGAATGGTAAGGATCTAGGAACTGATTGGTGGATTTCTTACAGTTTGTTTTACAGATAAACATGTTTGATCCCAGAGGTGAAAACAAATGGGGAGATTTTTTAGATTGTATCGTGTTTTAACTTGACCTTATTGTGACAGTCTGATTTTACTGTTTCTGTTTGCAGCACCCACTAAGAATTACACTCCGGCTGACAGGCGCAGCTCATTCTATCAGCAATTCTACAAACAGATTCAGGAGGAGTATGACAAGCAGAGGCCAGCGGACTGTGTCATTTTGTCTGTGACGAAGCAACAAACGTAAGGATTAAATCGAACTGCCCTCAGGGGTAATGCTCAGACTGATTTCAAGTATTGTTAGACAACAAAATTGTTTCCCCTGCTTCTCTAATTCGGCACAGTTACTACAGAAAACTGTAAACCGTAATATAAACCCAGTGAGCCTCATTTATTCCTCCAAATCACAAACTGTTACTGCTGCTGTTTTGCAGTGTTTCTGTCTGAATTGTTTGGTCTATAGATAACCTGGCTTACTAGCTGGTCACAATGCTGCAGCTGGGCAGTGAATCAGGCCAGCGGTGACTGAATACCACTGATTTCTACAGCAAACATTTTCTCGCTGCTTCTGCTAGTTTTAATGTATCCCTTAATTTTATTAGCTACTTTCTTCCCCCAAAACATATTTCTGCTCTACTTTGAACTAAATGAGATTTTTTTTTTTCTTGCATA